>OW387802.2:62471-1262471 GCA_936446665.2 Synanthedon andrenaeformis
AATTAATAGAACGGATTTTTTTCCCTAACATTCTAGAAAATTCTAGATGTTTATAGAAAATTCTAGAAGTTTTTAGAAAATTCTAGAAGTTTCTCGAAAATTTTCAGAAGTTTCTAGAAAATTCCAGAAGTTTCTAGAAAATTCTATGAAAACTTTCTTCATTTTTCAGATAATTTAATAAGATTTTTTGAAATTTCAGAACCTGATGGGTGATTTGTTATATTTATTTCGAAGGAAGTAGAGTGAGGCTATCTTAATGCATAAGCATCATTCTCATTAAACTCGAAAAGTCTATGTACACGAATAAGTTGAAACATTTATCTTTTCTGCCTAACGATCATCACTATCAGCTTGATAGACAGCTTTAGTATTCATCATCGAAGTTTTGAGATAGAATATACCCATATTTCGCCGAACTGCGTTCTCTTATCTCAGTGGAACTAATATACATAGGAAAAAGACAAAGTTACGCACAATTAAACAAAAATCAATGCGCTCACGCAGACAACATTATTAAATTTAAGTTTTTTAATATTATAAAACAAAGTCCCCCCGCCGCGTCTGTCTGTCTGTATGTTTGCGATTCTCAAAAACTACCGAACAGATTTTTAAACTGTTTTCATTAATGGGAAGAGCGTTAATCGAGGAAGGTTTCTACGTTTAATTTGCAGAAAAAAATTGCACCCGTGCGAAGCCGGGAACGGATCGCTAGTCTATATAAATAAAATCGGAGTGTCTGTCTGTGATTTGCGAAAAACTGCCTCAAACTAAGCTTAGAGAGTCATTCGCATGCTGTTAAAACGTAAATAACTTTTTTTAGAATTTTTGTCTGTCTGTCTGTCTGTCTGTCCGGGGTAATCTCAGAAACGGCTGAAGCGATTTCGATGAAACTTTGCAGACATGAAGAGGGGGTCGTCAGGAGTAACATAGGCTACTTTTTGTTTATGTAAATTGCGGTACATACACCAAAATAATATTTTTTACAATTTTTGTCTGTCTGTCTGTTTGTTCCGGCTAATCTCTGAAATAGCTGGACCGATTTTGACGGGACTTTTATTGGCAGGTAGCTGATGTAATAAGGAGTAACTTAGGCTACGTTTATTTTAGACTAGCGACTCGTTCCCGGCTTCGCCCGGGTGCATTCGTGTACATAGACTTTTCGAGTTTAATGAGAATGATGCTTATGCATTAAGATAGCCTCACTCTACTTCCTTCGAAATAAATATAACAAATCACCCATCAGGTTCTGAAATTTCAAAAAATCTTATTAAATTATCTGAAAAAGTGAAGAAAGTTTTCATATATGCGAGAATTTCCTAGAAACTTCTGGCATTTTCTAGAATTTTCTGAAATTTTCGAGAAACTTCTAGAATTTTCTAAAAACTTCTAGAATTTTCTATAAACATCTAGAATTTTCTAGAATGTTAGCGAAAAAAAATCCGTTTCTATTAATCTATATAAATAAAATCAGAGTGTCTGTCTGTGATTTGCGAAAAACTGCCTCAAACTAAGCTTTGAGTCGTAAATAACTTTTTTTAGAATTGTTTGTCTGTCTGTCTGTCTGTTCGGGGTAATCTCAGAAACGGCTGAAGCGATTTCGATGAAACTTTGCAGACATGAAGAGGGGGTCGTCAGGAGTAACATAGGCTACTTTTTGTTTATGTAAATTTTATAGAAAATTCTAGAAGTTTTTAGAAAATTCTAGAAGTTTCTCGAAAATTTCAGAAGTTTCTAGAAAATTCTCGCATATATGAAAACTTTCTTCACTTTTTCAGATAATTTAATAAGATTTTTTGAAATTACAGAACATCGTCAAAATTTTTAGAAATTTAAAAATTTGTTAAACCTGATGGGTGATTTATTATATTTATTTCGAAGGAAGTAGAGTAAGGCTATCTTAATGCATAAGCATCATTCTCATTAAACTCGAAAAGTCTATGTACACGTGTTAAAAAAGGTGTTCTAGAATTTGCTCGCACAGATTGTTTGTTTGCTTCCATTCTTCGCCCTTCCTTTAGTTTCCAGAGGGTTCTCCAAGCGTCATCTATATAAATAAAATCAGAGTGTCTGTCTGTGATTTGCGAAAAACTGCCTCAAACTAAGCTTAGAGAGTCATTCGCATGCTGTTAAAACGTAAATAACTTTTTTTAGAATTTTTGTCTGTCTGTCTGTCTGTCTGTCTGTCTGTCTGTCTGTCTGTCTGTCTGTCCGGGGTAATCTCAGAAACGGCTGAAGCGATTTCGATGAAACTTTGCAGACATGAAGAGGGGGTCGTCAGGAGTAACATAGGCTACTTTTTGTTTATGTAAATTGCGGTACATACACCAAAATAAATTTTTTTACAATTTTTGTCTGTCTGTCTGTTTGTTCCGGCTAATCTCTGAAATAGCTAGACCGATTTTGACGGGACTTTTATTGGCAGGTAGCTGATGTAATAAGGAGTAACTTAGGCTACGTTTATTTTAGACTAGCGACTCGTTCCCGGCTTCGCCCGGGTGCATTCGTGTACATAGACTTTTCGAGTTTAATGAGAATGATGCTTATGCATTAAAATAGCCTCACTCTACTTCCTTCGAAATAAATATAACAAATCACCCATCAGGTTCTGAAATTTCAAAAAATCTTATTAAATTATCTGAAAAAGTGAAGAAAGTTTTCATATATGCGAGAATTTCCTAGAAACTTCTGGAATTTTCTAGAAATTTCTGAAATTTTCGAGAAACCTAGAATTTTCTAAAAACTTCTAGAATTTTCTATAAACATCTAGAATTTTCTAGAATGTTAGCGAAAAAAAATCCGTTTCTATTAATCTATATAAATAAAATCAGAGTGTCTGTCTGTGATTTGCGAAAAACTGCCTCAAACTAAGCTTTGAGAGTCATTCGCATGCTGTTAAAACGTAAATAACTTTTTTTAGAATTGTTGTCTGTCTGTCTGTCTGTCTGTTCGGGGTAATCTCAGAAACGGCTGAAGCGATTTCGATGAAACTTTGCAGACATGAAGAGGGGGTCGTCAGGAGTAACATAGACTACTTTTTGTTTATGTAAATTTTATAGAAAATTCTAGAAGTTTCTCGAAAATTCTATAAGTTTCTCGAAAATTTCAGAAGTTTCTAGAAAATTCTCGCATATATGAAAACCTTCTTCACTTTTTCAGATAATTTAATAAGATTTTTTGAAATTTCAGAACATCGTCAAAATTTTTAGAAATTTAAAAATTTGTTAAACCTGATGAGTGATTTATTATATTTATTTCGAAGGAAGTAGATTAAGACTATCTTAATGCATAAGCATCATTCTCATTAAACTCGAAAAGTCTATGTACACGTGTTAAAAAAGGTGTTCTAGAATTTGCTCGCACAGATTGTTTGTTTGCTTCCATTCTTCGCCCTTCCTTTAGTTTCCAGAGGGTTCTCCAAGCGTCATCTATCTATATAAATAAAATCAGAGTGTCTGTCTGTGATTTGCGAAAAACTGCCTCAAACTAAGCTTAGAGAGTCATTCGCATGCTGTTAAAACGTAAATAACCTTTTTTAGAATTGTTGTCTGTCTGTCTGTCTGTCTGTCTGTTCGGGGTAATCTCAGAAACGGCTGAAGCGATTTCGATGAAACTTTGCAGACATGAAGAGGGGGTCGTCAGGAGTAACATAGGCTACTTTTTGTTTATGTAAATTGCGATACATACACCAAAATAATATTTTTTACAATTTTTGTCTGTCTGTCTGTTTGTTCCGGCTAATCTCTGAAATAGCTAGACCGATTTTGACGGGACTTTTATTGGCAGGTAGCTGATGTAATAAGGAGTAACTTAGGCTACGTTTATTTTAGACTAGCGACTCGTTCCCGGCTTCGCCCGGGTGCATTCGTGTACATAGACTTTTCGAGTTTAATGAGAATGATACTTATGCATTAAGATAGCCTCACTCTACTTCCTTCGAAATAAATATAACAAATCACCCATCAGGTTCTGAAATTTCAAAAAATCTTATTAAATTATCTGAAAAAGTGAAGAAAGTTTTCATATATGCGAGAATTTCCTAGAAACTTCTGGAATTTTCTAGAATTTTCTGAAATTTTCGAGAAACTTCTAGAATTTTCTAAAAACTTCTAGAATTTTCTATAAACATCTAGAATTTTCTAGAATGTTAGCGAAAAAAAATCCGTTTCTATTAATCTATATAAATAAAATCGGAGTGTCTGTCTGTGATTTGCGAAAAACTGCCTCAAACTAAACTTAGAGAGTCATTCGCATGCTGTTAAAACGTAAATAACTTTTTTTAGAATTTTTGTCTGTCTGTCTGTCTGTCTGTCTGTCTGTCTGTTCGGGGTAATCTCAGAAACGGCTGAAGCGATTTCGATGAAACTTTGCAGACATGAAGAGGGGGTCGTCAGGGGTAACATAGGCTACTTTTTGTTTATGTAAATTGCGGTACATACACCAAAATAACATTTTTTACAATTTTTGTCTGTCTGTCTGTTTGTTCCGGCTAATCTCTGAAATAGCTGGACCGATTTTGACGGGACTTTTATTGGCAGGTAGCTGATGTAATAAGGAGTAACTTAGGCTACGTTTATTTTAGAAAAAATACACCCCGGACGAAGCCGGGAGCGGGCCGCTATAAACAATAAAAAACGGGATCTATGCAATATATTCGAGTTTTTCAAACGCGATATTTTTCTTTTACTGAAAAAAAGTTACTAACCCTGTGACAATAAAAAAAAAAGATTTTTTTCGTTCATAACAATTGCATTTGTTGTTAACAACTGAAACGAAGGTTCATGCAATACGATGAGTTCTCCTTGCGGCATATATTTTCTTTGGCTGAGTCGCTCATTATGTATTATTATTAGGAACGGATTTTTTTTCGCTAACATTCTAGAAAATTCTAGATGTTTATAGAAAATTCTAGAAGTTTTTAGAAAATTCTAGAAGTTTCTCGAAAATTCTCGAGCGGGCTGCTATCTATAATATAAAAGTAAATCCCTAAATGTGTTGCTAACCGCAAAATTCGAGAACGGCTGGGCCGATTTTAATTCTGTCTTCACTCATGGATAGAGGGATAATCAGGGAAGGTTTTTACGTAAAAAAATGCACCCTGGGCGAAGCCGGGAACATGCCGCTAGTAAACAATAAAAAACGGGATCTATGCAATATATTCGATTTTTTCAAACGCGATATTTTTTCTTTTACTGAAAAAAGTTACTAACCCTGTGACAATAAAAAAAAAGAATTTTTTCGTTCATAACAATTGCATTTGTTGTTAACAACTGAAACGAAGGTTCATGCAATACGATGAGTTCTCCTTGCGGCATATCTTTTCTTTGGCTAAGTCGCTCATTATGTATTATTAATAGGAACGGATTTTTTTTTGCTAACATTCTAGAAAATTCTAGATGTTTATAGAAAATTCTAGAAGTTTTTAGAAAATTCTAGAAGTTTCTCGAAAATTTTCAGAAGTTTCTAGAAAATTCCAGAAGTTTCTAGAAAATTCTATGAAAACTTTCTTCACTTTTTCAGATAATTTAATAAGATTTTTTGAAATTTCAGAACATCGTCAAAATTTTTAGAAATTTAAAAATTTGTTAAACCTGATGGGTGATTTGTTATATTTATTTCGAAGGAAGTAGAGTGAGGCTATCTTAATGCATAAGCATCATTCTCATTAAACTCGAAAAGTCTATGTACACGAATAAGTTGAAACATTTATCTTTTCTTGCCTAACGATCATCACTATCAGCTTGATAGACAGCTTTAGTATTCATCATCGAAGTTTTGAGATAGAATATACCCATATTTCGCCGAACTGCGTTCTCTTATCTCAGTGGAACTAATATACACAGGAAAAAGACAAAGTAACGCACAATTAAACAAAAATCAATTCGCTCACGAAGACAACATTATTAAATTTACGTTTTTTAATATTATAAAACAAAGTCCCCCCGCCGCGTCTGTCTGTCTGTATGTTTGCGATTCTCAAAAACTACCGAACGGATTTTTATACTGTTTTCATTAATGGGAAGAGCGTTAAACGAGGAAGGTTTCTACGTTTAATTTGCAGAAAAAAATTGCACCCGTGCGAAGCCGGGAACGGATCGCTAGTCTATATAAATAAAATCGGAGTGTCTGTCTGTGATTTGCGAAAAACTGCCTCAAACTAAGCTTAGAGAGTCATTTGCATGCTATTAAAACGTATATAACTTTTTTTAGAATTTTTGTCTGTCTGTCTGTCTGTCTGTCTGTTCGGGGTAATCTCAGAAACGGCTGAAGCGATTTCGATGAAACTTTGCAGACATGAAGAGGGGGTCGTCAGGAGTAACATAGGCTACTTTTTGTTTATGTAAATTGCGGTACATACACCAAAATAAATTTTTTTACAATTTTTGTCTGTCTGTCTGTTTGTTCCGGCTAATCTCTGAAATAGCTAGACCGATTTTGACGGGACTTTTATTGGCAGGTAGCTGATGTAATAAGGAGTAACTTAGGCTACGTTTATTTTAGACTAGCGACTCGTTCCCGGCTTCGCCCGGGTGCATTCGTGTACATAGACTTTTCGAGTTTAATGAGAATGATGCTTATGCATTAAAATAGCCTCACTCTACTTCCTTCGAAATAAATATAACAAATCACCCATCAGGTTCTGAAATTTCAAAAAATCTTATTAAATTATCTGAAAAAGTGAAGAAAGTTTTCATATATGCGAGAATTTCCTAGAAACTTCTGGAATTTTCTAGAAATTTCTGAAATTTTCGAGAAACTTCTAGAATTTTCTAAAAACTTCTAGAATTTTCTATAAACATCTAGAATTTTCTAGAATGTTAGCGAAAAAAAATCCGTTTCTATTAATCTATATAAATAAAATCAGAGTGTCTGTCTGTGATTTGCGAAAAACTGCCTCAAACTAAGCTTTGAGAGTCATTCGCATGCTGTTAAAACGTAAATAACTTTTTTTAGAATTGTTTGTCTGTTTGTCTGTCTGTTCGGGGTAATCTCAGAAACGGCTGAAGCGATTTCGATGAAACTTTGCAGACATGAAGAGGGGGTCGTCAGGAGTAACATAGACTACTTTTTGTTTATGTAAATTTTATAGAAAATTCTAGAAGTTTTTAGAAAATTCTAGAAGTTTCTCGAAAATTCTATAAGTTTCTCGAAAATTTCAGAAGTTTCTAGAAAATTCTCGCATATATGAAAACCTTCTTCACTTTTTCAGATAATTTAATAAGATTTTTTGAAATTTCAGAACATCGTCAAAATTTTTAGAAATTTAAAAATTTGTTAAACCTGATGGGTGATTTATTATATTTATTTCGAAGGAAGTAGAGTAAGGCTATCTTAATGCATAAGCATCATTCTCATTAAACTCGAAAAGTCTATGTACACGTGTTAAAAAAGGTGTTCTAGAATTTGCTCGCACAGATTGTTTGTTTGCTTCCATTCTTCGCCCTTCCTTTAGTTTCCAGAGGGTTCTCCAAGCGTCATCTATATAAATAAAATCAGAGTGTCTGTCTGTGATTTGCAAAAAACTGCCTCAAACTAAGCTTAGAGAGTCATTCGCATGCTGTTAAAACGTAAATAACTTTTTTTAGAATTTTTGTCTGTCTGTCTGTCTGTCTGTCCGGGGTAATCTCAGAAACGGCTGAAGCGATTTCGATGAAACTTTGCAGACATGAAGAGGGGGTCGTCAGGAGTAACATAGGCTACTTTTTGTTTATGTAAATTGCGGTACATACACCAAAATAACATTTTTTACAATTTTTGTCTGTCTGTCTGTTTGTTCCGGCTAATCTCTGAAATAGCTGAACCGATTTTGACGGGACTTTTATTGGCAGGTAGCTGATGTAATAAGGAGTAACTTAGGCTACGTTTATTTTAGAAAAAATACACCTCGGACGAAGCCGGGAGCGGGCCGCTAAATGTATTGCTAAGCGCAAAACTCGAGAACGGGTGGACCGATTTTAATTCTGTCTTCACTCATGGACAGAGGGATAATCAGGGAAGGTTTTTTACGTTAAAAAAAATGCACCTCGGGCGAAGCCGGGAGCGGACCGCTAGTAAACAATAAAAAACGGGATCTATGCAATATATTCGATTTTTTCAAACGCGATATTTTTTCTTTTACTAAAAAAAGTTACTAACCCTGTGACAATAAAAAAAAAGAATTTTTCCGTTCATAACAATTGCATTTGTTGTTAACAACTGAAACGAAGGTTCATGCAATACGATGAGTTCTCCTTGCGGCATATCTTTTCTTTGGCTGAGTCGCTCATTATGTATTATTAATAGGAACGGATTTTTTTCCCTAACATTCTAGAAAATTCTAGATGTTTATAGAAAATTCTAGAAGTTTTTAGAAAATTCTAGAAGTTTCTCGAAAATTTTCAGAAGTTTCTAGAAAATTCCAGAAGTTTCTAGAAAATTCTATGAAAACTTTCTTCACTTTTTCAGATAATTTAATAAGATTTTTTGAAATTTCAGAACCTGATGGGTGATTTGTTATATTTATTTCGAAGGAAGTAGAGTGAGGCTATCTTAATGCATAAGCATCATTCTCATTAAACTCGAAAAGTCTATGTACACGAATAAGTTGAAACATTTATCTTTTCTGCCTAACGATCATCACTATCAGCTTGATAGACAGCTTTAGTATTCATCATCGAAGTTTTGAGATAGAATATACCCATATTTCGCCGAACTGCGTTCTCTTATCTCAGTGGAACTAATATACATAGGAAAAAGACAAAGTTACGCACAATTAAACAAAAAACAATGCGCTCACGCAGACAACATTATTAAATTTAAGTTTTTTAATATTATAAAACAAAGTCCCCCCGCCGCGTCTGTCTGTCTGTATGTTTGCGATTCTCAAAAACTACCGAACAGATTTTTATACTGTTTTCATTAATGGGAAGAGCGTTAATCGAGGAAGGTTTCTACGTTTAATTTGCAGAAAAAAATTGCACCCGTGCGAAGCCGGGAACGGATCGCTAGTCTATATAAATAAAATCGGAGTGTCTGTCTGTGATTTGCGAAAAACTGCCTCAAACTAAGCTTAGAGAGTCATTCGCATGCTGTTAAAACGTAAATAACTTTTTTTAGAATTTTTGTCTGTCTGTCTGTCTGTCTGTCCGGGGTAATCTCAGAAACGGCTGAAGCGATTTCGATGAAACTTTGCAGACATGAAGAGGGGGTCGTCAGGAGTAACATAGGCTACTTTTTGTTTATGTAAATTGCGGTACATACACCAAAATAATATTTTTTACAATTTTTGTCTGTCTGTCTGTTTGTTCCGGCTAATCTCTGAAATAGCTGGACCGATTTTGACGGGACTTTTATTGGCAGGTAGCTGATGTAATAAGGAGTAACTTAGGCTACGTTTATTTTAGACTAGCGACTCGTTCCCGGCTTCGCCCGGGTGCATTCGTGTACATAGACTTTTCGAGTTTAATGAGAATGATGCTTATGCATTAAGATAGCCTCACTCTACTTCCTTCGAAATAAATATAACAAATCACCCATCAGGTTCTGAAATTTCAAAAAATCTTATTAAATTATCTGAAAAAGTGAAGAAAGTTTTCATATATGCGAGAATTTCCTAGAAACTTCTGGCATTTTCTAGAATTTTCTGAAATTTTCGAGAAACTTCTAGAATTTTCTAAAAACTTCTAGAATTTTCTATAAACATCTAGAATTTTCTAGAATGTTAGCGAAAAAAAATCCGTTTCTATTAATCTATATAAATAAAATCAGAGTGTCTGTCTGTGATTTGCGAAAAACTGCCTCAAACTAAGCTTTGAGTCGTAAATAACTTTTTTAGAATTGTTTGTCTGTCTGTCTGTCTGTTCGGGGTAATCTCAGAAACGGCTGAAGCGATTTCGATGAAACTTTGCAGACATGAAGAGGGGGTCGTCAGGAGTAACATAGGCTACTTTTTGTTTATGTAAATTTTATAGAAAATTCTAGAAGTTTTTAGAAAATTCTAGAAGTTTCTCGAAAATTTCAGAAGTTTCTAGAAAATTCTCGCATATATGAAAACTTTCTTCACTTTTTCAGATAATTTAATAAGATTTTTTGAAATTACAGAACATCGTCAAAATTTTTAGAAATTTAAAAATTTGTTAAACCTGATGGGTGATTTATTATATTTATTTCGAAGGAAGTAGAGTAAGGCTATCTTAATGCATAAGCATCATTCTCATTAAACTCGAAAAGTCTATGTACACGTGTTAAAAAAGGTGTTCTAGAATTTGCTCGCACAGATTGTTTGTTTGCTTCCATTCTTCGCCCTTCCTTTAGTTTCCAGAGGGTTCTCCAAGCGTCATAAACAATAAAAAACGGGATCTATGCAATATATTCGATTTTTTCAAACGCGATATTTTTTCTTTTACTGAAAAAAGTTACTAACCCTGTGACAATAAAAAAAAAAGAATTTTTTCGTTCATAACAATTGCATTTGTTGTTAACAACTGAAACGAAGGTTCATGCAATACGATGAGTTCTCCTTGCGGCATATCTTTTCTTTGGCTAAGTCGCTCATTATGTATTATTAATAGGAACGGATTTTTTTTTGCTAACATTCTAGAAAATTCTAGATGTTTATAGAAAATTCTAGAAGTTTTTAGAAAATTCTAGAAGTTTCTCGAAAATTTTCAGAAGTTTCTAGAAAATTCCAGAAGTTTCTAGAAAATTCTATGAAAACTTTCTTCACTTTTTCAGATAATTTAATAAGATTTTTTGAAATTTCAGAACATCGTCAAAACGAAGTTCGCCGGGTCAGCTAGTAATTAATAAACTTTATATAGCATGACCTTAGATCATGCTCTAACCGCGCGGTCTCCACCCTCTTACTCGAAAACGATTCAACGTTTAAAAATTTTTTTGAAACAAAAGTTGTAGGGAATTTAATCCTCTACAATATTGATATAAAATACAAATAGCGAAAACCCCATAGAAAACGAGATATTTGCAAAAAAATCGGGAGGGGGGTAGCCAAATAAGGGGGGAGGAAGGTTCTCAAAGGTCGGCTTGGGAGAGAATTTAGAAAAGATTTTTAAGTATTAGATAAATATGGCCAAAAATAATTTAATTTAAAATTTCAGACGAAGCCGGGTGTAGCACTAGTCCAGCGTTATAGGTCCCCAGACAGGTCCCGTCGAGGCCTATCCAACAACGTATCGCACGTCTATGTACTACTTAGGACAGGGAAGTTATAGGTTTTTCAATTTTTTACAGGTGAAGTCGGGTGAGGATAATAGTGTTCCCTCCAAGTTGGGAAAACAGATGTTAATTTTCCAAACCTGACGGCGTGTCTCACAAAATTTTAGCGCTATTGGTTGTGGAGATATTAGCTCTTTAAGATCTATTTTAAATTCTGTGGACACATCCGGCTGCAGGCAGTAGTATGGTAGCAGTGTAGCGGCCGGCGCACAGTGGGACGGAAAGGTCATTCGCGTGTCATAATTCTATAACTTTTGAGTTTAGTTAGATAATGTTATGATTTTTTTTTACACATATTCTTGAATATATTTACTATCATTTAAACAAAAGTTTTTCGTTGCTTATATTTATTTTTAATATATGTAAAAACATCTTAAATTTAAAAATATTAGAAATTATAAAATAAATCATAGATTATTTTAATATTAACCAAAAATTAAATATTAATATACATATTTTTAAATTAAATTACGTACAAGTATACTAAAAAAAATTTTAAAAATTTTTAAAGTAAAGAGTACAAAAAAAATTATGCACAAAACCAAGTTATTATTATTTACTAAGCACTTAAATCACCAAAAAACTTAATTTTCCAAAAGTGCTAAAACTTCTTCCCAAAGATCTTTGCTTACTGATGCTTTAGTTTTTCTAAAGCTTGAAATAAATGGATCTGATGTTAATAACAATCTGGAAAACATCTTCATTTGTTGCTTCCCTAGAACATTTTCTTGAATGTGTCAAACGAATTTTTTTGTAATCTTTATTGCGTGACTCCTGTGCATCTTCCGATAACTGTCCTATGGGCAATACTGCGAAATGTTTTATTATAGCTTCACCATGTATTAATATCTTATGTACTGAAGAAGGCATATAATACCAATTATATTTCTCCACATAAAGTTGTGCAGTAGTTCTTGCACGTATGCATTTTGTACGTAATCGAATCCAAATTCTTGGATCAATTCCATATTCTTTCGTTTCTTTGTTTTTTCAGATGACTCATCATAAGGTAAAATAGGTCTTCCACGCTCTCCAGATGAAGATGGAGTTGGTTCATTTTCATAAAACCTTACAACAAATTCACTGTCCAGCCACTGTTTATTGTTTTTTTCGAATCGATCTTTAGATCGTCCTGCTTTAGCCCAGCGATCATTAAATTTTGAAATAAAATTTTTATCGATAGATAATACCACGATTTCGAGTCTTGTATCAGTCAAGTTAAAGTTGTCGTGTAGAAACTCGAAGATCTTCCATTTCTTTTCCATTATTAATTAAATATGTAGTTGCACAAATCACGTTTAGAAATTGTAAACTCACTCATTTTATTGAATTTCTGTGTCACCGTTAGGATGATGAACAAAATTACCAGCAAACCCCTTAACGAAAGTAATGATTTATTATTAAAAGCTTGGTGAGCTTCTGATGACATTAATGAAAATACCACGCATTTTATAGTACCTATTTTACCCTAAGGTCTGAGTGCAATACAAATGTGAGAAATTAAAACCATTAAAAGTTTGGTGTGCAAAAACCACCTTTTATGATTAGTTATCAACCACAAAACCAATGCAACTTGAAAAAATAAAAAAATTACCGTGAGAAAAGTTTGATAATTTATTTTTTATCTTTGCCTTATCTTCGACCATACTGTGACAATATATATTTTTTTGCCCATTATAGAGATTTTTCTTTTGAGTATACACGTCTGGTAAATATCGAGTAATGCAAAAATTATTTGTTTTTAATAGAACTTGAGAAAAAGTGCGCTAAATAGTGTTTTCAGTTTGTTTGCCGTTTTGACTTAAGTCACCTTTGCCGCTAAAAAGCATAGAAATGCAGAGAAGCAGCAGCCAATTTTACTTTTTTCTACTTCAGTGTAATGTGATCAATTAATTAAGGCCGATAAATCAGCAGCGGAGGACAGCGGAAAGGTATAAAACTCTATTAGAAGTTAAATTTTACAAAAAACGGAAGGCTTTTCTTTAAAAATATGTGACGGTCTGTGCATATACATTTATTCGTATTCTGATAATCCATTTGCATTCCCGAAAAGACAACCTTTTCAAAAATATATAACACTCTGTAATCACTCTTAACAGTAAAATACATAAAATCATCAAAAAGAGAAATATATAATGCTGCTAGTTTGAGGTAATCTGTAGTAACTACTTTAGAGTCATATAAAAATAGAAATAATTAAGAAAAAAAAAAAAAAGATAGTCATTATGTAATTCAAGTCTTCCTAAACCTATTCCAATCGCTAAATGGTCAATACCATCGATTTGATAAAACATTTATGAGACGCGAATGACCTTTTCGTCCCACAGTGCGGCGGGTCAACTTAGAGAGGAACTACAATTTTCTCCCGAAGTGTCCCGGCTCCCGCCCGAGTCCGATTCCGGAGCTGCTTGTGTCGTCGGATAGAGTGGCAAAAGTGGAATAAGTGGTGGTGGTGTTTTCCTCCTTCGATGATCCTGGACTTCAGGGTAAGCAGAAGACTCGTCGACACAGCCCAGTTAACAGGACTCCTCTGTATGAAAAAGTTTGGTGCCCTATAACACTGGTCCTCAATGTCCAAAAATTACAATTTTTTCAATATCCCCACTTTTTGAGATGGGCTATCAGATGGTATATGCCTTTTTGATAAAAATGAGGATTTGAGGATTTTGACTTTTAAAACAATTTTACGTAAATAAAATTTCACAATTTTGTCCCGATTATTGTATAAAATGTTTTTGGCTGTATCTTTGCGGTTTCTTGGCTGATCTTCTTGGTTTTTTCGCCAAAAAATAGAGGAGGAAACACTCTGTAACACACTGTTGATCACTACCGCGCGACTTTTTCCTTGAGGAGACACAGATTTCCGAAATCAGGGCAGTTTTCGGGAAATTTTAATCTTTCTATATCTCCGAAACTACTGGTCCGATTTGAACGATTTTTCTCCGGTGCACTCGCCTGGTCGTTCTTCTTTTTATGGTTACCTTTCGTGCTTCCGCGGAGGCCCACTAAGGGTTCCCACCAGTGGGGACCAGCAGAATTTCGGCTATGCCGTGGAAGCCGAAATCGGGAAAAATCCGACAAAAGCGAAGAGTCCAGCTGTCGAATGGCATCAAGAAAAACAGTTGTTGCAACTGAAGAATCGAAGGCGTTTGTGTTTTGTGTCCTTTGACCTCAAATTGTAATAGTCGCGTACACCCTACATTTGTGTTTAATCAAAATTTTTTTTTGTCCCAAACCTATGTACTATATGGACTTAATAAAGTTATGTTACTCATAATATAATCAGTGCCGGTTTTAGCACTAGCAGCGCCCTGGGCGAGATTTCTGTGGCGCCCCCTAACTGCAATTCAAACCCATACGAAAAAAAGGCAAAGAACATAATGATATAACGATTTATTAAAGAAATAACCATTTCTTAAAAACTAATAAAATTTTACCTTTCTAGCCTTTCTATCGGCGAACTCTTTTATTAGGTTATCAAAGTCGATTTTTTCAGCAATTTTATTTTCGATCGACACAGTTGCCAAAGGGGGTAGCGGGGTTAAGAAGGGTCTGGCGGCCCCCACCGGTTTTGATATCTTCGTCCCAAAAATCTTGGGGGGCCAAAAAAATTTTTTTTGAGATTTTTCCCAACCTCATGGACCCCTACGAAAACCCCATAAACGAGAAAAGTGTGTTTTTTTGATAATATATTTTTTTAGACTTTTTGATTTGATTTTGACCTAACCCTAACGCCGCTCGTGAATATAATACATATATTTTCTGCACAAAGAAATTATTTAATCTTCATTACTTATTAAATAAAGACTAAATCATTTATTATTATTTGCTTGCACTTAGTCTTAATAAGTATTTTAACAAATAATATTCACATCTGAAATCCGGCCCTGTATTTTAGCAAATAATATTCACGTCTCAAATCCGGCCCTGTCCGTTTTTACACGTGTTAAAATTTTGACTCGCAAAAGAATAATGTCGCTGTCTCTATCTAACATCGTGATTTATCTCAATGAAGAAAGAGATGGCATGCGCTACACGACGTTTGTTTTTAGTTTTTTTACTGCCGTTAAGACAAAGAGGTTTGTTTTTGCTTACAACATTCAATTAGTTTGACACAGATGTGACACAGTCAATTACCAACCAATGAGAACACTTTACAATAACAGAATACGCCAATAAGAAATAAAAATACGTATTAAGATGGCAATGAAAACAAACTATTTTTAGTAAATGTGCAAATTGGAGGACCATTTTTTTGTAAGGGCGCATCCCATCCTGTCTTGTTTAACATATCACTGTTCGTACCTCTAGTATTGATCTATACATTAATACCAAGTCTGATGAAAAAATTAGACATTAAATTAAAAAATAATCTATACTAATTTGTATTTTTTATGTTTGTAATGAAAAATTTTTTCACTATAGAAAGCTACATTATCAGCGAGTAACATGGGCTATATTTTTTAAAGTTAAACGGGCGAAGTAACGTGCAACAGCTAGGACAAAGATTTAAATCGAGAGATGTGCCCTTACTAGCGAAACTGTGTTACAAACATTGTTACAAAATACATATGCATTCACAGTTATACATTTTTATAGTAATGCGAGTCTTTTGTCTAAACACACTTTTAAACACAGGCAACACAGTGCTCATAAATTCCTTACTTCAAACATGACTGTGACGATAGCTGGAATACGTACTCCCCCTCGGTCGGTACTGTACTGTCAGCAAGTAAAAGAACTTTTTTTATTTTCTTTTTTATTTATTTATCAGTTTTATTGTGACATTATGACATTATAGACTTATAAAGTCTACATTTATAAGAAATGCTATTAGGTATATTATGATTATTACAATAGTATTGTTACGCGCAGGGTAAGTTAAAATGCCGTTTAGGGGTATAGGAACACGATTTATTTTCGCAGACCAGGAATACTTCCAATATTACAGAGCTTCTCCAATTTAACCGTAAAACTTGCCAAAAGTCGTCACCAATTCACTCTACGTGTCAATTATGCACTGTCGCAAATATCTTCGTAAAAGCTCATCTGTATCGATCTGGATTTTATTTTTCGCCGACCGTAAAATAAAAATCTTCTGACTTAAAATGACTGGAACATTACTGAATTTCGTTGGTAACCAGCATTCATCACGTCGTTCATCTTGAATAATTTTTATCCATTTCTCCTTAAATTAGCCTAAATACCGAAATTGAGTATGTTGTTTTACCGAAAGAAGCAATATATTTGATTGCAGTCTAAGTATAATAAAATATTAAAGGTTGAATTGTAAAATTTAAAAAAAAAAACAAAAAAATGGTAAAGTTAAATTAATACTAAATAGCTTTGTTGAAACTATTATAATTAATAATTCTCATTTTATTTTTCCACGCTTTACATCGTATAATAAGTATAATATATAAAATAAAAATGAAAAAATATTAAATAATTAATAATGTTTGTGCGAACGCTACAAAAATACTGGATTCGTTGACCAATTTTATTTGAACTCCGATAGCGCGCAAATGCTGTTTATGCAGACGGCCTAGTTATACTAGACCTTAAATAAAAAAAATAATGAGCTCCAACTACGTACTAATCGCGCTTGTAAAGCGTTCTAGTTATAATAGTCACATCACACAACAGCCATTTTGAAATATGTTAGATCTCAGACAGCATGGAATTCATTTGCGTAAGGAGCTCTAGTTATACTGGTTTCCAACTTTACGGATTTTTTTGAAGTTCCTATTGAATAAAAATACAAAAAATAGGTAATTACGAATGAAATGTAACACCACTAGCTTTATTTATGTTTTTGGTATTATTATGACACTTTCTAAACGAGCAATTTGGCATTTAAATTTTAAATTAATTCTGTTTGCTTCAATATGTCATAAAATTTTGGTGACTTTTTGTTGAGTGTGTATAATATGCATACAAATGTGTATGTCATGGAATATCTTCTGTACAATTAATATATCAGTAAAATAAAGACAAAAAACTTCATTATAGCTGTTTTTTTATAGATGTTTTATAGTCACCCGGGTGAAAACTTATAGTGGCTACTGGATATATCTAGAGATCATAATATCAAAAATTCACCGTGTGTATGATTTTTTAAGATAGTTTATTAGAAATTCTTTAAAAACAACATTTTAACGTATTGTGTAGCTAAAATTTTCAATAAAAAAAATTGTGGAATTTTTAAATACAATTAACGAAATACAGAACTAAATGAAAACACTAAAAATCTCTACTGTAGGTTTTTTACAATAAAATATATAGCAATTAAATATTTTACCCCCTCTTTCTCGTAATAGATATTGGGAGGGAGGGGAAAAAGTGTAACACGGATTTCTAATGAAACTAAACTATATTCAAAACAAGAAAAACGAACTATACGAAATAATGTCTTCAAAATTTTATTTTTCCCCGACTAATAACTTAGTAAGGTCAGTGACTGTCCGCACTAACAAAGGCAAATATGACAGAACTATACATAAATTGATTTTGTTGCCAAAAAACATATAAAAAATTTTACAATAAAACATGTCACATAGTTTATAAATATATTTCATAAGTTGTTGCCTGGAAGTATGTAAAATGTACCACAATAAAATGTGTCACATACTTTGTAAATATATTTCATAGGTTAATTATAATAATAAGCTTAAGAATGTAATAAATATAGTATTTACTTCCTACTTATGTTTAAAATTATAATTTACACACACAAATATTTAAAAATGTACCAAGAAATATTAGGGTTGTACTTCCTAATTTTCTTTGCTTGTGGCTGGCGAGAATGTTTAGTTTTCAACTAAATTATACTCTATGACAAGGTATGCCGTCTCGCTCGCAAGCTATCTCTCTCTCTTACCTAACACATTTAACACGGCGCATACACGTCTCTCACAAATAATAAGTTTTTATTGTAATTAGATTAAGTTAAAGTGAATAAAGTGTCAAGATATGAAAATCCTTTATTTATGTGACAACCAGCCCTATACACAAAGAAAAATATACAAGCTTTAGTATTCATCATCGAAGTTTTGAGATAGAATATACCCATATTTCGCCGAACTGCGTTCTCTTATCTCAGTGGAACTAATATACACAGGAAAAAGACAAAGTAACGCACAATTAAACAAAAATCAATTCGCTCACGAAGACAACATTATTAAATTTACGTTTTTTAATATTATAAAACAAAGTCCCCCCGCCGCGTCTGTCTGTCTGTATGTTTGCGATTCTCAAAAACTACCGAACGGATTTTTATACTGTTTTCATTAATGGGAAGAGCGTTAAACGAGGAAGGTTTCTACGTTTAATTTGCAGAAAAAAATTGCACCCGTGCGAAGCCGGGAACGGATCGCTAGTCTATATAAATAAAATCGGAGTGTCTGTCTGTGATTTGCGAAAAACTGCCTCAAACTAAGCTTAGAGAGTCATTCGCATGCTGTTAAAACGTAAATAACTTTTTTTAGAATTTTTGTCTGTCTGTCTGTCTGTCTGTCTGTCTGTCTGTCTGTCTGTCTGTCTGTCTGTCTGTCTGTCTGTCTGTCTGTCTGTCTGTCTGTCTGTCTGTCTGTCTGTCCGGGGTAATCTCAGAAACGGCTGAAGCGATTTCGATGAAACTTTGCAGACATGAAGAGGGGGTCGTCAGGAGTAACATAGGCTACTTTTTGTTTATGTAAATTGCGGTACATACACCAAAATAATATTTTTTACAATTTTTGTCTGTCTGTCTGTTTGTTCCGGCTAATCTCTGAAATAGCTGGACCGATTTTGACGGGACTTTTATTGGCAGGTAGCTGATGTAATAAGGAGTAACTTAGGCTACGTTTATTTTAGACTAGCGACTCGTTCCCGGCTTCGCCCGGGTGCATTCGTGTACATAGACTTTTCGAGTTTAATGAGAATGATGCTTATGCATTAAGATAGCCTCACTCTACTTCCTTCGAAATAAATATAACAAATCACCCATCAGGTTCTGAAATTTCAAAAAATCTTATTAAATTATCTGAAAAAGTGAAGAAAGTTTTCATATATGCGAGAATTTCCTAGAAACTTCTGGCATTTTCTAGAATTTTCTGAAATTTTCGAGAAACTTCTAGAATTTTCTAAAAACTTCTAGAATTTTCTATAAACATCTAGAATTTTCTAGAATGTTAGCGAAAAAAAATCCGTTTCTATTAATCTATATAAATAAAATCAGAGTGTCTGTCTGTGATTTGCGAAAAACTGCCTCAAACTAAGCTTTGAGTCGTAAATAACTTTTTTTAGAATTGTTTGTCTGTCTGTCTGTCTGTTCGGGGTAATCTCAGAAACGGCTGAAGCGATTTCGATGAAACTTTGCAGACATGAAGAGGGGGTCGTCAGGAGTAACATAGGCTACTTTTTGTTTATGTAAATTTTATAGAAAATTCTAGAAGTTTTTAGAAAATTCTAGAAGTTTCTCGAAAATTTCAGAAGTTTCTAGAAAATTCTCGCATATATGAAAACTTTCTTCACTTTTTCAGATAATTTAATAAGATTTTTTGAAATTACAGAACATCGTCAAAATTTTTAGAAATTTAAAAATTTGTTAAACCTGATGGGTGATTTATTATATTTATTTCGAAGGAAGTAGAGTAAGGCTATCTTAATGCATAAGCATCATTCTCATTAAACTCGAAAAGTCTATGTACACGTGTTAAAAAAGGTGTTCTAGAATTTGCTCGCACAGATTGTTTGTTTGCTTCCATTCTTCGCCCTTCCTTTAGTTTCCAGAGGGTTCTCCAAGCGTCATCTATATAAATAAAATCAGAGTGTCTGTCTGTGATTTGCGAAAAACTGCCTCAAACTAAGCTTAGAGAGTCATTCGCATGCTGTTAAAACGTAAATAACTTTTTTTAGAATTTTTGTCTGTCTGTCTGTCTGTCTGTCTGTCTGTCTGTCTGTCTGTCTGTCTGTCTGTCCGGGGTAATCTCAGAAACGGCTGAAGCGATTTCGATGAAACTTTGCAGACATGAAGAGGGGGTCGTCAGGAGTAACATAGGCTACTTTTTGTTTATGTAAATTGCGGTACATACACCAAAATAAATTTTTTTACAATTTTTGTCTGTCTGTCTGTTTGTTCCGGCTAATCTCTGAAATAGCTAGACCGATTTTGACGGGACTTTTATTGGCAGGTAGCTGATGTAATAAGGAGTAACTTAGGCTACGTTTATTTTAGACTAGCGACTCGTTCCCGGCTTCGCCCGGGTGCATTCGTGTACATAGACTTTTCGAGTTTAATGAGAATGATGCTTATGCATTAAAATAGCCTCACTCTACTTCCTTCGAAATAAATATAACAAATCACCCATCAGGTTCTGAAATTTCAAAAAATCTTATTAAATTATCTGAAAAAGTGAAGAAAGTTTTCATATATGCGAGAATTTCCTAGAAACTTCTGGAATTTTCTAGAAATTTCTGAAATTTTCGAGAAACCTAGAATTTTCTAAAAACTTCTAGAATTTTCTATAAACATCTAGAATTTTCTAGAATGTTAGCGAAAAAAAATCCGTTTCTATTAATCTATATAAATAAAATCAGAGTGTCTGTCTGTGATTTGCGAAAAACTGCCTCAAACTAAGCTTTGAGAGTCATTCGCATGCTGTTAAAACGTAAATAACTTTTTTTAGAATTGTTGTCTGTCTGTCTGTCTGTTCGGGGTAATCTCAGAAACGGCTGAAGCGATTTCGATGAAACTTTGCAGACATGAAGAGGGGGTCGTCAGGAGTAACATAGACTACTTTTTGTTTATGTAAATTTTATAGAAAATTCTAGAAGTTTCTCGAAAATTCTATAAGTTTCTCGAAAATTTCAGAAGTTTCTAGAAAATTCTCGCATATATGAAAACCTTCTTCACTTTTTCAGATAATTTAATAAGATTTTTTGAAATTTCAGAACATCGTCAAAATTTTTAGAAATTTAAAAATTTGTTAAACCTGATGAGTGATTTATTATATTTATTTCGAAGGAAGTAGATTAAGACTATCTTAATGCATAAGCATCATTCTCATTAAACTCGAAAAGTCTATGTACACGTGTTAAAAAAGGTGTTCTAGAATTTGCTCGCACAGATTGTTTGTTTGCTTCCATTCTTCGCCCTTCCTTTAGTTTCCAGAGGGTTCTCCAAGCGTCATCTATCTATATAAATAAAATCAGAGTGTCTGTCTGTGATTTGCGAAAAACTGCCTCAAACTAAGCTTAGAGAGTCATTCGCATGCTGTTAAAACGTAAATAACCTTTTTTAGAATTGTTGTCTGTCTGTCTGTCTGTCTGTCTGTCTGTTCGGGGTAATCTCAGAAACGGCTGAAGCGATTTCGATGAAACTTTGCAGACATGAAGAGGGGGTCGTCAGGAGTAACATAGGCTACTTTTTGTTTATGTAAATTGCGATACATACACCAAAATAATATTTTTTACAATTTTTGTCTGTCTGTCTGTTTGTTCCGGCTAATCTCTGAAATAGCTAGACCGATTTTGACGGGACTTTTATTGGCAGGTAGCTGATGTAATAAGGAGTAACTTAGGCTACGTTTATTTTAGACTAGCGACTCGTTCCCGGCTTCGCCCGGGTGCATTCGTGTACATAGACTTTTCGAGTTTAATGAGAATGATACTTATGCATTAAGATAGCCTCACTCTACTTCCTTCGAAATAAATATAACAAATCACCCATCAGGTTCTGAAATTTCAAAAAATCTTATTAAATTATCTGAAAAAGTGAAGAAAGTTTTCATATATGCGAGAATTTCCTAGAAACTTCTGGAATTTTCTAGAATTTTCTGAAATTTTCGAGAAACTTCTAGAATTTTCTAAAAACTTCTAGAATTTTCTATAAACATCTAGAATTTTCTAGAATGTTAGCGAAAAAAAATCCGTTTCTATTAATCTATATAAATAAAATCGGAGTGTCTGTCTGTGATTTGCGAAAAACTGCCTCAAACTAAACTTAGAGAGTCATTCGCATGCTGTTAAAACGTAAATAACTTTTTTTAGAATTTTTGTCTGTCTGTCTGTCTGTCTGTCTGTCTGTCTGTTCGGGGTAATCTCAGAAACGGCTGAAGCGATTTCGATGAAACTTTGCAGACATGAAGAGGGGGTCGTCAGGGGTAACATAGGCTACTTTTTGTTTATGTAAATTGCGGTACATACACCAAAATAACATTTTTTACAATTTTTGTCTGTCTGTCTGTTTGTTCCGGCTAATCTCTGAAATAGCTGGACCGATTTTGACGGGACTTTTATTGGCAGGTAGCTGATGTAATAAGGAGTAACTTAGGCTACGTTTATTTTAGAAAAAATACACCCCGGACGAAGCCGGGAGCGGGCCGCTAAATGTATTGCTAAGCGCAAAACTCGAGAACGGGTGGACCGATTTTAATTCTGTCTTCACTCATGGACAGAGGGATAATCAGGGAAGGTTTTTACGTTAAAAAAAAATGCACCTCGGGCGAAGCCGGGAGCGGACCGCTAGTTGTAAAATAATTATTTTGGCAACTCAAAAACTCATATCAAATTTTCCCAATTGAAAAGTGAATTTTATTTATGTTAAGGTCGACAGACAGGCTAATGGGCGACTTGATTGTAAGTGGTTACCGTCGCCTATAACGCAAGCAACGGCACGGGTGCTGGAAGGATTAAGGATAAGGGATAAGGAAGGGCTGGCTCTGGCATCCCTTACTCACTCACCGAAACACAACAGCACATATGTTATTTAGCGGTGGTATTCTGTAAGGAGGTGGTACTGGTCACTGCCGCCAGTGGCCTGCCCAAATGACTACGTCAACAAATGTCCCCGCCGGGAATCGAACACGGGGCCCTTGAGACGTTAGGCCAGCACCCTTACCATTCGTCCAACGAGCTCGTCAATAAATATTATTACTATCAAAAATATATTATAATATTAATGTCAAAATATAAATTAGGAATTATATTAAACTAGCTGGTGCCCGCGACTTCGTCGATGAAATATTAAAAAACAAAAAAAAAACAAGTACTATAACGCCTTAACATCTTTATTGCTATTACACTTTTGCCAGACGTTAGTTTTTTAATTTTAGATATCCCTTGGGAAGAGTACTTTTTTTTGGATGAAAGGTACCTTATGTTCTTTCTTGTATCGTTGACAACGTGTATGCAACATTTTATGATGATCGGTCGAGTAGTTAAGGCGTGAAAAGGTAACATACAGCATACAGTTACTTTCACATTTATAATATTAGTATGGATTCTTTGGATATGTATTCATTCATGCACTTGACTGTCTGACCATAAAGATTAATGTGAAAAGGTTAAATTAAAAACAAACTATAGTTTTACAACTTATTTTATTATATTGCGTCAGTATAATATCGTATAAGTTAAAATTAGAGCGCCATCTTGCGCCCCTCGATGGAGATGTCGACGGCGCGTCTCGATCCGCTGCGCATGCGCTTTTGTTCGATGAACCTCTTCATCTGCTTCTCGTAGCGAGTCATCTTCTTCTTGTTGACGCGCGACATGTCCACGTCGCACGTGGACTTGGGCCTCACCACGTAGTCCTTGTTGGAGGGGGCCGGAACTCTAGCGCGGGCCACCCAACCGGGCTCCCCCGGCCTAGGGGCGCGGGCCCCCTCGCCCGCGCCCTCTTCTCCGTCGCGTTTCGCGCGCTTGCGCTGCGGGGGCGCTAGCGCCGCGCGGGGAGGAGACCGCCCCTCGTCCGTAGCCCTCCGTCCCCCAGTGGAAGCCATCGCTTCGTCGCGCGCTTGTCTCTCCTCGCGGGTCATCGCTTTGAAATCCGTCGACAGGTTGAATATCGGCCTCGCCCATTCCGAAATAAGTCGGCCCGCTCTCTCCCTGTTCGCTTTCGTCTCTTTCGGATGCTTGTATAGATACATGACCGCCTTCCCTATGCCCGACTGTTTGAGTAGAGACTTGTCTATTTGCGGAAAATCGCCTAGGAGCTTGAGGATGCTCTCTCTGATGAGCAGACAGGGCAGCGCGCGGTTAGGCATCGGAGCCAACCAGTCGCAGAGCACGTTCAGGGCGTTGTGCTCGAGGAAGGCCAGTTGCAAGTCCTTCTTGATCAGTTGGGACATGGCCGATTTGAGCATGGACACTTTGCGCACGGCCGGCTGGTTGCGCTTGTTCAACTCGCGATCCTCTTCGGCGGCCGCCCTCATCTGCTGGAGGAGCGCCGCAATGAGGTCGTCGTTGTCGTTGATGATGTCTATGTCTCTGCGGCGCCTGCGACTCCCGCGCTCCTCCCTCTTCCTCGCCAGCATCGCCTCGAAGTCCGACATGCCTCCCAGCTCGTTCTTCTCGGGGACGACCTCGTCGTCGCTCGAGCCCGCGTCCGCGTCCGCCACGCCCTCCGCGGCCGCGCCCGCGCCCTCGGCGTCCGCGCCCTTCGCGCCCTTCGCCGCGCCCTTGTCCTTCTCCCCGCCCTCATCCTCGTCCTCGGACTCGAGTCGCACGGCGCGACGCTTGCGCACTTCGCCCCCGGTGGGCGAATCCGATCCGGATCGGGATCTGTGGGAAACAAGGATTTAAAAAGTTTTTAGTGACATATTTATTTATTTAAGGAGAAATAACAACTGCAGTATAAGTAAACGCAAAAAAAAAAATCAATTTAAAAAAGATATAAAATGAAAAATATGATAACACAGTCTTAACATTTCTCTCCGAGATATAAATGGTATTTGATGTCGAATTTCAGTAAAAACAAATGTAAATCTAATTAATTAATCTAACACCCCATCTAAAAATTTACGCTTATGTTTTTTTTTTTTTTTTAATTTAAACATATCTATATCATTCAAATTCTTGTTGAAGTCTGAACATTCCATTAAGGGAGCTTCCATTGTCAAGATGTCATTCACACCATGCTATGCTACAAGCACACGACAAAAGATCTTTACCTGGACCTTGACTTTGCAGATCCGGCCCTCGACTTGGCGGAACCGGATCGCGAACGAGATCTCGACTTGGAGCGGGACTTCGACCTCGAACGGGACCGGGAGACGGAGCGCGAGCCGGATCGCGACCTAGATCCCGAGTGGGATCGGGAGCGAGAACGAGAGCGGGATGCGGATTTAGACCGAGAACGAGATCGAGACTTCGATCGAGACCTCGACCGAGACTTCGCCGATCGTGATCGCGATCGAGACTTCGATCGGGACCGAGATCGAGACTTCGATCGGGATCGGGACCTAGACTTTGATCGGGAACCTGACTTGGATCGTGAACGGGAGCGGGAGCGGGAGCGGGATTTAGAGCGAGAAGCGGACTTTCGAGACCCGGATCGGGATCGGGAACGTGACACTGATTTACGAGAACCGGAGCGAGACCGAGAGCGTGACGCAGATTTCCGGGAGCCAGAGCGTGAGCGCGATCGACTCTTCCTGTCACCTTCGGGTGAACCTGAAATTCAAAAATAAACGAATTCATATAATTAATTAAATAACGTTTTTCGAGTTTTGTGGACTAACAGAGAGAAGCTGATTTTTTTACCAGGTGGAGATTTGTCTAGGGAGACGCTACGCGATCGTGCCTCTTTCTCGTCCACTTCCATTCGTTCCACCGAAGGAGACTTGCTTTTAGATCGAGATTTGTCAGGCGATCCACTCCTGGACTTCGCGGTGGCCGAGACCGACCTACTTCGGGAGCGGGACTTCCGTGGCTCCACACTTTTAGATCTAGACCTCCTAGGCGATCCACTTCTAGAACGCGAATGTGACTTGGCCCGCGATCCACTTCTCGATCTAGAGTGTCTGGGAGACCCGCTTCTCGATCTCGACCGTCTGGGAGAACCACTTCTAGATTTCGACCGTCCGGGAGAACCACTTCTAGATTTCGACCGTCTGGGAGAACCACTTCTAGATCTCGATTTTGAGGGCGATTTGGATTTCCGTGTCGATCTACTTCTGGATCTAGATTTAGAAGGCGTTCCGCTTCTATTTGAGGATACACTGCGCGACTTGGACCTGGAGGCGCTTTTGGATCGCTCGGGCGATCTGCTTTTGGATCTGTCTCGTGAAGGGCTCGAAGAGCGATCCGATCGAGAGGAGGCTCGCGAGGACGATTTGGATCTTGATTTGGACTTGCTTCTTGAGTGTGTGGAGCCGTCGTGAGACATTTTACTATCTGATTCCCTCTGCAAAACAAGTTACCTTTCATTTAATCAATTATTTAATAAAAACCAATGACTCAAGGTCAAGAGACTCAAAAAAACATTTCATCATTCATTCTCTTTAAAGTCTTTGATGTTCTGTAATGGTAAGCCAAAGTTGAGCATTATGCCAAAATTCAATGCAAAGACGCATCCTAGGAATAAAAATGCAAGATAAGGCAAGATTGGAAGACACAAGGGAAAAAAACAAATGTAATACCTATTGTAAAAACTATAAAGAAACTCAAATGGAGATGAACTAGAGAGATAGACTAGGGTCCATATGACTAGAGATCCACATAAATTATTACCCATTTTTACCCTAAAGGCGAGAAACGAAAAAGAGGAAGACAGAATCGTAGATAGGAAGATGATAATAAGGAAGGCAGCAGGAGCAACATGGATGAGAAAGGCCCAGGACAGGGAACGATGGAAGGACTTAGAGGAGGCCTATGTCGTTTGACAGGCGAGGAAGAATAATAGAGAGAATTTTTTTGTTATGTATAAGTTATGTATAAGCATGTTTTCGTTTTGTTATTCCTCGAAATTAAAGGCTATCTTTATCTTTAATGGTAAGCCAAAGTAAGTCTGTGCATTTAATTAAAAAAAAGTATTTACTTACAGATCTACTTCTCGATCGGGACTTTCTTCCATCTGAAAATTGTAATCATATTACACAATTAGTTACAAATCACAGACTTCTAAAGAAATACCATTTTTTTTTATTTCTTAATTTTAATATATAACTTTAAGGTCCATTGTTTCTCAAACTTTTTAGTATTGAGACCCAGTAAAAAGCCAAAAAATTGAGTAAAAAATGTTGTAACCCCCTCACTACAATATGTGAAAAAACTTTGGCTACTACTTTATTTAATTTAGATGTTATTACCTAGTAATATTTAATTTTCTAACACTTGTTTGTGAATTAAAATCATTTTAATAAAAGGACAGTTTGTATAAGAAAATATGATTATAAGAACACATTGCAAGCAATGCCTG
This sequence comes from Synanthedon andrenaeformis, assembly GCA_936446665.2. Lineage (NCBI taxonomy): Eukaryota > Metazoa > Arthropoda > Insecta > Lepidoptera > Sesiidae > Synanthedon > Synanthedon andrenaeformis. The sequence goes on from OW387802.2 coordinate 89,866, forward strand.
ACGAGTGAATGCAGTGTGCTCTGCTCCTATTATTTTGACACTCGTAATCTCGTATCAGTATGATTATGATTAATTGTTTATTTATATTATTAAATTAAGTATTCACATGATACATATATTTGGGAATGTATGTCAATATGGCACCTGCCTGTCAAAATTTTACTATCACAATTAAGTAATAAAATAACTCAAAAATGTACTCATATTAAGTGTTTATCAAAATTATAGTCAAGCCAAACAGAACCAATCAAAGTCATATCAGCTGAAGTGTAGAAAATGAATTAGCCAGACTTAATACCTCTCAAGAGATAAGTTTCTAGCCATGAAATTAATGACTAAATCTAACTATTGCAGAAAATTGTCATAGTAAAGACAGGTTGTTATTTATTTTGTTTTGTCGGGAGGGTCTTGTCTTGTTGGGATCTTGTTTTGCCAAAGACCATGAAGAATAGAGGTAAAGAGGACGAATTCTATACATTAAAAAGTGTTTTCTTCTTCTTCTCTTGTGCCATCTCCTATCGGAGGTCGGCTGTCATCATGGCTATCCTAACCTTCGAGGCGGGGGCTTGAAACAGCAATCTGGTAATTTGTCCATACTATTCGCTGAGATTCTTGAGCCAAGAAGTACATTGTCTACCCGGCTTGCGTCTACCTTGTATTTTCCCCTGCATGATCAGCTGCAGTAGATTATACTTCTTGCCGCGCATGGTATGTCCAAAGTATTCCAGTTTTCTGACTTCTATAGTTTTCAAAACCAAAACTTAGAAAAAGTGTCCATCTGCCAATTATTAATGATGGTTTCATGAACTATGCAATGCTACACAAACAGCATTTTAAACAATTTATGAACCACTATTTAGTAATCGTAGCTAAAGTTTAATACCCATCTTACCTCTATTTTCTATGGTCTAGGCTTTTAGATGAACTTGATCCGGATAAATTATAATTATGGTGATACATTTGGCTATAATTGTATTCTAATAGTTCAAGCTATGTTCAAAGGGGCTATTGAACAAATACAATGTAGTCCCTACTAGGAAAATCGAAATTAGACAGTACAGTTCATTAACTTAAATGGGTATTATAATTTATGTTTCCTTTAATTTGGAAGTTATTTTTATTTAATAGAACATAATAATCATTATATTAACATCATGTCAACAAAGTGGAAAAACAAGAAAAATAGTGACGAAAAAACATATTTAATGCAATAAAAAAAACCCTAAGTATCAACAACCTGTCAATCATAAAAATTTGGTTTGTTTTTATTATATATTCAAAGCATTTTATATGGTATTTGAAAACTAACAAATAATAAATGAAATAATGATTTAATAAATCATTTCATTACATAAGATAACGGATTAACTACATTATAAATAGTCGATCGACGACTATAAACTTTTGATGAATGAAATTTTTTGATTTGTGTTGTGTAATGGATGCGTGTAATATGTGTAATATGGCATAAAATTGATATATTAGGTGATTAGAGATTATCAAAAAGATATTATGCTGTTATCTATTAATAAAAATAAATGAAATATAATCCATATAAAAGGGCATAAGAGTTAAGGTTATGTTGTTTACAATAATGATAACCGGTAGGCAACCCACCCGTGTCAACATCCATCTTGTTATTCTATTAGTTTGCACAATCCAATATTATAAATACAATTAAATTCTTTCGTTTGAAAATCAACAATCCATTGAAAAATTAAAAATGCACAGTGATGTTTACATCATGATGGTAATTATCAATAATCCAGTCAGATTCATTCAAACAAATGGACTCATTCCGTCAGTCCGTCAGTCATGTCTACTGCGGAGCTGTTTTCCTGGACTGTGTACCAGTAGTCTTATTTTACTCTATGTATGCAGCAGATTTCGTTCGATAGTGGGACGACCTATAATAGCTACTCTCACAATTTTAATTTAAAAGCGGTATTTTTTGACGGTAAAATTAATTTATTATTGAAAGGCGCATAATTTGACATAATTGAGCCTAAGAATTTACTAGGCAACACAGCCGGCTGGCATATACCGGCAAGGACACTACCACCATCACCGAACCATTCCCCACATACCCTGTACCCAGGGCCGTCTTTACCCGGGGGTGCAAGGGGTGCGGTGCACCCGGGCGCAGAGCGCCCGGGGGCGCCTTGCCGAACCCTGAATATTTAGATATTTCATTGAATTTAACGCCATTGCACAGTTTAATATACTTGTTACGACAAATACGTATGCCCAAAAGTAAATATAAAAAAAATAGTCATCAAAAATAATCATTGTTTTACTTTTATTACGCTTTCGGCGCTTGTCATACCGCTCATGATGTGCAAGCTAAAATGACTCTTATTACTACACAAATAAAAATTTTATTTAATACAACACGCGCGCGGCAAAATCTCTAATCCAAAGAGAGTGTATAAAACTTGGCACATTGCCGCCCGGTCGCCCGCACTTGAAGCAAAATGATCTCTAAGTCAATAAAGTGTGAGTTCATTTGAAATGGGCGCACGGCGGCGGAGCGGCACCTATGCGTCTGTCATAGGCGAGTAATTGCTCCCTTTGATATAGCCGCCCGGGCGCTCGCACTTGAAGCAAAATGATCTCTAAGTCAATAAAGTGTAAGTTCATTTGAAATGGGCGCACGGCGGCGGAGCGGCACCTGTGCGTCTTTCGTAGGCGAGTAATTGCTCCCTTTGATATAGCCGTCCGAGCGCTCGCACTTAAAGAGAAATGATCTCTAAATCACTACAATTAGGTGTAAGTTCATTTGAATTTACAGCGCGGCGCGCGGCGCCTATGTAGTGTCGGTCAGTGATTGATCTGATATCTTCTTTTTAAGTAATTAAATTCGTTAGCTCATTTCATTTGCGACAACCGCCGAATTAGCACAGAAGATCTTAGTGCAGAAATTATTGAGATTTTGTGTAAGTTCGCCATTACAATCACTGTTAATTGTAATTAACTCATAATTCTATTGATTTCTCAACTAACAGGTTCCTTCTTTTCTTTGTTTTTGCATCATGTTCTTTTTCATGTTAAAATAAAAGTATAATTCTTCACTTTTTTGAAAAAGTAGGTACCTTTTCTAGAGTGTTAATTCCAGAAACTGGACATAATGTCTCGAATGGAGAATAGTTTTGTTTTTTATTTGTATAATTGGGTTTAATTTGTATAATTTAAGTTTAATTTTAGTTTTGTATTTTAGAAAAATAAACAAATTATCAAAATTACGTGTATTGTGTTTTCTTGGTTGACTAGGACCCCTTTCATACTGCAGTGTGTCGTCGGTCGCGTGCCACGCTGCAGTGTAAAAGAAAACGAGGGCGCAGGCTGAGCCCCGCACCCCGGCGCCGAATAGACTTAAGACGGCACTGCCTGTACCTGTACTCGAAGTCCGAAGTAGATATTCGGGAAACAATGGCAGTGTTTAAATGTTTAATATAATGTTAATGATAATGGTGGAGCCATTTTCTCCAGCTCTGGATCAATTTTTTCACGCAACCTAGACAAGGAATTAATATGATTAATACGTATTTTTTCTTAAGATATCTGCGTTGCAGTGATCCAGTTTGTTTTATGAGAATATCATTATTTATAAGTTGGAGCAAATTTTGCAAATTCGTTATTGGATGGAGCCATTAATTTTACATCGATTTGTGCTTTTGCTTTTGCATTATTTGTAACTTCTAACCACAAACTAAATAGTAGATACTGAGATACTGCTTCTAACTTCATCCGGCCAGGGTTACGGACGTTACGGAGGTGTTTATGGTTCGTGCGGTTGCGTTTATGGTACGTGACTGTGTGCGGCAAGCGCAAAGAGTATATAAAGCGTGCGGCTAAACAACATAGTCTTTATAATCTGTGGTGCGGCTCATGCGGCTCATGCAAAGTTGCAAAGAGTATTGGCTCATGCCATGCGTAGGGCATGGGTTGATGTGATTATAATATATTTTCTTTGTTTGGATAAATTACTTGGATTATCTTTTATCAAATCGCACATAGACATTTCGTATAGCTATTTAACATTATATTTAATTAGTGAAATTCTGTGAAATAGTGACAGTAACAAATGGCTGCAACATTGAACCAAACACCGTTATGCAGATGTTGTCACAAGAACGGTGTATTCAAGAGTCTGTTTTCCGACTATATCTACAACGAGAATGAGATTGAAAATTATTCCCAGATGTTGCACGCTACATTCGGAATCTTAGTAAGTTTTCTGTTACTCCTATAGATACAAAAAAAAATCTTATGTATTTAATTTTCTAACCTCCTTTAAGATAATGTCTTCATTTTGTTACCTTTAGCATATGTGCTGTTGTGTTTCAGTGAGTGAGTAAGGAATGCCAGAGCCCATTACCCGATCCCTTCTTTATCCCTTATCCTAATCCTTGTATGATCAGCAGCGCCTTTGCAGCACCTAGTGTTGCTTGTGTTATAGGCAATGTTATCATCAAGTTGACCGTCAGCCTGTCTGATGACCTTTTAACATTAAAAAAAATGAAAAATACAATTAATTTATTTCATATAAAAAAAATTATGAACAATTAATTAATAAAAAAAATGTATAAAACAGTCTTGTAAGCATTGCTATGAAACGCAATGCAACCGTTGAAGAAGTAATAAATATTGTAATTTATCGTTTTTAGTTTGAACCCTCGGAACGTGACAAAATATATACAATATGCGATGAGTGTATTGAAAAACTACGTATCTCAACGGATTTGAAGATTGCCTGTGGGAAAATCATTAAACGTATGTACTTATCACTCCATTTACCAAACTAAAATCATTATTACATTACAAATTCTACATTGAAATATATCATTTCCAGAGGAACCATTAATTGAAAATGATGTCCCAATTAAAATTGAAAAATGTTGGAGTTATGCTTGCAATGATAAAGGTAAGAAATAGTTAATCTAAGTTTGTCATAAGATCTCGCATCGATCAAGTAATCATTACGTGAGTAATAGCTTTGCCTACATACATTTGTTTCAATGATATAAAAATAAAGTTTAACTTTATAATAAAAATTGGCAACTTAATCAATCAAAACCTGGGATAAAGCTTTTCTTGCTCCACATTGATCTTTGAGCAATATTATGCTTTTTATTATTAGAGCTACACCTGAAAACCACGCTTCACATAAATAAATTATTGCAAAGGGAATGGAATTCTTTTAAAGTGTATATATATTCATTTTAGACCAATATATCCAAAACTCAACCGAATAGGAACATTTAAATTTAGTTTGACAGTCTTCTTTTTTTTTATCAGTCCCTAGACTATAATCAAATGAGTTGAACGAAAGTGCCATATCAATACTAATAATAAATCTGTAAGGGTCGGTCATGGAGTAAGTTACTTTGTTTTCAGAGATACCGTGTTTATAGGCTCTATACATGATACTGAAACTAAATTGACGATATTTTTCTGTATGTATGTATGTATGTATGTTCCTCCATAACTGAAACGAATTAACTTATTTTCATGAAACTTGGTAGATAAACATTTGGACGTACGGGACACAGGATAGGCTACTTTTTTTGGTTCAACGCGGACAAAGTCGCGGGCACCAGCTAGTTCTCTATAAAGTTAAGGCAATACATCTGCCCTTTTCATTCTCCTGACTTATCCAGTCTGCAACAGCTCCTTGGCTTGTGGATTCTGGTGGAAGAAAAGATGATCCTTGTAACTTTTTCTTTAGCGTTCTATTTCTTCTGCAATAGTTGGAATCTCAAGATGTGATTAGATCTCACTGTTCCGAGCATACCAAGGCACCCCAGCAATCCCTCTTAGAATGTTGTTTTGGACTTTCTGCAGGTGTTCAATATTTGTTTTGCTAGCAATGGACCACGTTTGAATTCCATAAGTCCTTATGGGTTTTAGAATAGAGCTATAAATTAAAAGCTTATTATCCAAGAAGAATGCAACTTCCTCCCCAAGAGCCAAAACGAATTCCTAAATTTAAGGTGAAGGTGTGCAAGGAAACCATCTTGGATCCACACAAACTTTTCTACATTGTTTTAGGCATAATATATTTCGAAAATTATTCAGTGGCCTTCGAAAGATGTTCCATGATAAGGGACATCAAGTCTTGTAAGATGAGCTCATTGGAGGCTGTTATTTTCAATCAATCCTTCTTTACAGAAGGACCGTTAATGGCAGTCTACGTCAAAGTTCAAAGAGAAGAGACCGCCAATGATGAACACATAGACATAGGCATAAATAGCGTCTTCGATGAAGATGTCACAATTGAAGAGAGCAGGAAGAAAACAGATAAAACCTTTAGTGAATCTGGTATGTATGGCTGTTTTTAGTTTATTGCCAATAGTACTGTTAGGACTGGCCATAAAACCTTCCCGAAAGAAGACAAGTTAGATGGTGGCCAGTGGCCTCTGCTGTTTAAACAAATACTAAAGGCAATCGGTCCTTACGGTTACGACATAGGGTTCATATTTCATTAACAGAAGTAGTATGCTAGAACTAATACTCATCGAGTCTGTCTGTGCGATTATAAAAACAGTTAACGTCCAGTGACGGTTCCAAAGTCCCCCAAGGACTGAACCACACACATCTTGGTAAAATGCAAAAATGCCATTTACATTGCATGCGGCATTTGTCACAAGGTCAGCGTACACCGCCGCTAGCACTTCGGCATCCAGCTCCCATGGAGGAGTGCCAGCCAGCATACACAATCCTGACCGCCATGACCCATTGCGACACACGCAAAAGTGGCCTGTTGCAGGCGCTTAGGCGATCTACCCGAATGGGTGCAGTGCATACAAAGCCTCAATCGGCAGAAATAATAGTCAAATTTCCATCGACTCTCGAGGACGAGGCCGAGATATCTCATTGTCGACCGGGCGGCGGTGCGTTCTGAGCGTCGTCAAGCTGGGCTAGTCGGTCATCTCGGACTTGTTGACCGACTAGCCCAGCTTCACGGCGCTCAGAACGCTCAGCTACACTTGCGGGTGAGAGGGAGTGCGGGGCATGGCAGAATCACATGCTGCCGACAAACCGCGCCGCCTCGCTCTCCACGTCCGAAGGTTCGATTGAGCCCGAAAGCCGGCTCTGGCGCTTCATCACCCAACGCGGGTGTACCTTTGATCCGATAGCCCTCCAACATCCACTGTCGACGCACGTTTGTTTTGACCGATCCCCGTCTCAGAACCGCGAGACTAAACCCAGTACGCGAACACCCTACTTTTCAGTCATCACTAATTATATGTTTTTACTTGTCTTCTTACTTTTTGTATACTTTAATAAGTAGGATACACATATTTATAACCAATCGCTACATCTTAACGTATATATTGCGTCCTTTATCTTCACAGAAGGACCGTTAATTAAAGTCGACGTAAAAGTTGAAAGAGAAGATACTCCAACCAACGATGAAGACAATCACTCAGATATAAATGTGGTTTTAGATGAAGTATCCAATCAAGATGGCAGAGTGGAAGAGAGCAGAAACGAATTAGATAAAACCTTCAGTGAATCTGGTATCTATGACTGTTCTTAATTTATTGACTAGGTAACACACTGAGCAGCGATAATGAAATAATTTATTTTTATTTATTTATTTTTCAGAGAACGACAGACACGAGAATAAATGCAATATTTGCAGTAAAACATTTAGGTTCAAAAAGTACCTAGAAAGTCACATCAGATCTCACAAAGGCTATAAATGCCAAATGTGTCCAGAAATATGGTCGAATCAGAGAGAGCACTCAGAACACATAAAGTCGAAGCACGTTGTGGACGCCAAATATTGGTGTATCGCTTGCGATGCTACTTTTTTGGAAGTGAACGAGCTAAAATGTCACATCAAAACGCACTTTAAACATCGCTGTGAAGTATGCGATAGAGGTTATCAGAGCAAAGGTGAATTGCGTAGGCACGAAATGGTGCATAAGCATGAGAGAAAGTTTAAGTGCTCAATATGTAATAAAGGATCACACTCACTGAGCAGAAGTTTGAAGGCTCACATGGAAACACACAAGGACGGAACACGGCATGAGTGCCAAGAGTGCGCCCGGAAATTGAAAGTAAAAAAAAGATTATTGAGGCATCGTCAAAACATGTACATGGGTGTAAACAAGTACAGTTGTCAGTATTGTGATAAGGGATTTATGATGAAAGGTAGATTGGTTGCACATGAAATGATACACACGGGTGTAAAACCGTATGAGTGCGAAAAATGCAATAAATCGTTTAAAAGCAAAAATGCTTTGGTAAGTCATAATAAAGTGCGTGAGAAACATGAGCTTTACAATTGTAACCTGCATGAAAATAGATTCAAAAGAGAAAATTTCAATAGACAAATGTTGACGCATGCTATAAAAGAATGCGACATTTGCAAGAAGACATTTAAATACAAAGAGAGTTTTAGAAAGCACATGAAGGCTGAACATTTGGGCACTAAGCCAACGCCCAATGAGTGCGACATATGCAAGAAGACATTTAAATACAAAGTGAGTTTAAGAAAGCACATGAAGGTTGAACATTTGGGCACTAAGCCAACGCCCAATGAGTGCGACATATGCAAGAAGACATTTAAATACAAATGCAGTTTATATAATCACATGAAGGCTGCACATTTGGGCATTAAGCCAACGCCCACTGAGTGCGACATATGCAAGAAGACATTTAAATACAAAAATAATTTAAGTAGGCACATAAAGGATGTTCATTTGGGCAGTAAGAGAACGCCCCATGAGTGTGACATATGCAAGAAGACATTTAAATACAAAGATAGTTTAAGAAGGCACTTGAAGGCTGCACATTTGGGCATTGCCAACTCCCACTGAGTGCGACATATGCAAGAAGACATTTAAATACAAAGGGAGTTTAAGTACGCACACGAAGGCTGCACATTTGGGCACTAAGCAAACGCCCAATGAGTGCGACATATGCAAGAAGACATTTAAATACAAATGCAGTTTATATAATCACATGAAGGCTGCACATTTGGGCATTAAGCCAACGCCCACTGAGTGCGACATATGCAAGAAGACATTTAAATACAAAAATAATTTAAATAGGCACATAAAGGATGTACATTTGGGCAGTAAGAGAACGCCCCATGAGTGTGACATATGCAAGAAGACATTTAAATACAAAGATAGTTTAAGAAGGCACTTGAAGGCTGCACATTTGGGCATTAAGCCAACGCCCACTGAGTGCGACATATGCAAGAAGACATTTAAATACAAAGATAGTTTAAGAAGGCACTTGAAGGCTGCACATTTGGGCATTGCCAACTCCCACTGAGTGCGACATATGCAAGAAGACATTTAAATACAAAGGGAGTTTAAGTACGCACACGAAGGCTGCACATTTGGGCACTAAGCAAACGCCCAATGAGTGCGACATATGCAAGAAGACATTTAAATACAAATGCAGTTTATATAATCACATGAAGGCTGCACATTTGGGCATTAAGCCAACGCCCACTGAGTGCGACATATGCAAGAAGACATTTAAATACAAAAATAATTTAAATAGGCACATAAAGGATGTACATTTGGGCAGTAAGAGAACGCCCCATGAGTGTGACATATGCAAGAAGACATTTAAATACAAAGATAGTTTAAGAAGGCACTTGAAGGCTGCACATTTGGGCATTAAGCCAACGCCCACTGAGTGCGACATATGCAAGAAGACATTTACACTCAAACCGAGTATACGTAAGCACATGTCGCAAGTACATTTGGGATTCAAGCCTACGCACGCACAAGTTGGCTGTACATTTGGGCTCTGAGTTAACGCCCTTTAAATGCGAAATTTGCCTGGCCTGCCTAGGTATAGGTCACGGAGCGCTATATACCTAAAACAGGTATCGTTGGATTCCTCGTGACATTTAAAGTTTCCTTTGGAAGATATATAGATGTTGTTTATCTTTTCCATTGAAACAATGTGCCATTGTACATTTTGCAATATAATACCTAATGGACTCACTTTTTTGCTACTGTTGTTTGATAACGATTTTAAGAACATTCCAAAAGCTATCTAATTGGCGGGTCAATAAGTCCGTGACTTTTTGAATTTCTGACCTCTTTACTGAAAAAGCAACACTACTCCTGTCAACAGGCATCTGTCAGTTGACTCTTGTCAAAATTTGAACTTGCTGCGTCAGTTAGTTTGTGTTTGACAGCTATCTTTATCAGACTACCCAGTAATTTGAGGAAAAAATGGAAAAAAGTGAATTTCGTGTCCTTATTAAGCATTATTTTTTGCGAAAAAAAACCATTACCGAGACCAAGGCTAAGCTTGATAAATACTATGGGGACTCTGCACCATCGATTTCAATGGTAAAAAAGTGGTTTACTGAATTTCGTTGTGGCCGTACAAGCACTGAAGATGCCGAACGTCCTGGACGCCCAGTTGAGGTCTCTTCACCCGAAACAATCGAAAAAATTCACGATATGGTGTTGGCCGACCGAAGATTGAAAGTGCAAGAGATTGTGGAAGCCGTAGGGATCTCGCATGGCTCAGTGGTTTCAATTTTGAATGATCACTTGGGCACGAGAAAGCTTTCCGCAAGATGGGTGCCGCGTTTGACAGGAAGGTTTGGCGTTGTTTAATCGCAATATGGAGGAGTTTTTGCGCCGTTTTGTAACCGTGGACCAAACAACAGTCAAAACAGTGGGTTTCTAAGGGTGAATCGGCGCCAAAGAAGGCCAAGGTGGGTTTGTCAGCCAATAAAGTTATGGCGACTGTTTTTTGGGATGCACGCGGGATAATCCACATTGACTACCTTCAAAAGGGAAGAACAATCAATGGGGAATATTATGCCAACTTATTGGACCGATTCAATGACGATTTGAAAAAAATATTATTTTTTTATCAAAAAATCTGTGTTTTATTCCAAAAGTCACGGACTTATTGACCCGCCCTCGTACATATAAAACATACATCTAATGTAATAAATACAAAAGTTATAGCCATTTCCGTAAAACAATACCGCATGCAAGCGCATGTTCTACTGATACCGTGAAGCGCATCTGCTTATGATATTTTCACTTGAATTTATGTTACATTATATTTATTTATTTATTTATTTTACTTTTTGTTTATTGTGCAATATGTAAGTGTGTACATTTTAACATAATATTTTAGTTTATGCCTTTCTTGAAAGCTATCAAAATCAAAGTATTTATTTATCAATTAGGTATCTCCAAGAAACTCTTATGATCGTCATTATAAATTTAAATTTACCAGGGATACTATTATTTTTGTCACCTTTAAAATATAAAATTACAACAATTAGGTACACTTAATACAAACCAAATCAAAGTACATATACAATACTAAACATAGTATGAGCTCCGAATCTAGGCTTTAAATCCAGCCTTCATTGTCGCTTAATGACACCTTTAAATTTATTAATAGATAAGGTTTTGATCATCTCAGGCAGTTTATTACAAAACTGTATACATTACTTACATCCATAAAAGAATTACTTATCTTGTGGAGTCGCGTCTTATGTTAATCTAAATCATTTTTAAACCTTGTATTTATATTGTGTACATCACATTTTTTATTAAATTGACTAATATTTTTATGCACGTAAATTACATTTTCATAAATACATATACTGACATGTAACAGTTAAAGTCTTTAATTCTTTGAACTTTTCTCCTTGGGAAGACTGCGGATATAAGTATTTGATAGATGGCTCTAATGGCCCTTTTTTGTAAAATGAAAATAGTATTTATGTCTGTAGCGCTACTCCAAAGAAGAATCCCATAACACATTATACTGTGGAAGTAACTAAAATAGACAATTAGGCGTCTAATCTGCTTAACTGCATAAGCCGCCTTTTACTTAGTTTCTCAATATGTGGACCCCGTTGTAATTTAGAATCTACAGTAATACCTAAAAATCACATTCTTTTCAATATTTTTAACATTAGGGGTACTGGATTTAACAAGTTTAGTTTTCGTGGCATTTAAAAGGAGATTATTTACACTAAACAAATGCACTACGTTAGAATGTGCATAATTTATCTCATTATAGCACTTCAGTTGTCTTTTAATCTATATAAATAAAATCAGAGTGTCTAGCTGTCTGTGATTTGCGAAAAACTGCCTCAAACTAAGCTTAGAGAGTCATTCGCATGCTGTTAAAACGTAAATAACTTTTTTTACAATTTTTGTCTGTCTGTCTGTTCTATGGTCGGCAGCGCACTTGTAGCACTTATGGAGTTGCTTGTGTTATAGGCGACGGTAGCCACCTACCATCAAGTGGACTGTCAGCCTGTCTGTCTGCGCGCATCGTCTCCCCTCCGCCCCCTCAAGCGACATGTTCGCCCCGGCATCGAAACATTTTTAGCCGTTTTGTTTCGGTTAATGTGCACATTAACCGGCTAAAGATGGAAATTCACGACGCAAACTAAAATGATATCGAACTTTAGCCGCCTCTCGAAGATAAACTTAAGATTAGCCGGCTAAACTTAAGTTTATGTTCACACCTATCTTTAGCCGTAACATATATATAATATGGGTAGGGCCTACTAAACGCACTGCTCAAATGACACAACGCTGTTTGTAAGAAAGTAGTGGGAAGATCGGTTACATGGAGTGCGCCAGATTCAAAAAGGAAAGAGCTTCATTGATGCTTAAATATAACATACGTAGACAAAACATAGGCGCATTCAGTGCTGTGCTAGCAGAGCCGTACAGTGATGCGGCAAATGACTTATTTTATATGTTTATGCATCTATGAAGCTTTTAATAGGTTATGTTAAGTTAATTAGGTTTAATTTTATATTAACTAGTTTAGGGGATGATGGGGCTGACATGCCTTTCTAAGGTAAAAGCCCCTAAATAACAAAAGATAATAAAAAAAAAAAGATCGGTTTAAAGTTTAAAGATAGTCATATTGATAACGTCTTCCTTTTTTGAATTCGGTTGAAAATGATGTCATTCAAGCGTAATTATGAAAGACAATGTAAGTAGGTGATTATTGCGACCAACTAGATATGAACCTTAATACAAAGATGTCAAAGTTTATTGCAAAAAGTGTTAGATTGAACATTTGTGCTTAGATACTTTTGGCGATCGGTTGTATACATAAGAAGAAAGATTTTCCGTTTGTAATGAAATATATGACATACATGTTTAGGTATATTTGAATTCAAAGAAGCTCACATCCACCTCACATCAATTTGAAATCTGTTGTTGTGTAGATGTTACTGAAAAATTAAATGCTAACAATTATTTGCCTACTTCAGATGCTCATCTACTTCTGACGCTGACTGTACATACTACATACGGAGTTTCATTAAACCCATAATCACTAAAAAATATTTAAAAAAATGGATTTTATTTTTCAATTAATTCAATAACGTTTAAAATTCTTATTGTATTATTTGAAAAATAAGAATTTTATAATGTCGCTATTCAAAATTCCCGCCACTAGGGGGTAAGGGGAACGATATCAACACCTAATCGACCCAATTGTCAACCTCACCTGCACGCGCCGGATGGCGACGGTACCCAGTTGGAAACCGTGGTGCCCCCTGCTGAATAACTAACGAGGCTATGGCGACCGAACAGTGGCGGTATAACCATACTCCCAATTAGGTAACTAATTGGATGAGGCTGCAGCGAGCCTTGGGGCCTAAATATCTCCCAAAATGTCTGGAAAAAAATACTAAATAAAAAACAATGGAAGCAAAGTTTAAAGAAATATTACCCCAGGAGGGTACCAGTCATGCTGGAGAATCCCTCCCTGAGTCTAACTCAGGCTGCCCTACGTATTCTGGGGAGGGCACAACTTTGTTGAATAGTTTTGAAACTACTACGAATAAGGAAGAGGCTATGCAATGCGACCCGGCTAGCCCCCAGCGCTCACAGGTATCCGAGCCTGGGAGAGTAAAATATGCAAACGTAGATATTACAGGAACACATTCTCAGGCCTCCGCGAAAACTAATATTTCTGATGAGAAACGAAAACCAAATCTTGTGCAGCAGGTTTTCAGTAAGGGAATGTTTTTTAGCAGACCCCGAAGCTCCTCTCTCGGTGAAACAATGTCCAAAAGTACTCAAAGTCAACATCTACAACAGTCTAACCCCGAATGGCAAAGAGTACCCACAATTCGAACCAACAAAAGGCGAAGAACTGCCAATTCTCCGCCCATCGATAATTGCACTACAACTAGCAATAGATTTGATGTGTTGCCTATAGACGTCCCCGAAAATACCGATCGACCAAAAGTTTTTAACAAGCCGCCACCACTTATATTGTATGGAATCGATGACATTACAAAACTAACAGAGACGATCGAATTGGTAATGGAACCGTCTGACTATAGGTTTAAAATTATTACCAAAAATCAATTAAGAATAAATTGTAACACACCAGAATCATATAAAGGGCTGATGGCTCTTGTAAGAGAAAAAGGACTAATAGGGCACACCTTCACGTCCAAAGAAAAAAAATGTTGTAGGATTGTTATCCGGAACCTGCACCACTCTACTCCCCATGAAGAGATAATAAAAGAAATTGCAGCCACAGGTAATATTGTTGTTGGCGAAATAATAAATGCGCGAATAGGCCCAGAAAAAAAACCAACCTCAACTTTCTTTGTGAACCTGGAACCAAGTCCCAACAACAAAAAAGCAAAGGATATTAGGTTCATATACCACACAGCGGTAATAATCGAAGATCCAAAGAAACAAAATAGTATCCCTCAATGCAGCAGGTGCCAACAGTATGGTCACACAAAGAATAACTGCACAAGACCCTATCGTTGCGTAAAGTGTGCACTCTCCCATAAGACAAGCGAATGCACTAAGAAAGACCGCAATACTCCTGCAAAATGTGCTCTCTGCCTTGGAAGCCACCCGGCAAATTACAAGGGTTGTCAAGTGTACAGAGAAATCTACAACCGAAAATTCAAAAAAGGTCTTAAACCAATATTTAAATCTGCACCTCAGCAATCACTGGGTCCAATTTTAGAAAAAACCGAATCCACGACGCCCAAACCTCCTAAGCCACTACGCAATTCTTTACAAACCCGTGGTGACCCATGTGCGAGTACCTATGCTGAAGTCACAAAGGGAACCCACATTCAACACTTTCAACAATCAACTAGTAATAATTTAGTTGAAGATTTGCTGATCAGGCAGTCTGAAAAAATTGAAGCTCTCCTACAACAAATAAGCTCAATGATGAGCCTTATAGTCAAACTCGTTGATAGGCTAAGTCTTCCATAAAATTGAATTATTACGTATAGCCACCTGGAACATAAACGGACTACCTTCCAGCAAACATGATCTTCAGTTACTCATAGATATTCACAAACTAGACATTATCCTAATCTCTGAAACACATTTTACTATTAGAAGTAGTGTCTACATTCCTGGATACATAATTTATTCAACCAATCATCCTGACGGCACAGCTCACGGGGGTTCTGCAATAGTTATTAAGCAATCCATTAGACACCACCTGGAACCAGCATTCAGTACAGACCACATTCAGGCAACGACAATATCCATTGAGGGAAATTTGGGTAATATAACCATCTCTGCGGTCTACTGCCCTCCTAAACATGTGATCACAGAGGAAAAGTTTACGGATTTCTTTCGAGTGCTTGGGGGTCGTTTCGTGAGTGGGGGAGACTGGAATGCAAAACACACTCACTGGGGTTCCAGATTAATCTCAACCAGGGGTAGGGAGATGAAAAAGGGCCTTGACAGCCTAAACCTAACAGCAGTTTCGACTGGAGAACCGACATATTGGCCGACTGACCGTGCAAAGATACCTGATCTACTGGACTTTTTTGTTACAAAGGGCATATCTAAAAATTACCTCGATATTCAGTCATGTTCTGACAGCGCTTCGGATCACTCACCTGTCTTATTGACAATATCAACATCTGTTTTGATTAAGCAAAGTGACGTGACCTTACACAACAATAAAACTGACTGGGATTCATTCAGGGATGGTATAAATGAAAACATAAATTTAAAAATTCCTCTCAAATCTCCCCATGACATTGAAGAGGCAGTTAGATCTCTATCGTGGCTCATACAAGAGGCTGCCTGGAAATGTACTCCTGAAATTAACTATAGGAAGGCTTCTAAAAATATATCTTCCGCATTGAAAGCGCAAATAGGAGAAAAAAGAAGACTACGTCGCATCTGGCAAACTAGCAGGAATCCAGCCGATAAAACACTGTTGAACAAGGCTTGTCTGGATTTAAAGAAAGCAATAAAGCAGTTTCAAGACGAAAGCTTTCAGGAATACGTTGAGACGTTAAGCGCAACCAAGGTAAACAACTATTCCTTGTGGAAAGCAACCAAACACCTCGATCAACCCCAAGTTCCTAAACCACCTATCATAACATCGGACAACAACTGGGCTAGGTCTTGCAAAGAAAAAGCGGAGACGTTTGCTCTTCACCTAGAAAAAGTGTTCTGTCCCAACGAGGCGGTATCTGATCTTGATGAGGAATATATCAATAAAGTAATGGATCAACCCCTACAGATGGAGCTGCCATTGAAACTAACAACTCCAAAAGAAGTTCAGAGAGTAATCTCAAAACTAAAAGAAAAATCAGCTCCAGGATATGACCTCATTACTCCCAGGGTTCTTAAGGAACTTCCTAAAAAGGGTATAGTCTTGATTACTATGATAATCAATGCTATCATGACGATTTCATACTACCCGTACCACTGGAAAGTCTCCCAGATTGTGATGATTTATAAACCAGGAAAACCGGCTAACCAGGCTTCTTCATACCGTCCAATAAGCTTATTACCGGTAACGTCTAAAGTGTGCGAAAAGATCCTATTGAAGAGATTGATTCCGGTGCTAGAAGACCTCAAAGTTCTCCCGGACCATCAGTTTGGTTTTCGTCAAGGCCATTCGACCGTTGAGCAGATACATAGAGTATGTCATATAGTTCGGAGCTCTTTAGAAAGGAAGGAATATTGCTCTGCAGTATTCCTTGACATACAACAAGCATTCGACAGAGTATGGCACAAGGGACTACTTTACAAAATTAAAGCTTATCTTCCACATTCCTTCTTCGTAATCCTAAACTCATATCTGGAGGGAAGGATGTTCCAAATTAAAGAGGAAGAAGCTCGATCAGAGCTTTACGAAATCAGAGCTGGTGTTCCGCAGGGATCAGTACTGGGGCCATACCTCTACACGCTATTTACCGCAGATCTTCCTGTCACTGAACATGTCACAACAGCTACATTCGCGGATGACACAGCCATTCTAGCAAGCAACATAAGTCCAGAGATTGCCTCGTTAACCCTACAAACGCAACTTGATAAAATAGACAGATGGCTGAAGAAGTGGAGAATTAAAGTAAGCGCATCAAAATCTGCCCATATAACTTTCGCTCTGCGCCATGGCAATTGTCCTTCCGTTTCTTTAAACAACGAAATCTTGCCACACGTGGAATCGGTAAAATACTTAGGTCTCCACTTGGATCGGCGTCTGATCTGGAAACATCACATCAAAGCGAAAAGAGATTCAATAAATCTTAGATTCAGAGGTCTGCAATGGTTGTTGGGTAGATCTTCTAACCTGTCTACTGAAAATAAACTACTCATTTATAAAGTGGCTATTAAACCTATATGGACGTATGGGATTCAGCTGTGGGGCACTGCTAGCCATTCCAACGTAGAGATTCTCCAGCGGTCTCAGAACGCCATACTTAAAACTATTCTCAGGGCACCCTGGTTTATAACCAACGCTGAAGTGCATCATTTTTCGAATATGCCAACCATAAGAGAGGAAATTGCTAAAATCTGCAAAAATTATAAGAATCGCCTGAAGACTCACCCAAATGAGCTAGCCCAAAAGCTTCTTTGCAGCAATCCACCAAAAAGATTAAAAAGGGCACACATCCTGGAGCTGGATCAAAAATTTTCATCCAGCTAAATTTAACCGAAGGAGTAAAAATTTCCTCAATATTATTAAGAGTGGTATTCTTGTTGGAGGATACTCTCACAATTTAAAAAACATAAATAACAGATCCGATTATAGTTGTTTTGACTGATTGCGGATAAAATAACAAAAAAAAAAAAAAAAAAAAAAAAAAAAAAAAAAAAAAAAAAAAAAAAAAAAAAAAAAAAAAAAAAAAAAAAAAAAAAAAAAAATTCCCGCCATGCACGTGCGTAGTAATTATATACTCTTTGTGCGCCGCTACAGCGCCAGTAAAACATAGTGATTATTTATGAGCGCCAGTGCCATGCCAGTTGTATATACTGTGGTCATATTTTTGTTCGAACATTTCATTCTTTCGCTAGAGAGTATATTATGTTCCTTGAACTTTATGCTCGACTTGACGGACCTGTTTTGGAAAACTAGAAAAATTAGACTTGACTGACTAGTTTCGGGACCTGCTATTTTTTATTTTAATTTCAATTTTGCCTTTTTTATTTAAAAAAGACTTACAAATTGCTATTTTTACTAATGACACTGGCAAAATCATCGGAGAAAACCTGATGGAGCCAAGACATTAAAAAAGAAGAAGAACTTTATGCAGCGTTGCCAAATTTGATTTTTCGGGAAATTTACTGATTTGAACTGAAAGTACTAATTTCTTTCAAATACTAGCGTTACTTTAAAACAATAAGTAATAAAAAATCTGCCTTAAATGAAACATAAAATTATAATCTTTAGGTAGGCACTACGAAATTCTCATCGTAAAATGGACAACTAGATGGACACAGTTGAATATATTTAGATAATATATTTAGATTTCAATCTTGCTTCACAGCGTCAGCGAAATTCAAATTGCTACGATTTCAGTATAAGCTGAAATGTTAGGCAAGCATTATTAATGAATTTTGAACTTAAATACTGGCTGTATTTAAATAGGTTTTATTTTCAAACATGGAAAAAGAAAAAAGAGTTGTTTATTGACGTGAAAAATTTAAAGTTAGTTTTGTTTATATATTTGAAGAGATAGCAAAATAAGAATTATTTCTATGTTTATTTATATTTTGAATACGTTTTGTTATTAAAATTAATGTAATTATTTGAGTGAAATAAAGAAGTTGTGCACATTCAAATAAAAGATTTTATTCATCAAGGTATACGGATCTCATAATATTAAAATAAAGAGATGAATTCACACTAACAATAAACATAGGTACTGTTATAGTAAAATGTATCCGAGGATAATATATAACTAAAAAAAGGTAGTTACTTAAATGCCTGACATTGTTTTATTTAATAAAATTGCATCTTTGTTTTTTTTAAAAATTCCCCATACATTTGATTTTTTCTAGTCGCATCCTCTGATTTTATAAAACTAGCAACACTGGCTCCGTCTCTTTTCTTATCTTATCTGTGACTTACAATAGTACCATACCAATACCAAAGAGTATTAATCACTACACTACGTTTTAAATAGTACATAGTAATATTTTTGTATATGTATATGTACTTATATGTTTTTTGTTTTTCTAAATTATATGTTGTGATTTAAAAAATAAACTAATTAGAAAATCACTGAGTGGTTTTTAAAAATGGAGGACCTTAAAAAATTACCACTGAAACGAGTGGAGTTGTCATTAACGAAATTTAACGAAGTGGCTATTCCTCATCACTTAGATCTATTACGACAACACAAAGCCAACATTTTAAAGGTACGTATTCTACTAATTTTCTTTGTTTTAATTATGAAAAATAAACATACTAGTTTGTCTAGTTATTTATGTATGTATCAAACTAATGCGAATGGATTCTAAAAATAGCAAAATTGGTGGGAAAATTTTGATAAATTTTACCATAGGTACAATTTATGACATTGTTTCCTTAGCTAAATATTACCATTATTTTTCTTTACACGAATTATATTTAACTTGCCAAACTAAATTTTAGTTTTGTTAAGTAACACTTGATTTTTAAGTTAAATTATATATTACTAGTACTAGACGGACACCTCCGGGAGACAATTGAGGGGATTAGCATACAATACTGTTCGCTATATAGCCATATGGAATAATCTACCTTTTAAACAGTGAAAGATTTTTTGAAATATGCAGTGGTTAAAGAGATCCCTCTATACATATATGTAGTTATATACAAACATAAAAATTCCTCTCTCTTTATTATTTTATATTATAAACGTTAACAAAAACTGAGGCAGAGCAAATTAAAAAAGGATATTATTAAGATATTGGGTTTAAGTGGTATTGAGTGGAAATTTAGAATTGTGAACAACAAACCAATAAGGTTGGATACAAAATATGGATGTAAAATGTCATTGGTAGGAGCCGATGGGAGTTTTACTAAAATAGAAATTAATGACATGGAAAAATCAAAACTAGGCACATATAGTTAGTAAATTACTTGCTAGTCGACTAAATGACTAGCCTTTATGCTGTACTGTGATTGGGGCACAATGGACTGGGTGTCACACTTAGTGCAGTTGTCTTCCACAGTTGGCACTGGCAAATCTGACAATAATTGAGTGTAATTGTCGATTGGATGATTTGGATGGCAGTACGAAGAGTGTGGCGATTACTTGCGCGTGCGAAACGAGCAGACTCACGCGCGCCGCGTGACGTCACAGCTGCGCGGCTTGCTGGGCGAGCTGGAGGCGCTGCGGCGGCAGCTAGAGCCAGCTGACCTGCCGCACTTCGATAAGCTCACACAGCGCTCCAGGGAGCTCACGCTCAAGGCCATCATGGACTACCTGGGTATGTTTTTTTTAAGGGAAACGTCTTATTTGCTTCTATATAGTGGGAGGCAATTCAGAAAAGTGATAACAAAATCAGGGGATACAGCTTTTTTCAGTAGCTATTATACATATATACCACTTGATAGATGTAAAACAGGATAGCCGTGTACATGACACATTTTTTTAAATTAAGATCAACAGTTTTAAAATTAATCTGACAGTCAACTTAATGGTAGGTGGCTACCATCGACTATTCTCTTCCTTATTCAAATACACCATCGTAGTATAAGGAATTAGGAAGGGATGGGGAATGGCCATCAATTACTTACTCACTTACCATAACACAACAGCACACATGCTATTATTTTACTAAGTTTTTCTGTAAGGTGGTGTTTACTGCAATCAGATAAGGACTGTCTAAATGACTGCAAAATGCAGTACTTTATTTTTTTTGCTTGTAAAAAATAAAATAAAAACTGCATTTCTGGGCTTATAGTCTAAAGTTACAAGTACACGAGGATCTTCTCCAAAGAAATGATATTCTCATGTAATTTAATATTAAATGTTTGGTTGTAGGGTTGATGGCGGGCAGTTGCACAAATATAGCCAATCGCACAATCCTTAAAAGGGGTGAGGGATGTTTGCTACTGTCTTACTGTGTACCTAACAATACTAACAATACTGTGTGCTGTGTTTTATAATAGTGAGATGTCATCAAACCAAACCTTTTGATCAACATGATATTTGTTGTTGAACATGATATTTTATTGTCATATTGCATTGATTAAGAATTATGAATGCGACGACTTCTATCGATACATTATAGACTTAGAGTAAAGGGCTCGCTACTTGACAGAGAGCAGCCCGGGCGTGGTGGAGTGCGGTAGCGTGGACAGCGCGGAATCGGTCGGCGTGGTTCCGGAGCAGTTGGAATTGCGAGTGGAGCCGGAGGACGAGCTGCTGGCTCGCGAGCAAGCGCTGCTCGGCTGGAGCGAGCTGCAAGCCGAGCTGTGCGAGCTGCGAGACGTGTGGGCTCAGCTGCACACCGCTGTCAGGTCGCAGCGGGACGCCGTCGAGGCGTCGGCCGCCAGCGTGGACTTGGCCGCCGACAATGTACAGGTGGCGCGGCAATCGCTGGCGTCCGCCGAACGGCTGCGCGCGGCCGCACTGGGCGCGGGGGGTGCGGTGGTGGGGGCGGCGGTGGGCGGTCCCGTGGGTCTGATGGTGGGGGCCAAGGCGGGGGCCGCCGTCGCTCTGGTGGGCTCGTTAGTGGGCTACTTTGCCGCCAGAGTGCTCGCGCGATCGCCGCCGGCCCCCGCACAAGACCCCCCCACCCCACATCCGAAGCAGCAATGACGCGGCTCATACGTGCTTTACTGTAGGCAACTTCAACATATAATAGTCCACTGACCAAATCGTTGGATACTAACTTACGACTAAATATGTATATATTAGTCGTGGTAGCTGAAAACAACTTTATATATTATGTTTACTAGTGCAATGTACATAGGGGTTTAGGGGTGATTTTATTATGCACTTGACATAAGTACTACAAACTAAAGTAAGGCCAACAAGATAACGCAAAGAGTGTAAACAAATGTTCAGCAGTTTTACATTTTCTTTAATAAAAAAAAATAGCATTCATAAAAAAGGAAGGAACATAAAATTTCACAAAAAGGTGACCAAATACAAACAGATTTTTATGTGCGAAAGAAAAGGAGAGACATAATTATTATGATCACCTGATATTGTAAAACTCAGTATTATATGAGTTGGGTTTTGATAACATGGTTTGCGTTATCTCCTTGGCTTCACTTTAAATCTTTGTGTAAACAGAAATCACCCTTTTTACAATTACATACTAGCAATTGAACTAAACACTGTGTTTAGAATAATATAATTAAATGTGATTTTAACCTTACTCTTAATCCTACTATGATCGGCAGGGCACATGCAACACATGCTTGTGGCTTTTGGCGACTGTAGCCATCAAGTAGTCAGATGGTCAGACTAGATCTGACGATCTTAACAATTTGGTAGTTTTAAAAAATACCAAATTGTGAGTTAAGAGTAGATCAAGCTCCCTGCAATAACTCTAGTCGAGAACGAAACTTAATGTTAAGTGGAAATAATATATTTTTAAAAATATATAGTTAATTAAATTTTATGTACATATTGAAATGGTTAATTGTATATCTGGTTTATTTTTATTTTTTGTTTAAAAACAATTGTTATATATATACCTACTCTTTTGTGTGATCAAAATAAACTCATACATCAAGCAGGGACGTAGATTACGCCGTATAAGCCTTCTCAGTTATATGGGGCCCCTGCGATACAGGGATTACAGGGGGCACGATGTGTGTAAGCTGTATGCTAAACTAAAGTTTAGAGTTTAGTGCAAAGCCTAAAGAGTTTAGTCTAAAAACATGCGCACTTTTTAGCTTCATTTGTAAAAAGATATTTGCCCTCCATTTGGGCTTAATCACAGTCAGGTAGAAGGGGCCCTCGATAAAATTTGATACAGGTTCCATACGCCACTGCCAAAAGACTAAAGTTTTTTTGGATAAACATCTGAAATGAAACATCCTAACACATGTAGGTATTCTAATAACACATTATTATTAGATTATTTTCTAATATTTCATTCGTTTCCAATTGAAATTTTGTATAAGTGTGCGTCAGTTGCACCGATGTGATATAGTGTAAATATATAGGTATATTTTTATACTCAATACTTAGTCGAAGATTGATACAATTTCTGGGAAGTCCCGATGCTCTTGTAGAATTATTCGTTTAAGGTGGCTTGTAATTGTAGGTATATTTTGTAAAAGTTTACCAATAAAGATATTTCTTTACTAGTACATTTCTTTTATTTTGATATTATTATTTTTTATTAGAGAGGGGCTTGGCCAACATCCAGCTGTGTAGCGACGGATGAGGCCTATGATAGAGCGAGCTCACCCAGATGCCTATTCACTCCAACTCTGAAAAGAGCTCGGATATACAGACGCCGGCAGGGATTAATTATATTTATTATTTATTTATAATATTTATTGATTATAAGTTATCACTTCCTCCTAGAAATTGAGCTAGCCAAACAATTCAAATTAAATATACAGTTTTTCTAAAATTTCTGCCTCTATAGATAATAGTGACAAGTCTGATAGCCGTTCCTGTCCCATCGAAGTCCTTAGGTAATTTTTTATCAGTGTTAAGAGCAGGCCCCACGAAAACAATTCCTACGCTCGCTCCGCCCACGTCCCGCCACCCGAGAGTTACAAGTTGCTCGGCGGCTCTCTAGGATTTTTTTTAATATATCGCAAGATACAGCTTACGTAAGGTTGAATATTGCGTACATTATTTGAAGCATGATTTGGTATGCACTAGCTCGGAACTAAACAACGTAAGTCTCAAAATTGTTTTCGTTAATTATAGGAGTAAAAATAAACCGAAGTTTATTTTATTTTGACAATCACTGGTAAACAATGTTTCCTTGCTACGAGCAGTTTTTTGGCGATATAACTCAAGCCGTTTAGTAGAATAATGTAATATTCTCCGGAAAAGGCGCCGATTTCGATCAAAAAATGTATCGAATGAAAATCACCTAATTATGTTTCTGACTTGATAATCTACAGATAAAGGTCTCAAAATATATATATGTAAATTCCACATTGATCAGATATGTGGTTGACTCAGCACATTTATTTAAAGTTCCCTTAGTTTCATAGGGCCTGGCCTTAATCTTGAAAAATTTCTTTCAGCTGATGCGGTTGTAACTATAGGCACGTATGACAGTTTTTTTATGTTTTTTTTTCCCGGGAAGCACGAGATTGTGACATTGTGGATAACATTTTACTAATTTTTGCTTACATACGTTAGGGGCCACTGTAGCCCGGGGGCCCCGTATCATTGATACTGATTGATACGGCGGTAGCTACCTACGCCCCTGTTAGGATGCCCAGCTTTTTGGTTGCTGTTTGGGCTTTGGATTCGATAGAGGTACCGAAGTTGAGGTTTTGAGCTCAACCTCATGCCAAGAAGTTCGAGATTATTGGTGACAGGTACGGATGCACCTCGGAAGTTTCCGTGAGATATACAATTAGAGACGTAATAGCGTAACAAACAAACAAACTCACATTCTAGGTTTTATGAGATAGGTAAATTACATTATGTTAGATATATGTAAGTTTGCATAGCTAGGCTAAATTATTGTAATATGCAAAAGTATTGCATCGTTCGTTTACAAACGTAAAACGACGCGTCACGTGACTAGGAGTGACAACGCGTTGACACGCGACAACCGCGTCGCTTTACGTTTACAAACGATGCAATACTATTGCATATTGCACTCTAGCTCTACAGTTGTACCTTGTTATTTTAATGCGCATAAACAACTGTAGAGTCTTAAAATATTTAGTAATCATGTCACTAACTTTATTTATAAAAAATAGAAACATAGACTAAAATAAAAGCAAAATGGCGGGTATTGCTGTCAATAGCTGTTATGTAGATGAAAAATTGGTTTTTAAAGAAGCGTGATCTTATTACATAGCTTTTTAAAATGGGAAATTTCTCATTATTTATTAATATTTGCGAAAGTTCGGTAATATAAGTAATTATTTGATATATGTATGTAAAAATATAGTGATAAATGGTTTAGTCGAATACTATAGCTATACACGTCAGTAAACGATTTTAGTTAGGTTGTAATTTTAAAAGTTAATTCAGAGAAATATATGAATTGCAAGTGAGTGTAGCGAGTGAAATGTCTTTTCCGCCGCGGCCACCGCTCGTGCCATACGGCATCGCTCCTGGCGTTGTCACCATGCCAATGGCTACACATGTAAGTTTTGAACCCTCACTTCCTGTGTAGACCCTTCAAATTTTAGAAAATTATATTTACGACATGACTGTACGTGTACGTTCACACGAATCTGATATTACGCACATTTATTGTAATACCTAGTTATATATGAATATAATTATCCACCTAATCAATATTGGTTTTTTTGTTTGGTTGCTTAGTTCTTACCTCACATTTTATATTAATGCACATACAATTTTATACTACAAGTTAGGTGAATTTATGTAAAACTTGTACCAAGAGATTTGTATTATACATACTACCATGAAAATTCGTATTTTGTAGTATCTTAGAGGTTAGAGCCTCTAGTTATAGGTAATAAAATTAATTAAATTTTGATGATTCATACACAATATATTAAATGCAAATACACAATGATAAAAATAAAACACTACTTGAAATTGAAATTTTATTAATATTTTCCTATTCAAACACTTTCACACATCTCATAAACTTGTAAATTAAACTATTAGGGATTGACTATCCCTTGCTCTGATTGACATGATCAGAGACAATCGATTGACATGATACAATCTGTTTGCTCAAACCAAACACCGTGGGTGGTCCACGGGTGTCATTTGGCATGACAGCCAAGCTTATGAAACAGCCAAAGATTAGACCGTAGGCTTGATGGTGGATGGCTGGCTTCCAAGCTGCCCATTAGATGGTATATGGGCTTGTGTAATATCAGGTGGATTTAGAGTTGTTTACCACTCAATACATAAAGTCACCAAGTCTCAATATCTTTATTAATAGGTAAGTAGAGACCCGATTATATGTGATTGCATATTTGCTATTTTGCATATTTTACATAATATCTTGGGATGTTATACATATATTTGCAATATTTCTGGGTAGGAATATTAATAGGACGAGCGAAATAACTGCTAAAATGGCAGCCAAATTCAAACACTGCCCTGTTACTACATAGAATGGTCCTTTCTGTTTATAAAAATATTTTGTGCGAACGAGGACACAACCTTACTACTACTATAGAACTTGATAGTTTCTGTTTACATTAGATACGTAGCAACATGAAAAATATTTTAATTTATAAACGATATTTTTGCCTGACAATATTACAAAATTAAATAAATGATAATAGTAAAAATACTGATTTTATAATGTGTTTTTTATTTGATGATGCATTATTTGACATTCATGGTGTCTGGTTGGTCTTGCTTTACCTTACTGTTGAATGAGTAAGTATTTTTATGAATGGACCATTGTAGGTAATGGTGGGCGCGTACAGTGCCGGCGGCGGTGGGGCGACGCGCGGCGCCCTGCTGCCGGCGCCCACCAAGGTGGTGATATCGCGGGGCCCCACGCGCAACGTCAACGGGGCCAAGGAGCCCGAGGGCCCGCCGGTGACAGTGTTCATAGGCAACATCACGTCGCGGGCCCCGGACGCTATGATGCGGGCGCTGCTCGCCGCCTGCGGGCCCGTGCTCTCGTGGAAGCGAGTGGCCGCCTTCGGGTTCTGCGAGTTCGCCAGCCCCGAGGCGGCCCTTCGCTGCGTGCGCCTTCTGCACGACAGGCCTCTCGCCGACAAGAAGCTGCTCGCTCGCACCGACGGCAAGATGCAAGCGCTCGTTGACACATACAAAAGTGAGTCCTCTGCCTCGTCCCACTTATGTTTTTCCCTAGATTCTGTAAAAATTCTATAAAAATATTTTGAAATTCCTCTTTAGGGTGTATTTCAGCATCATACAGATGGGTATGGTGAAAGTTCTTTCTAATTAAGTGTTGATGAAGCTACAATCGTAAAAGGTATTGATGATCTTCTTATCTCTTACTCTCAACGTTATTATTGCTATCTTTAAATCTTACTATTTGAACAGCAATGTTTCCAGTAAAAGTAACAAGAACAAGAAGCAAACAAAAATTTAGAAACATATTTTATTTAATCTGCATGCCAATCAGGTCTCTGCTAAGGCTGAAGCAATTCCACACCTCTTATTAATATTGTTGACAATATTCTGAAAGCACATAATTCTTAATGGATACAATTTTGGTACTCCTAGATTATTTGCAGGCTTTCGACTTTCGAAATTGTCCTTTTTGTTTTAGCTTATTCAGCTTTGACTAAAAGAAAAATAAATTATGAAATATCTACTTCTGTTTGAACCCAAAACGTAACCATGATTCTAAAGTTGACCCCTGATTCATAAGGTAAATTGATAAGGTAAGGTAAAGATTTGCTGCCATGATGCACACCCACCGGGATTCAACTATCAATTTCTATTATATATGTGAGTAATGTCTGTTTTTGGTTAATGTATTTTTATTGTCACCTCTTGTCATGTTTATGCAAATATATTATGTTTTTCTTCTTATTCATAATTTAATAATAAAAACAAATTCTTTATTACTTTTTCTAAACCACACGATTGACTTTGACTTGGTTTTTACCGAGGAAAGAATTTTGCTTTAAAAAAAAAGACAAGTTATGTTTTGCAAAAAAGCTGCTCATTTTTAATTTAATTTTTGATACCTCAGTATTACAAGTATGAGTTATTTTTTTAAAATTATCTTGTTTTACTGATTTTACATCACAATGCAACAAAATGAACAAAGATTGCTTCTATAGAAGCAATAATTTTTAGTGTAAAGGTCGACAGGCAGGCTTACAATCCTAGTAAAGTTCATAGAGAATGAAATGAGTTCAGATGATGACTTTAACTTAAGACCTTGATTGTACACTTAATAAAAACATAAATTAAATAATTGGAAATTTTTTTGTACCTACCATAGAATTGTAAGTATAATGACTAAAAATTGATTTAATTAATTCAAGATACATGTTGGAGGGTTTTTTGTTTTATTAAAATGTAAACAAAACATTTTGTCACTTTTTAAAATAATATCTACCATATTATTCGCATCCATCACTAGACTCATTTGTCAATAATGTACAGAGTATTGATAGGATTATCATCATCTTAGCCTTAGTCAGAACCCTGCTAAAAAAATATTTTAGGGCCCCAATTTAGTGTGAAATAGGTCGTTTCACCCTTGAACCATAATATAAGAACTATAGATAGAATTTTTCAGACAACATAGTGAAGCCTGTTTTATAAACGTGTGTGCGTAAGCCGTTTACTGTATTGAGATTTTGCGAAAATATTGGTTTCCAAACTTACTTAGGTGTGAAATGTGTTTCCAACGTTGCTTTTTAATTGGTAGTGTCTGCAGCAGGGCTCTATCTTTGGTTGTTTGTTCGTCAGCGGAGCAGCGGTCGCGGTTGGTGAGCGAGGAGGGAGCGCCCGGGACGGAGGGCGGAGGCCCGGCCGCCGGGGAGTACCTGGACGCCCGCCAGAGGGCGCTGGACGACGCGGCCGAGAGGCGGCTCGCGCAGATCACCTCCGACTACCAGGAGGAGATCAACAACTATGAGATTCTGCAGAAGGGTGAGGTTACACCCTCTTGAGTGTTACACAGTGGAACACTAGCCTAATGTCCATTACATTTGCTTGCTTTTGTCCAGAGGAGGCCATCTCGAAGACGGCTCGCGCCCTCGAAGAGGCCGACATCTCGGAAGAGAAGCGCGACGTCATCCACCGGGAAATTGGCAAGTTTCGCGAAAGCATGAAGGTAAGTCCGTCCAACTTACCCGCCTTATTCGCGTCCGTCACTGTCTCTTGGCGATGTCCACAAATCGACTGTTCCTCACTCTCATATCTTTTAAAAAGAATTCAACTTTTGAAGGACATTATCGCAACAAATTAATTCATCGTGGAAATATCTGCAGCATCACTTGAATTAAACAAAAAGCCGGTAAAGAGTAAACCCATTATTAACAAACAAAGCAAACGACGAAAGGATTATGTGAACACACTAATTCATTTAATCTGTTCATCTCCCACGAAAAATAAGAAAATTCTCATCTTCAGATGAAATAATAAGAATGGTTACAAGTTTTTAAAAAATTTGCAGCCCTGAGGTAGCTCACTCACTGTCCTCAAGTAGTGGATGTAATGAAATACACTGTATTTTGAATGATTGACTGACTGATTGACTAAGACTAACGAACGTTCACTAATCCAATCCTGAGGTATTAGCCTGCGTTCAGACACGGTGGGAACCGCGCGTTTATTCAAGCCACCCAAACGCTAGAAAGTAGAATCGTGCGATGCCAGTCTTTTCCTTTCTTTCCTTAACTCAAATCTTTTTAAAGTTCGAGTGAATAGACATTTTCTGGGTCAGCTCGCTCCATCGTCGGCTTCGTTTTTCCTGCACGGCTTAGTCAAAAAGATTTCCCTCGAACATTCTTAATTTAGGATATAATGTTTCGAATTGGCCATGTACAAGTCGGTGACTTAATACTGGATGCACCTTACTGCCCTTTTCTTTACATTTTTTTTAATGAGCAACTACAGTAAACATAATATTTCTTTGACATTTCCAAACTGATGCTATCCGCTTACTAACCGCTTCCTGTTTGAATAAATAACACAATTTCGCGGTTCTAAGCTGCACGATTTGCAATCGCGCGGTTCTTGCGTGTATGAACAAACCCTTATAGCTCCCAAAAGAGACTAGTATCTCTATTAATAAATCAGGGCGTAAGTTTTTTCAGTAATAACCGTTTAGTACATGTGTGAGTTAACCAACTTTATTTATTGCCCAAAAAAATAAGCTAAAAGTTGATTCTTCCACGTATTTTTGTGTGAGAAGTATGATTCGTATACACGCGGCGGTAACGGAGGCATTTCTCATGTAATGGGCGATGAGAGAGAGAGATTCGTTGCCGCCGCGTGTCGGTGCGTCCGCTCACCCGCATTCGTAAGTTGCGGGTGAGCGAGTCGACGCGACTCGAGAGGCTGCGCCGGAGTCGTCCCGTCGCCGGATCGCCGTCGCCGCGTCGCGCGTCGGCGTCGTCCCGGATCGCGCCGCGAGTCGCCGCCTCGTCGGAGTGTCGAGTAAGTAGCGAGGGTGGTCAGTGGTGGGGTGAGTGGGTGGTCATCTGTCGGGAACCTGTGGTCAGTAGGTGGCGATTTTCAGGTGGCGTTCGCCGGCGGCCCCTCGGCGGCAGATCGGCGGCGACGCGTCGCGCGAAACAATCGTATGATACACACACTTGTTGCATAATCTTCTTTCAGCACGCGCCGGACCCTCTCCAAGCCCGAATCATAATACATATATTTATACTTGCATAGTTTACATTTGTACTTTGGTTGGATACAAGTTGTTAGAAACGGGGCGCGGAGAGGGTCCGAGCGCGGATATAAATAATAATGCATAATAAAATGTTTGGGAGACGTGGTGTTATCGTTGGAATGAGTGTAGCGTGACGAGACGCGGCGGAGACGAGAGCTGACGAGGCCTTCTCTTCGGCAGGAGGAGGCCGACGTGGTGGTGAGACGCACCAAGCGCGAAAAGGACGCCGACAAGCCCGACAGAGACAGGGACAGGGACAGGGAGCGCGACCGCGACAAGGAGAGGGAGAGAGAGAGGGACAGGGAGAGGGACAGGGAGAAGGAGCGCGGCGCGTCGCGCGAGCGCGAGAGGGACAAGGAGCGGCGGCGAAGGAGCAGATCGAGGTATGTAGTGTCTATACTTACTATACTAACATTATAAAGAGCAAGAGTTAATAGTGTAGCAAGAGCTACACTATTAACCAATGGCTACCGTCATCTAGAAACACAACAACCCCTCGGCATTGTATTGCGGCATAAAACATCCACTTTTCACAATACCTCTTTATCCAAACAAATGATGAGGATGAAGCTTGCACTATCTCGGAAACTATAATTGTAAGGAGAGGAATCACTGTTACTGTACTGAGTATTGTATTCAGATCTAGTCATTTTTATTAGCACTTTCAAAAGGACGTTGCATATTTAATTAGTATAATGATGTGTTTTCAGGAGTAAGGATCACCGGGAGTCGCGGGACTCCCGTGACAAGGACCGAGAGAGGGAGCGAGAGGAACGCGAACGAGAGAGGGACCGCGACCGCGAGAGGGAGAGGGAGCGAGAGAGGGAAAGGTGAGCCACTGAGATATCTCCCCGTAGAGCGTCGAGTGACTATCGGCAAGATTCTTATATGTGGCGTGTTTGCGGGAGTTTTAATAAAGTATCCAAAGAGTTGGCGTCTTTATAGCTTCATCAAAATGCAAGATTTATACATTTTTTTAGTTTTTTTACTTTCTAATCTGTTGGGTCTCCGTAATGGATAAAATAAAATAATTGGCCATCGGACAAAAGGGTAATGATGTTGGGTATCGGTTACAGAGAAGCGCGCGAGAGGGAGAGGGAAAGAGAGAGAGAGATTCGCGAGAGGGAGCGCGAACGGGAGAGGGAGCGGGACAGAGAGAGGTGAGTCCTTTACTGCTATCCTTTAAGCACTAGGAAGCTCTTCACTTGTGGTAGTGGCTACCTTCGCTTAGAGACACATGCCATAAGGGGATGTTATCATAGAAGAGAAGAGAAGAGAAGAAGGCCTGAAATATCCTAATGTAATAGAGGATGAAGAAAGTTGACGTTCAGCGAAGACTATTGGATCAGTTGGACTATCAGATCTCATGGTTTCGGAACTCTATTCCCGGCAAGGGGGGGGGCTACTGTGTTTGGTAGTCACTTGGCCAGCCCGTCTGGCGGCAGTGACCACCCCCTTAGAGAAGACTACCGTCAAATATGCTTTTGTATTTCGGTGAGTGAGTAAGGGATGCCTGAGCTCATTATCCCATACTTTCCTTATTCTTAATCCTTAAGGTAGCCACCTAGTATCAAATGTGGACCGTCAGCCTGTCTTACGACCTTTACATAAAAAAAGAGTTCATGAGAGGTGTTATCGTCGCGAGATCGCCGAGGCCAATTGTCTTTAAGCGAATGAATAGTTGTTTGCGCACTTGTGCAAACATTTAGTGCACTTGCGCAATCGATTAGTTTCGAACAGAGAAGGCTTGCAGTCGCTCGTCGGGATGTTGTTTCTAACTCGAATGGGTACTACTGATCCCTCAACATAGAGGCGGTAATGTTGATCCAAAATAAATGTGCATTTTTGGTGTATTCAAAATAAGATTGTTGTGGTAATTCCAAAGTAAATAAACATAAAGCCCCAGGTTTAAACAGTGTCTCGAATTGTTTAAAACAGTATTTTTGCAAGTAAATGTTTAGAGAAATAACCTCGATATTTGACATCCTAATAGTTCCTCGATAACACAAAAAAAATAATATCCCGTATTGCAAAATGCTTAATCAATATCGTGCTACTCTTACTGACACTGCACTCTAAGTCCATAAACGTTACATTATTTTTCGTGGCTTGTAACCCATTTTTCTCTTTTTTTTTTGTAATAATATTTCAAAATGTTGTAATTTCTTTGTCATTTTGGCCGACAGGAAAAAAATTAGAAAAATGACGAGAAACTGTCTACTTTTCTTTTTGTGATTTCAAAATATCTATTTAATGGTATCAGAACCAGCCATACAACCAAAGAGATATTACTGCAACTTTTTGCTTATTAATTGAGAAAATCATTAATATTGGTGTAGTCAAGTAGTAAATGTTAAGCGTGTTCGCAGGGAGCGCGAGCGCGAAAGGGAGCGCGAGCGCGAGCGAGAGCGCGAAAGGTCGCGCGAGAGGGAGAGGTCGCGCGGGCGCAGCCGCAGCGAAGTGGACTCGCGCCGCGAGAAGGAGATGGAGGAGGAAGCGCGCGAGCGAAAGCGCCTCGAGAAGAAGGCGCGCGAGAAAGAGGCGCTCTACCAGGAGCGCCTGCGCGTCTGGGAGAGCCGCGAGCGCCGCAAGGTATACACTTTGCTGTCTATAGCTCTAAAAGGTATTACAGTGTACAGACAAATAAATTGTGTTTATTGAACTATACAGGCCAAGGAGTACGAGAAGGAGCGAGAGAGGGAGCGATGCAGGGAGGAGGAGAGGGAGAGGGAGGCGAAACGCCTCAAGGAGTTTCTCGAGGATTACGAGGACGAACGCGACGATCACAAGTACTACAGAGGAAAAGAACTACAGAGACGGCTAGGCGCGCGAGTTCGCGAAGCCGAGAGCGACGCGAGGGAGAGAGCGCGCGAGTTGGCCGAGTTGGACGCCCTACGCGCGGACATATTCGGGGAGAAAGCTCCGGACGACCCGGCAGCCGTCGCCGCGTTCGAGCGCGCCAAGAGAGAGAGGGACGAGCAGTACAAGCCGAGACTCATCATAGACGTCAGCCTTCAAGCGGAACTGCAGAGGGAGAGGGAGGAGGCGAGGCGGATAGCGCGCGAGTCGGCTCGCCGCGAGGCCAGAGAGAGATTGGAGAGAGAGAGGGAGAGGTATCTGAGAGCGCACGCCTCCCGTCAGTTGCCCGACGAAGCGGAGCCCATAGATTCGGACGACAGCGGCCCCGCACCTTCGACTCCCCCCGCGCCCGCATCGCCGTCCCCCGCCCCGGTCACCCCGCCTCCAGCGAAACGACGCCCCCTTCCGTCGCCTCAAAGCGACGAAGGCGGAACGACGCCCCCCAGGCCGCCGGCAGCCCCCGCCTCCCCGATATCGATAAGCTTCAAGCGCACACACAAAAGAGAGAGTCCAGTGCTGAGTCAGTCGGAGAGCCCCGCGCAGGACGGGTCGTTCCGCGCGAGGCATGCGCACGCGCCGCGCGCCCCGCACGCCCCGCACGCCGCCTTCGCGCCAGAGGACGACGAGCCACAGCATCACCATCACAAGGGTGAGTTTGACCATCACTTTTCAACCTCCAACCTCCAACAGCCGACGCAAAAACGACGTATAAAAAATACGCGTATTGACATGTACGCAATAAGACCAATTCGGTCTATGACAAATTTTCGGGACTTGTATTAATTATACAAATCAACGGGAACTCTGGTGATTAACATCTTTGACTTTATCTTGAAATAAAATTTCAATTGGCCAATATGAAACTTATTTTAAAGATATTTATGTTATGCGTATTTATTTATTTGAAAAGGCTTACCAACTAAAGATATACTCAAGTGCGCCAACAGTTAAAGTTGGGCACGTACTGATTGTAGCAGTATTTGCCCCAAGCATTTAAAAGTGTATTTTTAAAAAATCACATAAAATAGACCTTAGTATTTTGTAATATTTTTTTATTTTCTTACATATTAAGGGTGTATTCCCAGTAGTTTAGTTAACAGTTCGGTTGACCGAACTAGTGAGACTTTTTTTTCCCAGTAGTTCGGCCGTACAAATCAACCGGAATAGTGAGACCATTTTTTTCTGGTCCATTCCCAGTAGTTCGGTTAACACTCCGGTTGACCGAATTATAGACCGAGTCTTTTTTTCGTAGTAATTCGATCCTCCTTTTTCCTCGTTTTTCCTTTAATTTAAGTCCAGTGTTCTTTCGCCGCCAGAGCCAAATTCGTAAATGTACTTTCCAGAGGTGGCCCTAGTTTGGATATACTCCTTAAATATAACCATCGGAAAAAAAAAGAATAAATTATTTATATTTTTTTTTTTTTTAAATATTTATGACATGTAAAGGTAATTTTAATTAATAAATTAACAATTAATCTATATAAATAAAATCGGAGTGTCTGTCTGTGATTTGCGAAAAACTGCCTCAAACTAAGCTTAGACAGTCATTCGCATGCTATTAAAACGTAAATAACTTTTTTTAGAATTTTTGTCTGTCTGTCTGTCTGTCTGTCTGTCTGTCTGTCTGTCTGTCTGTCTGTCTGTCTGTCTGTCTGTCTGTCTGTCTGTCTGTCTGTCCGGGGTAATCTCAGAAACGGCTGAAGCGATTTCGATGAAACTTTGCAGACATGAAAAGGGGGTCGTCAGGAGTAACATAGGCTACTTTTTGTTTATGTAAATTGCGGTACATACACCAAAATAACATTTTTTACAATTTTTGTCTGTCTGTCTGTTTGTTCCGGCTAATCTCTGAAATAGCTGGACCGATTTTGACGGGACTTTTATTGGCAGGTAGCTGATGTAATAAGGAGTAACTTAGGCTACGTTTATTTTAGACTAGCGACTCGTTCCCGGCTTCGCCCGGGTGCATTCGTGTACATAGACTTTTCGAGTTTAATGAGAATGATGCTTATGCATTAAAATAGCCTCACTCTACTTCCTTCGAAATAAATATAACAAATCACCCATCAGGTTCTGAAATTTCAAAAAATCTTATTAAATTATCTGAAAAAGTGAAGAAAGTTTTCATATATGCGAGAATTTCCTAGAAACTTCTGGAATTTTCTAGAAATTTCTGAAATTTTCGAGAAACTTCTAGAATTTTCTAAAAACTTCTAGAATTTTCTATAGACATCTAGAATTTTCTAGAATGTTAGCGAAAAAAAATCCGTTTCTATTAATCTATATAAATAAAATCGGAGTGTCTGTCTGTGATTTGCGAAAAACTGCCTCAAACTAAGCTTAGAGAGTCATTTGCATGCTATTAAAACGTAAATAACTTTTTTTAGAATTTTTGTCTGTCTGTCTGTCTGTCTGTCTGTCTGTCTGTCTGTCTGTCTGTCTGTCTGTCTGTCTGTCTGTCTGTCTGTCTGTCTGTCTGTCTGTCTGTCTGTCTGTCCGGGGTAATCTCAGAAACGGCTGAAGCGATTTCGATGAAACTTTGCAGACATGAAGAGGGGGTCGTCAGGAGTAACATAGGCTACTTTTTGTTTATGTAAATTGCGGTACATACACCAAAATAAATTTTTTTACAATTTTTGTCTGTCTGTCTGTTTGTTCCGGCTAATCTCTGAAATAGCTGGACCGATTTTGACGGGACTTTTATTGGCAGGTAGCTGATGTAATAAGGAGTAACTTAGGCTACGTTTATTTTAGACTAGCGACTCGTTCCCGGCTTCGCCCGGGTGCATTCGTGTACATAGACTTTTCGAGTTTAATGAGAATGATGCTTATGCATTAAAATAGCCTCACTCTACTTCCTTCGAAATAAATATAACAAATCACCCATCAGGTTCTGAAATTTCAAAAAATCTTATTAAATTATCTGAAAAAGTGAAGAAAGTTTTCATATATGCGAGAATTTCCTAGAAACTTCTGGAATTTTCTAGAAATTTCTGAAATTTTCGAGAAACTTCTAGAACTTTCTAAAAACTTCTAGAATTTTCTATAAACATCTAGAATTTTCTAGAATGTTAGCGAAAAAAAATCCGTTTCTATTAATCTATATAAATAAAATCAGTGTGTCTGTCTGTGATTTGCGAAAAACTGCCTCAAACTAAGCTTTGAGAGTCATTCGCATGCTGTTAAAACGTAAATAACTTTTTTTAGAATTGTTGTCTGTCTGTCTGTCTGTCTGTTCGGGGTAATCTCAGAAACGGCTGAAGCGATTTCGATGAAACTTTGCAGACATGAAGAGGGGGTCGTCAGGAGTAACATAGACTACTTTTTGTTTATGTAAATTTTATAGAAAATTCTAGAAGTTTTTCGAAAATTCTATAAGTTTCTCGAAAATTTCAGAAGTTTCTAGAAAATTCTCGCATATATGAAAACCTTCTTCACTTTTTCAGATAATTTAATAAGATTTTTTGAAATTTCAGAACATCGTCAAAATTTTTAGAAATTTAAAAATTTGTTAAACCTGATGGGTGATTTATTATATTTATTTCGAAGGAAGTAGAGTAAGACTATCTTAATGCATAAGCATCATTCTCATTAAACTCGAAAAGTCTATGTACACGTGTTAAAAAAGGTGTTCTAGAATTTGCTCGCACAGATTGTTTGTTTGCTTCCATTCTTCGCCCTTCCTTTAGTTTCCAGAGGGTTCTCCAAGCGTCATAAACAATAAAAAACGGGATCTATGCAATATATTCGATTTTTTCAAACGCGATATTTTTTCTTTTACTAAAAAAAGTTACTAACCCTGTGACAATAAAAAAAAAGAATTTTTTCGTTCATAACAATTGCATTTGTTGTTAACAACTGAAACGAAGGTTCATGCAATACGATGAGTTCTCCTTGCGGCATATCTTTTCTTTGGCCGAGTCGCTCATTATGTATTATTAATAGGAACGGATTTTTTTCCCTAACATTCTAGAAAATTCTAGATGTTTATAGAAAATTCTAGAAGTTTCTCGAAAATTTTCAGAAGTTTCTAGAAAATTCCAGAAGTTTCTAGAAAATTCCAGAAGTTTCTAGAAAATTCCAGAAGTTTCTAGAAAATTCTATGAAAACTTTCTTCACTTTTTCAGATAATTTAATAAGATTTTTTGAAATTTCAGAACATCGTCAAAATATTTAAAAAATTTAAAAATTTGTTAAACCTGATGGGTGATTTGTTATATTTATTTCGAAGGAAGTAGAGTGAGGCTATCTTAATGCATAAGCATCATTCTCATTAAACTCGAAAAGTCTATGTACACGAATAAGTTGAAACATTTATCTTTTCTGCCTAACGATCATCACTATCAGCTTGATAGACAGCTTTAGTATTCATCATCGAAGTTTTGAGATAGAATATACCCATATTTCGCCGAACTGCGTTCTCTTATCTCAGTGGAACTAATATACACAGGAAAAAGACAAAGTTACGCACAATTAAACAAAAATCAATTCGCTCACGCAGACAACATTATTAAATTTACGTTTTTTTAATATTATAAAACAAAGTCCCCCCGCCGCGTCTGTCTGTCTGTATGTTTGCGATTCTCAAAAACTACCGAACGGATTTTTATACTGTTTTCATTAATGGGAAGAGCGTTAAACGAGGAAGGTTTCTACGTTTAATTTGCAGAAAAAAATTGCACCCGTGCGAAGCCGGGAACGGATCGCTAGTCTATAAATAAAATTGTATATAATATTAAGCTTCGGTCCCCTAGGCAGAGTGCCAAATATGCTGGCTGCATAATTGAATTTACAACCGGAATGAAAGAAAAATGGTCTCACTATTCCGGTTGATTTGTACGATCGAATTACTGGGAAAAAAAGTCTCAGTCTATAATTCGGTCAACCGGAGTGTTAACCGAACTACTGGGAAAGGACCAGAAAAAAATGGTCTCACTATTCCGGTTGATTTGTACGGCCGAACTACTGGGAAAAAAAAGTCTCACTAGTTCGGTCAACCGAACTGTTAACTAAACTACTGGGAATACACCATATTAAGCATTGAAATTTTATGTACACATTGTTTTTTCAACAAACAGTCTCAATTTGTAGAAATAGTACAAAATGCAACATTTCATTATTTTTTTAACGTTTATGTTGGATTATACTTATAAAAATTGATTGCAACCAATTTAATACATTCCCAACCATTTTTCTAAGGTAAATATATGACCAAAAGTGAATTGATTGTTTTGTTATTATTATTGTTATTGTTTGAATAAAATAAATGTTGCAGGCAAGGAGAAGAGGGAGAAATGCAAGGAGGCGAGGGAGGCGAGAGAGGCGAGGGAGGAGAGAGAGCGGGAGACGAGAGAGACGCGCGAGTCGGAGCGAGAGAAAGAGAAGTGCGCGGACGAGAAGCGCAAGCACATAAAGAGCCTCATAGACAAGATCCCCACGCAGAAGGAGGCGTTGTTCGCGTACGCGCTGGACGCGAGCGCGATAGACGCGCCGCTCATGGAGAAGAAGATCCGCCCCTGGATCAACAAGAAGATCATCGAGTACATCGGCGAGCCGGAGCCCACGCTGGTGGACTTCATCTGCAGCAAGGTGGTGGCGGGCTCCGCTCCTCAGGGGATCCTGGATGACGTGCAGATGGTGTTGGACGATGAGGCGGAGGTGTTTGTCGTGAAGATGTGGCGTCTGCTCATCTACGAGGTGGAAGCGAGGCGCGCGGGTCTCGCGCACGCCAAGTAGACCGTGAGACCTACTTGGTGAGGACTTTGTGACTTTGACGAAAAAAAGTGTAGCCCAAATAATGATGAACTATTAAATGTATTAACCGGTTCACTCGTTTCTTGCTCGAATACCTAAAACCTAAAACCTAGCAATTATTTGCAATTTTAATTTTACTTTCGATTCTTTCTTTATATTAATGTGAAAATGACTAAATCCGGCTCGAAGGATCACCAAATTGTGTGAGAGTAAGTAATCTTCGAAGAGTTTTAAAACTGTACTGTATTATTATGATTTAAAAAGTCAACGCAAATTAATTAATACCTTTTTTGTAAATGTAAAGATCGTCAGTTAGACTGACGGACCACTTGATGGTAGGTGGTTACCATCAGACAGGATTGCTAACACAAGACAATCTCATAAGCAAGATGTTAGAAAGTAAAGAAATCTGGCAGAACGTCCAAGAGGATACATGGATAAGTGGGAGACAGGAGAGGTTTTGGTCGGTAGGAGTCCGACACTACTTAATTGGCTAACTTAACTGACAGGTTAAGTGTCCAATGAAGGATTTCCTCTCCTTATATATACAGGCTGGTACTGTTCACTTTCGCTCTCCTTATATATGTAGGTACTGGTGCTTCTAGGTAATGTACGAGTATCATCACTACAAAAATGCTTTTATAACAGTAAATACCACGGTTTATGAGTAATGGCAATATTTTCAATATTTTTTAAATGTTATGAAAAAAAAAAGTAACTAGAAGTTTGCTGTGGAAAAAAAAGTATGTACTACCAAAAAATGATCCTGTAGCAGAAAAACTAGCCTAATTGATAACGATTAAAATGAGGTATAACACATAGCTGTTTGTAACTAAATTATTAAAATAAATCGGAGGAAGCAGAAAAAAACATATCGAATTTATTTAAGTCGTAATAAAACACATAATAAATCACAAGAGTAAAATATATACATTTTCACTTTTTATTTATCTGGTGTTTACATCGAGTCCTACTGCTTATACTAGGCGATACAGCCTCTTCCTGAGGTGAGGTGACGTCACACGCAGCCGAGCACGGACTTCTTGCAGCAGTTGCAGCAGATGGGCAGCAGCTGCGAGGGTGGGCGCGTGCGGGCGAAGGGAATGCCGTTGGGTCGGTAAGCCCTCAGGTACGGCTTCCCCTTGGAGTTGTACTTGGGCCCCTCCACTTTGAGCACGTTGCGGTCGCACACTCGCCCCTAGCAACCGACAACCGGTCAGAGACTCACTCAACACACTCGTTAAACTCGTCACATTCAACACACTCGTCCCACTCCCACTCACCCTCAGCCTCAGCTTGTAGACGTAGGAGCCTCTGGCGGGCGCCAAGTCCAGCGCGTTGGCGTCGCGAGTCCGGTGCAGGCTAGCGCTCGTGTCTTCCGTGGAACTCGACTCTTCGGTCAGCAACACGTCGTCCACGTTCTTCAGATCGTCTTCCAGCTGGTTCTTCATCAGGAAAGCCTCCAGTACCTTCACGTTGGCGTTGGACCTATTGTCGCCCTTAGCTTCGAACCTTCTCACAGTGCCGTCCGTGGATTTTTTCTTCGTAGGAAGTGCAGCCTTGCTTTTGTTTTTAGATTGAATGCTTTTAGATTTCGGATCTAGACCTGCGTCATCCTTCGCGTTGATGGGATATCGGGTGTATGCTGTAATTTTTTTGTTGACTTTCGCCGCGTAGGTTTTGACCGCGTTCGGGTTATCACCAGGTTTTTCTTCCAAATGTAGAATCAAATTTTCTACCACCTCTTCTGTCGATGCACTCTTTATTGCATCCAAATGGTTAAACTCTTTCTGAGCATTTTTCTGTCGTGTTTTTTCTGGTGAAATTTCTTTAGCGTTGTCCTTTGAATCGGCTTTCGGTATTAAATCATTATAATTGTCGTTGTTCTTCTGTAAGTTCTTCTTGATGAGTTCCACCAGTCTCCCGTTTTCGGTGCCGTGTCCGACTGTGGATTTCATAGAAAAAATGTCTTACTATTTAATGATTGCGTTAGGCTTTGTTATAAGTTGGTTATACCTAAGCGATAGAAAATAAAATGATTAGGTACAATAGCGTAGAACAAAAGCATACATTTTAAATGCTTCCAAGTCTTATATGATAGCTTGCAAAATACTAAAAGCTAGTGAATAGACATTTCGCTAGCGTTGTTATTTCTATGAAATAGTTAACTCACCAGCTTTCGATACATTTCCACCGTGAGTTGCTACTGTGGAATTGGTCGAAACTAAATGCACGATCGTGCAACTAATAAAAAAGTCAAAACGAATCATA
The DNA here is from genome assembly GCA_936446665.2 of Synanthedon andrenaeformis. Classification (NCBI taxonomy): domain Eukaryota; kingdom Metazoa; phylum Arthropoda; class Insecta; order Lepidoptera; family Sesiidae; genus Synanthedon; species Synanthedon andrenaeformis. The sequence goes on from OW387802.2 coordinate 131,463, forward strand.
ATTTCTTGCAAAATACTGTCGGTAGGTACTTGGCACTAGATTTATCGAATAAAATAAACTTATCGAGGTATTGTACTACGGTGAAATTTTATGGTTTTATTTTATTTATAAACAAATATTTACATTAACGTTTTATGTCTCTAATTTTGCAACAATTCCGTTTCATTGGCTAAGCTTCGTAACGATGTTGGATTTGAATCGGGTGCCACCGGGAGGGATTCTTCTGTGGAGTGGGAGTCCTTGTTGTACATGTACTGCCTCCTGGAGTGAGGAAGCTGGAAGAGAGGAATCGGACCCTGGTCCACATTCACTATCGCCACCCCTCTCTCGCTCTTCTCTTGAATCAATCGTCTCCGATTCATGCTTCGTCTGCTCGGACTCTTCACCTTTAAATTACAAAAAAATAAATTAAAACTACCATTTCCATACTTTCTCGCTTGCATTTGCCCATTTTCCAATACCTTATATCCTTAATCTTACTATGGTCGGTAGCCCATTTGCAGCACTCGAGGCGTTGCTTGTGTTATAAGCGACGATACTATCAAGTGTGGACCGTCAGCCTATTTGACGACCTTAATATAAAAAAAGACTAAGGTAAATCTATCGAATGACTGGACTAGGTCGCAAAATAGGATAAATGCGGAAGATTAATGTTTCTTGCGTCCTCGGGTGATAGTAAACACCTTTGATTCGCTAGTTCGCTACCTAATCTCTAGTAGACCACAAATACTCTACATAATAATATTACAAAGCTACATAAAAGAATTCGGTTTTTTTTGTTTTTGTTTGATCGTGCTAAGTTCTGGAAATGCCAGTCGGGTTTGAGAAGTTCTCTTTAAATTTGAGACCCTTATTTATTGAGAGAGAGAGCCAAAAATTATTGAGAGAGAAAAATGTGATATATTTTAAACTAAACGGCGGTTTAAAAAATGAGCCAACGTTACCTTTAAAACTTTGAACTTTGGCGCTCCTGTGTCAGTACGGTCTGTGACGAGGTCCTTCTCGATGAGCCAATGGTTTAAAAAGTTGTTCGGGTTCTTTTCGTCTGCTGGTTGCACTAAATCCTTTTTCGAGAAAATGTACTCCACATCGCCCTGGTACTCTTCGCTGAGAGCGTTAGTCACGTTCACCAAGTCTTCCTCTTTTTGGGCTCTCTCATCCATGAATCTTCTATGTTCGATGCCGATCGCTTCCCGCAAATCACCGGTCGGTGACGCGTAGAAGCTTCTCACCTTAAGCCGATCCGAAAATACCTCTGGCACCGCAGTGTAGTCAGCGTCGTAATGCTCCACGATCTCATCGTTGAGATGACTGCGTCTTACAACGCCTGTGTAGTCCTTCGTGACGTCTTCTCGTCTGACGGGAAGTGTTTCATAAGAATCCTCATTCGACATGTAGTCGTAGTTGTTCTCCTTCAATTTGGATCGCAGCGCCTCCATTAGTTTTCTTGGCTTCGAACTTAACGCTTCTGAAAAGTTACCTCAATTAGCATTTGTGAAAGAACTTTGCCTGTAGTTTCATCATCAATGTTGCTGTCTACTGTTAATATTGAGCTCGCTAGGTAATTCTATGATTTATGTTGTCGATTTTGGTTTTCTGGGAAACCAGGCCAACGGTTAATTCAGGCCAGCGGACATAGATATGTATACATCACGCCGTGTAACTTGCCCAAGATAAGCCATGTATTAAATATTGCCAAAGGGCCTTTTTACTTCACTGTGGCGTAGCGCAAATTTCTTACAAAAGAAACATAATAGCTCGCATGTTTTTAGATGTAATGAATTTGGATTCCTTAACTTTTATAGGTACTCTAAACACCCCTTAACGCTAAAAAATTAAAAATTAAAATAAAAAAAAAAAACGCTAAATTTTACGAATTTTTGCTTAATACCTACATTAAATCTTAAAAAAGTCTAGCTAGTTGGCACATTTCATTAATTCAAACAATAAATGGATGAAACCAGTGCATAATTTACGAATATAAGCCTATTAAATATCCTGAAGCTCGAATAGAACCGGTAGAAAGTTTAGACTTACTGCTGGTGATGGAAATGTCATTGGCTGTTGCGATGGCGGCTGCGAGCATCAGCGTCGTAGCGAACGTAGCCATTATCTCCACACCTCAAATTCCATTAAATATTTATTGTTATATGAAACATTTTCCACAACAACAAATATAAAAATATTTTATTTAATACAGAAATAATGTCACAAACAGAACCTACAGAAGTGTGTACCTACACTTAGAAAAATTCTACTCGGGTGGTTTTCAGTTTCTTTAAGAGGTACAATTTTATTCCCAACTAACTTTTACCTTATTCATTTATTTATTCAATCTTTATAGCTCATATATTTTTGCTAGGCGTTGTTTCAGATGATCCCTCGGAAACAGTACTTTTTTTCTGACTGAAACCTTTTCTGTATCGATGACAACGTGTATGTGAAATTTCATTACGTTCGGTTGAGTAGTTAAGCCGTGAAAAGGTAACAGACAGACAGTCAGTTACTTTCACATTTATAATATTAGTATGGCTATGGACTGTAGGTACTCACATTTTAAATATATTTTTCTTTCTTTCTTTCTAAGTTGCACAGAAAACACTTAAGTATGAATGAGGGTTGTGTGGGCTTTGCGAATTGCGAATGCATAACCTATTTAGATCTCTTTGAGGTTTTTTGCTATTATCATAAAATAAATTAATAATCTATCTACCTACTTATATTATAAAGAGAAAAGATTTGGACTTTTGTATGTTTGTATGAATAAACTCAAAAAGTAGTGGACCTATTTTGAAAATTCTTTCACCTATCGAAAGATACATAGGCTATATTTTATAAAGTTATACGGGCGAAGTCGCGTGCAAAAGCTAGTTTATTATAATTAAAATACTATATTAAAATAAATTATTGATTTGAGAATTTACAGTCGTTACCTAACATCTAGATAATAAATGTACCTAATTACTTTTCAGAAATAATTGAGAGTGTTGAATAGAGAGTGCTCTTGTGGTTCGCCATTACAGAAGTGGCGACACATTTTTCCATGTTGAAATTGCGATGAGGTATCGGGGAAAATTGTCCCCATATTTTACGTGAACGACGCTTTTTACATTGTAACAATACATTTTGTTGTCTCTACGGGCCGAGATCCCCCTCCGCTTGGGACTACCCCCTCCGCTGGGGGGTAGTCGCTGTAAAACTCCACAAATGGCTAACACTTAGCGTCGGGGATCAATAGGAGCCATATTGAGCGTAAAATATTTGTTAAATAAGAAAAGATTTATAACTGTCCGCTACATTGGATAAAGTCTAAGTGGATATAATTATTATATTTTATATATGTTAAGATTGATTGACTCTAACAGACTTTATTCCTGATGTTTATACCAATGACGAGTGGTTAAAGGGTGCTTACCTTGACGCTCTGTCTCAGGGGTCCCGGGTACGATTTCCGGTAGGGTCAACTTTGGTAATGAACTTTTCAAAATTGGCTCTGGTTTCACAGTAGGCTGTAGGCGATTGTCAGCCTGTCTGTTGACCTTAACATTAAGAAAAATGTCGGGCACATTATTATGAAATTGCAGTCTCAGCCTTACCTGGATTTGAATCTGCGTATGCCTCAGCCGTACGTTCGTACCACTGAGAAATCAAAGGCTTAACTTTTTGCTGCTTCAGCATTTCCCTCAATAATGACAAAGAAATGTAATTGCATAGGAAGGTAGGAGTGGTCGCCATTAAAACGCCATTACGATCCGGTTCCGATTACAGCGAACGCGATCATGTCATGACCTGCCATGACCAATACCTATTGCCTACGTTTTTCAAATAAATATCTCAACAAAAAACAAAAAAAAAATACATATATACGAAATTTAATGTAAATAAAAGTTTTCATATAAATTTCATACATGATAGCAAATGTTCTTGAAAAACATATTAAATTTTGCTTCCAAAAATGTAGATACCTAAGTAAGTACTTAGGTTTACAAAATGAAATAATAAATGCACTTAAGAGCTCACATTTCAACGGGAACAAAAAAATTAATTTCATATCTAGTATAATTAATTTTTAAAATATGCAGAATTTGTGTCATTTTTAAATGTTAAATTCTTGTAATTACTGACTAAAGACCAGTAATGTTTTTTTCTATGAAAGTATCCCAGCTATAGAGGTATAAGGTAAATTTAAAATTAAATTGTCCATTTATGAAGGTATTTTTTTCTAAAATATTGGAATTGCTGACGTGTTTTTTTAATTTTCGCGTGTCACTGAGTTCTGCATTTTGTTTTAGGACTTTTGCATTAATTAAAGTAAGTTACAATAAATCGTCCCAAATATCGTGACCGCGGTGAAGCTTTTTAGTGAAAGGGTAACAGACAAACAGAGTTTACATACATACATACATATTCTTCAATAAAGTTGAGAAATGTTTTATCAACGCACTGAATGCTGGTTATTGTAAAAATTTTAGTTTGCCTTATAAAATGAGATCAGGATGCCGCGACAAAACTCATTGGTACGGAAACTTAATTTCATTTATCCGTTGTCAAAGTTCTCTTGGTACACGAACTTAATTAAATATGAACGGATTAAAAAATGTATTCTATTATACATTCGTTACCCGAGGGATATTGTTATTTCTATTGTAAAAAATATATATATACAAGAACTTCATGCTGTTCTGCTAGAACTCTAAATTAAAAGGCGAATATTTGGTCGCTCGTCAAATCCATAATTATCAATTAATATAATCAAAATTAATAATTAATTAATTACCACAGGTTAGAAATACTAATTTTAAAGCTCGATTTACATTTCAATATTACCTTGATCAAGGATCGTCATCATGTTGGCTTTTTTCCGAAACCCTGGTAAATTTAAATTTAAATAATGACGATAATAAGATGTTTCTTGGAGAAACCTAATTGATATATATATTTTTTTATTAATAAGTACAGTGGCGAATTAAGAATCAGTCAGTTAAGTAATACCTAAGTAGTTAAGTGGCGTCCAAACGGAGTCAAAAAAGTCACAAGTTACCTGATCAAGAAAACATAACCTCACAAATTTTAATAATAATTACATCTTTAGTTTATTGGCAGTTTATTGTGATAATTAAAATTATTACCTTATGAATTAAACAAACGCTCATAAATATTTGTTTAAAAAATGAGGGAAGTTTAGGAAAAAAAACGGGTTGTATGGACGGAAATGTAAGTCTCAAGTCACCTAATTACGTGAGTCGGAAAATTCAAAAGTCATTAAATGAAATACACATGTGTTTAGTGTTTAATGAAATACATATGTGTTTAAAAGGTAACGTGTTCCTGTGAGAGGGTGGACGTTTTTCTGGTAAGTCGTTAAAACAGCTCACGGAGCGTGAACCGGATCGCGTTTCCACCATCACACGACATTCTAACCCCCAATTCATATTGACGACACGTTTGGTCTAGTGGCTCTGGCTAGTAACCCTAGCTGTTAAACAAACGGTCGCGGGTTCGAATCCCGCAAGGGGCAAATGTTTATGTATTAACATTTACCTTTGTACCTGAGTCATGGATGTTTTGTATTTATAATATGTATGTATTTACAAAAAAAAGTAATCTATGTATTATATCAACTGTATTGTATCCATAATACAAGCATTAAGTTGCTTAGTGTGGAACTAGATAGTGCTGTGTGGATTGTGTGAAGATATTGTTATTGTTATTATATAAATGTAAATTATTCAAACTTATAATAAGATGTTAAAATTAAAATATAAATTTAGATAATTTTTGTTCCCTTTTTTTGATTGATAAATGTTTTTTAGTGGTGTGAATCTTACCTTAATCCATTATAACTCGGTCTGTCTGTCTGTTACCTTTTCACGCCTTAACTACTGAACCGATCATCATGAAATTTTACATACACGTTGTCAGGGATACAAGAAAGGACATAGGGTATCTTTCATCCAGAAAAAAGTAATGTTGCCAAGGGATCAATAAAATAAAATAAAACTAATGCCTGGCTAAAGTTTTTTTTAAATAACTTATATTCTGACATTTTGGGATATTTTTTTGTCTATAATAATTCTTCCCCATGTCTATGTCCAGCAGTTTTAAATTTCCTTTTAAATAAATGAGATTGAAGTCTCGTGGTGTGGCGTAGGTTGGAAACAGTTAATGCGGAAGCAGTCGCCGCCGTAAATAATTTGCGAAGAAACGTTGAAGGAAGAGTTTAGAGTGGTCGTCCTCGCTACGGCTACGAGTGGCGACGCCAGTCGGCGGTCGTCGCCATAACATACCTTTAACATAGGCAGTAGCGGACTTATGCAAAAACAAGATATCTTTTAAGAATAACGTGTTAGTCAGGAAACACAAAACTTTATTTTTAGATAGCCTAGTGCTCTATTGAAATATTTATCCCATGTTCATATTGATATTCTATTCTATTCCAATTATTGGTGAAAGAATTTTCAAAATGAATTAGAAGTTTCGAAGATTAACCCCTACATACAAACATACAAACTTTTCTTTTTTCAAATATAAATATACAATCAGATAAAAATTAATAATTTTCATGGGCTCAATAAACACCCCTTAATAGAATTAATAGTTAATGAAATTTCTATTAATATTTTATATAAATTTTAAATTTATATTAGTATTCGCTACTGTTTTGAAACCGCACGTGTGCTGTTTGAACCGACGACGGTTAGCAAACTTTTTATAGTAAGAGGCCACACAAAATAATTTAACTAATTGTACGATAATTTGACGAGCCCCTTGGCTTAGTGGCTAAGGTGCTTGCTTTAACGATCTGCCTCAGGGGTCTCGGGTTCGAACCTTACCTTAAAATAATGTGTGTGTGAGTAAGGGAAGCCAGAGTCCATTTCCCTATCCTTTCCTTGACCTTATACTTATTTGATCCTACTAAGGTCCGCAGCACACATATAGCGTTGGCTGCGTTATAGGCGACGGTAGCCAACTAGCAACAAGTGAACCGTCAGCCTGTCGTTGAACTTAACATAAAAAAGGTTTGCTATCGTAGATCGAGCAAGATACGATACAGGGAGTCTCGAAGGTTTCACACCCGTTTCTATCCATTTTGGAAATTCATTTAAATATATAGTGCCAATTAACCACTTCGTCGATTTCACTTATTTTATTTTATAAAAAATATATTTCTAAACTTACGAATTATATTATCTAAAACTTTATGTCATCAAATTTTAAAACTCTACAACTTTATTACGAGATTTGAATGTGGAGGTTTTGTAGAAAATATATATTGTTAATAAAAAAACTTCATAAATTAACTATGTATTATATAATTGAATAAATTCTGCATTATATAACTAATACGATATTATAAATGCGAAAGTTAGTGTCTACTGTTACTCTTTCACGCCTTAACTACTCAACCGATCAGAATTATGAAATTATTTTGTATACAATAGGATATAAGATACCTGTCATCCAGAAAAAATGTACTTACTGCTCAGAGGAATAAACTAAAAATAAAAATTTCAGCGCATGACCAAAGTGTAATGAAAGTTAGTAAAAATATTATTTTTTTCAACGTGGTAGAAGTCGCATAAAAAATCTAAAATGTCAGGGAATATAAAAGAGTTTCTAGAAATCGAGGTTGGCATTTACACTATATAGCAAAAACAGTTATCTAACAAAAAAGCGAACGAAAACCTTGTAAATTTTTATAAATTTAATTTTTAGATTAATTGCAACATTGCAGCAGACGATAAATTCATATTAAGATTTCCTTATTTGTTCTGTTAAAGAGTGTATAGTCACAATAACGCATTCGTGCAACTTTCTCGTCTCTTTGTAATTAAAAGTAAAATGAAAATAGAGTTAGCTGAGTGAGAAGCAGGTCTCGCGTTTTTAATCAAATCCATGGACGGACTTACAGAAGCTGCGAGAGAACAAAAAAATCCTGCCACAAATTTAATTTAGAAATTACACAACACCGCCTCAGTCCCGACGTTTCGCTGTTTGCATATGCATGCAAGAGAATCCCTCAAACGTTTGCGCCAGACATGTACCCTTACTTAAATAAGACATCATCTTAATGCCACATTATCCATTACTATCTGTTGCACGCTATTTCGTCGTCTAACTTTATAAAATACTAGCTGGTGCCCACGACTTCGTCCGCGTTGAAAAATATTAAGTAGCCTATCCTGTGTCCCGTACGTCCAAATGTTTATCTACCAAGTTTCATGAAAATCAGTTAATTCGTTTCAGAGTTATGGAGGAACATACATACATAAATACAAAGAGAAAAAAAATCTAAAAATCGTCAATTTAGTTTCAGTATCATGTATAGAGCCTATAAACACGATATCTCTGAAAACAAAGTAGCTTACTCCATGACCGACCCTCTAAGATTTATTATTAGTATTGATAGCCTATGTTACTCGCTGATAATGTAGCTTACATAATCTATACAGTAGTTTTTGAGTTTATTCATTACATACAAGACTTCTGTCTTTTAATTATTAGTATAGATTAAAAACATATTCCTTGAAATTGAGGTCTTCAATCTATATAAAAGTCGATGTGTGTGTGTGTGTGTGTATGTTTCCTATGGATTCCAAAACCGATGAGCCGATTTTGATGAAACTTTCAGACAATCTTCAGATTAGTCCAGCGGGTAATCCTATGAAGTTGGGTAGCGATTGCACACGGACGAAGTCGCAGGCACCAGCTTGTTAAAAATAAATAAATATAGGTAAGCTTGGTCCACCTTGTGGTCAAGTGCTGCCTTGATCTAATGAAAAATAAATAAATAAAATTAAAATAAATTACATGTAAAAAGTGAATATGAAAACTAAGCTATAATTAGCATTGTTTTAATTTAAGTTAACATGAATTTCTTGTAATTGAAAGTTTAATCCGCTCGAAACAATAAAATGAAGTGTCGAAGCCATTACTCGATTCAACGAATTCCCACAATTCTGTCGCAGCAAAATTATTTACTTCGTAGCCACAATTCGGGTGCATTCAACTTTCCATCGAACATTTATCGAAATACGCTATTTACACATTGTACATTGTACATGCAATCACTGCATAGGTACAACAAGAATCTGTACACTTATAAAAAACAAGACACAAAAAATTAAAAACTATCGTCTATCGTTTTCTGTCCTCCTAAATGATCGACGGCTTAACTAAATGAATGAATCAAATGAAGAAATTCTATACATTTTAAAGTTTCATTGCAAAAAAGGGGAAAAATGCGATACAAGCTGCGGAAAAATTGTGACGTTTATGGACTTAAAGCAGTGTTTTTCTTTTAATTTTCCCTCAGGGGTTACACCAACCCTGTGGGTCGTATATTGTCTCTTAACAGACATTTCTTACTTTAAATTTCATTTCTGTCTATTACTTAACTGACATCCAATATAGTTGTCCGCTTAATAAGTACTTTTTTATATCTATGGTAATTAGGGGAAAAGAAATCAAAAAAGCAATGCACTTTATGGTAGGTGACTACCGTCGCCTAAACACAAAAAACGCCACAGGTGCTGTTTGCAGAACTGTGATGAGCTGCTGACCATAGAAAGATTATAAGGGATGGGATAGGGAAATAAGCTCCAGCATCCCTTACTCACTCACCCTTACATATTTGTGAAATCTGGTACTACGAACTGATTTTATCGACCTCAGGCTTGTGGATTTTGTGGAACGATATGCCAATTATTTGGGCCACTTTCACTGCACGAGTCAATAAAATAATACATTTGTCGTCTGAATTTGGATAAATGGATTTCGTCAGTCGTCATTCGACACTCGATGCCGGGACACGAGAACCCTTTTAAGATTGCTCGCTAGTTCGCACGTGTGATGCGGTGACGAGTGACGTGACGGTGACGTGACGTCTCGTCCCCAGACATCGCGGTTCCATGTACAGAGAGAAGATTTCAATAAACTTGCATCAAGAGATTGTCACAGGACTGTTTTACACAAATTAGCATTAATATCTGGAATTTCTTGTCAGGAATGTCCTCTTATAAAAATCACTATGAAATAACAGCATGTATGCTGTTGTGGTTCGGTGAATGAGTAAGGGATGCCAGAACATATTGCTCTATCCCTTCCTGATCCTACTATTGTGAGCTGCATTTGCTGTATGGTAGTCGCATATCATCTAGTGACACGTCAGCCCGTGTGACGAGCTTCACTTGACTGAAGGTTGAAGGTTCACTTGACGACAAGAGGTCAGAAGGACAGGCCGTGTTGATTGTGTTAAATTGGGAAAGAAATTTATTCACTTCACATGTATAGGACAAAATTTGTACTCATTCCATTGAAGTTAAGAAGTTCTATGTTGATTAATGTTGTATGCTCGCTTGTCATTTGATATTTGCAAATTGCTAGCTTTGTATACAAATAAAAGCGAGGTCGGTTCCCAAAATATCCCCCGCGATCCTGATTTCAATGGGGCCTATATTCCCTGTTAATTATTTGAGTGATTCCCTCCGTCCCTTCCCGTCTCGCCGGTTGGTGTCCATGGTAACGGGCCACGCTCTTTATAGTACAAGCTTCCTCATTTAATATTATCATTTCTTTCCTTTAAGTAGACTATTTTAAAATCTTACACCCCAGTCTCAGTTAAACCTAAGTCTAGTACATCTCGTCTGTCTGTCTGTCCCTCCGCATGTACGCTTAGATCTTTTAAATTAAACTATGCAACGAATTTTAATGCGGTTTTCACTTATGGAAAGAGCGTTAAACGAGAAACGTTACTATTTAAAGGCTGAAGTTCGCTACTTTGTCCGCGTTAAAAAATAAAAAATATAACATAGCGCCATCTATCTATTGGAAATAGTACTGGCCAGGTAATCATATATTACATACATGCGTTACCATAGTAATAGAATGTTGTTATATTATAAATAGAAAAGTTTGTTTTAATGTAGTTCATTGTAATCTGTAAATAAATATACACTCTGCTAAATAACTGTGTTTATATCACGTCAATAACAACATCAGGTTATGGTCTACATGCATGCTGAAGCATTAGTGATATAATCTATTTATTAGCTGTGAAATATATTACGATATTATGTCGAAAGAAGGCGGCATAAGTGGTATAAAGAAGCTGAACGGATCGTCAAATTATCCTAACTGGAAATTTATGGTGAGAAATTATTTGGAAAATAAAAATTGGTGGCAAGTAATTTCGAATGATGCAGATAAGGTCAGTGACGTAGACTATGCTACTGCAGATAGGAAGGCACGAACGACGATATGTTTGTTGTTAGAACCAGAGTGCTTTACCCACGTCTACAATGCAAAGACTGCCAAAGAAGTCTGGAATAGTTTGCAAAATGCATATGAGGATAAAGGTTGGGGAAGACGTATTAACATTCAGCGAGAGCTTTTCAATTGTAAGTTGGAGAATTTCAGTTCTATGGACAGCTACATATCGCAAATTACATTCCTTGCACAACAATTAGATGATATTGATGCTAAAATCCCTGATGATTGGATCATATCGATATTGCTGGGTGGTTTGACCCCTGATTACAGTCCTCTTATTATGGCTGTTGATAATAGTGGGCAAAAGATCATGTTAGAGCAAATTAAAATGAAATTGTTGCAAGAAGGAAGTAGACAGAGTAAAATGAACGCATGCAATGAACAAGCTTTGGTGACACGTAATGGACCGAATAATGCCAGATATAATTTTAAAACTAATGATCGTAAACAGAAGTTTGTCTACAAGTGTTTTAAATGCCATAAACAAGGACATAAAGCATCTGAATGTAAAGAACGACACAAGAATGCGAATATATGCCTGAATACTAAAATGGCGATTACCAAAGACAAATGGTATCTTGACAGTGGATGTTCTAACCATATGACTCACGATAAGAACAAGTTGATGTTATATGTATAGGCCCGAAAAGAGCAAAATGAAAATATCAGTAGCAAATGGAGAAAAGTTGCTAGTTAAAGGTCGTGGAAATGCTGAACCACGAATCAGCGGAGACGACAAATTAATTTTAGAAAATGTTTTACATGTTCCAAATTTGTCAATGAACCTTATATCGGTCAGCGATTTGACAAAGAAAAAATATTTAATTAATTTTGACAAAAAAGGTTGCACAATTCAAAATAAGAACGGAATTATTGCAAGTTGTCAAGAAGTTGATGGAATTTACGAGTTGAAAGAAAACAAAGATGAAGTCGTAAATTTGACATTGTCAAAGCAAAATGTAAATATTTCGAATCTTTGGCATAAAAGGCTATGTCATTTAAATAAAAAATATATGTATTTAATGAATAATATAGTAAATGGTATGGAATTTAAGAGTACAGATTCGTGCGAACCGTGCATTCCTTGTATTAAAGGGAAGACATGTAAGATTCCATTTAAAAATAAAGGTACGAGAGCGACCGAAGTCCTTCAACTTATCCATTCTGATATTTGTGGACCTATTGAGGAACCATCGTTCGGAGGTTCGAGGTATTTTATTTTATTTATTGACGATTATACTCGAAAAACTCATGTTTATTTTTTGAAAAATAAGAATGAAACTTTTAATAAGTTCCGTGAATATAAGGCGGAAGTAGAAAATGAGACGAGTAAATCAATTAAATGTCTAAGATCTGACAATGGTGGTGAGTATTGTAATGCAAAATTTAAAGAATTTTTAAAGTCTGCAGGAATGAAACACCAGACTACTATACCCTACACGCCGGAACAAAATTCTGTTGCCGAAAGATCTAATCGTACAATAATTGAAAAAGCAAGAACTTTATTGGCAGAAGCTAATCTGAACAAAAAGTATTGGGCTGAGGCTGTAAATACTGTTGTATATTTAAAAAACAGATGTCCCACAAAAGCTTTGCAGAATGCAGTGCCCGAAATGCTGATTTAAGACACATTCGTCAGATTCCTTTTTCGTCAGGATAAATTATAGCCTGTTTTTTTTCGGACGAAAACGGAATTCTTCTTTGGACAGAAAAAACTTAGGTTAATTTTTAAAATATTTATTTGTTACATCTATTAAAAAAATCGTAACCGTCGCAAATTCATGGTGTGATTGGTTTTCAATGTTTGCCTTTCTCGAGAATTTTTTACTAAAGCGGTTATGCCAACCTTCTACGCAGTTAGTTGTAGAATGCTTTTCACTAAATGTACTAAAACTTTTGAATACCTGACTTGACTTTTGAACTTTTGAATAATTGCAAAAATATTTTCCCCTCTTATTGTATTTAATCCTAATAATTTGCCATGTTTTTTTAATCGCCTTATTGTAGCCACAACCGCTAACATTTGCATCAGGATAAACTGTTTTGATGGCATTACACATTGCTGTTTCATAATCTATTTTAAAAAGGATGGATTCCAGAGGGGTAAATTGTTTTTCAGTATACACGAGTCTCGTGTGTCTCTTGATTTTTATTTTATACTAGCGGTCCGCTCCCGGCTTCGCCCGAGGTGCATTTTTTTTAACGTAAAAACCTTCCCTGATTATCCCTCTGTCCATGAGTGAAGACAGAATTAAAATCGGTCCACCCGTTCTCGAGTTTTGCGCTTAGCAATACATTTAGCGGCCCGCTCCCGGCTTCGTCCGGGGTGTATTTTTTCTAAAATAAACGTAGCCTAAGCTACTCCTTATTACATCAGCTACCTGCCAATAAAAGTCCCGTCAAAATCGGTCTAGCTATTTCAGAGATTAGCCGGAACAAACAAACAGACAGAGAAAAATTGTAAAAAATGTTATTTTTGTGTATGTACCGCAATTTACATAAACAAAAAGTAGCCTATGTTACTCCTGACGACCCCCTCTTCATGTCTGCAAAGTTTCATCGAAATCGCTTCAGCCGTTTCTGAGATTACCCCGGACAGACAGACAGACAGACAGACAGACAGACAGACAGACAGACAGACAGACAGACAGACAGACAGACAGACAGACAGACAGACAGACAAAAATTCTAAAAAAGGTTATTTACGTTTTAACAGCATGCGAATGACTCTCTAAGCTTAGTTTGAGGCAGCTTTTCGCAAATCACAGACAGACACTCTGATTTTATTTATATAGATGACGCTTAGAGAACCCTCTGGAAACTAAAGGAAGGGCGAAGAATGGAAGCAAACAAACAATCTGTGCGAGCAAATTCTAGAACACCTTTTTTAACACGTGTACATAGACTTTTCGAGTTTAATGAGAATGATGCTTATGCATTAAGATAGCCTCACTCTACTTCCTTCGAAATAAATATAACAATACACCCATCAGGTTTAACAAATTTTTAAATTTCTAAAAATTTTGACGATGTTCTGAAATTTGAAAAAATCTTATTAAATTATCTGAAAAAGTGAAGAAAGTTTTCATAGAATTTTCTAGAAACTTCTGGAATTTTCTAGAAACTTCTGAAATTTTCGAGAAACTTTTAGAATTTTCTAAAAACTTCTAGAATTTTCTATAAACATCTAGAACTTTCTAGAATGTAAGCGAAAAAAAATCCGTTCCTATTAATAATACATAATGAGCGACTCAGCCAAAGAAAAGATATGCCGCAAGGAGAACTCATCGTATTGCATTAACCTTCGTTTCAGTTGTTAACAACAAATGCAATTGTTATGAACGAAAAAATCTTTTTTTTTTTTATTGTCACAGGGTTAGTAACTTTTTTTCAGTAAAAGAAAAAATATCGCGTTTGAAAAACTCGAATATATTGCATAGATCCCGTTTTTTATTGTTTATAGCGGCTCGCTCCCGGCTTCGTCCGGGGTGTATTTTTTCTAAAATAAACGTAGCCTAAGTTACTCCTTATTACATCAGCTACCTGCCAATAAAAGTCCCGTCAAAATCGGTCTAGCTATTTCAGAGATTAGCCGGAACAAACAGACAGACAGACAAAAATTGTAAAAAATGTTATTTTGGTGTATGTACCGCAATTTACATAAACAAAAAGTAGCCTATGTTACTCCTGACGACCCCCTCTTCATGTCTGCAAAGTTTCATCGAAATCGCTTCAGCCGTTTCTGAGATTACCCCGGACAGACAGACAGACAGACAGACAGACAGACAGACAGACAGACAGACAGACAAAAATTCTAAAAAAAGTTATTTACGTTTTAACAGCATGCGAATGACTCTCTAAGCTTAGTTTGAGGCAGTTTTTCGCAAATCACAGACAGACACTCTGATTTTATTTATATAGAAATAAATTATAATCCCGGTAAATTCTAAAATATATACATTTTACATAAAAATATACATTTCTACAAGTACAGGTTTTTCGTGCTTTTCATCAAATAGGTACACATACAATCTAATATGTGTTGACCGCTCACCCTGTCTAAAAATATCATACTGTGAATGAAATCCGTGGGCAGGTTCGGATGCACCTGAGTATTTCACACCGCGACTTGCTGGCGCCGACGGCTAGTCTGTCACTGAGCATTACAAATACTTAGACCTCCTAGAGACATTGGATCTGATCGTTTTATGAACTTGTATGTAATTGGAAAACAGAATTGGCCTAAAGCTTTTGGGATGAGAAAAATATTTTCCATTAAAATCCATATTTAATAATAAATTAATATTTGGTTTTTATAATATACACTATAATATTGTTATTTTCTTTCTTAATACTAATATTTAAGAAAGTAAATATTAATATTATCTATAACATAAAAAAAACATAAAGAATGATAATCATACTTATTTAATATATTTGTTTTTTATTTATAAAGACCTCCCCCATAATTTTACAATATGTATTTTTAATTTTTGTAAGTCACTATCACGACTTAGGTACATACGATTGATTGTAACAACAAATCAGATTAGTTTAAATTAAATATTGCTCGGACATGTCTAAATTGTTCATAATATTACCCGCCCACTACTACGGCTCCGAGCTATAGTGTCACTCGTAAATGGTATTAGCCCATTCCTACTATCGTAGCCTATTCAACTTTTGGCCAACACAATTCAAACTAAATGCTTAAATTAATGTTCGATTAGTTTTTTTAGTGAATACTAGTGACCCATTTCGACTTGGCACGTATGCATTTTTTCATACACATAACCTTCCCCGTTTATGACTTTGCAAAGATTTAAATCAAATCTTATCAAAATCCGTTGCCTGGTTTAGAAATAGTTCTAGTTCTAACCACGTAATTGATTTGATTTTTATTAAGCGGGAAAACTGACAGGCAGACAGCAACATTGTTTTTTTTTAAGAGGAATGAAAATTTGAAATGAAATGTCTATGAAACTTTTTTTTTCTCGTTTTATATATAGTTATGTTTTACAATAAGTAAAATTGTTCATAATATTGATGCGTTTACAGCTATTAACATAATTGTTGTTAAGTAATGTCTAACTTTCATATCAATATGAAGCCCATTTTCCTTACTCCTTTACCCTATCAGGGCCAACAGTTTAAAATGAAAGGTAACAGATAACGACCTCTTATCAAGTGGACGTTCATCTTGCCCGTGGCTGCCTTAAATTATACGTTAGTGACACATTGGTCTGTTCGTTTCGGGAAACAGTTTAATATCAATAATTCAATAAAGAACTTACTTACCACACAAAAAGGTACACAGATCAGTGAGTACGCGAATAATCACTCTGCGATTCGCGGTGTAGCGTGTTTCAGAGACGAAACGGTGACGATAGTCTCATTGTCGGCGTCGCGATGCTTGTAGCGGCGTCGTGATGTACAACGCGAAACAATCATCGTCACGTTTCGGTGTGAACTGACCCTAAGTCGCGTCGTTCATTGCACTGTTGCTATATTTTAAAAAATAATGAGATTCAACGTAAAAAAAAACTAAAAACGAACCCCAAAATAAATTTGGAAGACAAAAACATATGTATGTATATTTATGCACAAGATAATTTTAAAACACCGTTCCGTTTGTTTTACGAGTATGTAATTCACTTTGCATAAAGAAATGCGTAGAGGGCCTAGTGGAAACGAAAGTTCAGCTGAGCTTTTATCATCTGAGATCATCCTAATGACGATTATGATTATAAAGGTATTCTTGAAAATCTTTGGAACTTATATATATATACTAGCGGTCCGCTCCCGGCTTCGCCCGAGGTGCATTTTTTTTTAACGTAAAAACCTTCCCTGATTATCCCTCTGTCCATGAGTGAAGACAGAATTAAAATCGGTCCACCCGTTCTCGAGTTTTGCGCTTAGCAATACATTTAGCGGCCCGCTCCCGGCTTCGTCCGGGGTGTATTTTTTCTAAAATAAACGTAGCCTAAGCTACTCCTTATTACATCAGCTACCTGCCAATAAAAGTCCCGTCAAAATCGGTCTAGCTATTTCAGAGATTAGCCGGAACAAACAAACAGACAGAGAAAAATTGTAAAAAATGTTATTTTTGTGTATGTACCGCAATTTACATAAACAAAAAGTAGCCTATGTTACTCCTGACGACCCCCTCTTCATGTCTGCAAAGTTTCATCGAAATCGCTTCAGCCGTTTCTGAGATTACCCCGGACAGACAGACAGACAGACAGACAGACAGACAGACAGACAGACAGACAGACAGACAGACAGACAGACAGACAGACAGACAAAAATTCTAAAAAAGGTTATTTACGTTTTAACAGCATGCGAATGACTCTCTAAGCTTAGTTTGAGGCAGCTTTTCGCAAATCACAGACAGACACTCTGATTTTATTTATATAGATGACGCTTAGAGAACCCTCTGGAAACTAAAGGAAGGGCGAAGAATGGAAGCAAACAAACAATCTGTGCGAGCAAATTCTAGAACACCTTTTTTAACACGTGTACATAGACTTTTCGAGTTTAATGAGAATGATGCTTATGCATTAAGATAGCCTCACTCTAGTTCCTTCGAAATAAATATAACAATACACCCATCAGGTTTAACAAATTTTTAAATTTCTAAAAATGTTGACGATGTTCTGAAATTTGAAAAAATCTTATTAAATTATCTGAAAAAGTGAAGAAAGTTTTCATAGAATTTTCTAGAAACTTCTGGAATTTTCTAGAAACTTCTGAAATTTTCGAGAAACTTTTAGAATTTTCTAAAAACTTCTAGAATTTTCTATAAACATCTAGAACTTTCTAGAATGTAAGCGAAAAAAAATCCGTTCCTATTAATAATACATAATGAGCGACTCAGCCAAAGAAAAGATATGCCGCAAGGAGAACTCATCGTATTGCATTAACCTTCGTTTCAGTTGTTAACAACAAATGCAATTGTTATGAACGAAAAAATCTTTTTTTTTTTTATTGTCACAGGGTTAGTAACTTTTTTTCAGTAAAAGAAAAAATATCGCGTTTGAAAAACTCGAATATATTGCATAGATCCCGTTTTTTATTGTTTATAGCGGCTCGCTCCCGGCTTCGTCCGGGGTGTATTTTTTCTAAAATAAACGTAGCCTAAGTTACTCCTTATTACATCAGCTACCTGCCAATAAAAGTCCCGTCAAAATCGGTCTAGCTATTTCAGAGATTAGCCGGAACAAACAGACAGACAGACAAAAATTGTAAAAAATGTTATTTTGGTGTATGTACCGCAATTTACATAAACAAAAAGTAGCCTATGTTACTCCTGACGACCCCCTCTTCATGTCTGCAAAGTTTCATCGAAATCGCTTCAGCCGTTTCTGAGATTACCCCGGACAGACAGACAGACAGACAGACAGACAGACAGACAGACAGACAAAAATTCTAAAAAAAGTTATTTACGTTTTAACAGCATGCGAATGACTCTCTAAGCTTAGTTTGAGGCAGTTTTTCGCAAATCACAGACAGACACTCTGATTTTATTTATATAGATAATAAAAAAAAACAACTAGATATAATAACTTAAAATGTAAAATATGGGTCCAGTTGCCTGCAAATAGAATTTTGTCATCTTCTCTGTCATTACACAGTAAATTACATTGAAATCTTTCGGGCAACTCAAGTTCTCTTAAAGTACTGAACTTAATTTTTTTAATTTTATTTGCTCTTTTTCTTAGATTTTTCTAGATGAAACGATTTTAATACCCTTTTTAAAACCTTTACAAATATACATTAGCAGCAAAAATATTGCTGCTAATGTATATTTGTGGTCTTGAAAATGACTGAAGAATACATTTTATTCTGACGAAAACGGAATCTGACCAAAAGTTCGTTTTCGTCAGAAAAAAAATAGGCTATAATTTATTCTGACGAAAAAGGAATTTGACGAATGTGTCCTAAATCGAAATGCTTTGGACAGGAAAAGAGGTAGATGTCAGTCATCTAAAAATCTTTGGTTGTGTGGCTTATTGTTTAATTCCAAAACAAAAGCGTCGAAAAATGGACTTGAAGACGGAAACAATGATATTTATTGGATATCCTAACAATCAAAAGGGATATCATCTCATGAATCCAAAGACAGGTGAAGTGAAAACTGCGAGAAACGTAAAATTTTTAGAAAATGTTTTTCTTCAAAAAGATAATATTGGTAAGTCTTCAGAGGTTAATATACATTTGAATTCTGACTCCGAAGAAACTAATTTATCGAGTAAATGTATAAATGTATCTGAAATGTTGGAAGCTCACGATGATGTGTTCCGTGATACTATAGATGAAAACGTAGAGGTAAATACAGAAATAGTAAATGAGCCAGAAATGCTTGTGAACGTTCCAGAAGAGGTGCATACGGATACAGATGGAACAGATCCAAAAGAAAGGAGATATCCTTTAAGAGAGAGAAAACCAATTGATATGTATGGATTTTCTGTTATACAAAAGCATATTGAAGGTGACCCTTTTACTATAGAAGAAGCTTTGGCGAGACCTGATTCTGAATTATGGCAAAAAGCGATAAATGAGGAACTGATGTCACTAAAAGAAAATAAGACATGGACTCTAGTTGACTTACCAGCCGATAAGAGGCCGATACAGTCAAAATGGGTGTTTAAAATTAAAAAGGACAGTGATGGTAAGATAACAAAATATAAAGCTAGATTAGTAGCGAAAGGGTATACACAAGTATGTGGTATAGATTATACGGAGACTTATTTTCCAGTAGTTAGAAGCTCTACTTTAAGGTTATTGTTATCTTTAGCTGTAGAATATAATTGGTTTATTGACCAATGGGATGTAACGACGGCATTTTTATATGGTAAAATAAAAGAAGACATATACATATATGCTCCAACCTAAAGGAGCAGTCGTTAAAGGTAAAGAGAAAATGGTTTGTAAATTACAACGATCATTATATGGTTTGAAACAAGCGTCAAATGTTTGGTTCAAAGAATTAGATAATACGATGTTAGATTTAGGTTTTGTACAATCAAAAATAGAACCGTGCTTGTACCAAAAACAACTTAAAGGTAATAAAAGGTTAATAATTGTTATTTACGTAGATGACATTTTTGTTTTTGGAAATTGTGAATTAGAAAAGCAAAAATTAAAATCTGGTTTACTTGACAAGTTTAAAGTGAATGATTTAGGTGCTGCTAGGCATGTTTTAGGCATGAGACTGAGGCGAGATAAGAATGTCATATATCTCGATCAGGAACAGTTTATTCAGGGCATTTTGAATGACTTTAACATGACTGATGCAAAGACAGTAACTACTCCTATGGAAGTGGGAATAAAATTGAAGAGGTCTATAGATTCTCACTGTCATCAGCCATATCAAAATTTGATAGGTTGTTTGAACTATTTAGTCTGTAATACGCGACCAGACATAGCACACGCAGTAAGTGTACTTTCACAGTTCAACTCGTGTTATGATGAAATTCACTTTAAGTGCGCGAAACGAGTCTTACGGTACTTAAAGGGTACATCTAAAATGTGTCTCATGTTTCAAAAATCGGCACACATAAAGTTACACGGCTATGTAGATGCAGATTGGGGTGGAGCACTTGATAGGAAATCATTCACGGGGCTAATTTTTAAATTAGGGAAAAATATCGTTTCTTGGGAAAGTAGGAAACAATCAACAGTTTCATTAAGCTCAACAGAAGCGGAGTACGTTGGACTGAGTCAAGCTTCAAAGGAAGCGCTTTATTTGAGTAGTTTACTGAACAGTTTGATAACTGTGGATGGTAAAGCGGTAATAATTTTCAATGATAATCAGTCGGCACATAAAATAGCAACAAACAAAATGATGCATAATAGGACAAAGCATATTGATATAAAGTATCATTTCATCCGTGAATGTGTATTGAATAATAAGATTGAGATTAGGTACATGTCAACTGACAAAATGTTAGCGGATATCTTGACTAAAAATGTTCATATTCCTAAGTTAAAAGGATTTTTGAAGGATCTATCCTTATGAAATTATTCTATTAAGGGGGCGGATTAGTCTAAGATGTTTTTGATATTATTTTATTTACAAGCTGTGTTTTGTGTATGTAATAGATTAATTTTCTAGTTTTAATTTCATTGTGCATTTATTTTGTTTGTTAGAAGATACTGTATTTATTTTGTTTAGATGGTACAGTCAAACACAAAAGTGTTAATTTTATTTTATGTTGTATACTGATGTTAAATTAGCAGATGAGGGTTCAAGCATGTACGTAATAGATTAAGGGGGCGTATTGGAAATAGTACTGGCCAGGTAATCATATATTACATACATGCGTTGCCATAGTAATAGAATGTTGTTATATTATAAATAGAAAAGTTTGTTTTAATGTAGTTCATTGTAATCTGTAAATAAATATACACTCTGCTAAATAACTGTGTTTATATCACGTCAATAACAACATCACTATCTACCGAGAGTAAAATATCATCACAGTTCTACTCAAATCCGACAGATGTCGCATGACCCTCTCTATCGCTTCACCTAATTCTATTTTAAACTACAATAGATAGATGGCGCTATCAAGTGTATCCCGGGCGAAGCAGGGAGCGGGTCGCTCCCATCGGTAGTGTTCCATAAAAAAAACCGGATCAAAATCGGCCCATCCGTTTGGATACTCCGAATCCACAGACACAGACACACATGTCAAACTTTTAACACCCCGTTTTTGCGTTTCTTTCTTTCTTGAATAGTTAGTATTGTGTGTTGTATGTATGTCGGTCAGTGTATTGTTAGCTAGTCGTTATTAGGTGACAATATTACACAATGGTTATTCAGGTGAACGTCCCATGGATCAATGGTGCCGACACAATGCGAGTCAGGAGTGTTTGAATCATTTCCAGCTTCCGTGATACATGGCTATTATATGTACAGTACAGTGGTGCGACAAATGACCTTTGTGCTACGTATCCATCATAACAGCATTCATTATTTGCGTTAAGGGAAGTTGAGGATTCAATAACTAATCCACAGACGATCGGAACGTCGAGCCAGACTTTCTTCCAAGAATAATTTTCCCGTTTTTTTTAAATGCAAACCGCTTTAATCATTTTAAACAGTATTATTTTTTATTATTAAATAGTTTTGAATTAAACAGGATCACAATAGATCGTGAAATAGGCCTACCGGGGAAATCACGTTTAAAAAAAACGCGCCAAGTACGTGGAAACGTGTGCATATATTATGAAAAACAACTTTTTCAACCTTCAAAAAGATTTGATATATCTCAGAAACGGTGGCTCTTAGGAAAAAAGTGTATAGACAATTTTTATAGATAATTACATGATCTACAATTTTTGTCTAATCTCATTTCATGATAAAACTTACCGTTTGGCTGAAAAATGCAACTTTGACCTTGAATATATTGTAATGTTTATGTAATATTATATATGTTGGACATTACGACTCCAGAAGGTTGCGACTCCAGGTGCTAAAATAAAAGATGTAACTAGCCAGACTGAGTTTATATTGTTATAAAGTTACACGGCAAAATATGCAACGGCAAGAGGAATGGAACGGACGACGTGCGCGGCCTGCTCTGCGGAGCGCTCGTCGGGCGACCGAACGAATTACGTCTAGTCTACGTAACGCTTGTGGAACGACTGAATGCGCGGGCGCGGGCCTGCCTCAATGAGGTGCCCTAACCGCTGAGTCAGTTCGTGCGCGTCCGTTACATCATTCCCCCCCTTTTGAGAGAATGACAATGATAACTATGAAAATTATAAAATAGTTAATTACAAAAAAATTAAATAGTCGATACACCCTGTAATTCTCCAGTTAAAACTACAACCTGTATGTTTATCCGTCATAATGTAATTTCAGCAAATCGCTGCGACCTCTGGTCGCGTCATGTAATATGATCAACTTGTTATGACGCCTATTGCATTAACAATAATGGAATGTTATGGCTGGCTTTAACTGGAAAAACGTCGCAGAGTGCATGACGCAATTTACACAATTAAAAGATTGTTAAAATTAACATGCACATATTACAACATTTGAAACATATTGGAGGCTAAAGTTAACAACCATATTAATTCACAATTATTACTATTTAAAAAAGGTAAACTTTCGAACTCTAAATTTAACTGAAAACACTAATGAACATTTCTTTGCGCACTCGGTATGTATAAACACTAAGCTTGAACTCGCTCCATGCCAGGTTTGGGGAGCGTCGTCGACAGTTTTTTAGTCATCCATTTCTTGGCTTGTTTCTTGACTCGTTGGTACACTTCGAAGGTGAGACAAACGACTAGTACTATTAATACACACGTAAGCAAGTATTTATTTTGCCTTAGTTGTTCGGAGATGATGATCAGTTGCTCTTCGCGAACTTGGCTGCTGCCTAATTCGGCAGTGACTTTTTTCGTCTCCGTGCTTGCGTATGAACCCATAATGTTTGTTTGGATTGACTTTAGCGGTAGGTAATAAGGAAACAAGTTCGTCGACGAGTTGAGTGTGAGTGCGTAAAGAATTGTTTGTACACCTTAATATTATAATAATTAGTGGACTTACGTAAGTATGTGGAACGTTGCGAAATCGTTTCAATTCGAATTATTGAAGAAATAAATTGCACCGCATGTAGTTAGTATGGCGTGATACTTATGACGCAAATCTAACCGGTCGGTTAATGACCCGGCCGCTTCGTGTCACCTTTGGGTTACACGTGTTGCTAAGCGGCGTTGGCGCGTCTGACGGCGTAACATGCGATTGTGATTGCGCAACGTCCTTTACCTTAGGACTAGGGTCGTGACCGTGAATACCTGGCAAGTCGCTCCCCAAGACAAATGCTGGTTTTAGTGTATCTAGGGAAACTTCGGACTGCCTACTAGGAAACTGCAACTTAAAAGACTTGTCATGTCTTGCAAGGACTTTGTAAGGCCCTGAATATGGTGGTTGCAGCGATCTTTTGCACATGTCATTACGAACGAAAACGTGTGTGCAGTTTTTTAACCCTTTATGCACGAAAAGCGTGCGATAGTCCCTATGCTCTACAGGTTTGGGCTTGAGTTTTTTGATTATGTTTTGTATTTTAACTACAAATTCCTCAGGATCTGTTATCCTGTTGGACGTGTTGTCGTAAAAATCGCTTGGTAAGCGGATTACGGTACCGTACACCATTTCTGAAGGGCTGACGTTTGTGTCGTTTCTCGGTGCGGCGCGTAGCCCGAGCATGACAAACGGCAATTCTTCAACCCAGGAAGTACTATCCAGGCGTGCCATTAAGGCAGCTTTGAGTGACCTGTGCCACCGTTCTACCGCTCCATTGCTCATTGGGTGAAAGGCTGTGGTGCGAACTTTTTCGATCCCTAGGTACTTCATGAGTTGACTGAAAAGATTACTCTCAAATTGTCTACCCTGGTCGGTTGTGATCCTAACTGGGCATCCAAATCGAGTAATCCACCCTTCAAAAATTACTTTGGCTACAGTTTGGGCCGTAATATCTTTAATAGGAAATGCTTCTGGCCACGATGTAGCACGATCTATCATCGTAAGGCAATACCTATACCCGTCTTGTGACGTAGGTAGCGGTCCCACAATGTCTATGTGTAAGTGCTCGAATCTGTTAGATTTTTCGAACTTACCTAGACTTGTTACTGTGTGACGCGTGACTTTGGCTTTCTGGCATGGAATGCAGGTTTTAGCCCATTTGCCTACATCTGCATTCATGTTTGGCCAGAAAAATTTTTTTCGCATCAACTCGCGTGATGTTCGTACACCTGGATGACTCAGATTATGTACAGCAAAAAAAGCTTTGTGCCTAAAGTCTTTAGGTAAATATGGCCTTGCAATACCTTGCGATGTTTCACACGTTATGGGAATGTCGTATATACCTAAATTAACTTTCAAGAAGTTAAATTTGTTATCCTTTAATAACAAAAGGTTTTGCAATTCGACATCCGTGTTTTGCGCGCGTGCAATTTCTGCGAAATCGAGCGTTGTGGGGCAGGCTATTGTTTCAATACGCGATAATGCGTCAGCCACCACGTTTTCATTGCCCTGCACATATTCGATGTTAGCAATGAATTCGCTTATGTACGATAGATGTCTTGCGCGCCTTGGGGATTCTTTTTGCAAATCTTTTTTGCTGAACATAAACGTCAATGGTTTATGATCAGTGTAAACAGTTGTTTCACGTCCTTCAATGAGGTACAAGAAGTGTTTAACGGCCAAATATACAGCTAACAACTCGCGGTCGTAGGTGCTATATTTCTGTTGCGCCGTGGATAACCCTTTAGAGAAATATCCCAGAGGTTTCCACTGGCCGTTTATTTTTTGTTGTAAGACGGCGCCTACGCAAGTATTTGAGGCATCAGTCATCAATGCCAGTTTGGCGTTAGGAAGCGGTGGCGACAGTGTAATAGCGCTTTGTAGGCTACTTTTACATTGTTCGAAAGCCTCTTCCGCTTCAGGTGTCCATGCAATGGGTGTCTTATCTTTCTTCTTGGAGTTATGAAGGTAACTGTTTAAGATTCGCTGTGACATGGCTGCCTTCGGTATATGAAGACGGTAAAAGTTAACCATGCCTAAGAATCTACGCAATTCTTCGATATTGGTTGGTTTAGGGTAATTGCTGATGGCATCCACCTTTTGTTGAATGGGTTTTATGCCCTCAGCGCTAACTTGATGACCTAAAAACTCTAATTGAGATTGACCAAAACAGCATTTGTGGAGGTTTATGGTGATACCGTAAGTACTAAATCTTTCGAGAACTGTGCGCAGATGTTCCCTATGTTCCACCTCTGACTTGCTAGCTATCAATATGTCATCGAGATATATAAATATGTAATCTAACCCTTCAAGCATGTGATTCATAAAACGTTGAAACGTTTGTGCTGCATTGCGCAGGCCGAATGTCATGCGAGGAAATTCAAACAAACCGAACGGCGTAATGATTGCCGTTTTCTCTATATCTTCGGGGGCGGTGCAAATGAAATGATAGGCACGATTAATATCTATTTTTGAAAAAATCTGTTTACCTGTCAAGATATAGGTAAAGTCGTGCAAACGGGGTATCGGGTACCTATCGGGTTTAGTAACGGCGTTAAGCCGCCTATAATCACCACATGGGCGTAGGCCTCCATCTTTTTTAGGTACCACGTGTAACGGGCTGGACCAAGCGCTTTTGGATGGTCTGCAGATGCCCATCTCCTGCATAATGCGGAACTCCTCTTTGACCTGATTGTACCTACCGGGGGGTAGAGGTCGGGCTCTCGCATGGACAGGAGGTCCCGTCGTTTCAATATGATGAAACACCTTATGAGCTGGTGGCTCTTTGAAGGAAATCGGTTTGGTAGTTTCTGGAAATTCCTTGAGCAACTCATGGTATGGCGTTTTAAAGCAAATGGTACTGAAGGAAGGTTGTTTAGTACTTACAATTTTTGCTGCAACTTGTAGGTAAGTCACTTGGTCAATTAGCTTACGACTACTTAAATCTACTAAGAGTTTATAGTGTTTAAGAAAGTCTGCGCCTATGATAGGCTGTGAAACGTCAGCTATGATGAAAGTCCAACGGAACGCGCGACGTAGGTTTAAGTCCAATTCTAGTGTTTGTAAGCCATACGTCTTAATTTCGGTTCCGTTAGCCGCGTATAGCTTAAGACCGACACTTTTAACTTTCGACACTGTTCTATTGAGCACTGACCCTGGCACTACGGACACGTTGGCACCCGTGTCAACGAGAAAACAAAAACCGTTCTGCCGATCTGTGACGCACAGGCGATGGTTGGTGTGGGCGATGCTGGCCCCCACCGAAGGCTGCACCGCTCCTAGTTTTCCGCTGGAGCTGCCGGCGCGCGCTTCTGCCACGCGCACCGACCAGGCGCTGCACACTTTCTTGCGTCCTTGTCGAACTTGCGATGGAAGTAGCACTTCCACGGCTGTGTCCTCGTGTTGCTATGTGCTCGCGTGCTGCTCCGTGACCGTTGACGACGGAACCGAACAGCTGTTCGTCCCCGTCGCATTGCTGCTTCGTTCTCGTCGAGGCGTGCGTTGATCCTTGATAACTGTGCCACGAGAGTTGACATATCGAAAGGATTGGGTTTGCTTTCCGATACCGACGCCACTGGGAAAACGCCTATGTTTTCCATGATTTTATCGGCCATTGCTGCTAACGTGGTCAAGCTGGAGGCTGGGTCAGCAGCTGCGAGTACTGCTCTTACTGGTTGAGGTAGAAGTTTGATCCACATGACCGTCAGAGTTTCGTTGGTCACGTGGCTTCGAGCTAGGTTGGTCATCTCTCTTAAAAGCTGAGAGGGTTTTCTGTCTCCTAGCTCCATCTCGTCGATGAGCTTCTGAACTTGCCGAGTTTGGGACTCTTCGTAAATTGAGAGTAACTGACCTTTTAGTGCTGCGTATTTGTCTTTATCAGGCGGTTTTTGTAGGAAGTCGCCGATTTGAATAATGACTTCTTTAGGCAGCTTTGCCAGCACCACATGATAACGTGCTTCGTCAGCACTCTTCAGTGGGTCTATTATCGCTTCTGCTTGAATGAACCATATTCTGGGCTGATCCGTCCAGAATTCTGGTATGCGTGCTGCCACTGAGATGACGGAAAGTTCCGTTGAAGTGCCGCTGGCTTGCATCGTACACTACGTATATGCACGTGGTGTTAAACGAGGTAACTAACGTGGTGTGTCCACGCGGTCGCGGTCGTCGACCTCTTGCCTCGGAGTCGTTCCGTGAATTTAAAATATTGCAGCTTAATTTTAGCCCCCTGGGTTCGGGACGGGGTCACCAATGTAATGTTTATGTAATATTATATATGTTGGACATTACGACTCCAGAAGGTTGCGACTCCAGGTGCTAAAATAAAAGATGTAACTAGCCAGACTGAGTTTATATTGTTATAAAGTTACACGGCAAAATATGCAACGGCAAGAGGAATGGAACGGACGACGTGCGCGGCCTGCTCTGCGGAGCGCTCGTCGGGCGACCGAACGAATTACGTCTAGTCTACGTAACGCTTGTGGAACGACTGAATGCGCGGGCGCGGGCCTGCCTCAATGAGGTGCCCTAACCGCTGAGTCAGTTCGTGCGCGTCCGTTACAATATATTTTTCGCATGTACGAGATCTATGGGGACTTTTTATATTTCATTTATAATGGTATTCCGAACATTCTTACTAAAATTTATCTCTATGCGGATTTGTGTACCTTTGCATGTTTAATTTGACCGGTCTAATAGCTTGTCAATAGCTTACAATAGTAGGTACCGAAGTTATCGATTCTAGTATTAAAACTAAATGATTGTTGTATGTACGTACACACATATATTTAAATATTTATTTAAATTTTGTGACAAAGGCTAAAAAGAAGTTATTAGATGGTCAGCAACAAACAGCACTCGTGCTATTCTTGACGGTGGCCTGAGTTTTTAACAGCTCCACTTCTAAAGATGTGTTCTGTAAGTAATGTGTGTGACAATTGAATATGGTGAACGCCCTCGCGCAAACTTTTTTATTGATTCGCATTATTATTGAATATAAATAAAATGTCGGTTCATATTTGGCTCATTGAGCTCTGAGCCTCGTGCGATGGTCTGTGAAATTAACCAGTTCAAAGAAACCGAACCGTAGAGAAGTAAAATAAGCGACAGTATAATACTTGGCAGTTAGTTAAGGGGAGTTTCAGTTCAACAAACAAAACACATTATCCGAGATAGCTCTTTGGTTACAACTTAAAACCATCGGTTACCGAAACCACAGATGAAAATTTGTGTAACGATCGTTTTAAGAGAAGACTAGCTTTTGCACGCAACTTCGTCCGCGCGACTTTTTAACCCCCGGCGCGAAAACGGGGTGTTATAAATTTGACGTGTGTGTGTGTGTGTGTATCTGTCTGTAGCATCATAGTTCCCAAACGGATGGACCGATTTTAATCTGTTTCTTGACAATTTTCTGACAAACGTTGAATTTTTCATATTTATTTTTAGATGATCCCTCGGGAAGAGTACTTTTTTCTAGAAAAATTGTCTAAAAGCCGACTGAGCCTTAAATTCAAAATCAGAATAAGACGGAACCATTATACAATTGAACGAACCCAGTCAACTGTCAGCCCGTCTGTCGCCTTTCATGTTAAAAAGCGGTATTTAAATCGTGAACGTAAAGTAACATCCATCCACAAGCAAACATTCTAAAAAGGTTGCATTAGAAAAATGTTTTTAATTAATTATACGTGTTCGGCGTTGCCAACATTTTAGTAATATTAAAAAGTATATGAATTATGTAAAAACCTTGTTTCGAAATTTTATCCAAATTAAAAGTATAATCATCTTCAAGTGCTGTTCAAACAAAGAATTCTTTTGAATGAGCCCTCAGTAAGTACAACCTCAGCCCCGGGTCTTTGTTGAGAGATAATAGAGGATCATCCATCAAGATGGGTTGCTATGGGGTATCCTGAAATCATAACGCAGTCAATTCTAATGTTTCAATACGTCAGGTGAGTTAATGGAAAACTCGTGCGTCGTTTACGACTTTTTTGACATCTATAAAAAGCTTTTTAATACTAAAATCGACGAAGGCAGGTTATTTCCTTATCCCTTCCTAAACCTTAAATCTACTAATGGTGGCAGCGAATTTGCAGCACCTGCAGAATTGTCTGTGTTATAGGCGACGGTAGCCACCTAGTATCAAATGTGGACCTTCAGCCTGTCTCACCTAACAAAAACAATAAATCTCTCTCCCCATCACCTACTAATCGCTGTGATACCACTAATTTTGTACGCGTTTTTTAAGTCTCTCAAAACTGTCCCACATTAGTAGTGAATTACGCCTAATCTAGATCAAGTTTTAGTTTATCTAAATCTAAATCAATCTACGATAGATTTAGTTTCATGATAAAAAAATTTCACTTTATGTTGAAGAAACCAATTGTAAACTATCTACTAGTCTTGATCGTCTATAATTCTTTCACAAACTTTTTATTGTTTTATACTTATGCATTATAATACCTCATACTGAAAGAAAAAAAATCCTCTTGTGATAGAGGAACTTTTTAAAGGTGGCGTTGGTTTATCTAAACCTGAGTGTTCCTCGATGTTGTTCTCACAGTTGAAGTACTGAGCACTTAATTTAGGGTTAAGTTGAGACGTTATGGCAATAAAGAAGCGGTAACCGAATTGCGTTTACATTAAAATAAACGCCGGCCAAACAAAGCGCTCATGAATAATTCAACCGAGAGCATCCTTCGATACCGTGTAATGCCCACACTACCAAAAGAGACAACAGGGTTTGCGCGAGGCCAGTGGCGATCCTAAGAGTACCGCTTCTATATATGCAGCAAATACCTAAGTGGTGTGCTGAGCTGAGCTGAGTGGAAGTACACTCCGAAGCATTATCTCATTCTGTATGAACAGGTCCCAATCCAGGTATTGCTCCTATTCCGTCTCCCGCATATACTGTACTACCAGGAGGATCAATTCGACTACTTTCAGCATAAGTTATGAACACAAGCATCATGAGGTAGTACAGTGTATACTTACTTATTGCATATCATATGTCTTGGACTTCAAAGAAGAAAATAGAATTTAAACTGAAAGAAGAATGATTGCTTACCTTCTTATGGCACCCGCAAACTATACACACAAAACAATAAACAAATTCCATTTCCTTTTTAGATAATTTTTGGCTCAAAATAAAAGCTTTTTAGTGCTTAGCTTAGTGCTTAGTGCAGACTTCTGAATATTTCGTTTTTTGCTCATATCAGCTCACAAGCGTCAAATGTTAGACATTACTGTTTTATCTGCTCAGCTTCTCTTTCGAGGTTTTCGGTTCAGGTGATCTAACCTAACGCTACACGACAGGGATGTCTCGTCCATTCCCAGTTCAGCTGACTGATTCTTTAGTTTTCCACTCTTGTTCTATTGACTGTGGCAGTGTTAACCTGCGTCGGCCATAGTCCGCTAATATCCGCATTGTGCCCGAATATCGCCACACCGCACAATACCGAGTATCCGAGCTTTGTGCGCGCTCGTTCTCCCGAAATGTTAATCAGGCGATACTATTAGAGGTCGGCATTCAACTCGTGGCCTCATTTACCCTTTATTATATCAGCCAATGGTACCTTGACCTAATTGAGGTCTAGGTACTTCATTTGTCCAAGTCAACATTACTTTTGATGCGTTTTTAGTTATGAAGGCAAGAGATTTATATAGAAGTGAAGAAGCTGGCACAGAGAAGAATATGTAAATAAATGTAATTTAAAATGAATAAGATGTAAATCTCACGATAGAAAATTTGCATTTAATAGTAAGCGATATGATATTTTTTTAGATTACCTCTTAAATTTTCCATTGAACATAGCTGTGAATAATAAGTTAAAATAAATATTCAATTAGGTACCTTGCAAGGGTTTCCTATGTAGTATCAGTAGTATATCCAATGAAGCTTAATCAAATTAATAAGAAATATTTGTGAATTTGAAATATACGGTTTACAAGGTTGGCGTGAACCCCCGGGGAAATAAAAAAAAGCAGTACTGTCCATTAAAATGTCTATTTTTGTAGTTGGTAGCAAGTTGTGAGGAAGCTCCCTTCCTCACAACTTGCCTCAGTAATAAAATTTATAATTACCACCAAAAAATACAATAAAAACACAATTAAAGAATAAAGGTCAGGACGGGATGTTGGGATTTACTTATATCTATTGAGTAGATTGAGGAAAAAGTTGCTTTCAAGTATCTCTATAACTAAGCCTCATTGAGTCCACCTGAAACTCAATTTTGTTCCTTCGACTATATTTGGTACTGACTATTTGAAACCATTCTTTCTTTTGTTCTTTTGTTAATTTTGATGTATTTTTTGTCATTCTCTTTGTATGTGTGTCATGTCATGTTTATGCAAATAAATATTTCTTTCTTTCTATCTCTTTGCAGTCTTAAGTTGGATAACAAGTGTAGCGGCAATGAACACCTCCTTACAGAAGGCGTGAATGTTTTATGTATTTTCTTGTCGTCAGCGAGAAGAACCTGCTTGTTCCTGTGGAACTGCCAGTTAGCTGGTTCGTTGAACAAATAAAAGCGTTGGTTGCACGTAAGACGAAGTTATTCAGAAAACGGTTTTAATTAACATCGGTCGTATTAACTCGATTCAGACCCGTTCGGGAATGTATCGTGGATTCAGCAGGCATTTTCCAATCGGAGCGGAGCTAGTTACATCTAGTGATGGGAACATTTTTTCTTTCTATGTCGTATGTTTCAAAAATTTAATATCGCAAACGAGTACTGGCAGTACTCACTGCGTCCAGGAGTTCTTCTGGAAGAAGTAAACGTTTTTATTATATATTTATAATATATAATAAAAAAATGTTATGTTGGTTTGTGTATGTTTCAAAAACTCGAAAACTAGCCGAGGGATTAACTTGAAATTTTTACACAACATTGCATTTAAACCGAGGAATAATTTTATACACGTACTTTATTTTTTATATAAAAAATAATAATAATTTTCACACGTTAACTGTTGTTACGTTGCTGACTGAGCCACAGCGAAGCATAACAGAGTTTAGCTAGTAATGTATATAATAATAATACCTAATTAATTTTATTCCCGGGCGAAGTTGGGAGCGGGACGCTTGTGTACAATAATATATAACGATAATAAGTAACAAAAAAAACTAAGTATGTATAGTGTGTGTGAGGAAGTATGTATTGATAGAATATAAGACGTATATAGATGTGAATCTGTATCACTTAGCAATATTATAGCAATTTTTTATTTTTACTTTATTAACACATTCCACAAGCGTATCCACAGATTGATAACTTACATATAGAACAGAAACTAAACATCAAGACCAAAAAAGAAGAAAAAATATTACAACAAAAATTAAGTGTATATAATTTAAGGTAACTGTATAGGTAAGTAATATCTGTACTTAGTAAGCAATATCGAAAGTATATTTTATCGATAAAAGGTTGGGCATCCCTATCGGTGGAACGGGCGAATGGAATTCCGACCGCATCCAATGCAACGACAATAATGAGACGCCGTGACTCGGCCTCACATTATCTCTACCCAATTCAATTTCATTATTAATCAAATTACATATCAAAGGACTAAATACAAAGTCTTCAACCATAAAAATTGGACCATTGGTCCGAAAAAGAGGATTTCAAAAAGATGAGGATGGTAAAATGGTATGGATATACTGTATTTGAACATATAAGAATGATATGACGACACGTTTGGTCTAGTGCAGGGATTCCCAAAGTGGTCGATATCGACCCCTTGGGGTCGATATCGGTTTCCTAGGGGTCGACATAAACGAAAAGTGATTTTGGGGGTCGACGAGGTCTAAAAATCGACCCCTATTATATTAACACAAGTTCTTATTTAAAACTTTCAAGATAGGTAAGTAGGTAGTTACTGTATTGTTTATGTTGTGTTACGTGTACTAAGAATAATTAATATTTTTGTAGGAAATAATGTTCCAGGAATGTAAAGTTTCAAGTTCGTACAAGATGAAAAACTCGGCAAGTCTATGTGGACAAGTTTGTGCAAGATTGAGTTGGAGCGTACGTCTTTCAGCGGCGTTTTGACTTGCTCTCTATTTGACGATAAAGTGCTTATCACACTATTCAATTTGAACGATTCCTATTTAGGAATCTAAGTAGTGAGCTCGTGATCACACTACGCTAAATTGATTTCTAAATCGAAGATATAGAGTTGAAAATGGATAAACTCTTAATTGAATCCAATCTGTTCTAACTGCGATCACACCTTCCGATTTCCTAAATTGGAATCGTTCAAATTGAATAGTGTGATAGCGGCTTTACGCGAATTAAGACGAACGAATTCATGATCAAGTCCAAACATGTTCCTGATATTTTACTATTTAACGAGCTTGCATTTAGGTTGAAAGTTCATTTGCGTTTTGAAATTCGTTGGAGCTTGAACGATAAAAACTCATATAGCTAAGTACTCATTTATTTCAAGAGATTACAAACTTATTACAAAGCTAAATTAAGTGAAGTAAAGTGACTGAAAAAGTGTTAAACACAACATACAACATATTTTAAATAGGTATGTATAATTGTATTTGTAAAAATTACTAACACTTAAGTCTTTGGTTTTCGTTCTTATTCTACCTAATTACCTAATACGAAGTTTCTATACCTAATTACCTACTGTAGTTACTTCCCAATATAGGTATCAAAGTTTATCAAAGAGTAAGTCAGTAATACTTAACAAGAATCCATTAACTGAGTGTGATAAAAATAAGATAGTGTGCAAATTTAACAGTTTATTATTGTTTTTTATTTAGGTTCCTTATTTTTTTGTTTGCAGAATTACTGAAAGTTTTATGATGGCGGACACGAAAAAAAAATGCAGACAATACAGTTTGGACTACTTGAAGTTCGGATTTATTGCATCTCCATCAAATCAACACTTCCCGATGTGTCTCATATGTGAAAAAGTATTTAGTAACGATGCCATGAAGCCTTCAAAAATGGATGACCACTTATCAAGAGTACATGCTAACAAAAAAAGTAAGCCCTTGTCATATTTTCAAGCACTGAAAGAAAAACTAGACAAAAGGCCATCCATAGGATCGATGTTTGCGTCATCATCTATTCGAGACAATGATGGTTTACGAGCGTCCTATAATATATCTTTACTAATAGCGAAGTCGGGGAAACCCCATACAATTGGAGAGCAGCTTATCTTACCAGCCATTGCGGAGGTCCTTAACAATGTATTGCACAAACCCGCACATGATATTTTAAAGAGAATACCTTTGAGCAACAACACCGTTCAGAGACGCATAGATGAGATGGGACGCGATGTGGAAAACATTTTATGCAAGTTCTTACAGACCCGCAGATTCTCTCTCCAGTTGGACGAGTCTACATTACCCGGCAATGAAGCTCTATTGTTAGGATATGTTCGATTTATCAAAGATGAAAATATGTGCCAAGAACTGATTTTTGCTGCATATTTAGAGACTGATACTAGAGGAGAATCGATTTTTCAGGCCGTGGAACATTTTTTTACTGATAAAGCTATTCCATGGAAGAATATTGTTTCTGTTGCGACTGATGGTGCACCGTCTATGGTTGGTCGTCATCGTGGCTTTATAGCTCACTTAAAGCGACAACTGCCTGATGTACTGGTTATTCACTGTGTGATTCACAGGCAGCATTTAGCAGCAAAAAAGCTGAGTCCTAGATTGCATAAGTCTTTACAATATGTAATAAATGCTATCAACAAGATTCGAAGCAATTCTTTGAACTCTCGGTTATTTGCTCAACTATGTGACGAAAACGACGAAGTCTTTACTCGGTTACTTCTGCACACTGAAGTTCGCTGGCTATCAAGAGGCTCTTGCTTAGAAAGATTTTCAGCCCTTTTTGAATCTGTGTTGGAGTTTTTACAAGAAAAAGATCCGAATTTGAAAGAAAATCTGAACAATTGTAAAACAGATATTTATTACTTGACTGATATCTTTGGAATGTTCAACAAAGTTAATTTGCAACTACAGGGTGATGATCTTAACTTGATTAAAACAAAATCAATAATATCGGCCTTCGTGGGTAAACTAGTTCTTTATAAACAAAATTTAGGCAGAAAAGAATATTCGCAGTTTCCGCATTTGTCAAAATTACCAAAAATGCTTCAAGATGATGACATTTTATTATATGTTACTCACTTGGACGCATTACACAAGGATTTTACGGAGAGGTTTGATGATCTTTTAAATTTACAAATTCCTCAATGGATAATAAATCCGTATAACACCACAGCCATAGAAGAAGCCAATGTGATAATGCAAGAAGAGTTGATTACCATCAGCACAGACGAAGAGCTTAAGCAAAAGTTCAACCAAGGCTATCAGAAGTTCTGGTTGCAACGCAAAATTGAAACACAGTATCCTACATTGTGGAACATTGCTGAAAAATACCTTATCGCTTTTCCATCATCATATCTAGTTGAAAAAAGCTTCAGTGTGGTAACAAACATTTTGACAAAACAAAGAAACCGTTTGAAAATCAACGAACGTGGAGATTTAAGGCTGCAACTCACTAATATTGAACCGGATGTAGCTAGATTGGTAGATAGTCACCAGGTTCATCCATCGCACTGAATGTTTTATTTTCTCTTTGCGAATTAATAGTTTTTAAAATATAATTTCCTACCAACTTAAGATGCTTTATGTATTAATTTGTAATAATTATAAATTAAACTTGATATTTACTGAATTGGATTGTCTTTTTATTTTGTTAAATTTTGACGAGAAAATGAAATCAACTTCACTCACTTAACCAAGTGCAAAGTTTTCTAATTGGCACCTTAGTACCTAGGTATTTTGTACCAATAGGAAAAAACTAAAGATAGACTAAGATAGATAGCTGCTTTAAGTTAGCGGACCATTATGAATAAGGGGGTTGGTCTTAAAAGTAGGTAATTTGACCATGGGGGTCTGAGGTAACAGTTCATTGTTGAAAAGGGGTCACTTGTCCAAAATAGTTTGGGGAACCCTGGTCTAGTGGCTATTAGTAACCCTAGCTGTTAGCCAAACCGTCGCGGGTTCGAATCCCGCTAGGGGCAAATGTTTATGTGTTAACATTTATCTTTGTACAGATACAAACACCCATGACTCAGGAGTCATGGGTGTTTGTATTTATAATATGTATGTATTTACAAAAAAAAAAGTAATCTATGTATTATATCAACTGTCTGATATCCATAATACAAGTATTAAGTTGCTTAGTGTGGAACTAGATGGTGCTGGCTGTGTAGAATGTTTGAAGATATTAAGAATATATTAATATATTATAAAGTTGCCCCCATAGGCCCCAAAATACCCCAAAATCAATTTGTTATTCTACATGTGTATTTCCAAAAAGAGAAACAAGTTTGTAGTCTATCGTTAGGGGGGAGATAGGGCAATCACAAACGGTGTTTCAATTTGCAGCCGCAGCGGGGTAAGGTGAGGCGTGGGGTAAGGTGGGGTAAGGTGGGGTAATCCGTTTGACACACATTTCCAGTTCGCACTGCACTCTCGGATGACAATTTCATATCTAATGACCTTTGGATGCTGTTAGACTGATTTCTTTAATATGAGGCGCTAAACTATATCTATGGTAATGTTATGAAGGGAAAAGGCTTATATTTTTTTATTTTTGTTTATAATGAATAAACTCAAAAACTAGTGGATCGATTTTAAAAATTCTTTCGCAAAACGGTTTAAAACCTAAGAAAAAGTAGCGCGAAGAAAGTCACATGCAAAAGCTAGTTTATTTTAAAATGTGTAACTAATTGTAATATAAAGCCTTTTAAACATATTATAAAAGGAATAATGTGAGAAGTTGTAAGAATAGGTTAGAATTTGCATTGAACGCCTTACTCGCAAGGAGAGGTGTTTAAAGGGAACTCGACGGAATATTCAAAGGCTTGAAAAGAAAATCAGTATCATAATATCGAATCGCGATGCAGCGAGCTTGTGTGCACGAGGCGAAAGCTCGACATGTGACCTAACTATTCTGCATTCGCACACACAAGCGACAGCTTTCCTTACACTAAACCTTTGAACATAAGACAATTTGTTATTTTCTTTTTATCATGGTGCCACTTCTCTGCGAGGGTCCTTCTCTTTGCCTTGGTAAAGAGTGCTTGGTAATGCCGAGGACTTCTTCATTCGTTTATGTAAATAAAAGTCGTCGATCGTTTTCTTGCGTATACTTATTATAAGTTTTACATTGTGATAAAATTATAATTCGTATAGAAGATTAGATTAGATTGTAAAGAAATTTAGATTGGCGATTGCTTTTGGCGGGTAATCTCGGCGACGTTCGGTTAATGCTTTAACAGTGCTCAAAAATGCTCAAAAAGCAGAATGTCTTAAAC
Source organism: Synanthedon andrenaeformis (assembly GCA_936446665.2). Taxonomy (NCBI): domain Eukaryota; kingdom Metazoa; phylum Arthropoda; class Insecta; order Lepidoptera; family Sesiidae; genus Synanthedon; species Synanthedon andrenaeformis. Next base: position 169,630 of record OW387802.2, read on the forward strand.
GTATACAGCATTAGCCACAAGAAAGGTAACAAAATATGAACAACTCCAAAGTTAAAAGTAATCTAATGTAAGTATAAGATGTTAGAACATTGTCAATGTTGTTTATAGTGTTGATTTCTGTTTAAAATGACTTGTTTATTTTATTTTTGAATGTTCTAACTGTATCCGAAAAGATATCCAGGTTTCTCATGCGGCTTTTCAGATATTTCAGCGTCCTCTCCTTTGTTGCTTTTAGCATTTCCATTCTCTTTGTCATTCGACGCAAAACTTCAACAATTTTTATTCCTGCACCCTTAAAATGCCAAGCACGTGCCTGTAAATCGACTATTGGAATGTTTTTAGTTTAGAAACAATGATGAAGTTAGCGTCCAGCAGTCATCATCAGTTATTTCTTCAAGATGAACTGCAATGTTACGGTGAAAACACTATGGAAATCTAAATTTTATATTTTAATTACAATTTTGAAAATTCAATAAATCAATTTTCGAATTCATTTAAAAAACTATAAACAGTTTCAATTATGTCTCAAAACAGTTTCTTAAATGTGTTAAAGGTATAGAAATTACTCCTGATAATTTATTTATTTATTTAAAAAGTCTTAACAATTAAAGTGTTGACTAAATAGAAAATTATGTCATTTTCGTGGCCATTTTATGCGATAAGTAAGTAGCATACAGTCATATGGTGATATATAATATTTGCGACGAGTATATTGTAAGGAAGGTTAAGTCCGCAGTTGCAGTGGTGAGCCCTAAGTAAGTTTCCAGTAAATGTGTCTCCCATCGCGTCGGCTGCATCTACTTATAATACCTCTATCGAACTATTATAACACTCTTGTTACAATCTCAACCTGCGCGCTGTAATGCGACTCGATCTCGTCTTCCTTCAATTTTATTTATACTTGTGTTACGATATTCCTTCTAAACTCTATAGCCCGGTGTACATGGGCAGAGTAAACGGTATAGTAGCATGGTAGTGTACTAACTTTCTTACTAACTATACTAATGTAAACAGTATTGGTAGAGTAGAGTATGAGTAGAGTACTAAAATATGGAAGAGTAGAGTAGCTACCATGGCGGGCAAGCTACTCTACTACTTGCCTTCCTCCACCCCTGGTTTTTTTACAATTTTTCGATGAGTGTTCGATCAGTGTGACGTACCGGTTTCTATAAAAGACTGATGATTCTCGTGTAAACAGTACTAAAACTGGTAGAGTACTTGGAACTGGTAGAATAGTACGCTAGTTGATTCTACCGTTTACTCTACCCGTGTACACTAGGCTTATGGTTTTGTTTTCTAAACTCTATGACTATTTAAACTCTATGGCTGCTTCGAAGTTTATTTATTTATTTATTTCAGAAGGCTTACCAACTAAAGACATACTTAATCACAACATACAACACTTACAGAAAGGAATATTACAAATATGAATTTAAATTATTGGAAAGCATAACATTATTAAAATATCTAGAACTTACACATTATTATAAATCAATCAATCAATCAAGATCTCATGTGAAACCAAGTCAGCTATTTTAGTTAGTATCTATGGAAGCACCTATCAAACAACTTTGTTATAAATTATTATCTAATCTTGTCCTTATCTATATATATTTATATATATAGATAAGGACAAGATATATATGTTTTATATTATATATTTTAGTTTGGTTCTTTGTTTGTATTTATGACAAAAAAAACTGGGAGTGAAAAGAAATCGCTAATTCAGCATTCGACGTACCCTCATCAACGGATCCAAAAATATACAATGAATCCGATCGAGATGTGTGTTGTTGTATAGAGAAAGGACAGATCCCTATAGTAGGCACTTTTCCACTCGTAAGGTGGAAGGGGTCATTTTGTGTCACGGACAAAAAAGGGTTCACAATATGAATTCCATTTATTTATTGATATAATTAAATTAAAGACTATTGTCTAGAAATAATACTGTATATATATATCCAATAAAATAAAAAAAAATGTGTGTGTCAGCTTCGAAGCACTTAAATAAATACGTACGAACGAATAATACGATTATTATTGAACGCAAGAAATACAAGAGAAAATATATGACACTGACACATAATGACAGAACATAATTGTTTAACATGAATTTCATAATGACAGACCATTAATAAATACTCCTTACGAACGATTATAAAATATATTTTAAAATCAGAGTACATATTCAAAAATAGAACGAAACACATTCCGTGTAACAATTTTGATTTTACTCCCATAAATTTTCATACCACGGGCTTATATAAGTATTGTATAACAATATGTAAATCGATTCTTAATGAGTAAAATACAAAAAAAAAATCATTTTTTACACGTTATGTTATCGAAGTAAAAAAAATAGTTTTTAGTTTTTTTGTCTATTCGTGTGTGCACGTGAATCTCAGAAACGGCTTATCGAATTTGGATCAAATTTGGCACACAGATAGTTCATTACCTGGATTGACATGTAGGATACTTTTTATCACGGAAAAATATAAGGTTCCTGTGGGATTTTCAAAAAGCGAACTATAGCGCATATGAAATCGCGGGCATCATACGTTAGGAGGCGCCATAAGAAGACTGCGTTGCGACATAATATCTCTTACAATTTGAGTCAACCAAAAAAAGGAAATACCTACTTATTTCAAACTTTTTACAGTGATTAAGTTTTCTAGTGGTTAATATATTTTATTATTATTTTTAATTTGAAATGTTATATATGATTTGTACAATGTTTCAAAAGTAAGGATACGCCCTACGGAACATTTTACACAAACTTACTTCTTATAGACAAATAGTAGCGCCATCTGTTAGAAGTGGTTAGAAGCCACCAGCGCTTTCAAGTGACAATTTAAAATAAATTTTAATGTATTTAAACTAGCAATGAGTTACGTACCGAAAGTAAGATATTCCGTCTTTCACTTTTGTGCATTTCTTGTGATAATTATTGCATTGCAGCAACGCGGTCGTCTCGGTGACTAAGCTGTATTGGTGTAATTGGTGTCACTTTCCGATTTTGACACCAACGCGTCGGTGCCACGTACTAGGAGCGTTAGCCATGTCCTTATAGTATATGTCAATGGATTTGTAACGGAAAACGTTACATATATGTTCCTATAGTATAATATAACCTATAGATTCACGCCGGAGTCATAAAAGCGTAGAACAGGAACTTTCCGGAATACACCACTATTTGCCATCACTGTATGCAAACGTGTTTCTAAGTTACATCTATATCCATACTAATATTATAAATGCGAAAGTAACTCTGTCTGTCTGTCTGTATGCTACCATTTCACACTTTAACTACTAGACCCGATCATCATGAAATTTTGCATACACGTTGTCAGGGATACAAGAAAGGACATAGGGTACCTTTCATCCAGAAAAAAGGCACTGTTCCCGAGTGATCGTCTAAAAATATAAAGAATTGGGCGCCACTGTCGCGTGGCGGCGCCACCGTCGTCACAGCGATAACGATGTCAGGCGTTATTAATCATATTATTTTCTTTTTCAACGCGGACGAAGTCGCTAACACCAGCTAGTATAGAGATAATTTGTAAATGATAACAAACAGACACGTGAATTTTATTGTGTTGATAGAAATAAAATGGGAGGGTGATATTATGGTTATGGGGCCCGCCCTTTCCGTGTCCTCGCTGTAAGGGATCCTTTGGTACTTGATACTTCAGCTTTTTTTTCTTTCTCTTTAACATACTTTGCTTATCTATGTATTTGAATTAACTTCTCGAAAATACTGGGCTTTTCTTACTGTATTTGTACTGTAATTTCAATTAGTTGCCATTATGACTTTCAATAATTCAAGAATAATAAGAATAAGAGTTGAGGTGTTGGGTGTCCCGCAGACAACTTGATGCTCCAGCATCAGATCAATGTTGCCATGTCATGGAAATATCATCGAAGTAACGGTTAACTGAATTTCACATCAATCGAACATGTGGAAGTTAGTGAAATCCCTCCGTCAACTAGGAAATAGTCTGATGATTTTCAAACGCCTGAATAGATCCTCATTAACTATTTCAAATTAAAAAAAACCGAATTGAGAAAGTTGGATAAGGAATAAGGAAGGGATGGGGCAATAGGCTCTGGCGTCTCTTACTCACTCACCGAAACACAACAGCACATGTGCTGTTATTTCACGATGGTATTCTGTAAGAGAGTGGTTACTGCCCCCAGACGGGCTGCTCAAATGACGCAGTGTATCACTGCAGTGCATGCACTTTTCAAACCCAGACCTGAGTCAACTTTGAAAAGTTCATTTTCCAAAGTTGACGCCGCCGGGAATCGAATTTGGGACCCCTGAAACGTAGGCAAGCACCCTTACCACTCGTCCAACGGGCTCGTCAAATTCAATTATTAATTCAAAATTCAATAATTAATTATCTATTTATTTTTATAAAATATTGTAAAATTTCCTTGAAAATGTTAGTATTTTACAACCGTAGATAGATTAATTAAGCAGGCAACGTATGTATGTGAAAAACGCGGTAATAGTTAAGGTAAGGTGAGGCCTGCACTGGGCAGCTCGTTTGGAATAACAATTAGCTGCTATCAGTGCACACATCGCCTTAAACATAATGCGATAACATCGCGAACTAGAGCGGCGCAATCTCTATACCTATCACACGAAGTAGGGTTGTCACTTATGTTTTTTTTTATGTTTTTTTTGTGATAATGGCATTTTTTTAAAAATAATCACAAGCAACGCCGAATATGACGATAGAACTCTGATCCAACCAAAATCTGCTATGTGCATTTTTTTTGAGATTCGTACATTTTGTCTTTAGTTAATAATTACTTTTGAACTATTCGACTATTTTGAGTGTGTATTTTTCGCCCACAACTACTTCTTACCAGTCCTATTAGAAAATTATGGGGAAGGCTATGTCCAGCAGTGCTCGTCCTGCGGCTAAGATGATGTTGATGATAAATAGTGGCTTATCTATCGTATAAAAAGTGGTCTTTTAATAAATAATGCTATGTTCAGCAGCTAGAATCTAAATATCCGTAGCCAACTTTCAAAATGTATCTAATTTAAAGAATATGTATATGTATGTATATCTTCGATGAGTTGCAGTAGCCAGTAGATTCAACAATGTGGATCGACGCACTGCTTTTGAGCAAAAAAAAATCTAAAATAATTTAGATAACTGTATAATAACAGGCGACAACCCTAGATTGCGAGCTTTAATAGCTACCACTGTATAACGGCGTAATTGCTAACTAAAGCACGGATAAGTATTTAGCAAAATTTGTAAGGGAATGTGAAGTGTATCGATGTGACGGCTACCAGCCGTCAAAAGAGCCGGTGGCCGGAATATGTGGCGGTCGTATTTCAGTGTTTGCGGTTGCGGACACGCTTGCAGTGCTGTACGCTTGCATCGACTCGCCACTCCCATTTGACGCACGTTCCTAACGTATGGTGCAAACGCATGAGAGGTAGCGGGAATGCAATAAAAAAAAGAAGTCAATCAGTAGCTATATTTGACATGTTTATTCTTTGGATTAATAAAATTCGAAAGGCAAACATATTTTCATAAAATTCGAAATAACATAAAAATTATCCCAGTGGACCGGAAGTTCCAGATCTGATGTGGTTATTAATCGTCCCCGTGATTTGGTTTTTAGATGTGGTTTTATATACGTGGTTATTAAAGTCCGAAATAACATAGAGACTATTCATTCGTAATTTACATAGTTTGTATGAATTTAGAGTCAACTAAGAGAATTTCTCATATTTTGGAAACGAGTATTAAGTAAAGTAAGTCTTTTTGGCAAGGGCAGAGTGGAACGTCCATCCACAGGGCGTAGAGATGATCTGACGGCGGATACAGACAGTATTTTTACTACCCACAATTTTGTTGTCCATTGAGCTAACAAAGTTCATTGAGAAATAACCAACCTGTTTAGACCATTTTGTTCCTAAATTTCAAATTCTCAACTAAAGTCGATAGAGAGGATTGAAGTAACGACGTCGCTCTTCGCTCGTGACTTGCGCCGCACATTTTAGTCCCGTGAGCCCTGTCACTGATATCACAATGGAACGTCAGCAATATGTAGCAATGTGTTCATCGGACGCAGGGGAAGCACCTATTGTTAGGCCCACGTCATCAGTGCGTACGTTGATTATCATGTGTCTAAGCCTCACATGTATACTCCTTCGGAATAAGCGAAAAATTCTCATTATTTCGAGAAAAAAATTACAAACAAGAGTCATCACAATGAGAGATGAATGTTAAATATTTAAATATAAAAAACAGTTCTTACACAGCTAAAAAGAATTTTTTCGGGTCTATTAACCGTTTATCTATTTCTTCCTACTCCCCGGCCAGGTCTGTAGTTCTGTGTTAGGGTACTTATAGAAGAGTTATAGGACAATTTTCAGCTTGCCTCAAATACCTACCCGGAAATGTCTACGCCATTTCTCGGAATAAGACCACAAATGCATGTTTGTGAACGACACAACCATCAACGGAATCATCAAAATGCAGTTACCTAAAACGACAAAACGATAGGGCCCTAATCCCGAATTCAGTGGCCGCCATCTTGTCTCATAAATATCTAGAATCACGTCTGATTCCGTTAACTACATAAAAATTAGCTTTCGCGAGACTAATGCCTTGTTCAATATTATTCCCGGGGATATTTAAGCTGTCTTTATACCAAAAACTTCGACTGAAAAAAATATAGAGCCTACTGTCTTATCCCCTCCTCATGCCTTATCCTTTATCCTAATAAGTTTGACAGCGCATTTAAAACACCTATGGAGTTACTTGTGCTAATGTAATAGGCGACTGTAGCCAGTTACCATAAAATGGAGCGTCAGCCTGTCTTTTTTTATGTTAAACTCGACAGACAGGCTGACGATCCAGCCACAGGTGCTGAGCCACAGGAGCCATTAAGGAAGGGATAGAGAAATGGGCTCTGGCATCCCTTACTCGCTCACTGAAACTCAACATCTCACATGCTAAGTTTTCACTGTATTCTTCTGTAAGGGGGTGGTTACTGCAGCCATATAAGACTGCGAAAGCAGCGTGCCCTGCCACTACTAAGCCACACAAAGGGCTAAGGGAAATCACACGTAGGCACATAATAAGAATCGCTATTCACTGCCTAAGAAGTTGTTTATAGAAATCTCTTACATTTCTCTTATTTTGTCTTAAATGTGCAACCATTAACAAAGTTGAGTCATTTCGCGAGTCATAATGACTCAAAACGGGTAATTTAAAAAATAATACCGCAATCTATCTCCTTTTCTCTCTCGCAACAATTCGCACACGTTAGAGAGAGACGGCTGCGACGCTAAGGGGGATAATTCCCCCCTTATTACCTCTTATTACGTCTTATAATGAACATACTTTATCTAAATGAGGCTCCGGTAAAAAATGGTAGAACGCTACATACTCGCAGCGAAAGTAAACTTTTTAAATTGTAAAAACAAACATAAGTGATATTATAAATTCGGAAGGAAGTTTGTTTGTTACGCTTTCACGCCTTAACTACTCAATCGATTATCATGAATCGATATCACGCAATTGTGTTGAATTGCGTCAACGACCGTTGGCTGAATACTAGAAAAATATTAAAAATTTAGTTAAACTTTCATAAATTCAAAAATTTTGGTCACTTTTCTGGTAAGACAAATTTTTTGAATAGCACGCTATTAAATAAATTAAAATTAAAAAGTTAGGAAATTAAATGGTGATACTTTTATCTTCTAACCTCTCTAACTCTGTTAATTTTAATTTTAGCAAAAAAGTAATATAAATTAAGTTGGGCCAGTGAACTTCATTGAACAACAGCTTTGTTTATTAGTAGAAAAAAGCCATTTAAAGTTGTCGTTGTTATATATCGGAAGACTTTGAAAGCTCTATTCAATTCTTGAAATTGTACTTCGTTGAAATCCGAATCTCCAATTTGGATACTAAGATTATTGTCAACTTGAACCCAGTAGAAGGTTCCACAATAATCATTACCCATAGTCTCTATCGGTTTTTTTTTACTTCATTATTTTGCAATTTTAATAAACTATTTTCGCGCAGCCCATCTTATAAGCAAAACTATTTTTTTGAAGTAAGAACTTCTGCAGACACGTGGGCACTTTTAGTATGGGGAAAAACTAAATCGACACCCTCAGTGACATTTAAATGTATAAAATAAGCGCCATCTACCTTAATAAGTACGTATTTTTTGGTTTATAATAAGATCAACTTCGTCAATAGTTTGTTAAGATGTTAACAGATTATAAAGTGTTTGAAAGTCATAGTGGTTACATAGTTTTCACTTCTGATGTGCAGTTCTGTCAGTATTTTTATAAATCTGACGTGAGTGGAATTGTTCTTGGCTATTTGTGAAGATCTTTTCATGCGTTTGAAGATCATCAGCCCATTTCCCAGTCGATGAAGGGATTCCACTAAATTCAAGATATTCGATTGATGGGAAATTTGGTATACTCTATACTTCGTTTGTATTTCCATGGCATGGTAACCTTGACCTGGTACTGCATCATCAAGTAGTCTGCGGAATAACTTACAGCAGATATAGCGTGTTTTAGAAAGTCTATGTTTAATTTATAATTTTAATTACAGCTTTTTGAAATCAACTAACAAGTGAGTACTTAAGTAGCTTATGTGCGTCTCACTTTTCTTATCATACTAAAGTCTGTGGTAAGTTGGTACCGGTGAAGAGGTAAGTATTGAACTTAGAGCGAGTGTTCTCCTGAATACAGATTTAGTTCCAAGTTGAGGATCTTAATTACGCGGTTGGTTACCTCCTTCGCGTTTGTTTTGCGTCGAACACGTAGCCAGAATAGTAATGGCTGCTACACACAACAATACTTTCCAACAACACGTCTTATTATAACTTCAATCTAGACCAAGACTAATAAGTTACTTTTTTTTAAATTAGAGATGGGTTTGCTCTTGGCCAACAACCAACTGTGTAGCAAGGATGAGGCCTATGATGGAGAGAGCTCTCCCAGAAGATGTCTATTCACTCGAACTTTGAAAAGATTTCAGGGAGTTCCAAACCATGGCAGTTTGGTAAATTTTGGGAACTTGGTTCCAAACTTGGGGCTTGAACATAAGTAGATCATCTCTTGAATTAAAAAAAAAAAACTTGTAAATTGGACAACTGACTAATATAATTACAAACCTACGAAGTTTTATTACAAACATATTATTTAGTATAGGACTAATTCTTTTATTGTTTCGTCCCCTTTTCGTCCCCCTTTATTACTTGGTTCAAAATTTCCACTCTTACTCACTTACTTAGATGACCTTTCTCTCCAGTTGATAAATAGATAGATAGATAATAACGAGCAAATTGTTCTATTTTGCAATTGTCTATGTAAAAGCTTTATAAAGCGCAGGAACTAATTTAAATTAATTATCCGCGAGTAAGATCGAGCGACCTCGACTGCGCACTTACAATCAACACTTTAGAAATCCTTTTTTTTGTCCAAATTAATAACGATGTAAGGATTTTGTTAATAAAAATTAAAATGATAACAAAACGAAAATGGCAGCGCCACCTACAACTGAATAAACTAGATGAAAACTAGCCACTTTTTAAATAAAGGCCTAAGGGACTTGGAATTAACAAAAGACGCTTGAAGTAACGCTGTCTGTCTGTTTATGACCTTTTCACGTATTACTACTCTACCGATCATCATGAAATTTTGGATACACGTTGTCAGGGATACAAGAAAGGACATTATGGTACCTATCACCCAGAAAAACTGTTGCTGTGGGATCATCTATACATATAAATAAAATTGGTGTCTGTTTGTAATATTGAAATAACCGTTTTTTACTACATGCATATGAATATATATACGGTACATACACCAAAATAACATTTTTTACAATTTTTGTCTGTCTGTTTGTTCCGGCTAATCTCTGAAATGGCTGGACCGATTTTGACGGGACTTTTATTGGCAGGTAGCTGATGTAATAAGGAGTAACTTAGGCTACGTTTATTTTAGAAAAAATCTTTTATTAGAAAAAATACACCCCGGGCGAAGCCGGGAGCGGGCCGCTAGTATAAAATAAAAAACTGACGCCTGGCTAAAGTGTTATATCAACAAGAGGTCGAACGTTATATTGCTTTTATATATTTTTTTAAAGTAGTACATAGCTAGTAGTATGTAAAAAAATACTGTAACATGTAAGATACCTACTGAGAGACCGTCCACCGTTTTGCATGCATGGATGTCAATCCAGAATATGTCAGGTTTTGCGGTTGCATTGAAACCCCCTACTAGAGCTCTAATATACTTAAGTAGTTTTAGTAAATACGCATCCCGCTTCGGCAGCGGCGCCTGTGTGCACTCATTAAGTTTTTCCCGTCCCACTTTGGAAGGTCGCTATTCATTCGCTACTGGCACACTACTCATTCAATTCAAAACTCACTTTTACCTACGGATTCGTCCGCAAAACATCTCAAGAGTTGCTTTCTTCACCGAGTCAAAGAGCTTTATAAAATTTGTGTTAATGAACAGTAAATATTTTTTAATTAATATTTTAACAAGAGAAATTTATTTCTTTTATATCATCCTAATCCTAAGGTTTGTGTACGCTTCAAAAGCTCGAGAATGGGTGGACCGATTTTAATTCGGTTTTCACATATGGAAAGAGGGATAAACGAGAAAAGTTTGTATATATAAAAATTGCATCCCGAAAATTTCCAAGTTAATTGTTTATTACTCGATCACGCAAAAACGAGTGAACATAATTGAATGATATTAGGCATAAAGATAGTTTATTACCTAGATTAACATATAGGATATTTTTTTTTTGATGAAAAAAATGTTAGATTTCTGTCAAATTTTCAAAAAAAACGAACTACAGCGCGTACGAAGTCGCCGGCACAGATTGTTAAAATATAGGTAATCATACCGTTATAATCTATATTAATGCAATCACCGTTGCATTATCAGATTTAATTTCCTAATTAAATCTGATAACGGTATATGATGGACTCCTCAATTGAGTCAGGTATGGGTAAAGATTCATTCAAACTTTGGCGCATTCGTTTGAAGGTATGTTACCAACAGTTACCCTCATTTATTTTGTGCTAGTCGCGGGATGTTTTATACGAATTTAAACCAAAACACTTCACAACTTTTATTTCTCCGTATTAAATGAATAGACAGGGGGCCTAGCCAAAATGCAAACGCTTCGTTGCGTACTTCGAGAATGAAGAGAGAACGCTAAGAGAAAGCTTGGTGATTGGTTGTTGTTACGTCAAAATAAAATTTTGACCAATCACAAAGTTTTCTCTTAGCGTAGTATAGCGTAAACGATTGTAGAAAACACATATGGCTACGGACTCAGGGGCCCTAGCCAAGAACCAAGCCAATGCAAACGTTTCGTTGCGTTCTTACGAAACGAAAGAAATAAAGCCGGTGATTGGTTGTCGTAACGCCCACATAAAATTTTGACCAATCACAAAGCTTTCTCCCAGCGTAGCGTAGCCTAAGCGTAACGTTTACGACTGTACGTTTGCTTTTGGCTAGGGCCGCAGGTCCTCTTACGTCATTTTTTACAAAGATACAGAAAAAGATTAATCTGTTGATATAGTTGTCGCAAAAGAGGGTGAGTTTAATCTGTGGGTCTGTGTGTCTGTGTCTGTTTGTGACATTGTATCTCCCAAACTAATGGACCTATTTAGATGCGGTTTTCTTTGTTTGAAAGCTCACGTGATCGAGATAGTTCTTATCTATAATTTATGAAAATCTGTATAGGTGTTTGAAGATTCAGCCAATACCTGGTTGACGAAATGATTTCATTAATTTCCACAGATTTGATTAATGTGAAATTTGTTATACTGTTACTTCAACTTAACTTTTTAAAGAAATACAACTTCTTACATGCCTACAGGTACGCATACATTATTTTTTAATTTTATGCTGCCCAGTATTCTCTAGAATAAATAATTTATATTTCGCAGCTTTTTTGGAAGCACGTCCTTTGACTCGATGATGTTCGCGAGTGAAAAACTGTTATCTGATGGGGCCACCTTATCAATTTTAGAAATCACTTCTAAGTAGAAAACATGATTCCACGGAAACCGTTGAAAGAAATAATTTAGAATATCCGATCTGTAAAGAAGAACTATCCCGATTAGCTTTAAATGAAAAATTCGTAGAAGATTTATCTTTCTGTGGAATTGTAGCTCCCAAACAAAGAAAGCAATTTTGATTTATTTGTTTGGGTAATTATAAAATACAGCCTATATTACTCGCTGATATATTTTTTTAAATCGGTACAGTTGATTTTGAGTTTATTCTTTACAAACAATCGAATACTAATACAAAAGCGCACCCAAATGTTCAAGTGGGTGCTCATTTTTTGACGACGTTTTTGTGTAGCTGATTGTGTATCTAGTACCTATTATAGACGATCGACGGATATAAAGATTCTTTCTCGAACTTCTAATTATATGTATGTCATCGCTAAATTATCTGTCTGGTCGATTGAAAGGCAATAATTAGTATTTATGGCGAAGTCCACAGTAATTCGTCTATTGATTATTTATTATACAGACGTGGCAATTGCTCCCATGCTTACTTCACTTTGTTACTGGATGTGACTACTGAAAATATGTCATCTATTAAATTGTATGATGTGGATTTCTGATGTGGAATTCTCAAATAGTTTCTGGGTTCTCTCCAGTATGATAAACCATTGGTAGCCATGTTTTCTTTATCAGACTGAAATTACAACAAATACAAATAGCGCAGAACAAAATTAATATAATGTTATATTTTCATTTACTGAACACCTGTTAACAAAATTTACAAAGAAACTAAACTAAAGAACATAACGTAATTATACTCAGATGTATATATAGTTTTTTTTATAAAGTTCTTCAGTTCCATAGGTTCCGTTGAACCCACTTTATTAATCGCTTTGTCATAAAAAAACAGATTTTTTTTTAATAATATAATCCATACAGCACTATGTGCAGCCCTTTTCTGCTTTTCCTCGTTCTTCTAATTTGCTCGTACTTTTACGATTCATACAAATTGACGGTCCCTACGTAGGTACATAAAGACATGTCAAAAACCGGGGTTTACAGGAAAGCGTAATTTATGTTCAAACCGCTCTAGAAATAATTATATGTATAAGTAATTACAAATTTTGTTTTTTCTAGAATATTTTATTAGCTTTAGGAACTTTATAATGGTAATCTAAATACAATTAAGCAATAAAAAAAAATAATGCCATTTTTGACATGTCTTTATGTACGTAGGGACCGTCGAAATGCAGGTTAGGGAACACTTCCAGCGTCCTTAAGAATCTGTGGCGGTGTGATTATTGTTGCTATTAGAGAAAATTGTCCCGAACAAGTTCCAGCTTCAAGGGACTATTCATTATTGACCACCTTTGTGTTATGAGGAAAAAATTAAGTGATTCTCTCCCCTTCTTTGTTCGACTTTTACTAATATTTTTCCTTTATATGGACATATATATTTAAGATGTAACTCCTGTGGAACTTTGTTAACATCTGTAACATTTTGTTGTGTGTGGACAGAGAATTTTGTTCTTGAAATGTTCAAAAAATTTTTACCCAAGAATATTTTTTTTATAAATCTATGTAATATTTAGGTATTTCGCACTCTGAAATCATTATTTTTTCGTTTATCATATAAAAAATACAAAATCATGATTTACCAAATATCGTAGTTTTGTATATCATATACAAAACGTTATATTTAACTTTAGTCGGACAGACTGACGGACGAAAATCAACAAATTCACAAAGGTAATAAATATATAGGAATACAAAAGATGCAATATATTGTTGAAGATCACCTGACGCGTATCTGAGAGAGAAATGGCCGTCGTATTGACCTTTGCAACAATTCAGCCTATCTGTCCCGGCCTTTAGCGTCAATAAGGTAGCTTTAAAGGCGTGTGTACACTACTATTTAATTGCTAAAATTAAATTTTATTTAAAAAACTAATCTAAAAATAGTTTTGTGGCAGAATGTAGACAAGTTTGTCTAGACAAACCTAATAATGGTTTACAGACATTATCATTTTGTGTATAAATACATGTTAGATAATAAATAAAATAAATAAATCTAAATATTTTTGTTTAGTATTTCCACCTAAATACCTGATCTTCAACTGAGTGTCATTGTCTACTTAACACCTACGAAGGTATTTAAAGTCTTTAAAAAGATTTTTTTTAAAGAAAATCCAATGGATAATAAACAGAAATAACTGTATGGGAGCATATTCGTTTATCCAAGCCAATTATATCCTAATATTGTTCTAATATCCTAACATATCTAATCCTATATTAACATCCTAATATTCTAATATTGTAATATCCTAATATTGTAAATGCAAAAAAGAGTTTGTTTGTTACACTTTCACGCCTTAACTACTCAAGCGATCATCATGAAATTACTCAACTCGTCGTCAGGGTACAGAAAAGGTCACCTTTCATCCAGAAAAAAGTACTGTTTCCGAGGGATCGTCTAAACTAAAAATTAATATAAAAAATTCAAAATATATCAAGTATAAGAGCAAAAGGATCAAATAATTTAATTTAACATACGAGAAAAAGGACAGTGCTACTTTAGATGCGTATGCGTTTTAAAATCTTACGACCTCAGTGTATAAGGTTCATTTTGTAAAAAATGTATGTACATTTAAAGACTTTTTCTTATATAGTTTGTAATAAATGTAAATGCATGATAGTCTATACATATATAAGTTAAGCGTTATGCCACTTATTGGCTTTTGTTTTGTATATAGACTGTGTATCCAGTATTATAGTCGACGATTTTAGAGGATGAGATTAATAATAGTGCATGTTCAGGAATTTATACACTATTTATAATAGATGGCGCTGCTGGTAATTGTTAAATCGCGCTAACGCTTCGTTCGTCGTCAAAACTACTTATTTACCTATTATATGTAGTCGATCGATGTTTATATCTCAACTTGAGGCGATTGCGTAAATTAATGTATAAGAGATGAAAACAGAATACTATATGCTATCATTTTTTGTTTATTCAAATTTAACTTGGCAGTTAAATCTCGTAGAATATGCATTCCAATCTGGTAAGTGACAATTTTAAGAAACTGAAATTTGATCTTATGAAATAAGTATTTTTTTTAATTTAAATTTATTTTTTCTAAGACGAATTCATGCTATATTAAAGAAAGATAAATTAGAAAGCAATATGGGGGTGTAATACCGCCATTTTAGCATATAAAATGGACACTTTAGCCGAAACACAATAACCTATGAATATAACACTAAATTCTTATCAAAAACCTAAATACACGACTTTACCAATTTCGGGGCCAGAAATGACGTTTTTGTCGCAAGCCAAATTCACTCTTACACGTGCAGCTTTAAGGTTGGGTCTCCCGTGACGCAGAGGGACGTTAAAAGATTTTTGAGAGGATATAGCTGGGGAAGACGGAAATCGGGCGAGTCGTCCTAAAGACACGTCGCGGAATGTGGTCATAGTGACGGGAGAGAGCGATTTGTTATTTAAGAAATGAAATGGAATTTTATTGACGGATATTATATTCGTTAATACAAGGTGTGCCTGGTGACTTAAAGACTTAAGACTTAAGTCTTTTTATTAGACCCATACTCAATACCTGATACTTGCTAAGACCCCACCAACTGTGCAGTATACTGTATATATATATGAATACTAGTGGCCCGCTCCCGGCTTCGCCCGGGGTGCTTTTTTGCAATCCAGCCGATTAATTACTTTAAACCGCCATCTGTGAGAACCTTATGGAACTCACAGATATGTAAATAATTTCTGTATTGAATAAGTATCAACAGATGGAGCTATGTTAATAATATTATATAATTTGCAAAAAAATAATAAACAAAATGTAATATAAACTATGTATCTTTTAAGTTGGACCAAATAACAGATACTTATGAAGTTTGATCAAAGTCGGTTCAGTAGTTTCAGAGTTTATCGCGAACATACATCGTGACACGAGATTTTTATATATATAGATATTGTGTGTCAGTTTGTGTATCTCTCAAAAACTCGAAAACTAGCCGACGGATTGACTAGAAATTTTTACCAATATACAATCCGCTTCAAGGATTGATTTTTATCTATATTTTACGTAATAATATAACCTCGATCGCGAGGTAAAAGCGAGATCGCTTTTTTACGGTGCCATCTGCCGAAAGCGAGGAGAACTAACTCGCTAACGATAATCGCTGTCACATTTAAAGCTGCAGTTAGCTGTTGACCGTTGAACGTCAAACAAAATCACAGCGAAGCGTGGTCGGGCTCAGCTACTTTGTATCATGGGATAAACTTACAACGGACAGGGGCCGAAACCCTGCGCACCCAGACCAAAGCTAACTTTACATTTCCAACGCCAAAAGATCATTAACATAATTGGCGGTGCCAGGAATTGAACCCTGAGCACAGAATAAGTAATAGTATAATACTACAAGTAGTCCCTGAGTAAGATTACTAAAACAGAATCATTCTAACAATGGGCTCGTCAAAGTCAAATAAAAGTCTGAGCTAAGTTCCGCTTCCGCTTCCGCTATCTGCGCGCTACTGAGCACACGTTACTATCGGTGCTATCGGTGTGGAGGTGTGGAGGGGTGGAGGGGTGTGGTGTGAATAAATTTAATGTATTAAATGGCGGGCCACAAGCGCAAGCAGTGTTGGGATAACGGCGGCGCACTCATTTATTAGGAGTGTTAAGCTGATGTCTTCACGATAGTGATGGATCTGTGTCGATAAATCGCGCGGTTACTTCACCGGCTCGCGCTAAATGGGGGTATGCGTTTTCTTATTTTTTCTTGACCATTTCATTAGATTAAAACTATTAAAACACCTGTACGGTTGGATTTATCTAAATGTGATTGAGTAGCTAGTTAAATAATTGTATACTCCCAGTCAAATGTAGGCCATTACATAAGAAACTAGATATAGGCCAGAGAGTATTGGAAAGAAGCATGTTAGGGATAGTAAAAATTAAAAAAAAAAATAAGGGCTATGCTATGGGCTACATTGCGAGATAGAATCAGGAATGAAGAGATCTGTAGATGAACGAAAGTTACCGACATTAACCGACAGATTAGTAAGTAGAAGTGCCAGTGGGGAGGACACATAGTATTGAGGTTCTAGAATGGGTTTGATGGATCCACAAGGATGTCCTATCCACAAGGTGTACATATGACCTGATAAGGGCCTTGGGTCGACGGTGGAACAAGGTATATTACCTGCATACCTACTTATATTTATAATTTTATATATTTACATATACATATTATACATATATACATACATATCTTTTCATTATTGTTCAGATATATTTTATTAAAAATAAATTACATTATGCTAGGTATACATGAGCTAAAATGTCATCATGATTTTTACTTTTGACCCAGTCCGCTAAGTATAATATGTTTTAATAATAAAAATTATGGTTATCTTAACGATGTAATAATGTTGTCTCGTCCCTACAACCGCAAGTACAGCCAGAATATTCCGGATGCGGCGTCGTCTCGTCACATGTGCGGCGCGTTTCTATTTATTTGCTAACAGTACACAAAATTATCCCGAACAGCTTTTAACAAGACATTTTAAAAGGTTCCCCTGAATTATCTCAAGCGTGTGAGTTCCGTATATAAAAGCGAGCAATAGGAGCCGAATGGGCCATTTCAAATCCCATTTTTACAATTGAACAATAAAACGAGGAAACATTTTTTTAAAGTTTAGATCGTCAGACAGCCTGATGTATGGTCCACTTTGTGGTAGGTGGATACCGTCGCCTATAACACAAACAACGCTACAGGATTGTGGATAAGAGATTAGGAAGGGATAAGGACATGGGCTCTGTCATCCCTTATTCAGTTACCGAAATACAACACAGTTATTATGTTATGACTATACTTTGGTCTTCTGTAAAGAGGTGGTTACTGACGCCAGAAGGGCTGCCCAAATGATTTCAAACTTTGAATTGATTTTGCCGGGAATCGAACCAGGGTACAGAGCGTGAAGACAAACATAACCACTCATCCAAAGGGCTCGTCAAACACGCGGTAGTGCGTGCAATCATCAAGTAAATTAAAAATAACTTTGTTCAGTTAAATCAGATTAAATGAATGAGAAAACAATCGTCAAATCACTTAATTGCGATGAACCAAAAGCAAATTGATCTTATAAACCGTTGTGTATACAGCACACAATTACTAGTAACAACATTTTCCGTCTATGGTAAAGGCCCCTTTATTTTCTTTACCCTTTCGCTTTTCACCGCTTCATTGTAAAGCTAAGATTATACTGTTGCAACGCATGACAATATTACAATGGTCCAATGTCGCAAAATGTGTCTTTTTAACAATGTTTCCCAACTCATAGTGCAGTTGACATTTTAATATTTAAAAATTCGTAATTTCATCTGAAAAATAAATTGTGATCAAAACTCTGATGAAAACGGCGTGAAGTAGCGTTTCTCTGTTTAAAAGTAATTAAATTGTTTCAATGTTATGTTTTTTTAAATTAAAAAAATCGACTGAAAGGCTGATGAAGCCACTTGATAGTTGAAAATTAGATTATTTTAAAATCAGAAGCGGCGGAGTGGCGGAAGAGTCCAACCTCTTAACTTTGCAACATTTGCATAAGAATTTTGAATTTGAATTTTGACCTCACTTTGCCTACAGTAAACGCGGAGGACGTCGAGAGGTTTAGTTGGTAGGTCTACCACACTACCATATCGGGGTAAAAGTCCGACATAACCTACTAAGTTACCGACATAAAACTAGGTATAGGAATAGGTTTAATATTATTTTTTTACAACAAATAATTATTTACAAGTGATATAAATTATCGAGAGAGAGAGAAATATTTTTTTAAATGTTAAGTTCTTCGTTGATAAGAGTTTGTTGAGGTCGACAGATAGGTGATATATCTAATAAATACATAACAAATGATTTAGACGAATGGTCCTGTAATAAATATTATTGCATCTCGTGTGTACTGCCCTAACAGTGAGAGATAGAGATGAACAAATATAACAAACCGCTTTGCCGATTGTTTGATTTCCGCAATAGCGTTGCCGCGACTCACTACCTGAGTCTCTAAACGGGTTAAGGCTTTTAGGGTCGTCTACTTAATTCACTTTATCGATATTAACGTATTTTTTGTTTGCACTACAATTATATAACACATGACGTACACTTTCTTTTCCATAACATTTGTATTATTTTGTACTGTACCTTGGAACGGAACTTTGTATCGAAATCGTTCATTTATTTTTGTGTTAACACTTGCGCAATTATTTACAATTTAAATAGTTTGAAATTCGCGCAATAATCTTCCCACACACAAGTACTTGCGCAAGTCTATACACTTTTGGCAAAAATATTTATATTGGTTAGATAAGCACAGATTTCAAAAAGGGATAGAGAATTGCTCACAAGTTTACTTGCATTGAACCATTTATCTACCTAGCCGCATGAGGACTGTAGTCTTGGTGCGAAATGATCTGGTATTTACTTTGACTTGCTTCAATAACTTATCGATAACTTGCCTCAAATAAGTGGTCGTGTATAGAATAAATCAGATATTCTAAAATAACATTAGCCATAGGATCAGTTTTGCTAAAACAAGAAGTAATTAAGGCTTCTTCTTCTTCAAGATGAGCCAAAACCGAAACAGTAGCCACTGTGGTGGGTTTGAAATCTGGACATATTCGACTGTTTAAGTTTTTTAGGTGACCTCGATGGTTAAACATTCGCAATAAAAAAATGGGCGTGGATAAAGTCGTGCCCAATTTTTTTTATCGATTAATGTAATACTTAGTGAAGGTACATCACTAGTCCGCCCCGTCCCTATGTGTCTCCCGCGCTTTATTTCTATTTCCTGCGTTTCGGGAGAGACAAAGACACCTCAGCAGCACCTCAGAGGGCTTTTCCACTTTACTATTTTCATTCATACGTGCTATAATCAGCACTGCATTACAGTGCTACAAACGATTTTATAATAAAGCGTGGCAGACAGGATAATGGAGGCTTCCTTTCCTGTAATCATCTATTTCCAGTCTCATTGAAGAATTCCTTATTATTTTTCAGTTTACATTTAAACTGCGTATAGTTTATTATTATTCAAGTTTATTAAGTTCATCGTCATTATCAGAATGTGTCTCTCCATTGTTGGATGTAAGCCTCTCCCAAATCTCACTACTAAGCACGATTATCTGCCCTTCGCATCCTGCCACTTCCCGCGAAGCCTTTTAGATCGTCTGTCCATCTCACGTTGCGTCTTCCAATTCATGGTCTCCTTTCGAGAACTTTTATAACCCCATCGGTTATCCGGTCTGCGACAGGATGTAGCCGGCCCTTTGCTACTTCATCTTGCTAATTCTCTTGGCTATGTCAACAACTTAAGCATTAACTCGGTCATTAAGTTGATTGTTCTAAATGAACGAATGCAATGTTGGTGGAACGTAGTAGATGGAATTTAGTAGTAGTAAAAACTGGCGTTTCGCCGTCATGATTTGGATAGCGTTTATGGCGACAGTTACAAAAAAAAAACTTGAAATAGTAGCATGTGTTTTCGTAAGCAAGCGAGATATGTGATCTCTTTTACTCATGTACATTTAAATTTGGGTTGTCAATAAACATCTGTAAAAGATTTTCTAAAATATTGGAATTGCTGGCGTATGATTTATTATTTTCGCAAGATAAATTTAGTGCCTCGAATGTGTTGCGTCGCATTCTGTATTCGTTTATTCGCATTATAGTAAATTGAGACAAAAAATTCTCCCAAATGTCTACTAATGAGTTCCCATGCTCGTACAGCGTTTCCTTAAGGGTACCCTGTACGAAAGAGTGGTCATATAAAATTAATTTCAGTTTTTTGTTTCTATGAAAATCCTAAAAAATGTCATTTTTTAAAAAGTATTGCTACGACCAATAACCAAGTAATAATTCTCAACGTCCCCACTGGCTGGGACTTGGGGAAGTTGGGGAGTATTCAACCATTCTATTAAGAAGTAAAAGAAGAAATGTTCTTATAAAGAGAACGGCCAAACAAAACGTTTTGTGACACACTCGCTCGTCGACTAATTAGCTTTTGAACAAGTTGTTTAAAAAGTTGTTGAACGGAGTTCTTTTTAATTTTAACTGCAGTTCACAATTTATCGCCGGCGACAAACTTTTGCTTTTAGTCCACGGACGTTATATAAAAAAAACTTTATACAGATTGACGTGATTGTATTACGCGCAATTAGGTTTAAATAACTCGATTCTTTGGCTAGGCAGAAATACCTACCATTAACTTTCAATTAACAATATTAGGTATTTTTTGTAGCTCTGTTTTCATGCTCGTTGTGGAGTCTATCCAGTCATTTACCATCATTTTAAAGATATTTTATTATTTCAAAGATGACTCCACATTTTCCAATCTTGGGTTGTCAAAATCAAATCAAAATCAAAATATTTATTTATCAATTAGGTTTCTCACGAAACTCTTATGATCGTTATTATAAATTTAAATTTACTAGGGTTTCGGAAAAAAAGCCAAGATGACGATCCTGAGAAGAAACCCCGAAAGAAACTCAGGATACTATTCTTTTTGTCATCTTTAAAATATAAAAATTACAATTAAGTACACTTAATACAAACATAAAGTTCATATACAATACTAAGCAAAACATAGTATGAGCTCCGGATCCAAGCTCTAAATCCAGGCTTCATTGTCACTTAAATAATCAGTGACCTTATAGTAGCCTTTCGAGAGGAGTTTGGCTTTAATGTCTTAATCCATATTCACAAGTTCACAAGTTTCACAAGTTTTTTTAAGCTAGTCTTCGTATGGGCTTTTGTAAACTGACTAGTTTACTTCCATTTTTCATTTCTTTACGTATCTTCTGTCGTTACGGGCTTCTGTTATTTGTATCTTCACATGTGAAGTCAAAAAGACTGAGACATTGGTTCCGCTGGGACATAGCTTCGAGGTTTTAACTCGTAAATATAATGGAAGTGTAGCGGGGAGTGGTATTTATAAATAAAAGATAAAGTTGCGAGCGAGAAAGTGCAACTATTCAACAACTTAATGCCGCTGTAAAAGAAAACGTCGCAAGAGTCGTCCGCTAGTCGCAAGTCTTTGCGACTCCGAGCCGGACAACTTCTTTGGCGCGGTACACACTGGACGCTTATTTACAACTGACGATCTGTCTTTTTTTTGCATCTTTCTTTGAAAAGTGAATATAACAGTTAGCAAGTAGATTATGAATTCATATATAGGTCGAACTATTATAACTTGAACAAGTTTATTATTAAACTTGAATTGATAATTGCTATACTTATACAGATGGACGGATTTTTCAAAAAAAAAAAGTCCTTTTTTATGTCAAATTTGACAGATCTACTACTACAAGTATAGGTCAAGCACGCACGTCAAACTTATAACACCCCGTTTTTGCGTCGAGCGTCGGGTTTTAAAAATATCGGTTTGCACCTGTTACATACATCATTGTAACAGCTAGTTTATTATGTTGTTTTTTTTTATGTTAAGGTTATCAAACAGGCTGATGGTCCACTTGATGGCACTTGGTGGAATGTAGTGTGCCCTGTCACTACTTAAATTGAAAATCCTGTGTCCAGCAGTAAATTTCTGATGTTTTTTAAAGTGTTACTGATAATATTTACTTTGAAATAAAGAATCCACCCGTGTGTGACCGACGAGGGGTGGGAATGCAGGGTTCAGGGTGCGCGATGTGGCTGACTTCGCGAACTGTGTTGCACTTATTTATTTCTCACTTTTTACTGGTAAACAGAAATGTTGCCACTAACAGAAATAGAAATGTTAAAATGCGTACTCCCTTCATCCCCCCTTTACTAATTATTATTTGTATAGCAAAGTTCCCTCATAGCAGTGAAAACTTAGTTCGATATTCCAATATATGAACTACTGCGGTTTAGGAATGAATGTCTATAATATCGGAATGTCCAAATGTGATTGCAATATCAAATCCTGCAATCAGGTCTGTCTCGTTAATCGTTGTCATTTAATTCAGTAATTGTTAGCATAAAATTAGCTGGCAATGATTCATGTATTATTATTGAAATTATAAACTAACCACCGACTTTCTATTAAACATAAACACGCTACATCTGCTGTCTTAGGTCATTAGGTTAGACTAGTGATGTTACAGCATCATGTCAGTGTTACCATGTCATGGAAACACTGCCGAAGTAACAGTATACGAAATTTCACATCAATCGAACACGTGGAAGTTAGTGAAACCCTTCGTCAACTTGGAATTGGCTGGTGGTCTTCAAAAGCCTGAACAAATCTTAATAAATTAAAATCCCGAAGACGTCAGTTTTCACACACAAAAAAAACGAAATAAAATCGGCCCATCCTTTTGATATCCAGCATTTGTGATGTTGCTTGAGTTACAGGCGACGGTAGCCACCGACCATCAAGTGGACTGTCATCCTGTCTACTGATCTTAGCATAAAAAAAATTAAAATTTATTTATAGTTATTTTTGTTGTACATGGTATTTTTTAAAGTAATATGAAATTCGGACAGTCCGATTCAGAGGTAAATCAAAAGATGCCATTTTTACAGCGTATATTTCGTTGGTTTAGACAATAGTACACGACAATAGACCTTTAGATAATTTTAAAAAACAAACTTGAAAATATAAGTTCAGTGAAAAATTATTGGCGACCCCTTCCAGTGGCTGGCAGCCATTACACTGCCCCACTTAAAAAGTTGGTCCTTTGCTACTTTTACCGTAATAAAATACACGTCTTGGTTGTTTCTGAGGAGCAGCAAACTCTTTACTGACACTAGTTTCTAGGCACGAAGATGAAACAACTTTACCGCCATAGTTCCCCCTTTGTTAAGCTAAAAATCCTTGTTATGACAATAAACAACAAGAGTATTAAATTTCATAAATAAATGGGACAAAGGACAGGATTATTATTTTATGATTCCTATGATTAAACCAATAATTGACTGCTCAAAACGAACTTTTTACCCGCCCCTTTTTCTTGGATGTTAAACTTATGTTAAAAATCATAACTAGCCCATCGCCATTCAGTTTGATAAGAAAATTTTCTCCGTTATCTTGACTATTTGGATCTGTGATTTTGTTTCTTCGGCGAATTTGAAAATTTCTAATCTCA
Source organism: Synanthedon andrenaeformis (assembly GCA_936446665.2). Taxonomy (NCBI): domain Eukaryota; kingdom Metazoa; phylum Arthropoda; class Insecta; order Lepidoptera; family Sesiidae; genus Synanthedon; species Synanthedon andrenaeformis. The sequence goes on from OW387802.2 coordinate 193,821, forward strand.
TAGCCCGCTCCATAGCTCATCGAGCGACTTTTATTTCAGACCAGTCCTGTCGTGAGAGGCCACGTCTCAGAACCATACATTTTTACTGCTATTACCCACTGATTGTAGACCCTGGTTTGGATTGGCATATGCAAATTTTGCTTTCGGTCCATTACAACCAAATGCCAAATTTCCTGAAATGTGAATACACCTGAATTCCAAATAGACTAAATTTTAAATCGACTGAATCCCAAATCGACTGAATCTGAAATCGACTAAATCCCAAATAGACTAAATTCCAATTCGACTGAATGTCAAATTGACTTTTATTTAAATTTTACGTTAAGGTCGACACATAGGCTGACGGTCCACTCGATGGTAGGTGGCTTTTTTTATGGTATGTGGCTACCATAGCCCTCGGTCCTTGTGCGTAGGACCGAGATATGGGTCTCGGTTCTGCGCACGAATAACCCTCTGCAGTCGTCCGGAAAAGTGAACACCCCGTATCTTAAAAAAAAAACGCAGTAGCGATTGATGTGGAAATGTTAAAAAAGGGTCAACTGCAAATAAACTTTTTTTGCAATTGCAACTTTGCAAGAAACAAAGTTGGCTCTGATAAACAATAAACATGCATAATACTTTTCAAACTTCAGTCAACTAGGGCACTAGGGCATTTCGGATTTCAGTCATTTTGGCACCAATATTTTAATATTTGGTTGATTTGGTAAAAGTGATTTGCTTTTCACTCAAAATGGGAAACTGGCAATTTGGGATTTGGTTGTAATGGACCGGAAGCCAAATTTTCTTCACCGTTAGTATTTTTCTACCAATTGCTACACGATATCAAAACGAATACGAGATACAGTTGTGACTAGGTTTCAAACTGATGTTGGATTTTAGAACAAGCTTTCTAAAAATTTTTAGAATTCTTAGACTGGCAACCCTACGACGAATTCAATGTAGTTCGATTCAATGCTTGTGGTTAGGAACACGACGATGGCATGTTATCGACAATAACTACCGTTATTATAACACAAGTAAGCGGTTTAAACTCAGAATGTCGATATCGATAATAAACGAATTTATTATTGAATAACTTGTAGGTTGTTGGTAATTGAAAATCTTTTGTAGTGTTGTGTATTTGGTTTGTCGATACTTGAGTAAATAGCTCACACGAATATAAAAATAATATCGTTATTTTATGGTCTTGTTTTGTTTTTTGTTTTGTTGTATTTTTGTAAATAATGTATAAAGTTTCACTCTGTATAAAATTTGTTTACAAATTCGTGGAAAATGTTGTTGATTTCACTGTAACCTTTATTTGTTTTCTCATATTTATAATATTACTATGGATATAAGTAATGTTTTTTAAATTGTACAAAATGAAGACGGACATGAACCATTCAGAGGTTGTCTCTAGTCATAGGCAGAGAGCCACAGAGCCCCGGAGACGTCCTGACGCCTCTCAATGTCACACAGCTCTAATTGCATTTCGGTAATTGCAATCCTCGTCTAAAAACACATTTAATGCATAGACGGATCCCTCTCATATTCAAATCATTTAACTATACCCTTATAATAAATTAACAGTGAAAGAAATATACGTTATTTCTCGTCTCTTTACCATAAAAACCTTTCTTTAAGCTATTTAGACCATAATCGCTGGGCCACGAAACCAACGCCAGAAGCGAATTCGCTTTGCGCTGCAGGCGTCAGAGTCGAGCGTTAAAAACAAATGGTCGTAGTTCATGTAAGATGCCAACAACACGACGCTGAAAATTGCATCGAAATTTTTGACGCTCGACGTTAACACTTGTTTCGTTGCCCATGCATAAGCGAATTCGCTTTGAGCGTTGGTTTCGTGGCCCATGCATGAGCGAATTCGCTTTTAGCGTTGGTTTCGTGGCCCATGCATGAGCGAATTCGCTTTGAGCGTTGGTTTCGTGGCCCATGCATGAGCGAATTCGCTTTTAGCGTTGGTTTCGTGGCCCATGCATGAGCGAATTCGCTTTGAGCGTTGGTTTCGTGGCCCATGCATGAGCGAATTCGCTTTTAGCTTTGGTTTCGTGGCCCATGCATGAGCGAATTCGCTTTGAGCGTTGGTTTCGTGGCCCATGCATAAGATGATGTCGATTGAAAATGTGTCTTATATTTTTATAAGTTCGCATTTATAATTTAGTTAGGATGTAAAAATGTATTGTCTATCTGTGTGTCGTTAACTTGTTTAACTAGAAACAAAATTTTATTAGAAATAGTTATATCACTGGTATCTCTACAAAAGAGAGTTGATGAAGGGCCCGTCCATTGGTTTCGTAAGGTCGAAAATGAGTGTAGCTTTGTGGACCCATCCGCCCCTTTCATTACCCAGTGACCCGATGCCGAGTTGTAACGCGTTTCAGGTAATCTCTCTCACTTTGTAATTGTGTTCTGACGGTTTACTCGTACGACCGATCCAAGGCGAATCGCCCCACACACAAGTCCTAATGCCCAATGGTATCTTGTTTTATTAATTCCATCCACGCTTTGCTATAGGACAATGCTATGTATTATTTAACTATTTAATCCGTTCACAAAGCTTTGAAACCTACAGGCCTAATTTTCTATGCCTATTGTGTAGGTATAACGTGTAGGTTTATAACCTATATAGTAGGGGAGCCCAAGAGGGGATTTAAAATACAGACGATTCGGATGTAACGCAAGCTCGTGGCAGCTTTTTGAAAATTCAAAAATGATTTTTGGTTATTGCCTTTTTGTAATACTCGAGCGCTTAAGATTTTCATACAGACGGTTCAGCCTGAATTCCTGATCGTGCTGATTCTTAATCTGACGATTATTTTGTGGATTTTTTTAATACAGCGTATACAAAATTTTGAACGCCTGTAGACGCTCACCCCACCGTTGAAAAGAAAAACATCATATAACCTTTTTTTCTTCCTACCATCTCATCTTCAAAATCCAATAGGTCCCCACGACGCTCGAGTGAATCCACATTTAGCATCGTGGGCTCCCCTACCAATAGATAGATGTGTTATAGGCAACGGTAACCTAATATCAATATCAGCCTGTCTGACGACGTTAAACTTTTATTATTTTATTAATTTTTGAGACAACAACAGAAATAAAAACAAAAATATAGAAAAAAAAGACAAAATTAACACATTCACATATTCCACAAGCCTGTCCACTGATAGATAACTTTACATATGAGTGTTAGAACAAAAAATAAACATCAAGACAAAGAATAACAAAAACAAATAACAATATGACCAAAATTAAATAGAATCCACAGAAAAATTAAAATTTAAAACAGAAACTTAAGAAAAAAATCTATATAATAGAAAAACAATAATTAAATAAAAATAAAAAATAAAGATTAAAAATCATTACACTTAATGATAAAGAAATATCAATCTACACCTAAATACATCTGAAATCTGGTTTTTAAGATTGGAAGTGTCGACTATCTAGGACTAAAGATGTATGTCTAGCAGCAGACGTAACCTTAAGTGCTATTACTAAGTGTACAGCAATCATTTATAAAATGCTGTCAGAAGCACTTTATTATTACAGTTATTGAAGCAGAGATTAACAGCTGGTAAAGGAATGAATTAGTATCACTATTGATTTCGACTGTGAGCGATCGGACGTCATCAATGATGACAATATCAGATTATCGACTCTCCACGGGGGACAGTATTTGAACACAATTTGGCGACAACTCCTAATTGTGGGGCCAGGAAACACTTTTTTTTACAAGTAATTTTAAAGCGACTCTTACAGCGTTTCTTTTAGGCATTCAAATCAAAATATTCACTAGAAAGATTTTGATGAAATTTGATGTGCAAGATAGCTATGACGCTATGCCTGGTTGTCTATACGTTTGTCGTTTTGTTACATATTCAGAAATCTATAACATTTTTAAAGAAAAATCCGCAGACAAACTGACAATATGCTTGATGATAGGTTGCTGCCGTAGCCTATTAATGCAAGCAATGCCTCGGGTGCTGCAAATAGGCTACCCACCTTAGTGGTTAAAGAATCAGGGATTAAGAATGTGTATACGAATGGCAAAATAGAAGGGATCCCTGAAATTCCCTGAAGGTGTAAGAAATCCTGTTTATGTAACATCAGAGAATGGACTAGCATCTCCAGTGTAGAATATCTGTTACGTAAGGCCCAGGATAGGCACAAATTTTGAGATTGGCACACTTTAAGAAGAAAAAGAATAGAAATGGGCTATTTTTTATGTTAAGATCGGCAGACAGGCCGACAGTCTACTTGATGTAGATGGCTACTTTAGTCGCTTAAGGGGATTAGAAAGGGATGGGCTCTGGTATCCCTTCCTTCATGTTGTAAGAGGCTGGTTACAGTAGTGGCTACACAGTGTGCTCTGTCACGACTACACTTAATTCTGATGGCCACACGACAGCTTTTTCGAATTGCTGAGTGAAAATTAAAGATTTCCTAACGAACCTTTCCGAATCGATTACATCTCTTACCCTCTTTTTGCCAAAGAGTCAAAATTCATTTGAAATAACATCGAGGCCAGTCTCTTTCAAAGATAAAAGCGTTCTTAAATGATACGTATAGCTACGTTAATTTGTTAATGCAATGAGACTGGCGAGGAATTAGAAATGCAAACGGTTTTCTCCACTTTTTTGATTTCATCATTTAAAAATAATGTTTCTATTTAAAAATAATATCTTTCTTTCTTAAGTATGACGAAATGAAGTGGGTTCAAACTTATGATGATTTCTTTAGACATACGAGTACATGAAATTTAATTCACTTTGAATTAATTCTGTTATAGGCTGAATCATTATTTGTGATTCAGCCGTACAAAAAATAGTGGGAACCTGGTTGTATAATATATTAAATTAAATCACTTATTTACAGGCGATGATTAATAAGTCAATAATTATGTTTGAAAATAACTAATTGAACTTCCGGAATTGTGTACCTACCTGATGAAACATGCGACAGGATTTCGTTTGCCGAAGTTGAAATATATGATATGAAAAAGACATATTTTTTTACAGTAATGGTTAAATTTCTGTGAGTTTTAAATGTCACTTAAAATCTCCATAACACATAATATAAGTTAAATTTTAAAAATGAACAAAAAATAGAACATAAGAAAAACAACCAATAAAACTCGTTTAAAAATGAACCTAACCTAAACTAACATAATTACTAGCAATCTAGCCGCTCTAGGGTCATTGACCTTTGTACCAAAAAATAAATATTATTGAGAAATAATTCTATGCAAACACAATCGCGAGCACCAATTAGTATATAGGTTAATACTAGAAATTAACCTATATCCAGTTTCAATCGTAATTATGCTAAACCAGGGTTCCCCAAACTATTTTGGACAAGTGACCCCTTTTCAACAATGAACTGTTACCTCAGACCCCCATGGTCAAATTACCTACTTTTAAGACCAACCCCCTTATTCATAATGGTCCGCTAACTTAAAGCAGCTATCTATCTTAGTCTATCTTTAGTTTTTTCCTATTGGTACAAAATACCTAGGTACTAAGGTGCCAATTAGAAAACTTTGCACTTGGTTAAGTGAGTGAAGTTGATTTCATTTTCTCGTCAAAATTTAACAAAATAAAAAGACAATCCAATTCAGTAAATATCAAGTTTAATTTATAATTATTACAAATTAATACATAAAGCATCTTAAGTTGGTAGGAAATTATATTTTAAAAACTATTAATTCGCAAAGAGAAAATAAAACATTCAGTGCGATGGATGAACCTGGTGACTATCTACCAATCTAGCTACATCCGGTTCAATATTAGTGAGTTGCAGCCTTAAATCTCCACGTTCGTTGATTTTCAAACGGTTTCTTTGTTTTGTCAAAATGTTTGTTACCACACTGAAGCTTTTTTCAACTAGATATGATGATGGAAAAGCGATAAGGTATTTTTCAGCAATGTTCCACAATGTAGGATACTGTGTTTCAATTTTGCGTTGCAACCAGAACTTCTGATAGCCTTGGTTGAACTTTTGCTTAAGCTCTTCGTCTGTGCTGATGGTAATCAACTCTTCTTGCATTATCACATTGGCTTCTTCTATGGCTGTGGTGTTATACGGATTTATTATCCATTGAGGAATTTGTAAATTTAAAAGATCATCAAACCTCTCCGTAAAATCCTTGTGTAATGCGTCCAAGTGAGTAACATATAATAAAATGTCATCATCTTGAAGCATTTTTGGTAATTTTGACAAATGCGGAAACTGCGAATATTCTTTTCTGCCTAAATTTTGTTTATAAAGAACTAGTTTACCCACGAAGGCCGATATTATTGATTTTGTTTTAATCAAGTTAAGATCATCACCCTGTAGTTGCAAATTAACTTTGTTGAACATTCCAAAGATATCAGTCAAGTAATAAATATCTGTTTTACAATTGTTCAGATTTTCTTTCAAATTCGGATCTTTTTCTTGTAAAAACTCCAACACAGATTCAAAAAGGGCTGAAAATCTTTCTAAGCAAGAGCCTCTTGATAGCCAGCGAACTTCAGTGTGCAGAAGTAACCGAGTAAAGACTTCGTCGTTTTCGTCACATAGTTGAGCAAATAACCGAGAGTTCAAAGAATTGCTTCGAATCTTGTTGATAGCATTTATTACATATTGTAAAGACTTATGCAATCTAGGACTCAGCTTTTTTGCTGCTAAATGCTGCCTGTGAATCACACAGTGAATAACCAGTACATCAGGCAGTTGTCGCTTTAAGTGAGCTATAAAGCCACGATGACGACCAACCATAGACGGTGCACCATCAGTCGCAACAGAAACAATATTCTTCCATGGAATAGCTTTATCAGTAAAAAAATGTTCCACGGCCTGAAAAATCGATTCTCCTCTAGTATCAGTCTCTAAATATGCAGCAAAAATCAGTTCTTGGCACATATTTTCATCTTTGATAAATCGAACATATCCTAACAATAGAGCTTCATTGCCGGGTAATGTAGACTCGTCCAACTGGAGAGAGAATCTGCGGGTCTGTAAGAACTTGCATAAAATGTTTTCCACATCGCGTCCCATCTCATCTATGCGTCTCTGAACGGTGTTGTTGCTCAAAGGTATTCTCTTTAAAATATCATGTGCGGGTTTGTGCAATACATTGTTAAGGACCTCCGCAATGGCTGGTAAGATAAGCTGCTCTCCAATTGTATGGGGTTTCCCCGACTTCGCTATTAGTAAAGATATATTATAGGACGCTCGTAAACCATCATTGTCTCGAATAGATGATGACGCAAACATCGATCCTATGGATGGCCTTTTGTCTAGTTTTTCTTTCAGTGCTTGAAAATATGACAAGGGCTTACTTTTTTTGTTAGCATGTACTCTTGATAAGTGGTCATCCATTTTTGAAGGCTTCATGGCATCGTTACTAAATACTTTTTCACATATGAGACACATCGGGAAGTGTTGATTTGATGGAGATGCAATAAATCCGAACTTCAAGTAGTCCAAACTGTATTGTCTGCATTTTTTTTTCGTGTCCGCCATCATAAAACTTTCAGTAATTCTGCAAACAAAAAAATAAGGAACCTAAATAAAAAACAATAATAAACTGTTAAATTTGCACACTATCTTATTTTTATCACACTCAGTTAATGGATTCTTGTTAAGTATTACTGACTTACTCTTTGATAAACTTTGATACCTATATTGGGAAGTAACTACAGTAGGTAATTAGGTATAGAAACTTCGTATTAGGTAATTAGGTAGAATAAGAACGAAAACCAAAGACTTAAGTGTTAGTAATTTTTACAAATACAATTATACATACCTATTTAAAATATGTTGTATGTTGTGTTTAACACTTTTTCAGTCACTTTACTTCACTTAATTTAGCTTTGTAATAAGTTTGTAATCTCTTGAAATAAATGAGTACTTAGCTATATGAGTTTTTATCGTTCAAGCTCCAACGAATTTCAAAACGCAAATGAACTTTCAACCTAAATGCAAGCTCGTTAAATAGTAAAATATCAGGAACATGTTTGGACTTGATCATGAATTCGTTCGTCTTAATTCGCGTAAAGCCGCTATCACACTATTCAATTTGAACGATTCCAATTTAGGAAATCGGAAGGTGTGATCGCAGTTAGAACAGATTGGATTCAATTAAGAGTTTATCCATTTTCAACTCTATATCTTCGATTTAGAAATCAATTTAGCGTAGTGTGATCACGAGCTCACTACTTAGATTCCTAAATAGGAATCGTTCAAATTGAATAGTGTGATAAGCACTTTATCGTCAAATAGAGAGCAAGTCAAAACGCCGCTGAAAGACGTACGCTCCAACTCAATCTTGCACAAACTTGTCCACAGACTTGCCGAGTTTTTCATCTTGTACGAACTTGAAACTTTACATTCCTGGAACATTATTTCCTACAAAAATATTAATTATTCTTAGTACACGTAACACAACATAAACAATACAGTAACTACCTACTTACCTATCTTGAAAGTTTTAAATAAGAACTTGTGTTAATATAATAGGGGTCGATTTTTAGACCTCGTCGACCCCCAAAATCACTTTTCGTTTATGTCGACCCCTAGGAAACCGATATCGACCCCAAGGGGTCGATATCGACCACTTTGGGAATCCCTGTGCTAAACAGTCAAGTTGTGGTACGTGTGAAACTCCCTTTATATGCGCGATCATTTCCAACCATAAAATATAAAACATAAAAATGTTATGATCGCTCGTAAAATGACTGTGATACGATTATGAAAGTGGGCGAGTCGATATCGAAATACTAGAAGAACGCCGAGCGATATATTCGACATATATATTTGTAAAGGATCGAATCTGAATCTGTGGTGAAAATTATGGTGTGTTACTTCAATAAAACAATGGTTAGTTATGGAGTGTTTCAGTCTGAATTACAACATTTTTGAGCGCTGGACATACATCCTGCGATGCGCTTGCCTATCGGTGGCCTAGAGAACCTTCCGACACCAATGGCCCTCGGCTCTACTCACTAATCCACCGGTTTATTTCGGTAACTTTCGTACGTCTTCGGATCTTCTCATTTCTGATTAGATCTCGCAGTGTAACCCCTCACATAGTCCTCTCCATAGATCATTGAGAGACGTTGAGTTTTCTCACAAGACTCATAGTCAGAGACCACGTTTCAGCGCCATTATGTCTTGGCAAAACACATTGGTCGATAAATTTTGTTATGAGACAAATTCGGACGAGAAGATGTATCAGATGCAACATATTTAGTACTTATTTTTTAATCATTAATACGTAAAATGTTCTTCTTCTTTTACCTGTGGAGCCATTCCAACTATGGCGATCATCCTGAAAAGTCCTCTCTGTTTTTCATTCGTCGAAACAGCTCAACTGTGTTAGCTATCCCGGTCTGATGTTTTTCTTTTTCCGTAAAACATTTAATACATTTTATTAGCCATGCATCTAATATTAATAAAAGTTTAATTTATTTTAACATCAGCCTCATTTTTTAGGTACACTTTTATATCTAAAGGTCTACCATTATATTATATCTAAGTCAGTCCAATTGATGACTAGTAGCTATCGCCGCCTATTAACTCAAGCAATACCATGGTGCCATACTGGACTAGGATAAAATATAAGGGATTTAGGATTAGAAGGAGAAAGCGAAAAGGGATCTTGGATCCTTCATCGAAAACATAGCAAAAGCATTCTTATTTCAAGTTGGTCTTCTGTAAGGAAGTATATACTATAGTCAGGCTGGCGTCTAATAATACTGGCAGCTATATACTTTAGCCAGTATTATTAGATTTTTCAATTTCCTACTAAGTCTAACGAACTTTCATTTGTAATTTATATTTTCAGAAGCTTCTGTCTACATTGCTTTGGGTTGAACTTTTAATGAGCTCACCAAAAGCCACACCTGTCGAATTTAACAAACAAATCGTAGCTTTGGAGAAACAGCAAAGCGAATTGATCAATGAACTTAACAGAACAATGAACGAAACTATTCAATATTTACTTGAAAGCAACAACACAGATGGTCTCGAAGGCATCAAGTATATAGAAGATTTGAGGAAACAGATCAAGCAACTTGAAACGTCTGACGCACAAGTAGAAGAAACAGAAGCGAATTCAAACTTGACGGACACGAGGCGTGCAAAAAAGCTGTTTAATGTTGCGGAAGTGTTCAAATATGAAAAGGGGAAGAGCCACCAGAAATATGAAGAGAAAATGAAAAACATAGAAGTAATGTCAGCGACGTTGAAGAAGTGGGCCCTAGAGAGGGATTTGGAAAAGAAAACAATGGATGAGGAAAAAGAGAGGAAGCGACAACTGAATATACATTATGAGAGATGTCCGAGACAAGGCTACGTTAAGAGATCGTCAGGTAGAAATCGTATGAATAAGTACCCTTGTTGTAGAAAATGTTGTAAGAGATCCTACATGGGATGCCTTTAGACATATAATAGTCAATTAATATAAGATAGAAAATTCAAAGCAAGATAGAAAATTCAAGAAAATTCAAGATAGAAAGTATTGTTATACTAAATAAATTTAAATTTAGAATTCATATTCTTATATCTGTTTTTTATCCTAATCCATGCTCTTAGAGAAGTTTGCTACTATAATTAATTCTAGTACTAGTAATAGTAAGAGAGACGATTTATATGTTTAAAATGAATAAACTCAAAAACTATTTTGAAAAATTTCCTTTTATCCCATATCCCACTTATCCACTTATTCCTATCAGTGGAGATGTTTAGTAGGGATAGGTGGAACGGGCGGATATTACATATCTTCATGAAATTTACTAAAATTTTTATTTAAATACTATTACATCTTTTATTTAAAATATATTTACATATTTACCTAAAACTAAATATTATCTAAATATAAATAACTAAAACTAAACCTATAACTAAAACTCAATATAAAAATGGACCCTGCGGCATTGTACCAAGGACGCTGGCAGCATTTCCTCGTTGAATGGCCAAACTAATACGTTGGCCGAGGAAAGCGCCAGCTCTTCGGTCTCCCGTCGCATCAATAAGCCTCTTCGAAATATCTTTGAAAAGGCCCATTGCTGCAGGGCCCCACGGACCGAGTGTCTCAACTCCAAATGGTTCAAAAGTATATTCGGCGCCGAGGCCACTATATTTTAGAATTTTATTTTTCTCAGCCGCCTCTGCTGCGGTTGCTGCCTTTGTAGATGTTCCATGGAGATGCGAAGGGGCTAGTGTGTCTACACAGGTAGCATCCCACACCAGCACTCTACCCAATCTCCATGGAATCAGAGACATCCCATCCGGTCTCCTACCATCGTTTCTCAATATACCTGAGGGCTCTAAAATGGCTGGTATATTGGCTGACGCAAGAGACCGGCGGAGGATGTCGTTTAAGGCAGCATGCCTCGAAAAGCGGCCAGCACTGTTTTGACACGACAGTCCGTGGTGACCAAGACGGTCGACTATACTGCCACAGGGACATTGATGCGGGGCGCAGACCGGGACCCCTAGGCGGAGGCAAATTGCTATTCTAAAAGTTGTGGGATCTAAAAAAGTACCAGTGCTTGCTGACGGATGTGCTTGGAGCCAGAATCCTGCTTCTTTGGTATTAGCAGCGAGGAGTCTGGCTCTTCCCGTAGTGCAGCACTGGCTGAGCAGGGAATCAAATGATAATTTGCAGACTATATCGTCCCAGCTCCGCTGAAAATTTGGAAGTTGCACTGAATTTTGACCGGGGCAAGCAATTAGCCAGGCTTTATTAGCATCGTCCAGGCCCTGAATTTCGCAGTTTGAACATAGGATTTTACCTACGAGATTCAAAGAGGCATGAACTGATGATAAAAAAGCTGGTAAAGCAACGCTTGAAATTTTACGAATCCCAAAACCACCGTGTCGGATGGGAAGAGATCCCTGAGTCCAGGACTGCTCGTTTAGCTGTATGTTTAAAACTGATTCTAAATTATTTTTGAGCAAATTGTCTATTTTTGATAGAACATTTTTATATTTCCAGAGGGGACAGCAGCGTAACACATAAGTTAATTTAGGAACAAAAAGGCAAAATTTCATAATCGAAAATGCAAAATGTGGACTGATTTCTAGAAGGCGATGGGAATAATTTTGAAATTTTGTAATACAATTTTGAATATATTCTGGTATGCATTCATCAAAAATGGGAGATCCTAGGAGGTGAAGAGTATTTTTATTAACTATATTTATATTTGGTGCAAGTTGATTAAATTTATGTTTAATAAGATCGATATCTAAAAGAGAATTTTGAATGTAAAGTTCGCATTTATTAAAATTTAGCTCCAAACCGATGGACTTGAATTTTTTCACAATCGATGAGAGATCTGAAAGTACAGTGTTGGCATCACCTCCTAAGGTCCCATCGTCAAGGTACCTTATATTAAATTTTGATGCCAAATTTCGTATTATCGGATTTATCGCTAAACTAAATATTGCTGGTCCCAGAGGATCACCTTGCTGACATCCGACTTCTGATGATAACTGATGTGATCGGTACATTAACATAGTCGGATCCGCGTAACAATGAAGTAAATAGTTATATATTTCGGGAATGTTTGATTTAATTTCTGACAGTAATATATCCCTGTTCACGGAGTTGAAAGCGTTCTTTACGTCAATTTTCAGTAACACTTCAAATTTTGTGGTGTTAAGGAAAGTGCGGAGAGCATGCACTGCCGCCTCGCAACCTCCCTTTACACCAAAGCCTAGTTGAGTAGGTTCGAAAGATGTTTGTAATTTTGATATAATATGTCGAACAGCAATTTTGGAGGCTAGCCGGAGTGTTGTTCCAACAGCAATTGGTCTTACCCCTCCGTCTTTTTTAGTAAGGGCGATAAGGTTTGCACCATACAGTATCGGTAGAATGTCGTGGTGAACGTTTCCTAAATACATGAAATTGATTAATTTTGGGGGTGGGCTACACATTACTTAGGGGTATAAAAAATAGTTTACGACCTATTCTCAGACCTACCGAAAGTACACAAAAAAATTCATAAAAATCGGTCAAGCCGTTTCGGAGGAGTTCGGTTAAAAACACTGTGACACGATAATTATTGTATACTAGCGGCCCGCTCCCGGCTTCGCCTGGGGTGGTTTTTTTTACGTAAAAACCTTCCCTGATTATCCCTCTATCCATGAGTGAAAACAGAATTAAAATCGGTCCACCCGTTCTCGAGTTTTGCGCTTAGCAACACATTTAGGGATTCATTTTTATATTATAGATATGTATATTGAAGATTATCCCTGAGGGACTCAAATTTTGACAACAAATTTTCATGGACTATCTGACATCCCTTACTCCCTCACCGAAACACAACAGCATACATGCTGTTATTTCACAGTGGTCTGTGTCTATTAAATTAATAAGTCAATATCCGCGCCAGATTTTCGTAAAAACATTTCAGTGAAAACTCTGGAAAAATATCGCAACATGAGCTTATTAAAATTGGAATGAAACTCCAGCTCACATAGAGCACAAAGTAAATAAATCCAGTTACAGTCCAATATAATTAAAAGCAACGAAAATGTAAATTTGGATACGGCTTCCATAAAAAAATTCCGAAACCAAACAAAAAGATTAAAAAATTGCTATCCAACTTTCTTTTAAGTATTAGTCTTTGATTCTTTATTTATACTTTATTATTCTTTATTCTTTCTCGTGATCACACAAAACGAGAAATTCTCGTAATATGAGGCAACACGAGAAATTCATAAAAATACTTTTTGGTTGTGTAATCTCTTTGAAGGGCCTGTCTTGATACACACTGCTCACAAGGACGGCCAACTGATTTAATCAAATTATTTTGGAGAAGATTTTTACTTTTGTACGTATGTAATGAATAAACTCAAAAACTACTGGACCGATTTTAAAAATTCTTTCATCTATAGAAAGCTACATTATCAGCGAGTAACATAGGCTATCAATACTAATAATAAATCTGTAAGGGTCGGTCTTGGAGTAAGTTACTTTGTTTTCAGAGATATCGTGTTTATAGGCTCTATACATGATACTAAAACTAAATTGACGATTTTTAGAATTTTTTCTGTATGTATGTATGTATGTTCCTGGAACATTGAAACGAATTAACTGATTTTCATGAAACTTGGTAGATAAACATTTGGACGTACGGGACACGGGATAGGCTACTTTTTTCTTTTTCAACGCGGACAAATTTGTTTTTATTATCTGTAGTTCCACAAAAATCCAACAGATGGCGGTGTACGGCGCATGGGTACAGTAATTACTCATATATTTTCTTTTTCAACGCGGACGAAGTCACGGGCACCAGCTAGTATTTTATAAAGTTATGCGGGTGAAGTCACGTTCAACAGTTAGTCTAAAATAAAATATAAATCTAACGCCGGGCCAAAGTGTTATAGCAGCAACTGGTCAAATGTTATATCGCTTTATTTTTCAACGCAGACGAAGTCGCGAGCATTAGCTGGTATACCATATATATCTAGAAATTGTTTGATATATCAGCTATCGAGTGGTGTAATTAAATTTTGAATATAGATGATAGTAGTCTCAACATCAAAATGTATCCCCTGATTTTGTTATCTCCACTTATCTCAATTTCCTCCCACTTTACAATTACACCACATATAGGAAGTTAGAAAAAAGAGAAATATACGTAAATAAAGATAATGGTGCAGTCAACAACATTTTCCACGAATTACTAAGCAAATTTTATACAGAGAGAAACTTTAGGTATACATTTTTTACAAAAATACACAAAAAAAAAAAATAACAGAAAAATAAACAAAATCTCATAAAATTAAAACATTAACTTAACAATATTATTTCTATATTCGTGTGAGCTAATTGAAAATAGATCAACATGTGTAAATAACTTATGCATAACACGATATAAAGACGCTTCATTAGCGCTAAAAAAACAATTTAAAAAAATAACCTACAATTTTATTCCTCAATATTTTCCAACTAAATATTTTATTATTATTTTCAGAACCTATCCGTAAATAATTGCCATCGGACTATAGAAGAAAATTCATCGCCAGCTGTGTGTGTACATTATGTTGAGCAAACAATATGTCTCTGAGTGATCCCCTCTCCGTGGTTCGGACGTTGTTTAACAGCGCTGTAAGCGTGTTACGCAGCGAAGTATCAAATATTTATGACGGTTTAATTCTGCTAATTGATACTGGCCGCATGTACTTCCTGTCCACCTCTATATAACCTCGGCTCGGCATATAACCTAACTTGTACTGGCCGAGACATTATTTTCTAAATTATTTATGTTAGTAAAAGTGCATGTATTTTGTAAATTAATTGTGTTTTTTCATTTGTTTTAATAAATAAGAAAAATGCATTGTATTGGCTATACTTACAAATGTGAATCTGGATGAAGAGTACTATATTAGTATGTCCTTTTCTGTGCCCCTGACAAGTGACAAAATTTTATGATGGATCAATCAAGGCGTGAACGTGTAGCAAATAAACAAACTCACTTTCGCATTTTTATATTAATTATGATGATGTCATAAACTAACTAACTAAATAATTGGGTTGCCCAAGTACCGGCTAAAACCCAACAACTTCCTACGCGGCCGTAGATGGGCGGGGTCGCGAGAACGTTATGACAACACATCGGTGCCCCGCCGCGGCTATCTAGCGCGGGGAGAGGTACGCTCCCTGTCAGAACCTCGGCGTACCCGAAAGTGGCAGGTACGCCAGCCAACTTAAGAGGACTGCTGAATTCTTTAAAAATAACAGTAGATAAATAAATGAGTCCAGTTTAACAGTGATCGAGTGTCTGTCTGTTCAGTGAACTATACAAATGTGGTATTACAAGCTTAATCCAATTTGTAACGGGACACTGAAAGCCACAAAAGTGTATTTAATTAGTTCAAAAACTAAAGTGATTGATTTCATCTATATTAACTAATCTAATAAAGAGAGAGAGAGAGAGAGAATTTGTATTTTTGTAATGAATTAACTAAAAAACTATTGGGCCTATTTTAAAAATTCTTTCACCTATAGAAAGCTACATTCTCACTGAGTAACATATATTTTATAATTACGTAGATGAAGTCGCGTGCAACAGCTAGTTATAGACAAGAACGATCTCGATTACGTCAACTTTCAAACAAAAAAAAACTACTTGGGAGCTATAATTTCACAGACAGATAGACAGACACACAGACATACACGTCAAAATTATAACTCCCAGTTTTTGCGTCGGGCATCGGAGGTTAAAAATTGGCGTAGCTTCTACGCCATAATACGAGGGTATTTATTAACCGAAATCCGAAGTTATCTCGTCTCACCCACGACCGCCCATACAATTTGAATCTTTAATCAAATAGACTTTGATATCCGTATGCTAATGCAGGTTCCGCCGTCGATAGATACGTCTGTCTGTGGTTCCGCAAAAAACTCGGTCGTCGCGTCCGCAGATAACCAGTCGAAGGGTTGCCCGTTTCAATTTTCGACTAACTTCTTACACTTTGGTAAATTTATTGTCGTATTTTGTTACCAACTTTATCTACCAAATTCATGTTAGTTCGACATCAATAACGGTAATAACTTTGAGGTATAATTTACTAACTTAGGTATTAGAGAAGCTATCCTAAGTGCAAGCATCTAGTAAGTAATACTTAACCAGTATAGGTGTGTGTGTCTTTGTGCAAGTTTTGCTCTATTTTTATATAGCCATATTAGTCCATCTACTAATATATAATATTTAAATGTGAAAATAATTATGTGTGTTACCTTTTCACGTTGTCAGGGATACAGAAAAGGACTGTTCATCCAGAAAAAGGTGACTACAATCGCATATTAACACAAGCAACGCTACAGGTGCTGCAAGCATAGCAGGATTAAGGATAAGAGATCAGGTAGGGGATAAGGCAATGGGCTCTAGTATCTCTAACTCAACCACCAAACAAGCACAAACTGTTATTTCACGATGGTCTTCTGTAAGGAGGTGGTTACTGCCGCCAGACGGGCTGTCTAAATGACTGCGAAACGCAGTGTGCTCTGATTCAAATAAAAAAGCAAGAAAGAAAAATATGAGTATTATTTTTGTAGTGTAAAGATAACTCTAAAAGCGGTAGTTATTTGTAATAAGATACTGGCAAGCGAACCCTCTCGGTACAGTCGCGAGCAGTGGGTAAGAAACGCGATAAGATAGCGCCACCCGATTCCTGCACATTTGTATTATTGGCAACCCGACTGTACCATTGGAACTCGAATCGATACATAATACTTATCACTTATGTTTCAACGCTTTGTTCCTGTCTGGTCAATGAAAATAAATAGTCTCTTTTATTTTCATTTGTGAAAAAAGTAAAAAGAGAAAGATGTTCCCCTAACAATCACCGTACAATCAAAGGGTTTCGGCATAATTATGATATAAATATTTATTTATTTATATTTATTAATCATTTTAAAATTATATACAAACATCCGAATTCCATGGTTCTAATTTTCCAAACGTTTTTTTTAAATCTTTATTGTAAGGCTTTTCTCTTAAGGACATGTCGCCTCGTTGGGCAAGGTCGTATACCTATATATATGACTAAACTAAAATACCTACTACTTTACTAAACTATTACTAAACACTAACTCTAGAGTAGAGATCATCTACTTGCGACCTAAATTAGCCACTGAAGCCCAGCCTTTCACCCTCTCATTCCGGAGACATTATTTTGAGTGATTTCTGCTTTGAGAGGGGATGTTCACTTGTGAATGCGGAACACAAGGTATAATATTTCCTTATGAAACTTTTACTACAATACAAAAAGTAATAATTATTTTGAACAAAAGAATAGTGATGTAAAAGACTGGGGCAAAATTAGCCGAAACCCTGCATCACGCGAAAAAGTGATGACACGTGACGTTGGTTTCCATTTGGCCCTAATAGCTATATTGATAGATTTAAAGATAGTTGGTTGCATTGTGATGGTAATATAATTTAAAAAAAATAATGCATACTAAAACATGTATATAGTCAAGGCTTTTATTCATTATTAGCTGATACAACAGATGTCGTTAAAAGCTATTCGACTATCATTTAATGATGTCTATGTTTTACATATATATATTTGAATCCCAGCCAGGAACTTTGGATTGGACAATAAAAAAGTGACTTTTTTTTCAATATTTGTCACCATAGGAACCTTCGTCGGAAACGAATACTTATTTTGAAAAAATAAAATAAAAAAAAAGCCGGATTTATCCAGCCATTCTCGGATTTTCCAAATAGCAACCCATTTAACGATTTTTTTAAAAATTTATATAAGTATATCGACTAGCGACTCGTCCCCGGTTTCGCATGGAGTTGACATTTTCAAAGATTTTACCCAATGCTTACATTATGAAATAAAGCTATGTTTCAAATTTGAGCTATCCAGGCTTAGCAGTCTAGGTTTAGACTAGGCTGTGCGTTGATAGTCAGTCAGGACAAACGTTTTTATAAGTATACTAGCTGACCCGGCAAACGTTGTTTTGCCATACAAAAAAATATCACTTAGGGGTATGGAAAATAGATGTTGGCTGATTCTGATAAGCACACAAAATTTCATCAAAATCGGTCCAGCCATTTCGGAGGAGTTTGGCAACAAACACCGCGACATGAGAATTTTATATATTAGATATTTTTAAAAGTAATACTGATGCATAAACCAAGTAAATTTCCTTATATAATGAAGTATAATTAATAAATAACTAAGTAAATAAATCGTTACCATTAGTAGGGGGGTTGTTTTATCAGGGTTTACGGTCTCAGAAACCGACGTCGTTAGAGTAGGGTTGGCACAATTGCGATTACGACGAATTAGTTGTGTTGCCACCAAAGAAAATAAATACTCTATTGGTACTGATCGATGTGAATTCGCCTACTTCTTGCCAGTCGGCGTCAAAGAAGACCTATTTAAAAAATCAGATGAGAATTTTGACTTTATATGTAAGTACAAAAAAAGAAGGTTATTTGATAATTTAAACATATATTGAACTGTCCACAGACAAAAGATAAAGAAACAAGAAACAGGCCAATAATTCGATATGTAGCACATGACAATTGACTTACTTACTTTTGACTTTTGTAGTAACTACCAAAACAAGAGTACGTTAATCTTTAATTGTTTTTATTAACTTATTGACCTACCTTATTATTAACCAATTCGCAGATTATTCGCATATTATTAACCCACAACAATCAATGATCGAATCCAGTTCGGTAGGGCAGTGTTTGGGTCCTTCCCCGCTGGATAGCCGTGGCAGGGCACCGATGTCGTGTCATAACGTCCTATATACCCGGTCGGTACGATGAAATAGCGGTGGGCAGGACATATAGTATGAAGGTTCTCGATTGGAGGGCACGGACCGGCATGTACAGTGTAGACCTTACTTATAGTGTACTTATTGTGTAGAAATCACAGTGTACTTATTGTGTAAAACTTACAGTGTACTTATAGAGTACTTATAGTGTAGCACTTACAATGTACTTATAGTGTAGAACTTACAGTGTACTTATAGTGTAGAACTTACAGTGTACTTATAGTGTACTTATAGTGTAGAACTTACAGTGTACTTATAGTGTAGAACTTACAGTGTACTTATAGTGTACTTATAGTGTAGAACTTACAGTGTACTTATAGTGTAGAACTTACAGTGTACTTATAGTGTAGAACTTACAGTGTACTTATAGTGTACTTATAGTGTAGCACTTACAATGTACTTATAGTGTAGAACTTACAATGTACTTATAGTGTACTTATAGTGTAGCACTTACAATGTACTTATAGTGTAGCACTTACAGTGTACTTATAGTGTAGCACTTACAATGTACTTATAGTGTAGCACTTACGGTGTACTTATAGTGTACTTATAGTGTAGCACTTACAATGTACTTATAGTGTAGTACTTACAATGTACTTATAGTGTAGCACTTACAGTGTACTTATAGTGTAGCACTTACAATGTACTTATAGTGTAGCACTTACAGTGTACTTATAGTGTAGCACTTACAGTGTACTTATAGTGTACTTATAGTGTAGAACTTACAGTGTACTTATAGTGTAGAACTTACAGGGTATCCACCCACAAGGTGGACAGACGATCTAATAAGGCTCTTCGGACCAGTCCTAATTGAACAACATGTGGAGGCCTAAGTCCAGCAGTGGATGTCCTACAGCTGAGATGAACATGGCTATTAACCCACCTTCATTGAGACTTGGATTACAATTATTGACATAAACTTGTCGTGTTTGGATCGTACATGATGACAATGACAATGCCTGACTTTCGCCGACACTTTATTGCTTATGGCAAGGAGATTTGGTCGTTTTAATGTAAGACGTTGTTAGATTTCCACGTAACATTGTAAAAGGGAGATTTGTAGTTGATCGCCGCTTTTAGTGGGACGTATGATAAAATAAAGACGCGGCGGATGTTAGTTCAGCGGTTGCGATAAATACGTTTCGAGGTGGAACTGGCGTTTCTGAATGCTCCACCTAAATCCCTTCTCGTCTGCCTTTCAAGTGAGCTTCGGTGCAACTCAAACACTTTTGGCGATACAGAACTGTAGGTAGACAAAATGAAAATAATTTTGCTATGCGGTCCTCTTAAATGAGTGAAATAAACTATAATCAATACTAATAATAAATCTGTAACGGTTGGTCATGGAGTAAGTTACTTTGTTTTCAGAGATATCGTGTTTATAGGCTCTATACATGATACTGAAACTAATTTGACCATTTTTACAATTTTTTTCTGTATGCATGTATGTATGTATGTTCCTCCATAACTCTGAAACGAATTAACTGATTTTCATAAAACTTGGTAGATAAACATTTGGACGTACGGGACACAGAATAGGCTACTTTTTTCTTTTTCAACGCGGACAAATTTGTTTTTATTATCTGTAGTTCCACAAAAATCCAACAGATGGCGGTGTACGGCGCATGGGTACAGTAATTACTCATATATTTTCTTTTTCAACGCGGATGAAGGCGCGTGCAACGGCTAGTCAATTATAAAGTGAAGATCTTCTGTCTTGTGGCAGCCAGCAGGTGCTATGCACAGTGTTAACCGGTCTTTGTCACAGTGAAGGCGGTTCCTGTCGTGCATTTGTTTCTAACGTGCTGACTAATATACACTGAAACATTGCCATCCAAAATTCTAACAAACATTTACAAGCTAAATGTTATTTATTTAAAAGAAAATCGTTTTGAAAACATGTAAGAAAAGGTTTTATACGAATTTATACAAATCGCGTTGATAATTTTATATTATGACACGTATAATAATTTCTAGACGATCTCTAGGGAGTCTAACATTTTTACAAGATAAAAAGTATTTCATATTGTGATAATGTAGATAATAAACTATCTGTGTGCCCAAAATTATCCAAATCCGTTGAGCCCATATTGTGTGAAAGAGTAACTAACATACAAACTTAAACATTTTTAACATTCTCTTATGAACATTGCTGTATAACATATACAAGCTGGTGCACGCGACTTCGTCCGCGTAACTTTGTGAACTAGCTTTCTATAGGTGAAAGAATTTTTAAAATCGGTCCTCTAGTTTTTGAGTTATTCATTACAAAATTAAAAAGTTCTTGAGAAACTCTTATGATGGTCATTATTAAAATTACCAGGGTTTCGGAAAAAGATCCTGAGAAGAAACCCCGAAAGAAACTTAGGATACTATTCTTTTTGTCATCTTTTAAAATATAAAATTACAACAATTAGGTACACTTAATACAAACATAATCAAAGTTCATATACAATACTAGTGGCCCGCTACCGGCTTCGCACGGGTGCAATTTTAACTCAATCCAGCTGATAAAATTACCTTACATCGCCATCTGTTAGAGTCTTTTGAAACTCACGGATAAATAATTGCTGGATTGAACAGGTATCAACAGATGGCGCTATGTTAATAATATTATATAATTTGCAAAAAAAATAATAAACAAAATGAGATATAAACTATCCTATCTCTCAAGTTGGATCAAACTGCACACAATGTGCAAAATTTGATTAAAATCGGTTCAGTAGTTTCAGAGTTTATCGCGAACATACATCGTGACACGAGATTTATATATATATATATGTCGGTATAATTATTGTTCTCTGGTTGAGACGCAACACGCGAGAGGGCGCTATCGTCGCGTGTAACGAAACGTTCGGGCGGTAGGGCTCGGTGCTCGCTCTCGGGCTGCGCGGGCGGCCCGGCAGTCTAGTCTAGCGCACGCACCCGCCCCGTAGCAGTGTCGTTTGCCCCGACGGATCGTAGTGTCTCGACTTTTAGTTCTCACCTACTGTTATTTCGATTGTATTAGTGATTAAGACTGTCGAATTGCTTCTGCTCAGCTGTTCTACGCTTTGTTCGCAACCCACGATGTCGTAACTGATAGATATAGACTCCCACGCCGGCCATCGGACGACATCAGAAGTGGGATAGAAAAATGTGAATGCGATGAAGAAAGTATTGATGCGAAATGCAAACAAACCGCTGGAGAGTAGTGCTAAAGATATTGGAAAATTTCTGAGGCTACCTACGAGTTTTTGGTTCGCGATCATCTGTGCTAAGTGCTAACGCTTACTTTGGTGAACCTATATCCTGAAGACGCTGAGGCTTACATCGAGGGCTGGTATAACGTTAGTCAAGTAATAATAAAAAGCGAGGCTTTATAAGGAAGATTTTAACTGCGTCATAAAGTTTCAACTCAACCATAAATTATAAGGCATTCACACTATGAAGACAAGCGCTTTGAGAGTACCTACATGTCACTGCCTGCTATGTTAAAATTGGTCATCGGATGCTACATTGCTAACATGGTGTTTCTACTGCAAGTTCCCGGATTCCGAGATTACAACCTACCTTCACCAGGAAATGAAGCGTCACGCTACAGGTTTTGGATGCGGCGGGCCTGGTCATGTTGCTGCTGCGTGTCCAGACAGGGGCAGTGGCCCTGGATGTTGTAACATAAAGGAGGTAAAACTGTGCAAAGCGCACGGTTACGGGTAAGCTGTAAATAGAAGGTATGAACCATGTTTTTTTTGTTATTATGACTTGGGGTCGCAATATTTCGTGTAAGACAAAGCGTTTTTCCATTAATAAAGATAAGAGAGTTTAATCAGTGAGTAGTGAGCAGGTTTTAAAAAAAAAACGTTGCTACATTATTGGTGATTGTAAAATTATTTTATTAGGTCATGGTAATATTAAAAGAAAAAAAAAAAGGGGCGAAGCTAGGAATTTACTACCTGCTACGACTTCGATATCCGTGGGCAGCAACAGCCCAACAATAGTAAAACGATCACATGATTCAAGTTTGGAGGAACGGCCGGTCCGCAGGTCATAAACCTTTTGTTTATAACACCATACAAATATTCTTAAAATCTTATTGTTATAAAGTACGGATTTGGTTTTATTGGTGGTTGTACCGTGGAAAAATCCGAACACTCGACCTGATAACTGCTAAGTCTTTGTTTAAATTTTGTGACCAAATCGATCGTTTATATGACATAGTAATTATGCCGTAAGGCAATGTATTTCTACTACAGATAAACAGGTAATTGAGCGCGCAGCTTTTGTACCGCTAGACGGAGAGTTTTAACATGTTACTATGCTTTTTTCGGCTGAGGAATACCGCTTCAGTATTTTAACGATGTACACCGAAGGCTTTAACTAATGCAAGCTTTACTGAAAGAAAAATAAACGGGTTTTCGTACGCACTAGAGACGTTCGCCGTAGTGAGGGCAGTATAACATTTCAGACGTTATTTATACGGGCTCAGATTTACGATATGAAATGATTCCTATGCATTCAAGTCTTCTAATACCAAAACGAGTGATCGCGAAACAAGACCGTAATTTATTAGAAAGTTGTTAAAAAGTTTCGTCAGGATTTTGGATATAGTACGATTCAATAGGAATCAATCCACGTAATTTTATGTTTGGTGATATTGTTTTTGAAATTTTGTAAACGTACCTAAACAGAAAAATTTAGATTGTAAACTTGTTTAAAGTAGGTATTAGAAATAAACCGTTATGAACTTCAAAACGTTAATGGCTTGTAAGCGGTTCCTAAGGATCGAGCTTTGTTAAAAAAGTAGCAGAAGCATTATACGAAGAAGCGTGCATTAATGAGACTGTATTAGCGAGGGATTACATAGAGCAAAGTACTAGTCAAGAGTTTAAGACTTTAGTTGGGGGTGAAATGTCGGACAAAAGAGGGGGATAGGTCATCAGAGAACCAGAGAGGGAGAAGGATGGTGTTGTCGTGGTAGCCCTCGGGGCTAGCCGTGCGGTGAGCGACTTCTGATGAAACGGTAGCGCTGCCGTGGTAACTCGTGGAGTTCGCCGGGCGGCACGCGTTACGCGTTGAGTTTTGGGAGCTGTGTTGGTGTTGTGATGCCGAATGCTGTACTCTCGTCACTGGCCGCAAGCCCCTGGCCTGCCTCACTCTATATGGGTGATGGTCCCCAGGTGGTGGCGCGGAGCTGTGGTGGGTGCAGTAAGGGGCGATGTTGAGAGTTGAGAGATTTAAGGGGCGATGCGACATTGAGAGATAGTTGTTGGGTTAAGTGGAGGTGTGACATTGAGAGATAGATCCTGGGTTAAGGGGCGATGCGACATTGAGAGATAGATCCTGGGTTAAGTGGCGGTGTGAGATTGAAAGATACTAGATTGTGACATTAAGAGATACATCTTGAGTTTCTGTAAAAGTGAACTTTGCTCTATGTAGGCTCTTACACGTTGTGGGTGTGTTGATATGGGGTGTATTGAATGTGGAGTAACGTAATGTTTTCTTTTAGATTAACGCACGAGGGCGTGCGTATGTCAGGAAGGCCGTGTCGGTATAATTATTGTTCTCTGGTTGAGACGCAACACGCGAGAGGGCGCTATCGTCGCGTGTAACGAAACGTTCGGGCGGTAGGGCTCGGTGCTCGCTCTCGGGCTGCGCGGGCGGCCCGGCAGTTTAGTCTAGCGCACGCACCCGCCGTAGCAGTGTCGTTTGCCCCGACGGATCGTAGTGTCTCGACTTTTAGTTCTCACCTACTGTTATTTCGATTGTATTAGTGATTAAGACTGTCGAATTGCTTCTGCTCAGCTGTTCTACGCTTTGTTCGCAACCCACGATGTCGTAACTGATAGATATAGACTCCCACGCCGGCCATCGGACGACATATATATATATATATATATATATATATATATATATATATATATATATATATATATATATATATATAAGAAAGATAAGGATAAACAAAACATTAATATTAAAGTATAGATTTCCCTTTAATATTTTTTTAATACACAAATTCTCTGAAACAAAAACGACCTTAGATGTATCAAATTCCAATGTCTTAGGCTATGTCAAGACGTATCGTCTCCAGGGGCCCTAGCCAAGATGCAAACGCAGTGCTTTCTACAGTCGTAAACGCTACGCTACGCTACGGACAAAGCTTTGTGATTGGTCTAAATTTTATGTGGGCGTTACAACAACCAATCACCGGGCTTTATTTTGTTCGCTCCGTAAAGTTCGCTAGGGAGCGTTTTCTTTAATGTACATCTTGGCTAGGCCCCCTGGGACGATATCGATATTATTCCAGAAATAAAACTCTCACAGTCATGTATTACAATAGTAACGAATTCTGTCAGTTTTAATAGAGGTAGTAACCAGTAAGTAACATATACAAAAATGTATTGAGGTCATATTTTGAATTTTACAACCTGTTGCGTCTCGAAAATGAGCCGTAGTCGAGAACACTCATAAAAATAAGCTGTCCCATAAAGTCGTATGGAGCCCCACAAAGGTCGACATGTCGGTCATCGTTTAAATATTCATCCCTCAAACATTTAGGGAAAACTGTGTGTTATCTTGTAGCACACACATACACATTCATGTTACGGTTCATGTTACGCGGATAAACTAACGGCAGGACACACAAATAATAGAATAAAGTGAGCTTGTAAGAAAGATACTTAATTTTGGAATATTACTCACTAATAATATAAAGAGAAGATTAATCGACGGTCCCTACGTACATAAAGACATGTCAAAAACCGGGGTTTACAGGAGAGCGTAATTTATGTTCAAATCGTTCTAGAAATAATTATATGTATAAGTAATTATAATTTTTTTTCTTGAATATTTTATTAGCTTTACAAACTTTATAATGGTAATCTAGACAATTATGCAATGAAGAAAAAATTGCCATTTTTGACATGTCTTTATGTACGTAGGGACCGTCGAATTTTGTATGCTTGTAATGCGAGTAAACTCAAAAAACTAGTGACCGATTTTAAAAATTCTTTCACATATAGAAAGCTACGTTAACCGAGTTAAACATATGCTATATTTAATATAGTTTCGCGGGCGAAGTCGCGTGAAACGGCTAGTATATTTTAATTTTAAGGACGACAGACAAGCTGATGGTCCACTCGATGGTAACACGAGCAACGCCACAGTTGGTACGAGATGCTCCGACCATAGAAGGATTAAGGATGAGGGATAAGGAAGGGATGGTGTAATGGGATGGGATAAGGAAGGGATGGTGTAATGGGATGGAATAAGGAGGTGATGGTGTAATGGGATGGGATAAGGAAGGGATGGTGTAATGGGATGGGATAAGCTAATATATAGTATGAATATTTAAGTGTTTACCTATTATCTTAAACTTGGTAAAAAATTAATAATTATTTTTATTTCAATTTTTAAATCATTATTTTAAATATTAAATGTCATATTTAATTTATTTTAAGTTACTAATAAATGTCACACATTATCTACTTCAATAGTTCCAGGCATATCTACTTCAAATCCTAGATATAGCTTCATTTAGTAGCTCATCATATTTGGTACATAGTAAGTAACGAAATTTAGATTTTTTAATAAATAGTGTAAGGTCAATCCATTGTGCTGTATTACATTAATAATAATTATTGTTTATAATTAGTTTAGCTCTATATCCAAGACTTCAATGAGGTCACAGTTTATGATTGGACTGTGGTCTGTGGTATGTTTATTTGGTCTGTGAGATGATTTGCATATTTGGCTAAATAGTGAACTAGTGATCACATTACACTAAATTGATTTCTAAATCGAAGACATAGAATTGAAAATAGATAAAATCTAAATTGGATCCAATCTGTTCTGCGATTACACACTCCAATTTCGAAGATGATATAAAAGAATAACAAAGGTTTGTATAGTATTAATTATAATGAAAAGTGATTAAGTGAGGAAACAATAAATGTTTATCTTTTGGTAAATAGAGTTTGATTCTTGAAAAGGCGCTTAATAGTAGTATTTAATAGAGGCAAAGCCGAGGGCGCAGCTAGTTTTAAAGGTAGAAAATTGCAGAATAAGGGTGCTGACATGATTGGGTGTGAAAGTGAAGGGGCCCATAAGAAAAGGCCAAAGTCTAAGGATCCCGTCTTTGATTCAGATCCGTTTTGTATTCGCTTTGTTTTTTCTACCAAATAATGTTAGAAATATTCCTTGAAGGGCCTTCAAGGGTTAAACTGGAGTTTAGGGAACCCTTTACCAATACGATAATAACATTACGTCACTTCAAAAACAATTTTAAATAGAAATATGATTTCTTATGTGTATGAAACCAGGTTGAACATTGTAGGATAATCATCATATAATTTATGAATCTCATCATAAATCATAAAAGGTCGCTTAGCTTGAAAGGCAGGTATCATTGTCTGGGTATCCATAGTAAAAGCATAAGTTCCTTACTATGGAACTAGAGGGTGCTGTGTGGAATATGTGAATTTATTTACTAGCTGGTGCCCACGACTTCGTCCGCGTTGAAAAATATTAAGTAGCCTATCTTGTGTCCCGTACGTCCAAATGTTTATCTACCAAGTTTCATGAAAATCAGTTAATTCGTTTCAGTATCATGTATAGAGCCTATAAACACGATATCTCTGAAAACAAAGTAATTTACTCAATGACTGACCTTTACATTGATTATTTTATTGTGTAATTTGTGTATGCATGTATGGACCACGAGCCTCCATCAGATTTTCATGACCAATCAGTTCTCGGTCGATAACTCGTCAGATGCTTGAGAGGCCAAACTTGTAAAAGAATGTCATCGAGATAAACCAGGTGACATTTTTATTTATTCATAATAGAAGATAAACTATCATGTTAAAAATTTTCAACACAGAAAAAATGTGATCGGCTGACGTATAATTCACCACTTTATAGTCAGCTGTCATTTTTTTTCTTCACAGGCTTCATGACAACTCTTTCAAGGAATGACGAAGAGGAGACGAAATTTGTGCCTGTCTCGTGGACTAATTGTATTGTGTATTTATGTGTATAATGTATTGAATTTGGCAGGTAGACTGCCTGAGCATAACGAGGAGAGTTGTAGTGGTTATTACCTATAACCTATAGGACTATAGGGTGTTTGTCTGTTACAAAGTGCGTAGCGTATGCCAAGTGTAAGTGTAAGTGTCATTGGAACCGTTCGCCCTTAAGCGTTCACTCCTAAATGAAATTGGAAGGAAAAAAATCTCGGCTTCCTGTTTTTGAATAGACGAACAAAAAAGAAATTTCCTTATTTATCTATGGCAAAGGCGCCGAAGCGACAGCTAAATATTTGATTGTTCACTCATTTTATTGTCAATCGACAATCGAAACGGAAAATCGGAAATTGAGTAATAAGGGGGCGTAGCGTGGGCGGCTCTTGTTTATTTCTCGCTTACAAAATATCTGGACTTGAACAGTTTTATGAATTTGTACTTTGGAATGTATGTGAAACTTATTGTTAGACTGAAGGCTGTGTGTGTATGGAGCAATTGGAAACTAAACCCTCATAACTAAAATTTAATGGTATCCATACTAATAATATAAATGTGTAGGCAAGTAACTATGTCTGTCTGTTACTTTTTCACGCCTTAACTACTCAACCTATCATAGATACAGAGTCAACCAACTCAATCGATACAGAGAAGGTAACCTACGTATCTTTCATTATGAAAAAAAAAAACAACGCTGGACAAAAGTAAATGAGCGATAAAGATTGAATAAATGTACGCACACACACACATACACACACACAAACACACGCACGCACATGCACATGATGGCGCTTGTTTTATACAATTAAACGTCACTGAGGTTGACGGCGCGAGTTCACTGTTTTCTCCTCATACTAAAAGTGCCCAACGAGCCTAATTAACTTAAAATCGATATAATATAAGTATTATTGACTGTTAAGAAGTGGATACTTGTAAGAATTGGTGAAGTTCGGATTGTTTGTGTTTTCTTTTGGAGTGTTCGTCCGCACGCGTCTCTGCGAGGAAATGAAAAATACCGAGACAAAGCGAGTCCTCTCTTTATTAACTTCACTTACCTATGTTTTCGTTTATTATTCTATTTACATACACAGGAAACTATTTAATGTTATTTTCTAACATTTCTTTTTATTTAAGGTCTCCATTTTAAGCACAGTGGAAATTTTTGCCTATTTAATGTTTATAAAACAAATTTTCTATGAGATGAGGTCCATAATGGAGCGACCTCATCCAGAAGGTGCCTATTCACTCCAACTTTGAAAAGATTTGGGTTATAAATGATCTCGGAAACACAGATGCCAGCAGGGAGTTCGAAACCTTGGCAGTGCGCATTATGAAGGAAGATGACCAGCCGTACGTCTGAATGTCCGATGGAAGAAAGGTGAAGGCGGTATGAGCTCATGAAGCTCCTGCGAGCACACTCTCCAAAGTACATCTTATAAAAGACACATAGACGTTTGATTTTGCGTCTAGATGTGCCAGGTACTGCTTCTTAGTCGCCAATGTGCCGCCAATGTGCAAGTTGGTATTTTTTTGAACCACTTTGAACTTAGATCCGGAACAAAGTGTTTAAAACTTCGGTGCTGTGATATTTTTCACATTTTAACGAATCGCGTTTGTATTTAAACGGAAAATAAATGATGGGTTCCGTATCGGTGTATATTATCCGTCGGTTGGTAAATGTGAAAAATAAAAAATAAAAAACAAAAATGGCCGCCATTGAATGGGGAACATAAATTTGTTGAAACAAAACAAGCTCCTTTGTTCGCGGCGCGAGATATGATTAAATGCCTCGCTAAAAAATACAAAATAGTGATCATATTTTTAAAGAGAATATACCATTTTTGTGTTCACTTTCAAAAATGCATTCTTTAATATATGTAATTAAAATGTATTTCGCACTTATAAATTGGACACGCCTATTAGCACTTGTGCTATTATGGCATATTTAGTATTCTGTTGAGCCTTTAAGTTGATACAAAGTTTTGATCCACATTAACAATGGGTCAGAAACAATAAAAATCAATATTGTTTTGACTCACAGTGGGTCAAACGGCTACTTTCATTAAGATGGTCAAAACTAGTGGGTCAAAAAGGTAAAACTATTTTGTTTATATCACAGTTACTCTACAGTTATTTATATATAGTCTTTTGCTTATCTATAGTATCACAAACTTACTTTATGTATAGCATATAATCCGATGTGTAATTCCGTGACAGGTCATATATTGTCGATGCGTCGTCGCCTCACACTAACCTCTGTTACTACTAAGTATAAATTAAGTTACGACGGGTACCGATGTACTGGCTGATTGTGATTTATGACGTCATTAAAGTTATGTCAAGTTCACACTGACTTATTGTACCTACTTATTCGAGCTATACATACAAAGGATATTGTAGTCAATAATATAGATCTAATAGAACATAGGCTATTATTTTGTTGTGAAAATAATATCCTTGCATTGAAATAATACAACTTTGGATTTTGCGTCACAAATGCCAAAGAGGCACATAAAAAATACGCCTAAGACGGAATCATGGCGGAATCTTGCCTTCGCGCTTCAATGGTGAAAGGTAGTAAAGACCAAGTTCTACTATTTATTTTAAACTCTCCAATGTGTTGACGTAAAGTCACATTTTCTTTAAATGACAGATGTTTGGTTGGTTTTAAATGACAGATGACAGAGTTCATGCTCTACGCAAAGAGTATATAATCACTACGTTTTAAGAGACGGGACTCCCATACAATGAAAATGAAATCCACTGTTCTATGACAAAGATGGACTGCTCCAATACCAACCTAACCAAAATTAACAAGTACGATGCTGCCAACATAACGAACATAAAAATAAGGATGTGCTATTGTTACGATAAATAAGGTCGATAGTATAATTGACTCTATAGTCCAGCGGTTCCCGAAAGGTGGTCCGCGGAACCCTGGGGTTCCGTGGAAAGGCCGCAAGGGTTCCGTAAAAAATATTATCACACGTTTCGATGATAAGAGCACACGTACCTATTTCAATTATTGAATTAGTGATAGTGAATAGCTGCAGTAAAAAAATACCTGTTGTTGGGTACCTATTGACTGGAATTTTCGATGGAATTTAAATTCACAAACGTGTTTATTACTTAACAGGAAATGTATAAAAATAATTTCATAAAAACATATTTGTTTTTCATTTATACCTTTTTTAAGGTCGGGAAATTTCCCGTTATCAAAGTAGGGTTCCGCTTGGAAAACTTTAATCAATAAGGGTTCCTTGGAAAAAAAAAATTGGGAACCCCTGCTATAGTCTATGGTTTTATGAAAATCCCAAAAAAAGGCCTTACATAATTTTAAATATTATTTATTGACAAATAAAAAAACAAATAATTACAATCATCGCTTTATTACTATCATACAGTTTACGGTTATCGCCGACTGACGGAGTAGCAGAGAAGCAGTGAACGAAAAAAACAATGGTTAGCTGGGTGCCATTTTGGTATATGATTTGTTCCGCCTGGTATCAGTAGTACGGTTGTACACCTCACCCGGACTGTTGAGCCCCCTTTTGTATCAGTAGTTCGGCGCTGGTGAAAAACTTTTGTTTTCTAAAGTACTGATGTATGTACACACATGACGATTGTTTTACATTTCGAAGTAAGATAAGAGGAATAAATATGTATATTAATAATAACTTTAAAAATATAAAAAAGATATATCAAATTGTAAATCAAATGCTAGGAAGAGTTACACTGTCAATCGATATGGCCATACTTAGAGCATTTGATGCACAAGGAATCTCTACAAAATACATTGATAACAAGTGGCTAATTAAATAAAGAGGTTGAATAATGGACACTTATTGAAGTTTCTTGATATTATTATAAGAGCCTTATGTGTACATACAGTACCTTAGAAAACAAAGCACCAGCGCCGAAATACTGATACAAGAGGAGGCTCAACAGTTCGAGTGACGTGAACAACCGGATTACTGATATCAGGAGATTTGTTCGTCGTTCAATTGACAACGCAGGGCTGTCATGGTGGCAGACGCGGTCCTTAATGTTTTTTTATGGTACATCATCCTAACACGAACAAATCATATAGAAATTTTGGCACCCAGCTCCCTAGTCACAAGAGTAACTTCACATAAAATCTTTGAGGACTGCAGGATCTATTTATTTTTTAAGTTAATTACGGCAGTATCCAAGGTCGACGTTGAAGGTTCTGTAACACACATAAAAATTGGATTATGTCATGTATAACGTAATAATAATTTCATAAAGTAATTCAATGGATTGGAACGATACATGGAACAGCATTTCATTTGTTGTTTGTACAGGATTTTTAGCAATATGGAGAGGGAGTTCACTGAAAACTTCATCGTTCAATGGATTGGCAGAGATTCCGATACATGGAACAGCATTTCATTTGTTGTTATTTTCTTTTCAAAGTCTTGCCTGCACCTAGAAAGTAAATGAATAATAAATGTTATTTTTTAGTTAAATATACATATAAATAAAAAAGAAAGGCAAAATAAAACTAAAACAAACCAATTGGTACATTGGGGTGTATGCATGTGTTCATTTCTTATCATTCAGTGCAATAAAATCAAAAAGAAATTTTTGCCGATTGTCGATAAAAAATGGCACTGCACTATTGTTTACATTTTACATGCAACACATATGCAACACAATTTTATACGAAAATTTGAACTAAACTCCCAATAAACTATATTATACATGGTTTTAGAACAGCAGCAAGATATAATATGTACTAACCTATCTTCATCCAGCGGGAATTGGGCCAAAAATATTCGTTTTTTATTATCAATGCGACTCGTTCTTAGGCCACATATTTCGCAGCTTACTTTCGGCATCTAGAACACTAAACACGATACACCAAATATAACACTACGAAGAAAGAGTATTTAAACACTAAAATTTTGGCAATTTTTATAAAAATCAATACTCTGCTTGCCGAAAAATCCGAAAATAAACAACAAACAATCAAAGCAGTTGAAATGAAAGACGCCATATTGCATTTGCAACACATCAGTCATCAATATGGCCGCCGATGGTTTATTGCATAGAGTAACTTATACATACAGGTTTATTGTGGTTTTGATGTATAATACGGCCAAATTAGAGAATCGGTGATGTCTAATAACTTAATGGGTTTCGCAATCGCCTTGACTTAGTCGGGTTATTCCGGCATTACCCAATCCACCTGTTTCATACATCATTTTCTTTCCTTTGAGTTGCGCCAGCCTGGCTCTACGCATACTCGTATGACATTTTTAAATGTTCCATAAAGTTCGTAGTGTTTTGTATGGCGTGTGAAAATGTATCCTTGAAATAGCAATTGTAATTCGGTGGGTGATTAAGGGATATTGGTACCTTTCTCGTTGATATAATTCCAGATCGTTATTGGCAAAATCTATGTAATGTATTTACATATAATAAAATATGGTAACGTGCATCTGTACTTTTTTTTTCAAAAAAAAAAAAATCGTAAACTTTGTACTTATATTACCGAAGTCAAAAAATAGTTTTTATATTTTTTTATCTATTTGTCTGTTCGTTTGTGTACGCTAATCTCAGAAACGGCTTAACCAATTTGAATGCGGTTTTCAATTAAGTGTTGATGATTACTTATATTAAACCATAGGATACTTTTTATCCTGGAAAAATTTAAAATGTCCTGTGAGATTTTCGAAAAACGAACTACATCGCGTACGCCATATTTTAAAAGTCAAAGTCATAAAAAGTGCCCGAACGGGCGAGTTATTATATTTGATAGAACTCGCTCACAATAGGTTTCTGTACAGTTGAACATAAAAACATAATAAAATATTAAAGTGTAAACTAGATATTGCTTTTAGATAAAACAAGTTGCTAATATAAATTACTAAATTAAAAATTAATACCTAACATTTACAGTAATTAACAAAAAAGAAATATCATATTAGAAAATGTTTGATACCAATCAAAAACTAATTACCTGTTTAGCCAAAACAATAAACAAAATGTCCTGTTTAATCACAATCACTTATAACACAATACAAATAACAATTAAATTCGTATTTATGTCTCGCTGACTAATTTGCGCGTCGGTCAAACAAATCAAACACAAGCGATGCGTATTAACCAAACCAAACAATATCTACACACGAATAGGGTAAATGGAGACATCATTGGCACCATGACTCGAAAGGGCGGCAAAACTACCAGAGAATTTCATCGTTACCCTTTATCAAAAATGTGTCAGCAATTTAGTTGCATCACTCCTTGTGCTAGGTACGGCACGTTCACAAGGAGACATCAATTTTTAAGCCAGACCGATTTTTTGCAGGAAACGGTTTAGTCACGATATAATTTATTATTCATATTGGCATACGATTTTAAGATCTGGAAAATAACCGAAACGGGCAAAACTTTACATCCGATTTTGCGACTGCAATTGGACGCGGCACACAGCAAAATACCGGATACGGTTCAGTGGCAATAGCATTTTAATACATGCGTTCACACGAGCGCAGATCCAGTTTTTTACCGAATGCCTCAAAAAACCAGATCCGGCAAGTCGCAAGAGTTTTAAAGGAACACACCGTTATTCGTTTTTTAACAATTGGGTTTAACCAAAATCTTTTTCTAGGATGCCTTTGGTGGCGATAATATCAGTATACGATAGCAAGTTTTCATGTCAATCGCTTCCAAATTGTAGTGAGAGACTAAACGCTTTCCTGCATAAGACCGTATTGCATATTCACGCGGTACACGCACCATTCGGTTTTTGTAGAAAAGCAAAACCGGATGCCGTGTGAACAGACCATTCGGTTCTGCCGTATACGGTAAAAATCCTATCCGGAAAATCGTAAGTCCGTGTGAACGTACTGGTACTTGTGTACATACTTTGCTTCTAAAGCAGACAGGAAAATATTTCACCTTCAAGATTTTAAGACTAATTCAAGATTTTAAGAATTTCATGATTTTAAGACTAATTGAAAACGTTTACGTTGACAAGTCAGTTAGGTATGTAAATTTTTTACATCATATTTTTCTTTGTACAGTGTTATGTAGAGATAATCTGTATGTAAGGTTAGTCTTTAAAGTACTGAACTAAATATAGTTCAATACGACATATACAGTTTATTATTAGCACGCGAGCGACAGAGCTGTATAGCGACATCTCACAAAATTTTGAAGTAACAGTTGATTGTATCTTCTAACGACTACAATACTTTTTTGTGTAAAACTGCGGTAACACAATTGAACTTGGAAGAAATAGCGCAATTATACTGTGTTAAGTAAAAACGCACGAGGGTATATTTCAGTTTAATTATTTGTTAAAAAATTAATGGAAAAGGTAAATAGCGCGATGTCGACGCACGAAGCTCCTTCTCATCAGCTCGTGTCGTCAAATAAAATTAATGAATGTTCGAAATACAGTTGCAGTCGCATCATACAAATTGACAATTTCGTAACAGGGCGAAGTGCTCATTAACTGACGTCGAAACATAAAATGCTGGACTCTTTTATTATTCATTTTATAGTTGTTTTCACTTATTAATTGCTTTCTATAAAGTAGGTCGTCTCTTCTCGTTTTCACGTCCTTAATTTCTCTGTACGTAAAATACGTAATTGTAGCTTTACAAGCGACAGCTCAGAAGAAACAAGGTTGCTTAGGGGCATAGGGGCTATTTCTCTGTAGGACAGAATGCGTAGCAAGCTATGTTTGGGATTTCCCTGTGGGACAAAATCCGAAGAAAGCTATGTTTTGGATTTCCCTGTGAGACAAAATCAAAAGCAAGCTGCAATCCCAAAAATCCCAAAAATATGTTTGGTATTTGCCCGTAGGACAGAATCTGCAACAAGCTATTTTTGAGATATCTCTATAGGACAGAATCAGAATCAAATGACGTTTGGAATTCCCCTGTGGGTCAGAATGCGAAGCAAACTATGTCTGGGATTTCCATGGCGGACAGAATCCAAAGCAAGGTATGATTGAGATCCCCTGTGGGACAGAATGCGATACAAGCCATGTTTGGCATTTCCCCGTAGGACAGAATCCGAAGTAAGCTGTGTTTGGAATTTCCCCATGGCACAAATTCTGTGTGATAACTAAAACCGACATAATATAAGCTGAAGTTTAGTGTCAGTAGGCAGGAACAGCAGCTCTTAGAATCTACTAGGAAGCATTAAGAAGCGCGGCCTATGACTACCACTGAAAACATTACAAGTTTTTACAAAGTAGGATGCTGGCTGTTGGTATGGTGGTCTATCGAGGATGCCCTCAGTTATAGTTTCAAATTTTTATTTATTAATAATGATAATGAAAAAATATACTTTGGTTTAGACGTAATCTAACTTTGTTCATAAATAACACTTTTATTTTGTCTAATTTTACAATAGAGGAATAATGTATCTGGTTTGAAAATAATTGAGAGTGTCGTCGTTAGTCTAGTTTACCCTGCCCATATTTAGAGTTTGATCACCTTTATCGAATTATTTGCTACTTTTATTTGTATATGGGCCGGTATTTGCCACTGCCATATTTTGGAATGCATTTAGAACTAGTGATGGGACAAAAGTGTTGCAACAGTATCGACGTTTTACAGTGAGTAGGGAATTTCTGAAGCCTGGCTATGGTAAACTATAGGTACTTTATCATTTTTTGGTCTTCAAATTACTCGCGAGTTTTACCCGCGTCTTCTTACCGAACTTATTTTTACCTTTTTCTTTAGCGTTCATAAAAAATTTCAACTCCTGGCAAAAATATATGAGTTGACATTATATTGTGAGTCCAAAGTTGACCCCGCCGGGATCGAACCCGGGAAACTTGAGACGTTAGGCATGCACCCTTACCATTCACCCAACGAGTCGTCAAGGAAAATCAGTTGTTGAGTTGCAATATGTGTCGACGTTTTATCATGAAAACAGTGACGTCACTAAGGCACTTCAATAATTAAACAGGTGGAGTTTGCGGTCAGCGATCCCAGCACTGCATCTGGTTCAATCCGTGTACATGGCAACACTCATTACTTGGTGCATACGTCGATTGGAATTTATGGGTTTTGAGTGCTGCGCTGCAGTTACAAAAATTATATTTAGAGACCTTCAATCTACTACAACTATGGACTTCGTATGCCATACAAAACACTGCGAACTTTATGGAACATTTAAAAATGTCATATGCGCAGAGCATGAACTCTATTACCTGTCATTTAAAACCAACCAAATATCTGTCATTTAAAGAAAATGTGACTATACGTCAACACATTGGAGAGTTTAAAATAAATAGTAGAACTTGGTCTTTACTACCTTTTACTAATGACGCGCGAAGACAAGACTCCGCCATGATTCCGTTGTAGGCGTATTTTTTATGTGCCTCTTTGGCATTTGTGACGCAAAATCCATAATTGTCGTATAGTAGATTGATGTTCAAAACTCAAACTACACGTTACACCTGCATTTAATTTTGTTTATGTTTTAGTGGTCTCTAACTATGGGCCTCGTAAGAGAGCTCAACGTCGCTCGACGAGCTATAGAGAGGGCTATAGAATCAGAAATGAGGAGATCCAGAGATTTACGAAAGTTACCGATAAAACCCGGCAGATTATTAGTTGGCAATCAAAGATTTAAATCAAAGATGAGCCCTGTGCTTCTGAAAACTGTGGACGTAATATGTCTGTATGCAACGTGAACCGCTCACTGCTTTCTACAAGCTACTAAGGCGGGAAGAGTGAGCTCAGTCTTCCCAACGATGACACATTTTCGGCCGCCTGAAGTATGGCAACGGGGAAGACGGCAAGATTTAAATCTATGTTGGCAATGGGCACTTCAACTTAATAATCGGTAAACGGTAGGCCGCAGATCGACCGGTCCTTTTGAAAGGATGATGTAGGACACCTATCCCCAGCAGTGGACGCCCTACGGCTGAAATGATGATGTACAGGATCTGGGAGAAACAAATCAAGGCGAAACAAAATCAAGGTTGATTATCTTTGTATATGTATATATAAAATTGTGTCTCCCCTAGGAACTTCTAAACTACTGAACTGATTTTGATAAAATTTCGTAACTATGTGTAATTTGGTCCAACTTAAAAGATAGGATAGTTTTTATCTCAATTTTTAGTATTTATTTTTTATTGCAAATTATTTGTTTATTATACGAGTTATAAAATACCTTACACCGCCATCTGTGAGAATCTTATAGAACTCACAGTTGTTGTTATTGAACCTATTTTGAAAGTTATCTGTGAGTTCCATAATATTCTCACAGATGGCAGTGTAAGGTAATTTATCGGCCCGATTGATTAAATATTTATTATAGAAATTGCACCCTGTGCGAAGCCGGGAGCGGGCCACTAGTGTACGTATAAATTCCTACTTACATTATTCGAATAGGACCTTTTGTTTAGAAGTTACGAAGCTCTACTTACGATTAGTCTATTAGTCTTTGGGAAATTATAATATCTAAAGATGACGTTCAGGCGAATGAAGTCGCGGGCATCGGCTAGCTGTTCGTATAATTAATTATATTACAAGGAAGTTCAGATAACGAGATATATCGGCAGTAGATATTCCCTTAGCTACTCGCTGTGGGCTGCATATGACGCTCTAGCGTTCACGCACGCGTAATAACGAGCGCACAAGTGCTTGTAGTACTACACATTAATTAGCACAATATTCGGTTATTACTTCGTGAATGCCTCTTCATAGGCAGCCGATGCAAGTTTGGAAATGCTATAGCCTAATGTTGTATATGTCGTGTGCAGACATTAGATGCGATATTCGCTTGCAATCTAATGAAACATATTTGACAATAATTGTACTAGAAATTGCATTTGATTAACAAGCAATTTTAAACCTTATTGAAAGGGTGATATTTTTAAACAAGATGTTTAATAAGTTGACTTATTTAAGCCTAGGGGACCGAAATTTATTTGTTTATATTTTATAATATGTAATTATACAGGCTGGTTCAAAAATAATTTTGAACAGTTTTTGGGATTTATTATGTTATAAATAATAACGACTTAAATAAATTCGATGTTTTTTTCTGCTTCCTCTGATTTACTTTAGTTTAGATCTTGCTATGAAAAAACGATAATACATAAATAATTTAGTTACAAACAGCTTAGTGTTATACCTCACTTTGATCGTTATTAAATAGGCTAGTTTTTCTGCTACAGGGTTATTTTTTTGGTAGTACATTTTTTCCACAGCAAGCTTTTAGCTAGACTTTTTTTTCATAACATTTTGTAAATATTGAAAAAATTGCCATTACTCATAAACCGTGGTATTTACTGTTATAAAAGCATTTTTGTAGTGATGGTGTTTTTTTTAAGAAAACACCTAATCAGGCATAATTTTAAATAGGATCGAGTTAGGGTAGGACTCTAGAGATTTTTTATTGCAAATAATCGTCTCAACGTCCCTGTTTCGTTTGATCCACGATTTTTGAACCATTCTGTATACATATAACTTAGAATTAAATAAATTCTTTAAAAAACATGTAATTGAGATTCTTTAAAGATTGTAAGTTTATTTAACTTCGGACGCCCGACGCAAAAAAGTATTGTAATAAGTTTGACATGTCGCTGCTTAAATTCAAAAGTAGCACAAATCAAAAAATTCCAAAAATGTTTTTATTGCAAAAATACAATCACAATCCTTCATATTGTATGTTGCAAAAAAGACTTATGGTTGTTTTATTCGATTTTTAGTATATTTTGATATTTTTTTATATATTCAAATGTAACTTATATGCTTATATCTCCTCTAGTATTCAATTTATTATAAAAGTACTTAAAACATTTAATACTAATTAAAAATACGCTTCTAACTATGTATAATATGCATATATTCGATATATATCTAATAAGAAAAAAATAGACAAAAAATAATTTTATTTTTTTCCATTAGCTCTCTTGTAAAAAAGGTAATTTTGACTTGTGCTACTTTTGAATTTAAGCAGCGATGTGTATCTGTGTGTCTGTCTGTGGCATCATAACTTCAAAACGGATTGACAGATATTGATCGGATTTATTTTGTGTGAAAACTGATGTTATCGAGATGGTTTAAAGATCATCAGGTCATTTCATCATCGTAATTTTTTATGTGATAATTAATATAATTATGGAACAATTGCAAAGACATATTAATAATGAGAAAAATTCCTTACATAGTATAATTTATAGTTGCTTTCCTCGTCTGTCTGTGTGTCCGCTAAGCTAAGGTAGGGTTTATAAAAAAACCCTACCAAAGCTTTATATTAGATTTTATTTAAATTATTATTATTTTAAGGATTAGATTTAAATAAATGTATTAAAATTTATAAACATGATTTATTGTTATTTAGTAAATTTTAATAAATTATGCCTTAAGTAAAAAAACAATAATAATAAAACCTAATATATTTTTTTAATTTTGGATAGTTGTAGGGAAGGCCTATGGGAGGGGACACCTATGACATTTTTATTTAAATAGAAAAAAAAAACCAATATTTTGCAACCAAGTTGAAACAGTCTGTTCTGTTCTATTTCTTCGCTAGCTACTTTTTAACCGCCCAACGGATATTGATACGGTTTTCACTAATGGAAAGAATGATAAACGAGGAAGGTATGTATGTATAAAAAACATACCGGGCGAAGCCAGGAGCAGCTCACTAGTAGGTAGGATTTCCCAACTCTAAGAAATAAATAAAAAAAAGGTATAATAGGTATATGAGCGAGTTGAGAGTGAAGTAATAGGTAAAAATCAAACATGATAACTCGCCGGTTAGGGCAAGATAAATTCCGGCGAGTAGTCCAGTAACTATATTTCATGATTCCTTTAGTTAGTACATACTTGTAAATGTATTAGTTTAATAGATACATATTTCTACACTTGACTGTACCGTGACAAGTTAAGCTAGGTAACTATTTCAAGTTGAAGTTGACAAAGTGTTAAAAGTTGTGTCGAGTTTAGTGACAGACCGCATAGTTAGTGGATTCGCAACTCAACTTAGTTCACTTTGAAAACTAAGACTTGTATGTCTGTTCGTCATTATACTTCCAAGCGTTTAAGAAGATTGAAGTATTAGAATAGCATTTTCATATAAATTGTGTTTTGTCTAACGGGACCATCCTCATCTTGTCGAAATCCCTATTTTTCTGACCAAGCGCTATAAGACATTCTTTATAATGCGCACTGGCAAGGTTTGGAACTCCCTGCAGGCGTTTGTTTCCTAGCTCATATAACTCAAAACTTTTCAAAGTCTCTAATAAAAAACAAATGGTAACCATATATGGTATATGAAGACCATTAGCCTGTCAAGCAGTGATCGCTCGGTGAACACTTAGGTCATATGTCATGTGATCACTTAGGAACATAGAGTAAAGTAAGAGTAGGTAAGAAGAAATTATAAATTTTACTGGGAAAATATCGTGTAATTTCGGCAATACGATTTCATGGATATTTAACTTTAAAAGTATTGAAATATTTCCCAAACGCATTTTCACGTTTATTTATGAAATCTGTGAAATTTTATAATCTGAATTTCATAAATCTGTTATATTCACAGAAAATTGGTGAAATTAACTTTTATTACCTATGTACTTACAAAATTCTCCACAATGTAAGTTAAAAAAGAAACAAGAGCCTTGTTTTTGAATGCTTTCCTTTGTCATTTAGGCATGTGGGTCGATAGATATAGGTCTTACATATCAAAATTTGATATGAAATGAGAAAGTCAAGGCAAGCCGCAAGCGAGTCAATAGAATGTGTAATTGTCAGCGTGACCGAGGCTTTTAGTAATGAGAAAGAGCCGAACGAAGTCGGAATAATGGTTATGAATAAATTTTTCGTCAAATAAAGTGTATATGTGACGTCACTGACGCACGAGAGGAGGCCGAATTCGAGGCACGTCCGAGAACATGCGTATATGAGCATTAGACGTAAACACACCGGAATATTAACCTCATATTATAGCTTTTGCAGGCGGGTTTACTTCACTTTTCACAAGGAAATTTAATTGTATTGCCAGCGCCATCTGTGTTGCTCATTGTTGAACTAATTGTTTATTGTGTTTCAATAATACATCCACAGATGGCGCTGATTTGATCGATCTGTTTCTGCTACTTTAAATTCATTTATAATATTAGGTAAGGATATTTTTGACTCTTTTTTTTGTATGGATTTTGTATGCCCTAACATTGCATGTACTGGCTCTTGACAAACAGACATGCAGTACAGATTTCTATGATTTCATTTAGTGATAGGCCTATACAGTTAGATGATATTAACGGCTGGATCGTGCCCCTAGTTACGTTAAATTGCAAGATCACTCATATAAATGCGAGCAAGGTAAATATTAATATCAACATTTGTTATTATACAAGTCTGTTTCACTTGTTTAGTCAAGTAATGTCGGTCTAAGTAGTGCTAAGAATGAGGTTGGATCTTATAGAAATATCAAGCCTTATAAGATTCCGTACGAAGTACCTACATCTTTATATTAAAGCCGATAGACAGTCTACTTGATATTAGCTGGCTACCGTCGCCAGACCGTCGCCTATAACACAAGTAACGCAATAGTTGTTGCAAGTGCGCTGCCGCCCATAGAAGGATTAAAGGTAAGGTATAAGGAAGGGTTGGGATGAGTTAATGGACTCTGGCATCCCTTAGTTACTCACCGAAACACAACAGCACATGTGCTGTTATTTCACGAAGATCTTCTATAAGATTCTCTTAACATCTTTATAATAAAGTCTACAGACAGGCTAGCGGTCAACATGAAGGTACGTGGCTACCGTCGCCTATAATACAAGCAAAGCAACAGGTTGCTGTGCATGCTAATCTCAGAAACGGTTAAACCGATTTGAATGCGGTTTTCACTTTTGTGGCGACGATCATCTGGATTAAATTATAGAATACTTTTTATTTTGGAATATGTTAGGTTCCTGTGAGATTTGAAAAACCGAACTAAGTAAGTACAGCGTGTATAAATTTTTATACTAAAAACCCTTGGAAGCCACAATTTGTGTGTAAAATGACAAAGTATTTATTTAAAAAAAAAAAACAACCA
This sequence comes from Synanthedon andrenaeformis, assembly GCA_936446665.2. Lineage (NCBI taxonomy): Eukaryota > Metazoa > Arthropoda > Insecta > Lepidoptera > Sesiidae > Synanthedon > Synanthedon andrenaeformis. Next base: position 237,183 of record OW387802.2, read on the forward strand.
AAGTAGTGGCAACGCACACTACGTTTAGCAGTCATTTGAGCAGCCCTACTGGCGGCAGTAACCACCCCCTTACAGAAGAACCACCATGAAATAACAGCACGTTTGCTGTTGTGTTTCGGTGAGTAACTAAGGGATGCCAGAGCCCCCTTTTTTACAATTACAAGAGGATATCCTTTTTCGCACTCACAGCAAGTGAAGCATTGCTTTTGATAAAGGCGACGGTAGCCACCTAGGTACCAGTACCATCAAGTGGACCGTCAGCCTGTCTGTCAACAGTAAAAAAATAACATAAAACAAAAATATAGTTAACATACAATACCATTAGTAAATAAAGTTTACAATATTATAATGCATACGTCGAACAAATTTTAACGTGCACTTAAATTTAAATCAAATAGGAAGGAGAGAGAGGTGACGATTGCTAGAGCGAGAGAGAAAGATGGCGAGAAATGAACGACAATGAAAAGCAGTTTACGGCAATTTTACTGCTTTTGACGCACTACCCCAATTGGAAATTCCTCGGACGGTTCCGACGTAATGGCTTTAGACCATCAATCTACTACAACTATGGATTTTGCGTCAGAAATGCCAAAGCGGCACATAAAAAGTACGCCTAAGATGGAATCATGGCGGAGTCTTGCCTTCGCGCGTCAATAGCAAAAGGTAGTAACGACCATGTTCTACTATTCATTTTAAACTCCAATGCGTTGACGTAAAGTCACATTTTCTTTAAATGACAGATGAAAGGGTTCATGCTCTACGCATATGTCACTTTTAAATGTTCCATAAAGTTCGTAGTGTTTTGTATCGTATGCGAAATCTATATTTGTAGTAGATTCATGCTTTAGTTAGACAGTAAAACAGAGATGATTGAAATACCTATGGCGAACAATCAAACGCTCTAACATCCCATAAAACACTAAAATTTATTCCCGTTAGATTTCATATTCATTCATGGTGGCCACAGTGCGTTATGCACTCGTAAACTGTGCAGCCAGACTGGCGACAGTAACCATTCTTTACAGGAGACAGTATGTGCTGTTAATCTACTTCATTGTTAAAGTTAAGGATGGCAATGTTTACTTAGTCGATTTTAAACAAAATATCTATGTTAGTAACTTCATAGCATTTCCTGTGGCGTTGCTTATGTTATAAGCGACGGTAGCCACTCAGCCTGTCTTTTGACATTCATTTTTTATGTTAAGGCCGGCAGACAGGCTGACCGTACTCTTGATGGTAAATGGCTACCATCGCCTGTACTGTAGGTACTTAATACAACGCCACAGGTGCTGACAAAAACTATAGTAGAATAGTAGAACTATGCCACCGAAACACAACAGCACATGTGCTGTTATTTCAAGGTGGTACTTGGTAAGAGGGTGACTAAAAGATACCTACAGTAATCTTAAACTTAATTTTTAAAAGTATTCCAATAAATCAATGGATATTATAGTAGGTAAATGAAAAATGTCTCAAACTCAAGTTTACCTCAAAGTTTATGATATTCATAAATAAGGTGTATATTTTGAAGTCGGTCGATGTTCAGCGAAACTCCTCAGGAAGATAATTGGAAAACTTTATTCTTTTCATACATGGTCGCAATAAAACGCGAAGCCAATGTCTCTATACTTACATTGATATATATTCATTTTCTTTTATTTACTCTGTGGAAAAGATTTTCCAGTATACCATTTCTAAGTACTTATAGGTACTTTTACTATTATGTGTTCTGTGTTACAACAACGAAGTAATGTCTGTCTGCCCATTTGGTTGTCGATGGATTAATCTATACTAATACCTATACCTTTTATAAAGAGTGAAGATTTCTATGTTTGTAATTAATAAACTCAAAAACTAGTGGAATGATTTTGAAAATTCTTTCACCTATAGAAAACTACATTATCAGCGAGTAACATCATCAATACTAATAATAAATCTGTAAGTGTAGGTATTGTATGTATGTATGTATGTATGTTCCTCCATAACTCTTAAACGAATTAACTGATTTTCATGAAACTTGATAGATAAACATTTGGACGTAGGTACGGGACACAAGATAGGCTACTTAATATTTTTCAACGCGGACGAAGTCGTGGGCACCAGCTAGTAGGTTATATTTTAAAAAGATACGCTGGCGAAGTCGCGTGCAGCAGCTGGTTTATTATAATACTAGCTGGTGCTCACGACTTCGTCCGCGTTGAAAAATATTAAGTAGCCTATCCTGTGTCCCGTATGTATGTCCAAATGTTTATCTACCAAGTTTCATGAAAATAAGTTAATTCTTTTCAGAGTTATGGAGGAACATACATACATACAGAAAAAAATTCTAAAAATAGTCAATTTAGTTTCAGTATCATGTATAGAGCCTATAAACACGATATCTCTGAAAACAAAGTAACTTACTCCATAACCGACCGTTACAGATTTATTATTAGTATTGATAATTTTCCGGAATTTCATTATACAATAGTAAAAACTAGTGCATAATGAAATTCCGGATGAATTTCCTTTGGCTGCACCCGCATGAAAGGCTGTATGTAAAGAAGGCTAAGCTACTCTTAATTAATGTTAATTTTTAATATTCTTGTAAGACATTTTGGATTCCGAAGGATCATCATTATCTCAGCAGCAGGACGTCCACCGCTGGTTAACATAATAATATGTAATAGGTAAATACAACGTGTACAAAATAATTCATTTTGTTACAATTTATTGACTTACACATTACATACATTATGGTATCGCAATAAATAATTGGATTAAATTAAAATTGAATTGCTTTCGTCAAAATTAACCTGACATTTTAAATTTCAACTTAAGGCCAGGCCCTATGAAACTAAGGGAACTTTAAATAAATGTGCTGAGTCAACCACATATCTGATCAATGTGGAATTTACATATATATATTTTGAGACCTTTATCTGTAGATTATCAAGTCAGAAACATAATTAGGTGATTTTCATTCGATACATTTTTTGATCGAAATCGGCGCCTTTTCCCGAGAATATTACATTTTTCTACTAAACGGCTTGAGTTATATCGCCAAAAAACTGCTCGTAGCAAGGAAACATTGTTTACCAGTGATTGTCAAAATAAAATAAACTTAGGTTTATTTTTACTCCTATAATTAACGAAAACAATTTTGAGACTTACGTTGTTTAGTTCCGAGCTAGTGCATACCAAATCATGCTTCAAATAATGTACGCAATATTCAACCTTACGTAAGCTGTATCTTGCGATATATTAAAAAAAATCCTAGAGAGCCGCCGAGCAACTTGTAACTCTCGGGTGGCGGGACGTGGGCGGAGCGAGCGTAGGAATTGTTTTCGTGGGGCCTGCTCTTAAGTTAACAGTTGACCGTGCCCAAATGAACTCAAGTGACCAATAAGCAGCCAAGTATCAGACCACTTGCGCATCATTGGATGTCGCACACCGGAGGGGTGTGTCCTGCGCTCGCGCATCATTTACGAAATTTTCTGTGACGAATGTATCCAAATTGTTGAATCAATACTAATAATAAATCTGTAAGGGTCGGTCATACTTTGTTTTCAGAGATATCGTGTTTATAGGCTCTATACTTGATACTGAAAGTAAATTGACGATTTTTACAATTTTTTTCTGTAGGTATGTATGTATGTATGTTCCTCCATAACTCTGAAACGAATTAACTGATTTTCATGAAACTTGGTAGATAAACATTTGGACGTACGAGACACAGGATAGGCTATTTAATATATTTCAACGCGGACGGAGTCGTGGGCACCAGCTAGTATTATCTAAATTCCTAAGCCAAACACTGAGAATTTGACTTTTTATGTAATATTATTCAAATATCACTTAATTTTCATTAATTTCAAACAAAGATGAGGTGTCAGAAGTTATACTTAATTTTTTATTATTTTACAACGCGGACGCAGTCTTCGACACCACCTAATAAATAAGTATGTAAGATAAGAAGAACTATCTCACCATTTCCATGGAATTAAATGAAATTGTACCTAGTTATGAGATTTTTTTTTTCTTATAATATCTAGGCGTCGTAACAGAGAGTTTGGTAAGCTGCTTAAGATTTTTCCTATTGTATAACTTTGTTAAACACCAAAGAATTATTTCGGCCTTCTTAAGTAACTCAAATTACTTAAGAATTTATTGTCCTGTGTTTTTATTGACAAGTTTAACTTAAGTAGGTATATATATATCATGTTATATATCATTATCAGTCTTTATTTAGCATCTAAGTAGCTTTCGATCGCGACAGCATCCGAGCCCCTTTAACTTAAATATCTAACATTTTAATATTAAATAAAATAACTAATAAAATAAAATAAAATAAATAAAAATAACTAATATTGCGAGTATTTATCTGTTTGATTTAATTCTTTATTTCAATAGGCAATTAATTAATTAAATATAGTACGAAATTTTATTACAATAATTATAGAATTTTTAAGTCAAGCGTCAAGTTTTTAGTATAGTATAGTAAATAAATTATTGTTAGCTAAACAAGTATTCGTAAGTTCTATTAAACTTTTTTATAAATAGGATGGACAAAGCAGTGCCTAATCGACTTAAATAGACGGCGGTGTACCTATGTATTTGTATTTTATATTTCAGTAAGACTAATAAATTTTTATTACGGCAGAAAGAAGGCTTGGGCGCAGGCGGTTGCTGGCCCATGGCCTGGGACCCGGGTGGTGGTCTTGGAGGAGACTGCCGCTCGTCGTAACGTCCTCCGAAATGGCCGGCGTACCTCCACTACCGGGTACGCCAAGGTTCCGACATGAAGCGTACCCCTCCCCGCGCTGGATAGCCGTGGCGGGGCACCGATGTCGTGTCATAACGTCCCCGCAACCCCGCCCATCAACCGTCCGCGCTAAAAAGTTGTTGGGTTTAAGCCGGTACGAATCCAGCATAATCCCGCATTGTCCCCTACACTGCCGGGTATCCAAGAGGATTTCTCAACGTTAAAAAAAAGAGTAATAATTTTTAAACAACTGTGCTTAATGAACTGAAATGAGTCGTTAAATTATTGTTTGACTTCTGACTTTTTTCATCTTCGTAACACGCTTCGTTTTGTTTTTATAATGAGCTAGACATTATTTGGGTTCCATGTCCAATACATGAAATATAAGTAGTTCCTTTGTGTCATGCCAAAGAAGCATGACACAAAGGTACTATATTTCATATATTACTTACATGTTAAAGAATTTACTTCAGCGACAAACAAAATGCCCACTCATAGGCATGACTGCATTTAGTTGAAAAACAGAAATAATTATAATATTATAGGAGTAAATATTCGTTACTATTTGAGTATTGAAATGATTTTTTAGTTTCTAAATCAGTGTGCCCTGCTACTAGTACTCCAAATCCAGACCAGATCCAACTTTGAAAAGTTCATTTTCAAAGTTGACCCCTCCGGGAATCGAACCCGGGGCCCTTGAGACGTTACCCTTACCATTCGCCATTGTGTTATTATAGGCGTGGCTATGAAATAAAATAAATAAATAAAAATAAATTTTATTCTATGAAAAAGCTACAAAATCGAGTATCATATCAGTGTAATAATGCTTCTATATAAATCCAAATAAGTGTACCTATATATAAACCAAAATTTGTTATTATATATTATATTATTATTTTCATTTATTTTATTATTTTCATTATTTATTTATCCGTCCATATTATACTGATAAATAAATAGGCGTGGCTATACCATCGCCTATATCACAAGGAACGCCACAGATGCTGCAAGTGATCTGCTCACAATAGATAGTAACTCTTATTTAATCTTTGACAATAGCTTATTTAATCTGTGACAATAGAAACTCTTATTTAATCTGTGACCATAGCTTATTTAATCTGTCACAATAGATAGTAACTCTTATTTAATCTGTGACCATAGCTTATTTAATCTGTGACCATAGCTTATTTAATCTGTGACTATGTGCCTCTCCAGTCCTGAAGGTTAACCGTCAACTTGCTGAACCGGCTGCTCGACCGAGGCAACTCCAGTCCACTCTCAGATATTTCACCTTACCCATCAAAATTAATTTGAGCAGACATAATATCTATCGTGCCTAAACACGTGGCCAAGATATTCAATCTTGCGTTTTTTGATGACTTTCATCATCTTTCGGGGCATTTAGACCCGTTGGAGAACGGTTTCATTTGTGAGACCGCACTCGCTAGCGAGAGCGACATTGACAGTTGAAAAACTGTCAACTGTCAATGTCAAATTGACAATTTTCCATATAAATATTTTACGCTCTCGCTAGCGAGTGCGGTTATTGTAACTTATGGTAGAGGTACAGCTAATACGAAGCCTACGGCGGTAGCACCACATTTCAAATGCCCGTAAGCGTCCTTTAGTGTCCTATTTGAAAGTCAATTAGCAATTAGGAAGCAAGTAGGATTAGGAAGAGATATAGAAATGGGTTTTTAGGCATCCCTCACTCACTTACCCAAAACACAAAAGCACACGTGCTATTTTTTCACGATGGTCTACTGTAAGCGGGTGGTTACTGTGGTGATAATGCGAACTGAAGCTAATTCCGTGATTCGGCTATAAAACGGCTGCGTCACAACTAGTGAGCTCTCCTGAGTTACGCATCCGGTCAGACGGTGTGTGCTCGCCTTATTTTTAGCCAGTGACGTCATCGGTCGGCTTTTAGCCTCTGATTCACCGATAACCAAAGAATTTACATGGATAATAATAATTGTTGTAGTCAATATAATCCAGAAGATACATAATTTCGATGATATAATCGTAATGTTTGATTGATTAACAAAGATAAGATGAAATCTTTATTGTGTGTGTAACACACGTCTTTATTGTATTTTTGTTTGTAATGAATAAATTCAAAAACTAGTGAACCTACAGAAAGCTACATTATCAGCGAGTAAAATATTTTTTAAAGTTACGCGGGCGAAGTAGCGTGTAACAGCTAGTTTTATATAAAATATTTTTTATTTAGTACTAGCGGCATGTTCCCGGCTTCGCCCAGGGTGCATTTTTTTTTTACGTAAAAACCTTCCCTGATTATCCCTCTATCCATGAGTGAAGACAGAATTAAAATCGGCCCAGCCGTTCTCGAATTTTGCGGTTAGCAACACATTTAGGGATTTATTTTTATATTATAGATAGCGGCCCGCTCGAGAATTTTCGAGAAACTTCTAGAATTTTCGAGAAACTTCTAGAATTTTCTAAAAACTTCTAGAATTTTCTATAAACATCTAGAATTTTCTAGAATGTTAGCGAAAAAAAATCCGTTCCTATTAATAATACATAATGAGCGACTCAGCCAAAGAAAAGATATGCCGCAAGGAGAACTCATCGTATTGCATGAACCTTCGTTTCAGTTGTTAACAACAAATGCAATTGTTATGAACGAAAAAATTCTTTTTTTTTATTGTCACAGGGTTAGTAACTTTTTTTCAGTAAAAGAAAAAATATCGCGTTTGAAAAACTCGAATATATTGCATAGATCCCGTTTTTTATTGTTTATAGCGGCCCGCTCCCGGCTTCGTCCGGGGTGTATTTTTTCTAAAATAAACGTAGCCTAAGTTACTCCTTATTACATCAGCTACCTGCCAATAAAAGTCCCGTCAAAATCGGTTTAGCTATTTCAGAGATTAGCCGGAACAAACAGACAGACAGACAAAAATTGTAAAAAATGTTATTTTGGTGTATGTACCGCAATTTACATAAACAAAAAGTAGCCTATGTTACTCCTGACGACCCCCTCTTCATGTCTGCAAAGTTTCATCGAAATCGCTTCAGCCGTTTCTGAGATTACCCCGAACAGACAGACAGACAGACAGACAAAAATTCTAAAAAAAGTTATTTACGTTTTAACAGAATGCGAATGACTCTCTAAGCTTAGTTTGAGGCAATTTTTCGCAAATCACAGACAGACACTCTGATTTTATTTATATAGATATTGATGAATTGAAATTTCCTCAAAGTATAGATAATATATTTCAAGCTAAAATATTCAGAAACAAGTTTGAATCAATATAATTTCCATGTAGGTACTAAGTATATATAAATATGTTTAAAACACATATTACTAGTTTTTATTTTGTGTATTTATGAAAAGTTCCTCAAAGTAGATAATATTTCAAGCAAGAATTGAAGAATAGAGACACAAGATTGAACGAAAGGCGTCACAACAACAGAATAAGTAATATCGTTCGATTCGCAAATCGTGACCGCGCATTCACGGAAAGTATAAAATGGCTGTTATGTTTCACAAACAAATAATATTCGATACAGAGCATCGATACACTTTTAAAAAATTGCTGAAACAACTCTTCAGTTGTATCTAGGTAATAGGTATTTATATCTGACAGTTTCAGGAATAATTCAGGAATAACAGAATAATGATGTTTCAGAGCTCACATAACTCAAATTTTTTGAAAGTTGAAGTGAATAGACATCTTCTGCGTGAGCTTGATGAATGAAATGAATCTTTAATAAAAATAAAAAATAATAATAATAATCAGAATTTCTATTATTGTAATAATTGGCAACTTTATTTTTTAATTTTATTAAGGCGAGGACTTTTAGCAGAAAAGTGTTATTTTTGTCGCCTAATTTTCTTACAGTAAAATTAAAACTAAAATAAAAATACGGTGCATAAATAAACAATATAAAAAAAAGTTTAAATCCGCCAGATTTATACAAGAAATTCTATTTTCTGAAAAAAAAAAAGAAAAAGTAAAATACTGCCGAAAAAGTTAAAGTTTTAATCGGCTACTTTTATTTCCTTTTTCATATTTTACAAAATATTTAAGAAAAACCTTTCAATTTTATTGCCACAACAAATTTTTGTGGCTAGGCTAGTCTAATTACTTTTAAATGTTCGAAATTTTTTGGCTGTTTCTTAGTACGGAATGCTCCATAACTGTTTTTTTAGTGCAGGCTCATTTCTCACATTTTTCTCCAAACTAAAAGTGCCCAACGTGCCTAAACAACTTTTCACTTCAAAAACTCCATGAAGATCAAAACTGTAATTTCCATTTTTAAAAGTTTGGAACTAATGATAGGTAGGACCTTTTCTAAACAAAAATATTTATTAAATGTTAAGGTTAATTTAGTTAAACGACGAGATATGAGTTGGCAGTAGATTAAACTGTTCATTGCATTTCATAGAATATTCATGGTCCCGCGGGATCTCACACTAAATTAAACACAAGGAACTCGACCGTTTTGTTGCTATGTGGAATAGCAATAATAAATGTTCAATCATTAAATTGTTATACCACAGAATAATAACAGTACTACAAATATGTACTACTGACATCCTAGATGTTCGCACGAGTGCTAATTGCCTGTCAGGACATATTTATGTACTTGGATGACCAGTACCTTTACCATGAGTTTACAATGACCGCACTCGCTAGCAAGAGCGTAAAATTTTTATATGAAAAACTGTCAACTGTCAATGTCAAATTGACAATTGAGAGCTTGAAATATTTATATGAAAAACTGTCAACTGTCAATGTCAAATTGACAATTTTCCATATAAATATTTTACGCTCTCGCTAGCTAGTGCGGTCATTATAACTTATGGTAGAGGTACAGGTTTTGCTAGTGTCTGTGTCATCTTTGACAGAGCCTAGCACAAAAAATTAGTCACGACCGGGAATCGAAATTGTAAAAGAAAAATATAATAGTGGTATCGGATATATTATGCTTGTACTTAACTATTTCTTTTATTCGGTCTAAATTATAATATAATTTTTAAATATCACAATCTTTATTTCCCACATACTTAGCCACAGGCATTTAGATATATTGTAATGTTGTCATAATTATTACGTAATGTTTGTCATGCGTGATGTGTTGATAAATTTTGAGAATTCATTTTGACAATAAAAAATACAACTTTTATTGATTTTGAGGCGGTACGAAGTTCACGGGGTCAGCTAGTAAATAAATAAATTAATTAATTCAACTTATTTGTGAGAAATATTAAATAAGTAATTATCCTTACTACAAAGTCACCATAAAAGAATATTAACGATTGTTTTGAGAACATACCTATATGTAAAAAATATGGGATGTGGCTGTACATCCCATTTTTTTTACGTAAATAGTGTACATTACGAGATGATTGATGAAAAACTCTTTGATGCTTTAGCTATCGAGTGGTGTACTTAATTTTTTTTAAAATATATAACTATATATTATATATGTTACAGCATCAAACTGTATTTCTATCTCCAAGCCAGATTTTAGTTATCATCGTTCTGATTTGCCTCTGGACTATGGAAGCAAATTTAAAGACGTAGGTATTCACGTCAAAAATTTAGACACTGATTAATCGTCGTACACAACATTATTTTGTATAAAAAACCAGCTCTTAATAGAAATGAAATAGAGAAAGCTATCCGTCCTGCTCGCACACACACCTGACACGCATGACGTCACAACAGGTGCCATGGATAACCGTTACCAACTGACCTCAGTCACAGAGTAATTTTTTCTTTATGACAGTAGTGTTAGATGCTGCTCATTTTACTTTACGTTTTGTTGGGGTTATTTTGGCGTATGTGACGATGTGTGACTGTGTGTGTGTAACAGATGGATGTCGCGTGCGGTGAACTGGAACATTTTTTGTTCTAAGTTCCTTCGCGTTGGTGTTACCTATGGATAAGATTATTTTATTTATAAAACTAGCGATCCGATCCCGGCTTCGGACGGATTTTTTTTCTGTAAATTGTATATAAAAGCCTTTAACGCTCTTTCCATTAGTGAAAACCGCATTAAAATCAGTCGTACTTATGTTATAAAGCTTAAAAATAAAATAGTTTTTAGAGTTTTTGTCTGTTTGTCTGTGCACGCTAATCTCAAAAACGGCTTAAGCGACTTGAATGCCGTTTTCACTAATTTAGGTACATGGTACATATTGATTACCTGAAATAGAACGCTTTTTATCCTGGATAAATGTTAGGTTTCTTGTAGGATTTTCAAAAACGCGTATGAAGTTGCAAGTTCTACTAGCTAGTAGAAAATGAAAACTGAGACAATACTTAAATAAAAGTATTGTAATTTTTTGTTTATAATCCCAATGGACATGTTTACCCTACATCCGTAGGCGACTGTACTAAGCACCGCCTCGCTCTGCGGCATCGGCACATTGATTGACATATCAATTTGTGTGGCCGACAGTACACCTTCTACCATTCTATTATATCACCGTGACCATCCACAGCACTTACATATATATGTCTTTTAAACGTCTTTCTTTAAGTGAAGAGGAGACTAAGGCTAGAGTATAAATTTAAGTTACTAGGTTCATCTCAAAAGCGCAGTTTTTTCCATAAAAAGCTATATAAAATGATTACCATACATAAAATATTTTTTTTGAAAATCTTATAAAATTACTATAAATTATTAATATTCTAAATGAGATGTGTGGTCTAAATAGATTATTTATTTATTATTATCTAATCTAAATTTATTCTAAATAGATGAAAGATATCAGAATAGACGATAGAAAGCAATAGATATGGTGGTCTAACATTTTTTACATATAGATATAAAGAAATACAAATAAATAATAAAATGCATCAACAAAATCGCCTTATCAAGCTTGTCTATGCAATTATTTCCTCCATCTGTGAGCGAACTTCGTTAACGTAAACTAGATTTCGATACTAAAATGGTTTCTGCTGTCGAAACTCCAACAATAATGATTATAAATAAAACGTAAAATTTTACATAATAAAATTGCTCAATACTAATGATGCTAAAACATAAAATAAGTAAAAATATGCACAAAAAAAAAAACACCATTTGTGTGTGTGTGTTTTAAGTTTTTGCAGCTAAACTAATGCATTGACCTAGATGAAATTTGGTACGGAAATATATTGAATCCTAGGAAAGGACAAAGGAATTTTTTTAAATTATCTCCGAAGAAATTGCTATAAAAAAATCTGTTGGTAAAACTTGAAAATCCAATTCTTGTCAGGTCTGGTGACAAATTTGATCAAGTTATAATTTTTTTTTAAGTTACAGTACCTAAGCAGTCAATCAAATGTTATCCAATTAAATGACTAGAAAATATCTATGTCATGCTGGTCTGGATGACTGTATTCGAATCCTTTATCTCAATCTGTAGTAGTATACCTATATCATATATGTCTTATTTTAAAGATTAAATAAAAATTTAAAAGTTTTTTTTTTATTAACCAACTATTATAACAAAGTTTGAGAGTATCGTTACTGTAATTGTTAATTATTCATTTATTGGCGTATACAAAAGACCTGTAATTTTACAATTACAATAATATATTTTGTAAAAATAAAAAAAGGGGTTTTTGTTGACAAAATAAAAAAAATGCTGTTCTATTTGAGCGATTTGGACGAAGGGACCGTTTTAGTCATCCTGACACTGGCCATCATAATTTGCATTGACACTCGTATTTTGTAACAGAAAACAATATGAGGCTTTTGTTACTTTATGTTATCCCAATTATCTGATATTCCAGAAATATCTCTGTCATCTATTGTACAATTTGTACAATACCTATTTGTGATTACAATATCTTTCGGTATGTGCATTAATTCGGGTTTAAATTAGGGATGCGGGATCAATTGTAATCTTTCATTTACAAGAATTTTCGTCCTGTCACAAAATGCTTTCATCAACTCTACTGCTGGATGTAGGCCTTCTGTTCTTCTGCATCCAGCCGCTTCCTTCAAAGCCTATCGGTCGTCTATCCACTTAGCCGCAGGCCGCACCTGCTCAAAATGTGCCCACTTATTAAAAACCTATTACTACCTATTTGATGAATAAATATTTTGATAGTTGATAACCGAAACGTGTTTAAAAATATAGGGCGCAGTTCTTCAGTCAACGCTTGTCTTACCAAATGCCGAGTGGTGACCCGAGAAGCACTCACACATACGCAAACCAACCCCCCGTGTACACACGACACCCACACACTCGCAGCCGGCCCTGGGAAAGTGGGAAACGCTGTTAGTATCGGGAGAGACGCCGTCGGGTACAGACGTCCGCGAATCGGCGCGTTCGGACCGATCCGAAACGAACGAAAGCATGTGAATTTTTAAGTTAGTACCCTTCAGTGGTGACCTATGGTGGATTTGTGATCATGTAATGTGTTTGATTGTACATGTAGCTGTGTTGTTGAAAAAGAAATTGAAGAAAACGAATAGCAAATTTCAACAACATTGAGAGTATGTCAAAAGGTTTTTTTTAGACGATTTAAGTGTTTTTTTATTTAAATATAGGAGTATAAAAACGACTTGTCTGATTATGTAAACACAGCCCAAACTAATAAGTCTAGAAAGCTTAAATTTGGAACATACCTAACATAGGCTTATTTTATAACGTAAACATTGTCTAAGAAAGGATTTTTAAAAATTTCAACTAACTAGTCTACAATAAACACGTGACCCTCAAGCAATTATTGAAGAAAACCTATACAATATTATTTTTAAATAAATCTTCATATTTCACTTTTATATTTCATATAAAACAACCATCCAAATTTCCGACATTTCGCTTAGATTTTCCAAAATTTTTCACTCATACAAACTTTGCCCTGAAAATAAGAAACTAAATAAAAAAATCAGCAAAATCAGTTGATGCTCCGTCATAGGTACATGTGGCATTTGATTTTTATTTATTAAATATAAATAAATACAATTAAATAGATAATTGAAAAAATAATAACAAACGAATTTAATATCTTGTTAGAATGTATATAATATATTCTAGTTCATTTAAATTTAACTTGTAAACCAATCTATCTATATATAATAATTTCAGTTTGAATTTTCTCTCATCGAGCTAATATTTTATTTATAATTAGATCAGGAGACATAAAAGCTTGCAAAAGTTTATATATCTAGAGACTTTGTAAGCTATTTTCAAATAATTACTAACATCATAGGATTCCTAAGATATCCCACGTCTTGAGGGAGGATAAAATTGTTCACAAATTAATATATAGCTATACACTTCTGCGTTTTTCTGTTAAATACTAATCGTTGCACGCGACGTCGTCCGTGTATCTTTATAAAATACAATATAACCTATGTTACTGGCTGATAATGTAGCTTTCTATAGGTGAAATAATTTTGAAAATCGGTCCAGTAGTTTTTGAATTAATTCATTACAACATACAAAAATACAAATTTTTTCTCTTTAGTCTAGGTAAGTCAAAGAATTTCTTAAGATCTAAATTTTAAGCTCCAATTAATAGAATATGCAATAACTTCAAAAGAATTTTAATTGCATAGGTACACCTATGTTTAGATTGAGCACATTAACATAGTTATTTAAACGTAATAAACTTTTAGATAGGGTATCGTGTCATTACTATAGTTACATGAAGTACGTACATGAAGTATTGTTTTGACTGAAATCCGACATCAAATAACTAGACCCATACGTCATGTATACGAGTTTTCTACCATTTGTATCACAGAGAAAAATGTTAAGACTGTACTAGGTAACTATATCATATAGTTACTTCATTTTTTTTTAGTTATTTTTTTATGTTTACTCAAACTGCAGTTGTTATATGTTATTAAATAAATAAATTTCTAGGTCTCATAGAAAAAAGTTTGCAGCTGTGGCCAATAGCTGTGAGAATCTTGTATGTAATATAAATAAATAAATATATAATACTGATATACTATGTACCTATGAGCAACGAACCTATATATTTATTTGGGTACGAATCTACTTTTGGCTGACTGACGCCCGTGTTTGATTATTTTGTCTTCCGTCAGAACCGCCGGGATATTTTTATATCGCTACAGCGAACGTTTTATAATATATATTATATTGTATATGCGAAAATATTCACAAATAAACATCTGGACATTTTAGCGATGTATCCAATGACGGACTAGTTAGCTCTAAAATAGTGTTTGTAATGTATGACCTAATGACGTACACTCGAGTCTTTCACACCTGGTTGGGTCGTAACAGCCACGCCAATCAACCACCTGTCTTAACAGGTAACTTAACGAACATACATACTTACTTAGATAGTTAAAAATAACTTAATTGTACCGTCAAAATGTTTAGCCATCTGTATAAAAAATATTAACATTTCATTCCTTCCATATTAATACTCGTACATAAAAAAAATCAAGATTTATTTATGTCCAAACTTATCTGAAAATTTAAGGATACTTTACCTACGCCTTTACAGAGTTTGAGGTATTCACTGGAGGGAACATTTTTAAATTAATGCAGTTTTAAATGAAAAATTTCGCCAAAGCTTTTAGGCGAAAGGAATTTTTTAAACTGTCTGTAGATCTAATTTGAGAAACTGTAAATCTATTTTGGAGCAATATTATTTAGACGCCGCGTCTGAAACGAATTCATTCGCGAAATGGGTCATACAAATTGCGTTCCAATAATATTTTTAGTTACAAAATAACTTATAAAATAATTTAAATGAAATTTTAAAAAAATATTAAATTCATTTATTTTCAGACAACTGCACCCATATTATGTTACATTAGTTATTATTTATATTAAATTATTTCAGACAGTACCATATTAAAAACTAATATGGGTAAAAGCATTTTTTTTAAATATTTTTATATATTAATAGTAATAAGAAGTAATAATAAGACACAAGATAAAAGCTAAGTAAGAATAAAAAACAATAACTCATTTGATTTATAAAAAATCTTTTGCCAATAGTTGTAATAGAATTTTCAGGATGGACATTTCAATAGGGTTAAATATTTTAATATAAAATATATTAAATAATATAAAATTAGGTTAAAAGGACATTTATTATGACTAGTGGTAGCAAAGTGGTTGAACTAAAAATATATATTTAGTTAAATATGATCCGTTCACGTCAATTATAAATGTGTTTGCACAATTTTTTTTCAATGTTATGGCCGGCAGACAGGTTGACGGTCCACTTGATCTACGGTAGGTGGCTACCGTCGCCTATAACACAAGCAACGCGACAGCTACTGGAAGTGGGCTGCCGACTACAGAAGGATTAAGGATAAGGGATAAGGGATACAGTAGGATTAGGAATAGGGAAATGGGGCTTTGGCATCCCTCATTCACACACCAAAACACAACAGCAAACTTTCAGCTGCTATTTCACTGTGTATTTCTGTAAGGGGGTGGTTACTGCCGCCATACGGGCTGCCACTACTATTTATTTAGGTATTTATTAATGACAATCAATATCTGATTCATTGCCATTATTTTATGATTCTCTCTTGTAAGACACTTTGTCATAGCGAGAACCTCTAAAATCTAGATGTTTGCTAAATTTTGTATCGAGTAAAGATTTTTGAATTTCCAAGCCCCCAAGCGAAGCCGGGCGGTAAACTAGTTATTACGTTACAATAGGTTATTGTTAGCCAATTCTCTCATCTCACGGTGTTGCAAAAATAAATGACTTGACTCGAAGTGACGTACGTATATTGCCTACGCGTGTGATACTGCACATCATTATCTATACCTAGGTGATATTGTTACTTGTTGAGTTTCTAAACAATAATTACTCTGTTTTGTGTAAGTATACTGTAACAATACCATGAGTTGTTACCGAAATATGACGTCAGTTTACTTCTGTTGATAACGAATAAACTAGCTTCGAATGGTTTACAATATGTCGGACCATGAGTTTCGCTAATGTTTACTTTACTCGCTAACGTTAACTCGATTGTGTCTAACTTCACGCTTAATAAAGCTATTTAAATGTACTTGAAAGAAAGAGAAGGATATAGGATTCCCTACGTTCAAACCATGAAGAGGTAAGGAGGTAAATAGAGGTAAGGAGGCCCAACTCTATACATGAGAAAGTGTCCGTTGAATACGCTCAATTAGGCGGCGCTGTAATAGCATTGGGATGTGACGCACTAACTAGTAGCATTTTATTAATGGTTATTTCATGAACTACACAACCAACCAATCATAAAACACCAAAAAATAATTAAGTAGGCATTTCAATGACAATAACAACAATATAGAGTATATAAAAATATATTCACGACTTTTCACCCTTCACTTTGCTAGTGAAAGATTTAACTACTAACGTTGCGGTATTTCTCGAGACCATCAGTCAAATTTGTAACTCATGGTAACTATACCGATTTTGTATAGAAATGTCAAGTTTACCCTAAGCCCAAGGTACCTAAGTAGTGAATTAGTGATCACACTACACTAAATTGATTTCTAAATCGAAGACATAGAATTGAAAATAGATAAAATCTAAATTGGATCCAATCTGTTCTGCGATTACACTTTCCAATTTCCTAACTTGGAATCCTTCAAATTGTAAAGTGTGATAACCGCTTTAGTCGCTAGTGACTACATTCGATAGGTTTTTTTACTTATTCAACTCATGGTACTGATTTTAGTTCTTTGAGTGACCGCTAGAGGCGCTTTACAATTTTCCATACAATTATTTTACGTTCTCGTTAGCGAGTGCGGTCGTCATAATCTCATGGTAGTCATGTCCTGTTATTTCCCATTGGTCTTCTGTAAGAGGGTGGTTACTGCCGCCAGACCGTCTGCCCAAATGATTGCAAAACGCCTTGTTTTTTTACTTTTTTTTTAAATATATATTTAATGTAGGTACAGCTATGTCTAATAGTTTCTATTAGCATTTGTCTAATAGAGTAATTAAATAATAATCAACTGTGAGAGATTATTCGGGAGCTGAGAGGAAATAGTAAATAGATATGTCGTGAGTGGGAAGCCTTATCTAGAGTCCCAACAAGGCCACATTATCTTCTACATAATAGGTAATATCTGGTATGTATTGTATGACTACGTAGTTCCGCATTGCTAACTATTAAGAACTTAATACTTAGATTAAAGATGGGATAATGATATTCCCAAAGGATGGAGACAGCTGGCACTTGACCGCAGGAGCTGGCATGACCTGGAGTAGGCCTAATGTCTTCGGACTACCTGATAAACTTGCGGATGTTTAATTTAAACATGATTTACAAAATACTAGCTGTTGCTCACGACTACGTCCGCGTTGAAAAATATTAAGTAGCCTATCCTGTGTCCCAAATGTTTATCTACCAAGTTTCATGAAAATCAGTTAATTCATTTCAGAGTTATGGAGGAACATACATACATAAAGAAAAAAATTCTAAAAATCGTCAATTTAGTTTCAGTATCATGTATAGAGCTTATAAACACGATATCTGAAAACAAAGTAACTTACTTCATGACCGACCCTTATAGATTTATTATTTATATACTACTATTGATACTAAATATAATTAAATATATAAAATAAAATTAAAAAAAAATACAAAAATATTAAACATAACATAACGTATTTTTCTTTTTTTCTATTATAACACTGTTTTCTGATTAAGATGTAACTCAAAAATTACTTGATCGACTTAATAGATAGAAAGTTAACTACATTAAATAAAAAAAGTTACAAAAAACGGTCGGTAGTTCACTTGTTGAATTCTGGTAAATTTAAATTTAAAATGACGATCATAAGAGTTTCTTGTAAAAACCTAATCTATACAATATAAATAAAATTGGAGTGTCTATTTGTAATATTGAAATAACCGTTTTTTACTACATGCATATGAATATTTATACGGTACATACCAAAATAACATTTTTTACAATTTTTGTCTGTCTGTCTGTCTGTTTGTTCCGGCTAATCTCTGAAATGGCTTGACCGATTTTGACGGGACTTTTATTGGCAGGTAGCTGATGTAATAAGGAGTAACTTAGGCTACGTTTATTTTAGAAATACACCCCGGGCGAAGCCGGGAGCGGGCCGCTAGTTGTAAATAAATATTTTGATTTTTTGATTGCTTATCTACTCGTATACTATTATAGAGATAAGTTTTGTATTTTTGTTTATAATGAATGGACCGATTTTAAAAATTCTTTTACCTATAAAAACCTACATTATCAGCGAGTAACTTAGTTTAAAAATAATTTCACAATAAAATGAAATCTAGGATTCATAGAAGCGAACCTGTTAAGACTTATGGTCTTTTTTAACCTTTTATTTTAGAATAGAGTTCTAGCTTCTTGCCTAGGCTAGAGACGGTGAAAAGGCAACCTATTAAAAAACCTTTCGCAAACTGAAAATTCCATTATAATGAGCGATGGAATATAGTTAAATTTATTTAAAAGACAGTAAATCAAATATGAATAATACGAGCGATATTGTAGCGATCATTTATCAAAAAGCTCTGATCTGTAATGCTGATCTCTTTAAAGTAAATACTTACTTTGTGAAATATTTTTAAACATTAAACCCTTTTTGATTTTCTGTTTGATTAATGTGAATTTATTTCGAAATGAGAAAAGGTTTCATTTATTTTATGTATCTAAATATTAATTTAAACAAAATTTAATATAAAATGACAGACTTCTATAACTACCTACAAATAAAATAAAATTCAAGAAAGCTTTTAGCAGATTTTGGTTTGACAACGACGATATACTATACATATAGGTACTAGAATAACATATTATGTTATAATCCATGCTCCATCCATACTAATATTATAAATGCGAAAGTAATTCTGTCTGTCTGTCTGTTACCTTTTCACGCCTTAACAACCCAACCGATCATCGTGAAATTTTGCATACACGTTGTCAGCGATACAAGAAAACACATAGGGTACCTTTCATCCAGAAAAAAGTGTTGTTTCCGAGGGATCTTCTAAAATTAAGAAAACTAACGCCTGGCAAAAGTGTAATAATAAAAGATGTCACGATGTCAGGCGTTTTTTTTTTAATTTTTTTTTTTAGCTAGACTAGCTAAAATAAAAGGGTAATATATAGGGTAATATATAAATAGCTAAAATACTAGGGTATGTAATGTGTGTATGTAAATATCTTGTACCGTGTGTATGTCCGTATGTTTGTCCCACACTGATGAGAGGGCCGAACAGTAAATAAGGGACGTGGCGAAGCATCAAATGGAGGTAATATGCAGAATACCAGCAAATACATGTTAATAAAGCATCTTGGTTCAAGTAAAACAAGGCGCGGTCTCAGTGCTAGCTGGCAATCGATAGTTTGAAAGACGATATAGCGTTGGATATTTATAGAACCGATATTGAGATATCTACATTAACACTGATCCCTGACATTCTCAGAATGTCTCAAAATGTATTCAGGATAAGTAGTTATACATAAATCCTAATATATGTATAAAAGGCGATGTGTGTGTGTGTGTGTGTGTATGTTCCCTATGGACTCCAAAACCGCAGTACCGATTTTGATGAAACTTTCAGACAATCTTCAGATTAGTCCAGCGGGTAATCCTGTGAAGTTTGGTAGCGATCAGACGTGAGCGAAACCGGGAGCGGGTCGCTAGTATATTATAGAAACATAATGGATTTATGTAACAATATAACGATTAAAAATATTAAATTTAAGTTAAAGCAATATTTTTAAAATTGTAATTAATAGTAAATAATAAGATTTTAATAATAATTACAAATGATAAGACGAGATTAGTTAAACTTCAGTGGCTTTCAGTGTTATCATTTTACATGTATTTTATATTAGCCTTAAAATTGTAAAAATTATTAAAAAAAAATATTACTAGCTTTGGTCCGGGTCTTTGTCCGTGTATCTTCAAAGTTAATTTTATGACTACGGATAAAAGCGATAAATTTCACGGTTTTAATCACATTTACCAAATCATGAGGTGACTATGAATATTGACCGGTTGTAAATATTTACTTACCACATTTACCGTAGCATATATGTACATGTTTCAAAAAAAGTTAATTCATAGATTTTCTTCTTATCTTTGTGGCCAAACATAAACAAATTTTAAACATTTTTTCTAGATTTTACACACATGGCGTTAAATATATTATGTAGTAGGTATAAATATATATTTTTACTAACTGTTGCACGCGACTTAGTCCACGTAACTCCGCTTATGTTACTCACTAATAATGTAGCTTTTTATAGGTAAAAGAATTTTCAAAATCAGTCCAGTAGTTTTTGAGTTTATTCATCACAAACAAACAAATCTCTTTATAATATTTTATTTTATTTTATTATACAAGGCTTCTAATGAGGCGGGCATCGCGATGTTCGAACAATATCGCGATGTTCAAAATAATTAGCACTTGGCGGATGCCGCCGCGATTATAGGAAGCACCAGTAAAATGCACCAGTAAAAACTCCAAGGAACATCCAATGTATTAAAATCTAATCTAACCTAATCTAATCTAATCTAAATCTAATCTAATCTAATCCAATCTAATATACTAAATGAGAATAAAAAATATATTGAAATACATGTCAAATACATGTCCAATATAAATAATCAAACAAAACTAAAACAAATAAACGAAACTAAAAAATGTCAGGTGCCGGATCCACGGACAAGGATGACAAGATATTGTCTACTATACTATAGATATATATGGATAACAATATACATCTATAGTATAGACTATAGATATATATTGTTACCCGCTGTAAACGACACCACCGCTCACGGTTTTATGCTCACGCTTTCGGACTGCTTGACCTACATTTGTACTTAAACATCCGACTGTATATAACCCGATCCACTATGCATTTATGAGTAATACTTCTCAAATGATTTATATATGATCAAATACGAACATTTATTTCTTTATTTTTTAAATGAGATGTAATAAATTGTAGGTACAGCCGTTATCATTATTTATCATGGCAAATATGTCGACCATTCTTGATAAGAAATAAATTATATAACCATTCTACAATAGCGATGTTGACATCTCAAAATATCTAATACTAGCTGCTGCAAGCGACTTCGACCGCGTGACTTTATAAAATATAGCCTATGTTACTTGCTGATAATGTATGTAGCTTTATATAGGTGATAGAATTTTCAAAATAGGTCCAGTAGTTTTTGAGTTTATTCATTACAAACATACAAATCTTATCTCTTTATAATAAACTATTATTATTAATCAATACTAATAATAAATCTGTATGGTCATGGAGTAAGTTACTTTGTTTTCAGAGGTATCGTGTTTATAGGCTCTATACATGATACTGAAACTAAATTGACGATTTTTACATTTTTTTTCTGTATGTATGTATGTATGTATGTTCCTCCATAACTCTTAAACGAATTAACTGATTTTCATGAAACTTGGTAGATAAACATTTGGACGTACGGGACACAGGATAGGCTACTTATTATTTTTCAACGCGGACGAAGTCGTGAGTACCAGCTAGTTTATAATAAAACTCCACTTTGAAATTTCGGAAATTTCCGTTATGACGTCACATGTTCCCAACACTTGTAAGCTGTCAAAGCAATATAAAGTCTGACAGCGGTGATGTCTGAGAACAAGTGACGTCATGCACTTTGGTTGGTGTTTTTTGTCACGTGACTTGAAAGTGTATTAATTACATTATGATTATTAAATAAAAACTAAATTCCTTAAAAAAAAATATTAGTTAATTTTTATTTGAATAAAGTTAAAATCCCTATTCTTAGTATTGGGAATTGAGTTTGCACTGTACGATCCGCTACCCGCTTTAAATGTGACCACACCCCATAATAACCGTAACGAAAATGATCTGTAAATATGACATCACGCCTCATGTATCGCTAAGGGACTACTAATAGACATTATTTCAGATTTCATTGAATGAACTGCGATATTTCTGGACGTGATGCGATCGTAAAACAAGTCATTTCTTATGAATGTATTTAGGGAATAACTAATTTGATGGCGTTAAAAATACGCTGGCAATGGCACAGATTCATATAAAATAAAAAATAAAGATAGAGCCCTGTGGACGGCAGTGTGTAGCCAGTAAAACTACGCCTTCGCCGTGTACATACAAATGCAATCAAACTACGCCTCGCCTTATTTACTAATGAAAATGCCGAATTGCGTAGTGAAAGGGTGTAAAAACCAGCCTTTAAAAAAATAAAAAAGCATGATAGAGCCACATTTTACACGTGTTAACTTGGAAACAAGTATTTTCAATAAAAATAAATAAAAATGAGTTATCATGGCAACACCGGCCTACGCACTACATGTTTATAAAACCTTTTTGTTTGGTCTGTGGGCGCAAATACAAACTTACTTATTCAAATGTCAAATTTAATGTCCCTTCGAATCCAAATAATGTGAAATTGACTGTCTGTTTGGCTGTTATCTTTTCACGCATTAACACACCTGATCATCATGAAATTTCGCATACACGAGGGATACCAGAAAGGACATTTCTAAGGACTTTTCTAAGAAAAGTACCCTATGTCCTTTTTTACTGACACAGAGTACTGTTCCCGAGGGATCATTTAACCAACGCCGACGAAGTCGCGGGCACCAGCTAGTAAGATAATAACTTCATTCTAATAAAGATATGCTTTGACATAACTATTTCTATCTTGCTATGAAATACTAGGTTTTGACCGTTACTTTGTCCGCGTTCAATCTTCATTGCTTACATATAATTGAGCTCACACTATATGATACCTCAGGATATATATGATGTATATAGGATGTGTACATCAAATATATCCTGAGGTATTCTCAGGATATAGGATATACTGATGTATATGATACCTCAGGAACATTTCTTTTGTTTGAATGAAAGGTATCCTTATAATTATGTAGGTAGAGGTATAGACGTGTTTTTTATGTTAAGGTCGGCAGACAGGCTGACGGTCCACTTGATGTTAAGTGGCTACCGTCGCCTATAACACAAGCAACGCCTCAGGTGCTGCAAGTATGCTGCCGACTACAGTAGGAATAAGGATTTAAGGAATTGGGAAATAGGTCTGGCATACCTTACTCACTCACCGAAACGCAACAGCACACATTCTGTAAGGAGGTGGTTACTGCAGCCAGACGGCTGCCCAAAGTGACTGTGAAACGCAGTGTGTCTTTCCACTACTTGTAACCCTTAATATATTGATTTTGATTTGACCTTTGATTACATCGGTTCGATCTGATTTGGTTTTCTGTAAGGGGGTGGTTACTGCCGCCAGACGGGTGGCATTATATTTATACTGGGGGGGATATAATTAATGAAGATGATATTTATTTATCGACACTCCAGTCGAAAGTTCACGACACCGTAAAACTCCGATAATGACGTCATTTGATATGAACATTGAATTGTTTTCATTGGTGATAATATTTACTCGAACAGAGGTAATTGCGATGATCCGATATCTGTCAGTTTGACATCTCTCTGTGCTGCGTTCAATTCGTAAATAATTCGCCAAATATTGGCCAACATTTGGGTCAAGCCAAACACACTTTATAAATACGCGATCATCGCGCTCAAATAAAATGCTTCCACGAAACTGTATGTTACTTGTAGTCGGGGAGCTGGCGGTCAAAAAATGTGGCCGAAAAATTTTTTTACTAGAATCAAAAACGACTTTTTTAAATTTTATTTCAGATTATGAATGTTTAGATAATTATTTTTGATTTAACTATAAGTTTCTGTGAAATATTTTTATTTAATGTAATTAAATACGACAAAATTTACAGAATTCTGTGATAATTGTAAGATTTGGACATGATTATGCATGTCTATGTTCGTGTCAGTCTTTAATAAAACGAAATGTATTGAAAAAAAATAAAATTATTTTTGTTTTAATGCTTCATATATCCCTGTTATATTAACTGCAATATATATTATAATATTTATTGCAATTTTATAATTTTTTATAGAGTTACATAAATTGATTTTTCAGACAAAAAATACACAAGGAAATGCTAACTATATCCCTATCTATTTTCTAGAATTTATTTTTTCATTAGTTATTTGAAAAATTTGCTTATTTTTAAGCATTACTTATACGACCTTTATATTTATTATTGATATTACTTATATTACCTTTGATAAATAATACCATGCAATCATCAACAGCATATCTCAACGTTAAGTCAATCATATCCATATCCCGGTCCTAATTCCTTATCCTACTAGGGCCGGTATTTCAACTGTTACTATTCTTAGGAATAAAATTTAAGTGAGGCTTAACTTTACTTTAGCGTATTTCAACTTTCACTCAACACAAATTCGTTCCTGAGTGACACCCTTAAGTGTCAAATTTTTAAGTGACAGTTGAGTCGTCACTCAACTGATTTAAGTTTAGCTTAAACATCGACGCCTACAAGTTTATTAGTAAGGAATTACTAAAAATTATTTGTTTTGTAGTTTACTATCAAAAATTTATATAAGTAATAATATTTTTACATATGTAATTTGTGCGCGCGCATTAAAGTATAAAGGCAACGTAAAGATTTACGAAATTTTCTTCAACTAACACGTTAAACTTATTTCAGACAAAATAAATTTCATCTAGAGAAAAATTGTCTGCACGATTCCTATATATCCTGGGTTTACGAAGTCGGTTTAAACGTTCTACAAACGCAATAACTTCTTCGTCATCACTGCTTGTGCTGCTACTGCTAGAACTTGAACAAAATAGAAATCATATAGAAATACTTGTCACTCAAACATTTTAGGATTTTTTCAATTTATACTTACATGTCAGACATTATTTTTAGATTAAAATAATATTCAAAGTAAAATTAAATATGTATTTAAAAATTAAAATAATATTCAAAGTAAATATATCACAATGTTCAACGTTGTTTGTCATAGCCTCAATCAACTAACAAAAAAGTCAACTTCACTTGGCTGCTGTCAATGTGACAGTTTTGACATATAAATGAATGAACTTAGAGCGAAATCACTAAAATGTTGCCAGTTTTTGCTGCTAAGTGCAACTCAGTAAAGCTTCACTTAAAATTGTACTGAAATATGCGTAACATCAATAAGCTTAGCTTTATGGTAAAGGTAAGCTTAGTTAAGTGTAAGATTTAAGTGAAGACTGAAATACCGGCCCTAAGCCTGCTGAACATATAATAAGAAAAATAATAACTTAAAAGAAACTAAACACGTAGAAACGTTATGGGCATTAAAATTGTTTTTTTTTTGCAGCTACTTTTTGAGAACAAAATTAATATTAAACTTTAATAAATAATAGTCAGAGAAACATAAGCGTTGACATTCATGAATTTGGGTCAACTAGAAACATTATTCTTATTTTAAACGAACACGTAATCAACGAGAAAGCTTCTAAGCTCTATCTCACTCATTCCTAGTTAACTAAGCTCCTATATCACAAAAATACATATTTATTTTGTCTATCTTCATTTTGAAGATCTTACTCATTGAATATTCACATCCGTGAATATGAATATCGTCATCATCGTTATTTCTGGTGCTTTACATTGGCCTCCCTCATAATTTTCGTCGACCTGATAAGACCTGATAATCAGGTCGTATGTCCACCTTGTGGGTAGATGTCCTACGCTGCACTTGCCGGTACATCCCCTCTAATCGAGTTTAAAAATTCTTTCACCTATAGAAAACTACATTACCAGCGAGTAACGTTTAGGTTATATTTTATGAAGTTATGCGGACAAAGTCTTGTGCAACAACTAGTGTATTATAAAAAGAGAAAGGTTTTTATTTTTGTTTGCAACGATAAAATCAAAAAACTACTGAACCGATTATAAAAATTCTTTCACCTATAGAAAGCTACATTATCAACGAGTAACATGGGAAACATTTTATGAAGTTACGCGAACGAACTCGCGTCTAAGCAAGTAATTAATAAGTTGTAAAATTCTAAAAGTAATCCGCTATTCACCTTGATAGTGCAGCCGCTTCAGAAATACCTATGAGTAATCAATGAACTCAAAGGAATGGTAAATGGTGAATATAATTCTGAGGTACGGTCAACTCTGCGTTGGCTGGACGCCAATTGTGACTTCTGGTCGCTGAGATGACGGTACGCCTCAATTCATAAGCGATAGCGATTATCACAGAATGTCTGAAGCATAGATCATTATCACAGTTTCGACCTTACTCATTTTAATGCCTTCGCACGGTTAGATATTTGGCTTTGCTATCTCGCTGTCATATACATGTTAAGATTTATATTTACACTTTACACAATTTTGTCCCACTCTTATATCTGTTAAGGTTTTAAAGTGAAGTATCTGCAATAAATTGTTTCAGTAAAATTTATAAAATATTAATATTAATTACAAAATAGCACCGTGAAATAACAGCACGTATGTTGTTGTATTTCGGCGAGTGAGCGATGCTAGAGCCCATTACCCCATCCCTTCCTTATTCCTTATTATTAATCTTTCTATGATCGACAGCGCAGTTGCAGCACTTACGGCGTTGCTTGTGTTATAGGTGACGGTAGTCACCTATAACACAAGCAAGTAATATCAATATAATCAATAGTAATATCAATATAATATAAGTATAATCAAGTAGACCGTCAGCCAGTCTGCCGTTTTTAGCATTAATTTTTTTTTTCCTAGATGTTAATTAAGTCAGAAATTACTTCGCATACGAACTTTGCCACTTCTTTCACTTATTTATTTGTTTATTTAAAACAATTTTGTAAAAATTATGTACAAATCTTACATTAATATAAAGCCTTTTATACAGTTTGGTAAATCAAAATATGTATGTAATCTGGTTAGTTCTACGTATACAACCAAAAGAATATATAGCATTGATAAAATATACACATAGAAAAGATATGTATTGTGTGTGTTAACAATTGTTTTAAACGAAAACTGCCATATAAAATCAATGTCGTTACTTAAGTCGCGTGCCCGCTATAACGGGTGGCTTGTACCACGACACATAAAACAAACGTGTGACCAAAATGAAGCTCTGGAAAGTAATGAAAAATCTTCTACAGCTCACACAGTAAACAATAATCAATTTTATTAACTGCGCCGCAAAGTTGCCAGTTATTTTGTCGGCGCAAAATTTCATTTGGGCAAAGTAACGCGATACGCTCGTTTCAAATAAAACACGTACTATACCACTTGTAAGGAGAGTTTATTGAAAATCAACAAATTAATTTAAAAAATAATCTCTTAAATTCTATGTAACGAATTCAAAGCGAAATTCGTCAAATCTTTACTAATGTAAAGAGAGAATAAATGAAATTGTTATGAATAAACTCAAAAACTACTGTACCGATTTTAAAAATTGTTTCACCCAAAAAGAACTACATTATCAGTGAGTAAAATAGGCTATATTTTATAAAAAATTGGACGAAGTCGCGTGCAACAGCTGGTAAAATCAATTTTTGATTAATAATAATAATAATATACAAATTTATATTTCATCAGTCATGCTCTGAAAGTAGGTCGTATTTCTTTCGAAATTCTCGACGTAAATTAGATTTACAGCCCCAGGGATGTACCCACCTAAGTAAATTTAAAAAAAGATAATATCAAGGCTGCTTTTAGACTGATTAATAACCAAATAAGTCATCATTGTTCAAGTTGTTGGCAAATTACTGTAACATTCTGTCTAATTTAAGAATTTCTATTGTAATTTGTGAAGAAATCGCCAATCGCACTGGCCAGAATGTATTCTTGCAACTGAATACACTAAAAATATTTTAAAATAATACATAGGTTCACAGATACATTCCGTAGTGTGTAAATATATGAGGTATAAGCACCCGAAATGCTTATCATGTATTTGGGTGTACCGGGTTCGATTCCTGAAAGGGCCAAGTTTGGAAATGAACTTTTTATAGTTGGCTGAGTTCTGGGAAGTTGCATGTAATGGCTGCACACACTGAGTTTTGCAGTCATTTGGGCAGCCTGACGTCAGTCTGGCGGCAGTAACCACCTCTTTACAGAATACACCGTGAAATAATAGCATGAAATAATATGTCGGTGAGTGAGGAATTATAATATTTTTACGTAATAATCTCTAGTTGTAGAGTTTGGTTATGCATAGATTTCTATTATTTCGCAGTGTCAGCAAAAAGTCAAAAGATTTGGCCGTGCTAACTCTTATAACTCGTTAAGTCACAAATTTAAACTTAAATCTTAATCATATTGTTGACAGACTGAAATACTGTTAAGTTTTAATTAAGCGCAGAGTTTTCACTTAATTCGGAATTATGTTGGATTATTTATAAGCCTCTTGGATAAAATATGCAAGAGTTAA
This sequence comes from Synanthedon andrenaeformis, assembly GCA_936446665.2. Taxonomy (NCBI): domain Eukaryota; kingdom Metazoa; phylum Arthropoda; class Insecta; order Lepidoptera; family Sesiidae; genus Synanthedon; species Synanthedon andrenaeformis. The sequence goes on from OW387802.2 coordinate 266,219, forward strand.
ATCCCTTTTTAAATATGTCTTTTTCTGCCCTGGTATTTTTTATGATAAATAGCTGTGATGGCCCATTTTATGGTAGGCGGAAACCGTTGCCATATATAATCGCCACAATTAACACAAGAGGGATAAAATTGCGCTATCTACCAATAGGATAATAGGATAATAGGATAAGGATTAGATATGAATTTTTTCAAACATACCTAATATTTTATAATTATAATGTTACCTACAAAAGCAATAGTACAGGGGTGTCTTTTGAGAGTATAAAAACTAAATGAAACGACACTTAGAAGGCTTAAATTGTGATGTATAGACAAATAGAAAAAAAATTGTGTGTCCTTAAAATTCGTACTCCTTAAAATTTAAATTTTCACAATTCGAACACGCCGAAAGAACAACATTGTTGTTTTTTAAAATAGTATTGATAGTATTGTGTAGCTGGCGCAATATCTATGAAACTTAAGATATTCTACAATATTAAAAAAAAAAAATAGAACGTAACGCATTCGTGCTCGCATTCCATGTGACAATTTTGATTTTACCCCCATAAATTTTCATACCACGAGCTTATATATAATGCAAATCGATTCTTAAGGAGTAAACTCCAAAAACAAAAGTCCAACCAGGATACAAACCTTTTCAATTCAGTAGCCAAACTATATTATTAACCAGCTTATCCGACAGACATCATTATGGCAAAATTTGTTGGAATTTGGCAGCTGATGTGTTATTTTAGATGAGCAAAATGAGGCTTTTACGTTTTTCCGGTCAATTTTTCTAATTTTTCTCTTCATTAGAACAATCCTCGGACATCAACGAATTTGTCCAGCCATTCTTGAGTTTTATTTTTCCAAGCATCTCATTACAATTAGCAACACATTTCATTATTATTATTTTTTTAAATATTATATTCATTAACATAAATACTAAACCTCAGAAATAAGTACTTAAGGCTTTACATTTTTTATTTAAGTTTAAAAAAAAACTTGAATTTTTTTTAAATAATGAATTATCTGCTTTCGGCTCCTGGCCTAACATCCGTTGGCTGCAGTTCAACTATTAGTTACGCACTAACCGAGCCAAATTAATGTTGTCCGGTCGCTGGCGACCTCCGAGTTGGTACTACAACTTAGCAATTTGTAGATCAAATTACACTGGCCACCTAGGATAGCTTGTGTCATAGCTGATGGCATTGTTGTCACGTATAGCATCTCAAATGACAGCTATCTATAATTTCACCGTAAGCTTTTACAAAACTCAAACTGAAGGCAATTGAAAGTACATAAAGACTTTGAACTATTTTAGACTAGCTTTTTCCTGAGGTTTCGTCGGTGTGTGAAAAGAATAAAAAGCTATCTTGATATTTTTTTAAAAATTGGTAGAATAGTTCAAAGTTCAAGGCGAATTGCTAATATAGGTATGTACCACCGGTACATATCGTGCACACTTATCTGACTCTGTTATTTACTGGTAGTATCGCTTTACTCTAACAAACCATCAACTGATATCTGATTTCTGTTGATCCATTGATCAACAGGTGTCTGAATATGCGAGTCCGCAGACAAGCTCAACTGATATCTGAATTAGCGGGTCCACTGACCATGTAATTAAAGGGCCTCCAACCTCCCCTTACAGCCCTCCCTGTCCTCTCAACTTGGTCTGATTTCTGGTACTGATACTGATAAGCAACGATAACAACTGTTCGCTATTCTATCGGTTCTACTCTAAAGTTCTGATTAATGACCGCTGCAGCGATCATTACACATGGCTTTATAGTATTAAAACACTGGTGACAAAATACACAAATAAATAGGCACAAGAAATATAGCTAAAAATGGAAATCACTAACCAAATTTAGTCACACTGTAAATATACGTCTGTCTGGTTCGGCCGCGCTAGCGAAATGAAGTGACGAGAAAAATTGCCGCGGCTCTTCTCGTAATTAATAATAAATTATAAATCTACCTGCACTTCAAACGGCACTTACGAATTTGACTCTTATCGCGTAGGTAATACGCGATACGTTTGAATGAGTTGCGGAGGCTTCTAATAATTTTCAATACATTGCAAACTTACCCGCTTTCAACCCACACTCTCACGAGTTTGAATCTTATCGCGTAGGTAATACGCGACATTGGTAGTTCGTTTTTTTTTTTTTTCAAAATTCTACAGGAACTTAACATTTTTCCAGGATAAAAGTATCCTTAATAGTTTAATCCAGGTAATCATCTATACAGCAGTGAAAACCGCATTCAAATCGGTTAAGCCGTTATCATGGGTGTAACGGTATACTTACAAATTGTTGTTTTTTTTTAAATATAATTAAAGTACAGATACAGACATTAAAAATATTTAATTTCTATACATTATATTAATTGAACTAACCGTCAGCCTTCACGCCTTACTTTATCATAAAAAATATATGTTAGTCATTCAAATGAAAACCCATACGATTGTTAGTTCCTCTCCATAAAATATTTTTCAACAAACATAATTGTCCATGCAAGGGCAGTCAATTCAGAAGCAATTTCGTTCATGTAAAACAAGCCAGAAGTTTGGTTTGAAATTTATTTGTTATTCAAAACAAAACATGGCGACATCTGGCGAACGTTGAACAATTCACAATAATTGTTTCAACACTAATTATCATTATTATTGTATTTCAGTTTACAATTTGTGATTATTAGCTTATTATTATTAGCTATTAACTAGGAACTTATCCAAAGTTGTATAACCTCAAAAATATGTCTACTTATTATGTGCGATAATTACATCATAGTATAGTAGTACAATAAATATCAGCCATAGGACGAACCCGTTTGATGAGTGGTTAGAGTGCTTGACTTAATATACTGTCTCACGGGTCCCGGATTCGATTTCTGGCAGCGAAAACTTTGGAAATGAACTTTTCAAAAGGCTGTCGTCTGTATTTGTAATGTAGTGGCAGGGCACGGTCAGATTACTTTTTTAATGTCGTGCCACAGAGTAACTATATTTATATTGTAAAGCCACAGAGTACTATATTGTATCAGATAATTTTTTGGTGTAATTGTACCTATACCAGTTTTGTGAACCTTAATAAAAAAAAAAGAAAATAGTCACAGATAAATTTATTCTAACGTCACAGAGTATTTTATACTATACTTCGGTCGACATAAACGGCAAATGCAAACAATATTTATTATTATATCATCTCAATACTACAAATACAGTTTTAATCAATATTAATAATAAATCTGTAAGGGTCGGTCATGGAGTAAGTTACTTTTTTTTCAGAGATATCGTGTTTATATGCTCTATACATGAAACTGATACTAAATTGACGATTTTTACAATTTTTTCTGTATGTATGTATGTATGTATGTTTGTTCCTCCATAATTCTGAAACGAATTAACTGATTTTCATGAAACTTGGTAGATAAACATTTGGACGTACGGGACACAAGATAGGCTACTTAATATTTTTCAACGCGGACGAAGTCGTGGGCACCAGCTAGTAAATAAATAAAATGATGAAAAGACTTAAATTAGTTTATTCAGCCAGCGCTCTGAAATTCTCCGTTGCGACAGTTCCCTTTCAGCTAAGACAGTAATTAGCGACGAATAAGTTTGATAAATGTCAAGGGCTTAATAGCTTTTAGCGGCGAATGACTGATTGCAACGAATAAAAGTTGAAAGTTCCAATCGCGATGGACTCCAATAAGGCCGATTTTGACGGCCTTAATTGAAAACAAAGCAATCTATCTTCGGCCTGTATCGTTACGTTATTAATCACAATTAACTTATAAATTAATATATTTTAATCGTTGACTTAAATGTCGTCACAGATTTACACAAATGAATACGAATACTTTGATCTCTCGGATTCGAGAGACGTTTCGAGTTTTGGAAACTTTTATTGGATAACAGCGGAATTGATTTAACTCTTTGCTTTCTATATTTATCTACATTTACGCATATCTATATAATATATATAAAACCCTCGTGTCACAAACTCCTCCGAAACGGTTTGACCGATTTTATTTTTATGAAATTGTTTGTGTATATTCGGTAGGTCTGAAAATAGGTTGTAAACTATTTTTAAACCCCTAAGTGATAAGGGTGGCCCACCCCAAAAGGTGGAGGGGATGGACCGGCAAATGCAGGGTAGGACGTTCTGTCCTCATAAGGGTCAAGGGTCGATCTGTCCTATTGGAAAGTTATTGGGGAGGCTGTTGTCCAGCAGTGAACGTGTTACGGCTGAGATGGTATTTAAAAAGTGCAAGTGCATCTGGGCAGTAACGACCCCCTTAGGATTGCTATACATATAGTCGGGCAGGCAAAGCCGGACGGTAGAATTGAATATGTGTAGTGAACGTTTGGCAGAAAGGCCTCTTGGCCTACCCGCGCAGTGTCACCTACCGTCAAGTGGACTATCAGCCTGTGTCGACCTTAACATACAAAAAAGTGAATTAAAACTGATTACACCAGACTTTTCTATACAAATAGGCTATTGTCTATAAAATCTCAAGCAAAACCAGGACAAGTGTGCTGTCGATTCTGATTTGCTAACATTTTTTTATCTCAAAAGACATCTATTTTTGCCACGAGACAGGCTGCTCGATTTGGCTGCATAACCCAAAATGCCTTGTAGCATTTGGAAAACGAATGTACTATATGATCTTAATATTTGCACGTGTCTATGTGTACCTATCGCAAAGGCTAGACGTATTAATATTGATTACACAATAAACCAAGTAATTGTGGTTAAATTACTGAGATTAACCGCCTCAAACACATCAGCACACATCAGGTGAAACATATTGGACCCCATACTGTCTATATGCTTCGAAATGACCTATTTAAACTGTTTGCATACTAAATGTGGCTAACTTTAGCATATTGACGTAATTACTGTATTATTACAGTATACTGTAGTATTTAGAACCTTATCCAATAATACATGTAGATTTCTTCTAATGAACGCCACATAACTCTATAATGTGATGTAAAAAAAAAAAAAAAATTACTGTTCCTGACGACACGTTTGGTCTAGTGGCTAGTAACCCTAGTTGTTAACCAAACGGTCGCGGGTTCGAAACCCGCTAGGGGCAAGTGTTTGTGTTAACATTTCACCTTTGTACCTGAGTCATGTATTTTTGTATTTATAATATGCATGTATTTACAAAAAAAAAGTAATCTATGTATTATATCAACTGTCTGGTATCCATAATACAAGCATTAAGTTGCTTAGTGTGGAACTAGATGGTGATGTGTGGAATGTGTGAAGATATTTATTTATTTATTTATTTATTTATTTTGTTCCATCTTGCTTGGTTACCATACTGTCCTAGTACAAACTGTGTCTTACTGAATTACTGAACTCATTTGCTTATTCAGTCAAGTATACAGCGTTTTTCAGTCATTTGGCAGCCTGTTTGTCTTCTATCTATTCTATATGTACGGAGGATTTTTATTCTATGTTAAGGTCGACACAGACAGTCTGAAGGTCCATTTCATTGTAGGTGGCTACTGTCGCCTACCTATAACACAACAATGTCTATATTAGGATTGAAAATAAGGAATTAATTGTTTCAGAAAGAGAATTCTGCGTATTTTAGTGTAATGTTTTTAAAATTTATTCTAGAGTAATACTGCATGTAACGTTCGCGGTGTGAGTTCGCGTATTTATAGACGTGTTTCAGTTCCTGAGCGCGATTTATTTTTGTTCGCGCGCTGTCTCTATAATTTCACCTTGTACATTATTAAAGACGTGTTTTGCGATTAAAGAGAGGTTAACATAGATTTTGACTTTTAGACCGGAAATTACGTCTTATAATTCTACTAAATTCGACAGAGCACATTCAGCTATTACATCGCTTGTGTCAAAGGCGATGATCTTGACCTATTTAAGTAGTGCAGTGCATTTGTCATTTATAAAAAAGTTGAATACAACCTACTTGTTAAACAGTTCATCGTCATCATCTCAGCTGCAGGACGTCCATTGCTGGACATAGGTCTCCCCAATAATTTTCCCATAGGACCGGTCACAAGCAGGCTGGAACCAACGTCAATCTATCAGGCGTCAAGGCCCTCAACAGGTCTTCAAACAGGTTCTTTTTTCTTAAATAAACATGTTTATTAAGTTACTAGCTGACCCGGCAAACGTTGTTTTGCCAAAAAAAATTTTGGGGTATGGAAAATAGATGTTGGCCGATTCTCAGACCTACCCGATAAGCACACGAAATTTCATCAAAATCGGTACAGCCGTTTCGGAGGAGTTTGGCAACAAAACAAACACGAGAATTTTATATATTAGATGTTTGATTATAACACCATATAAGTTGATTATATACGATTTTATTGTAGGTTTAGCAAATTAATGTTAAAACAGCAACTATGAGGTTTCTTGATATTTATTAAAATAATCTTCATTTAGAACTTGTGGTGAGAGACTGATAATTTAATTTATAATTTATTTTTATCTTTTATTTTTTTCCAATGAGTACACCACAGAGCAATAGAAATAATTTTTTGTTCTATTACATAAAATTCAAATGTATTATATTTGTTCACAGGTAAATTACCGAACGAAAAACGACTCGTCATGTACTGAAGTACAACTACTCAAGTACTTAGTTCTAACTTAGTGTCGACCTACAATTTAAAATAAGTGTCTAGTGATTTTGTGCTCTGTAATGGTGTGTGTGAGTCTGTGACAGTGACAGTGCTACAGATTCAAGATGGCGTTCAAAACACTTTTGACGGTTGTTATTTTAGCTGTCATTGGATGTCAACGCGCGCTAACTGAAAGAGGTACGTTCTTCTTCTTCTTTTTCTCTTTTAATGTCTTGGCTCCATCAGATCCTCTCTGGTGATTTTGCCCTTCAAATTAAATCAAAAATAACAGATCCCGAGACTAGTCAGTTAAGTCAAGTCCACAATTTTTCTTTAAGCTTTCCAAAACAGGTCCGTCAAGTCCAAAGCAGTCAGGTCAAGTCCAAAAGAAGTACGTTCATTGCTATCTATTGCTCGTCTGCGAAATCGAAAAAGCTCAAAGGTGAATTCTAAATTCGAATTGTCATATCGACATCTGAGCTTTTGCCGGTCACTCACATTCGCGCGAATACGCGAACCCACAAGTGTAGGACGACATTTGCAAATGACTATGCAAAGTTTTTGCTACATTCGCGCTTTTCCGTGCAGTGTCGGTTTTTTAACGCACATCAAAGCGCGCGAACCTCAAACCTTCGCGTTGTCTCCCACACATTCGTGCGACCAGTTGCGCGTACGATCAACGTACGATTGCGTAGGTAACGGACATCTCGTTTACCATTTTCAGAGTTCGTATCGTGTACTGAGTGGCGTAAATTGAATTTGATCATGGATTGGACAAACACTAAACTGCACTAAAATCATTTTCACCTTCAATGCGTTCGCATATGAGTATGCAAACCCATTTGCCTACTCGCTGAGTTTGCGAATGAATGTCACGTTCCTTCACATGCGTGCAAAGATTCGTACAATGTAAGAATGTTTGCACGCATGTCAGTGACCGGGGTTTCATCACGGTGGATATTACAGCCTTGAAGGACAAAGTATAAAGGCGATATAACGCCTGACATCTTTATTGATATTGCTGTCATAGTTTTTCCAGGCGTTGAATTTTTATTTTTAGACAATTTTTAGATGATCCCTCTGGAATGATTTTTTCTTGGATGAAATGTACCCCATGTCCTTTTCTAATTTAGTAGTCATCTCGCACGTGAGATGACTACCTACTTCAGAAAATCAAAATGAGCCTACTACGATTTTCTGAAGATGTCATGTCGCATACATGTTGATAACATCTGTGTGTGAGATGACTACTGAAAATAAATTTAAAGTTGGCTTTTCGCACATTTCGTCAGAAATAAAATTATGCGAGAAGACGACTAAACCCGAAAAAAAGCAGGGTACCTGCCTCTAGTAAAATGTTTTCCCTATCTAAAGATTCTTTCATAAAAAATTCATATCAAAATCCTTCTCTATGAAACTTCTTCACAAACGGCCTTAATAGCCATCAGTTTAAACAGGAATATGAAAAAGAAAAAAAGTCTGACAAAGAACGGATACAAGGATAAAAAACACACCAGCGTTTGAAACGCAGCGTTTCAACGTTCGTGTGAAACGACTCCGTGGCATCATCAATCAAAGTTGTTTCGACCGAAAAGATCCATTGTTGATTTTATCTCTGATTGGCCGAAATGTATTAAATAAGGATGTCGGTTGGCGGGATATAAAAGAGAAAGGATAATAATGGATCGCCAATATATATTACTTACAAAACATAGTATCTAGCCAATGACTCCGTTTGCGTTACTTGTTAGTGAGGGGCAAGCAGTCGGCTGATTAAATAAATTTACTTGAAATGCTTTAGAAGGATTTCTGTATAATGATCTTCTGTACATTACAGTATACTTGATAGGCGGGTCGTGAATTAACGAAGAAGCTTAAAACTTACAATTAACCTTAGATTCAATATCTATAAGGTTCATATTACAATGCAATGGATGCATATTACAATGGCGAGCGTTAAACGAGGAAGGTTTTTGTACTTATAATTAGCAAAAAGAGAGATTTGTATTTTGTATGTTTGTAATGAATGAACCGATTTTAAAAATTCTTTCACACGTAGAAAGCTACATTATCAGTGAGTAACATAGGTTCATTTTTTACTCCCCAGCCAGCTCTGTAGTTCTGAATTAGAGTATTATAGAAAGAAGAGTTTTAGGACAAGTTTTCAGCTTGCCTCAAATACCTGTCTGGAAATGTCTACCATATCTCGGGCCATAATACCTACATTCAGTTACAAATTTTACATCGCTGTAATATTAGAATATGTAGATGGATGTCATGGCAGATGACGGTTACGAAGCGAGCAGACATACTGGTTGCGATCGCTCGTCTGCACAGCTCTCAATCAGTCCGCCCGAAACCGCTGTGACGTGAGCTTAAAAGCTTTCGGGGATTTTTTAGTGTCCCCGACTGTGTATCGTCATATGGTGACGCCACTAAAGCTTCAGACTTAGGACAAAAGTTTAAGAATACGTACTTATTAAAATCTATACATGAAACTAAATATTATAACTTGATAATAACTACATTGTTAAATTAGAATTAAGACAAAGGTTTTGTATGCCAGTAACTAATGATAGGTCAAATTATATTCCGGAAGACCGCTGTCGGTTGTAACACGGTGTCAATTGTTACAACGAAGATTACGCCGCCATCTCGCGGAAAACGTTTAAACTGTTTGGACATCCCTATAGTTATCATAGTTTTTTTTCTCTTAATCAACGTTTCGCGAATGTTAATGCGGTTTTTCCTGTGTACATTTTTATGATTTCTTCTCCCATAAGTAAATATATCTCTCCCACTATGTTTTGGTCTAGTATCTAAACAGTGATTGTTTTTCATAATTGGTTTAATCCATATTGATCTATGATGGTTTGACTATAATTGATGTCAATAGTTATTTAATTTATCTACAGAAAAATGTCGCAGTTGTCAATTGTAACACGTCGATCGGTGTCGATTCCATTTTCATTTCTTATACAATTTCCCACCATTCCCACCAATTCTTATACAATTCCTTCCAGGTGTGCATGGTGCAGTCGCGAAATATTGTGCTTTTCAAAATGGTCAAACCTAGAGATCGAAAGACGGAAAGAGGCATCATTCCACAATGTATTTATGAAGAAGATGCTAATTGTTAAAAAACTGAATAAAAATGCCATATTTTACTGGAGTTACTGTGACCTTTGAAACCAGTTTTCGGACTGCTTCTGTGTTACAATCGACACCAAAGCTTTTACAATTTACACCGGTAAGGTGTCAATTTTTCGAACCTTTTTTCGAACTGAAAAAACAACATCAGCAAGAATAAAGATCAACAAACTTGTTGAAAAAAAAAAGATTTGTGCGAATATTGCGCGAAAAAACATTTTTTTGCGAAAATTGTTACAACTGACACCGGTCTCCCCTACCTATATGTACATATGATCAACAAATAAATTATTATTCTATTCTGTCCTATTTTATTCTAGATAGACACAAAGTTACATAAAAATATTTTTTATTTGTTTAAGTTCACAGTTTACGTGTCGGTCTAACTTCCGGCCTGATATATGAGAGTATTTGGTGCTGCCGTTGGCTGCAGATATTCAATTTCGCGTGACCACCAGAAGAAAAATATTATTTTTTTTGAAAAATACCTCTACCCAAACTCGAGTAATGGACTTTGTTGACCAAAAAATATTCCATTAAAACTAGACCCGAATTTCTGTCTTCTGATTCGAACAATAAATTCAAAATATATGGATATCTTAACAAATCTTAATAACAACATGTGTAAGTTAAAATAGCTTATAGTCATTTGTTAATTGTTATTTTATTGAAAAGTGTCAGGGGAAAATTTGTCCACTTGATGGCTACCGGTGGCCAAGACACAAATAAATAAATAAATATAAAATATCCTCACACATTCCACACATCACTATCTAGTTCCACAGTAAGCAACTAATGCTTGCTTGTATTATGGATACCAGACAGTTGATATAATACATAGATTACTTTTTTTTGTAAATACATACATATTATAAATACAAAACATCCATGACTCAGGTACAAAGGTAAATGTTCACATAAACATTTGCCCCTTGCGGGATTCGAACCCGCGACCGTTTGGTTAACAGCTAGGGTTACTAGCCACTAGACCAAACATGTCGTCAATAAATATAAGCTCATTGCCGACCTTACGATAAATTACAAAGCTGTCACATCTTTTTTCTTAACGAAATGCAATAACAAATATTGACGTAAAGACGAGCCCGGTGAATAAGTGGTTATATAGGGTGCTTGCTTGCCTTGACGCTCTGTCCCAGGGTTTCCCGGTTCGATTCCCGACAAGGTCAACTTTGGAAATGAACTTTTCAAAATTGGCTTTGGTCTGGATCTGGAAAGTAATGGTAGGGCACACTGCTTTTCGCAGTCATTTGGGCAGCCCGTCTGGCGGCAGTAACCACCCCCTTACAGAAGACTACCGTGAGATAACAGCAAGTGTGCTGTTGTGTTTCTGTGAGTAAGGGATGCCATAGCCCATTATCATCCCTTCCTAATCCCTTATCCTTATGCTACTATGATGTGCAGCGCACTTGCAACACCTGTGACGTTGCTTGTGTTATAGGCGACGGTAGTCATCTACCATAACGTCTAGTTATATACCTGCTAGCTAGACAGGCTACCTATTTATAGCTTCGAAACTATAAGTAAAACTATAAGTATAAGAAACTATACTATAAGTACAATAGGCTAGTTGACAAAATTTGGAAATTAGTTTAAAACTATAGTTTAGCATCTATTTCACCCCAAAAATATATTATTTTAAGAAAAATAGGTAGTATTTTGAGTTTTTAGAATTGAACTTGAAATTTACCGCGAAAAAGGCCAAGACTGTCATGGCTTCTTGAATGACGTCACACCTCGCGATACAGTCGTGTTTGTTTATGACAGTCAATTGTGTCAATGACAGCTACAACATGGCGTTTCGCGAGGTGTGACGTCACGCTTCCATGCGCTTCTCTGATCGGTGTTTATTGTCACGTGATTAAACGCCTCATTTTGTCGATTTTATTTTCCAAAAATATTATTAATCTTTTATTATTTTAATAGAAAAGTTGTTTTTTGGTTTACTAATTATCAAGGTTAATCATTAAAAACTCTAAGCCATCCGACTTATTCTTAGTGGAATCAAGCCTATTCGTCACTCAGTCAATTCAAAATGATGTTCTTTTTGTTTTTTTTTCCACTGGTGCAATTTGTGGTTCCTATAATTGCGGCGGCATCCGCCAAGTGATAATTATTTTGAATATTGCGATATTGTTTGATGCCTGCCTCGTTGGAGGCTTTGTATAATAAAATAAAAAATAAAATAACACCTTACTACCATGTTTTAAGCAAATAAATAAGTCTAAATCTAAATCTAAAAGTTTCATGAAGACACACGAAGAATTTGGAGATAATGTATATTACATTACCTCCAAATTCTTGGTGTATTTTGAATCAAAATTTCAATTTAATTTTATTACTGTAAGTTTGATGTGGCTGACATAAATTGTGATGTGATTCGTATAATGTTATAATTGGATTAAAATCCCATTAAACTGGTGTATTATATAAGGAGGCACTCTGAATATATTTAACCTAATAAAATGTTACGACAAATCAGAAATTTAATATCGCTCACCGGCGGGTAGGTCAAATGCAATTTATGAAATGACTACCCAATTTTACTTTACAATTTCCGTAGGTGAGTGTACATAAATGTAGGGTCAGCAAAATAATGTGCCAGTCATTTTGTAATGGATTTCTGAAAAAAAAAAAAGTTATTAGAATTTATCAAGGCATTTATTTATAGCAAAATTCTAGCCTATGAGGGTAAGTCAAAAATTTTAATTGTTAAAAAAATTTAAAAATCTCATTTGCATAGTTTACTTTAACTTTTTATACGAGAAAGAGGGCTTAGAAGGCAGACTTCCAATCAATGGTAAATGATGACCATCACTTAATTAATAGAAGTAAGAATTTACAATGAAGGAATATAAGAGATAATAAATAGAGATAAAAATACTGTTTGATGGTATTGTGATGACAAGAATAGTTCTTCGTCACTTTTTTTAAATCGTACTAACTCCCTGCTTGCGGCGAAAGGCGGCTTTATCAAAGTAAAGCGCGGCATTTGTCAAAGGAAAGCCGCGGAGCGGAGAGTCTTTGATTCGCGCCGATTCTACGTCATATATACCCTCTATACCTACCATACAATATTACTATGCCACCACTGTGTTAAACGATGAATTTTAATGCTATTTCGCTATAGTGGCTTGAGAAAACAATATCCGAAAATATTTGCAATTTCATCCTCGTTTCGTCCATTAATTTGCTGACTGTACGCGATACGCGTAATATGTTATTACCCATAATCCCCCGGGGTGCTGAAATGCCGAACATTTCATATGTTTTATATATTAAATGTAGCGAATTTTTTTAGCGAATTTGGCAATTTTGCGTATTGCAAACCTCACGTATTCTGTTGTTGATTTTCGTTGTAATGAAAAAGTAAGCGGTCTTTTAAAATTATAAATTTAAAAACCCTGGTTTATGCATCTTGGTTTTTTTTTTCCGAAACCCTGGTGAATTTAAATTTATAATGACGATCATATAAGAGTTTCTTGATTGATAAATGATATTGATTGACCTAATTGATAAATAAATATTGTGATTTTGATTTTATATTGATATGGGATTTTTTTCAGTTTTACCAACTCCCACCCTTAAATTTTTTCGCATTTATAATAATATTAGCTGATACCCGCGACTTCGTCCTCGTTGAAAAACAAAAAAAAACAGTCCTTTAAAAAAAACAATGTCCTTCAAATTATACCTACTATGTAAAGATGTGTAATTATGTATTCCCATATTATATTATCAACATATACTATCTGTGTGTTTGTGTGTATGTGCGTGCATGCGTGCGTGTGCGTGTGTGTGTATGTGCGTGTGTGTGTGTGTGCGTGCGTTTCTCGATGCATTGAATAGAAATGGAACTCAATATTATCTACATTTCGCGTTCATTTCATGCAACGGTTTATTATGCAACGCCGCCATATTTATTTATGGAGATTCAATTTTGGCGTGAAACTTTTACCGCGAGCTAGCTGTTACAGTTTCAATAAGAGTATTTTTATTTTTTACTACCGATCCTCTCCCGGCTTCGCTCGGTGTGCAATTTCCTAACTGCACCGTGCTAGTAAAACTGCTCGGATTTTTTTTGCGACCTAACGCGATTTTTCTAGTGACTGGCTTAATACTGACTTAGTAAAATTAAACATACTGTATATAATATAATTAGTGAAATGCGTTCCAATTGGGGTGTGCATTAATTGAAAACTATATATATGTATAGTCAGTAAGAAACATTCACCCCCGAAAGGTCTTATGGAGGTTGTACTTAATCCTCTACGAGATTGATGGAAGTCATTCAAAGAGGGTGCGACAACGCACCCTTACTCTAAACTGCTTTATTTCTTACTTATTTTTTTATGTGAACTCGTTTGCTTTCTTGCTTTTATTTTTTTTTCCACACATTCCACACAGCACCATCTAGTTCCACACTATGTATTATATCAACTGGATACGAGACAGTTGATTTTGATATACTATAAAGATTACTTTTTTTGTAAATAGGTACATACATATATATTATAAATACAAACATACAAGACTCAGGTGCAAACGTAAATCGCTGCTTAAATTCAAAAGTAGCACAAATCAAAAAATCCAAAAATGTTTTTATTGCAAAAATGCAATCACAACCCTTCATATTGTATGTTGCAAAAAGACATAGTTGTTTTATTCCATATTTAGTATATTTTGATAATTTTTTTTTTATATTCAAAAGTAACTTATATGCTTACATCTCTACTATTCAGTTTATGATAAAATTACTTAAAACATTTAATACTATTTAAAAATACGCTTCTAACGATGTATAATATGCATATATTTGATATACATACATATATGTAATAATAAAAAAATAGACAAAAAATAATTTAATTTTTTTTTCGATTAGCTCTCCTGTAAAAAAGTGTAATGTTGACTTGTGACACTTTTGAATTTAAGCAGCGAAATGTTAACACATAAACATTTGCCCCTAACTTGATTCGAACCTTTATGTAATGCATTCGAATAATGTAGCTTTCTATAAGGGAAAGAATTTTCAAAATCGGTCCAGTAGTTTTTGAGTTGATTCATTACAAACATACAAATCTTGTCTACCACATAAATATGTTTTATAATATATTTTGTTAACAAAACATAACAATTTTGTTTCCATTAAACACTGAAATATAGAAGATTCCATTGTATACCTTCCGAGCGTTAATACCACCGCTTCTTGAAAGGATATGCTTAACTAAGTATAATATATTTTCCTGTGGTTCTCTCAATACAAAAGCAATGAATTAATCACGCCTAAAGGCTCTTAATGTTAAAGCTTTGTTCCTTAACTAGTTCGAAAGGGATCTTAATTCAACAGGGATTATTGCTCAAAGATAGGGAGTACCGATCAAAAACATACACTGTTATTAATAATTTCAATCTGAGTTTCCACGATTGGTTTAGTGATCTTTGGTTAGATTTTAACTAAGGCTTTGTTATAGTATAGTAGCTTAAAGTTAAGTGCGAATGTCAGAGTTGGCCCGGAATTTGTCGTGCCTATGATTTATAGCGATTCTGAGATCATACTATGTTTAGTATTTACTAGTTGGCGCTCGCGACTTCGTCCGCGTTGAAAAAGAAAAAAGTAGCCTATCCTGTGTCCTGTAGTCTAAATGTTTGTCTACCAAGTTTCATGAAAATCAGTTAATTCGTTTAAGAGTTATGGAGGAACATACATATATATATGTCGTGGCCAAATCATAGAATTTGATCATTTCATGAAATGACCAGCTAAAACTGGCCATATCAATAATGTAGGGTATCAAAGGTTTAATAAAAACTCCAAATAAAGAAGAAACCTATTAAAAAAAAAATAGTTAAACGATGATTATTCAATGATATCGCCAGTTTTAGCTGGCCATTTCATGAAGTGATCAATTCTATGATCTGGCCACGACATACCTATACATACATACAGAAAAAAATTGTAAAAATCGTCAATTTAGTTTCAGTATCATATATAGAGGCTATAAACACGATATCTCTGAAAACAAAGTAACTTACTCCATGACCGACCCTTACAGATTTATTATTAGTATTGATATTGATGATACATATATATTATAGGTAGGTACTTTGATTTTGTGTATAATTGAATTGAAATTAATGTAGGTATGTAGTTGTTATCATTTATTATTTAAAAGATAGTAAAAAGATCTGTCGGTTCTGAGTTTCTTTCGGGGTTTCTTAAAAGTCAAGAATTTAAAGACTTATGGACCCCAATGTACAGTCGGGGTACGAAAACGGGTACGGCTTTTTTCAGATTAATCCCCTTTTCAATCGATAGACACTTAGTGCCTTTCGAAACTAAAGCACTAACCAGAAAACTGACAGATGTTTGATGTGAAATCTCTGCATGACTTATAAATTGCCCTGATGCAAGCAAATGACGACTTTAAGGTGACGAACCTTTTCTTACCCCTACTGTACATGTCAATTATCTAATTTTGACATGACTGATAAATTGCTCTGATGCAAGCAAATGGCGACTTTAAGGTGACGAACCTTTTCTTACCCCGACTGTACATGTCAATTATCTCACAGTTCACGCCTGATACCTGAATAACCTGGAAAGGATTTAGGATAGAACCGATGTGTGCCATCCCCCGTGTATAGCAAACAATACCCTTAAAACAACATGGAAATATAACGAGTTCGTAACAATAATGAGGGGATTCTTGATGGCCTTTAATCGGGTAATGTGACTCGTCGACATTAATTCTGATTTGGATTTTTCCATTTGGAAACAAAAGGGAACATCTCCAGGGAAATTTAGTAGCTTTACGTCACTCACTCGACCTTTTTAGATGTTTATGTTGAACTAAGTTCATGGCGTGGGTTTGCTTGCGACAAATATTTGTCTGTTTCACATGCCTGAAGTTTGCATAATTTTTCATTAAAAAAAATAGTTTGTTTAATAAATTAGTATACACTTGTTACTAGTATAAACTAGTAATGAGGCAGTAATGTTTTTATTTTACTAAGTTTTAATGAAGGCTAGTTAATAAGGCTTTTAGTTAACTTTTAAATTTTAAAGTAATTTAAAATTAATGTTGACTTAATTGTATTTAATTGTCAGCGATTATACGTTTTATAATATTTATTGGAGATTACCACAAGCGATTTAACCTCTACCCTTCAGAACATCGATCTCGGCACTACAATGGCTTGTCCGCAACATTAAACCTTCCTTGTTCAGTTTCGTCTAAGAATAGATGTTTAGGAGACTTGGCCTTGGGGTCTGTTTCCCAGGTAGCTTATTCTCATAAATAGAATGTTAACGTATACGTAGATGATATAGTTTACTCAATCCATACAAATATATGTATGTGAAAGTAACTGCCTGTCTGTCTGTTACCGTTTCACGCCTTAACTACTCAACCGATCGTTATGAAATATAATGGATACACGTTATCAGGGATACAAAAAAGGACATAGGGAATCATCTAAACTAAAGTAAAATAAAAACTAACGCCCGGCCAAAGTGTTATAGCAACAAGTTATTTTTTTACTAGATGGTGCCTGCGACTTTGTCCGCGTTGAAAAAGCAATATATCGCCTTATTACTATAACACTTAGCCAGGAGTTAGTTTCCTTAATTTTAGATGATCCCTCGGGAATAGTCCTTTTTTTCTAGATAAAAGGTACCCTATGTCATTTCTGTTGTCCCATACAACATGTATGCAAAATTTCATGGTGATCGGTTCAGTTGTTTTTGCGTGAAAGAGTAACAAACATCCATACATCCAAACAAACTCGCATTTATAATATTTGTATACGGAGTACGGATATATGTGAAAGTAACTGTCTGTCTGTTACCGTTTCACGCCTTAACTACTCAACCGATCATCATGAAACAATGCATACACGTTGTCAAGGATACAAGAAGC
The DNA here is from genome assembly GCA_936446665.2 of Synanthedon andrenaeformis. NCBI lineage: Eukaryota > Metazoa > Arthropoda > Insecta > Lepidoptera > Sesiidae > Synanthedon > Synanthedon andrenaeformis. The sequence goes on from OW387802.2 coordinate 283,903, forward strand.
ACAACCGTACCCAGTCTCCCCTATTTTTTTTTTTTTTTTTTTAACGCAGACGAAGTCGCAGACACCGGCTGTAAATAAATCTGTATGGGGCAAGTTACTTTCATGGAAGTAAGTTACTTTGTTTTCAGAGATATCGTGTTTATAGGCTCTATACATGATACTCAAACTAAATTGACGATTTTTAGAATTTTTTTCTGTATGTATGTTCCTCCATAACTCTGAAACGAATTAACTGATTTTCATGAAACTTGGTAGATAAATATTTGGACGTACGGGACACAGGATAGGCTACTTTTTTCTTTTTCAACACGGACTTTTTCTTTTGTTATCTGTAATTCAACAAAAATGTAACAGATGGAGGTGTACGGCGCACGGGTACAGTAATTACTCATATATTTTCTTTTTCAACGCGGACGAAGTCGCGGGCGCCTGTTAGTTACAAAATAAAAATGTAGAGGAGACTCGGGTAAACGAGGCACACATAAGTTAAATTAGAAATGTCTCGCGTTCTCAGTAGGGCAGTGTCTTCTCAATTTATAAGACAGTCGGATCGGTTTACGAGATGCCCCAACCTCCCCTCCATCCTCTGTGGGGCCCTTTTTTTCAACGTTTTACTCGGAGGTACTAACTATATCATTGGGACTTTCTTTTTTAATAAGAAACGTATAAACGTCTATTGCTAGTGGCCAGCTATCTTTAATTATTAAGTAGGTACCTGCCTACTACAAAGCTAACCGGACAGTCGTCGCCATGTCAATTACATATAAAAATAGCATCCAAGTTTCCGACTTTTTCCGTGGAATTTACACAAATGAATAAAATTCAAAACATCGTCCTGACAATTAGGAATAGAACAAAAAATAAATTTGCAAAATAACCAAAATGATACTTAGTTAAAATTTTAGTTTTATGTTTGCTCATTTTGACTCTTTCTTGCATGACGATTTTATCTTTCGATACGTGTTATTATTTCTATATACAAATGACATAAAGAGAGAAGTTTTTTTTGTACGTTTATAATGAATAAACTCAAAAACTACTGGATCGATTTTAAAAATTCTTTCACCCATAGAAAGCTACATTATCACTGAGTAACATAGGCTATCAATACTAATAATAAATCTGTAAGGGTCGGTCATGGAGTAAGTTACATTGTTTTCAGAGATATCGTGTTTATAGGCTCTATACATGATATTGAAACTAAATTGACGATTTTTAGAATTTTTTTCTGTATGTATGTATGTTCCTCCATAACTCTGAAACGAATTAACCGATTTTCATGAAACTTGGTAGATAAACATTTGGACGTACGGGACACAGGATAGGCTACTTAATATTTTTCAACGCGGACGAAGTCGCGTGGAACAGCTAGTAGTCATTAAATGAGAGATTGGTGTCTGTGATCGCAAAGTGCGAGTGATTTGTGAAGGAAGCGGTTCCTCACTGCGTCCGATGCGGCCTCACGCGATATTATCTCTTTACACAATCGTTAGCTTCGAGCTGTATTTACTGTAATGGAAGTGAGGCAAGTTATATAATAGGCATTGTGTAAATCAAGGCTTAACTCCTGAGCCTTGTGTTATTAATTAAATAAATAAAAAAAATTAAAATTCATTTATTTTCAGGCAAAACTGGACCCATATGTAGCGTTATTATTGAAGACAGTTCCATATTGACACATAATAATTAAGTAAAAGCATTTTTTAAAATATATTCTAATAGTAATAAGAAGTAATAATAAGACAAGATAAAAGCTAAAAATAAAAAATAAAAACTAATATCGATGTAAAAAAACAACAGTATTATTTTCTAGGAAATCGACGCGTTTCTAGGATTTTGACGCGTTTTCGAGCAATTTTCCCAAATTTTTACTTTGTCAGAATTTTCCTCCTATTTTAACGAATATTTGAAAAAAAAAATGACGAATTTATCCTACATTTCTGGAGTTTTTCATTAAGCAACAGATTAAGATAGATATGTGAAAAATCCATCTATTGAAATAGCTTTAAAACTGTAGTTTGGATGTTTAGATGTTTTTTACTCAATCATGCAAAAAACGATTAACAGATTTTTGATGAAATTTGGCACACAGATAATTCATTACCAGGATTAACATAAGTATAGGATACTTTTTTCCTGGAAAAATATTAGGTTTTCGAGGGATTTGCAAAAATGAACGGCACAGATCGTAGTAAATAATAACAAAGATTGAAGACATGTAAGATAAGATAATATATAGTTGTCAGATTAAAAATATCCCACATCCTTTATTGCGAGAGAATTCCCGACAAAAAAAATAGTGTTCGCTATGATCAACATTAAGCACTTTGAGAGAGCACTTGAAAAAATAACCCATTCGTATGACAGTCACCCCATGATAGGGGAAGTTACGTCTAAGAGGCATTATCGTCGACAAAACGCCGCGATTTCCCAACAACGCCCAACCTCCCCTCCGTCTGCACCACGAGACACAATCGTAAACGGCGCTTCTAAATCCCCTGAAGTACATCACCGCTTCATTATGGGGACATTTATCAAATCGCGTAAGCAAAGTGGCGTTGTATAATGCGCTATGAGTGTGTGTTAAGGTTGGGGTGAGTTAAGGAAACAATTGGTAAGGGTTAATATTTTTTTTTTTTCTATCTGCGATGAGTGTTGAATTTTTCCTCTCTAACAGTAATGTTATAGTCGGTATAATGTTTCATTGCTGACGTAGATCTGTACGATTGATTAAAAAAACTACATAGAATAATTGATATTGGGGTGTTGGGGTTTTATGGCCGGTAATTTTTTATGTTAGAAATGAATTTCAATACTTAAAATTTATAATAATAAGGTTCCTATAGAAGTTCTTAGATTTTGGTGTCAAAGTTGTATTTTTTTAAGTGATATAAGAATAACTCAGTTTATAACAATAACATATTAATACATGGGAGGAATGGGAGTCCATTTCCTCTTTATCCCAATCCCTCATCCTCAATCCCATTATGACGGTAGCCACCTACCGTCAAGTGGACCGTCAGCCTGTCTGTCGACCTTAACATAAAAAAACGCTTATAACTAAAATAGTCACTTCTAGTGAAATTTTTCCTAGAGGAAAAATCCTTATAGTGAAGGATTAAGGGATAAGGGAGGGATGGGGTTTAATGGGCTTTGGCATCAATTACTCACTCACCGAAACACAAAAGCACATGTGCTGTTATTTCCCAGTGGTCTACTGTGAGAGGGCGGTTACTGCCGCCAAACGGGCTACCCAAATGACTGCTTCTACTAAACTTTTATGACTTACTAGCTGGTGCCCGCGACTTCGTCCGCGTTGAAAAAGAAAATATATGAGTAATTACTGTACCCGTGCGCCGTACACCGCCATCTGTTAGATTTTTGTGGAACTACAGATAATAAAAACAAATTTGTCCGCGTTGAAAAAGAAAAAAGTAGCCTATCCTGTGTCCCGTACGTCCAAATGTTTATCTACCAAGTTTCGTTAGTTAAATTTTATATCAAATAGACGAAAAAAAGATCTAATAGTATAATATAGTGTATTATAAACAACTGTTCGTTAGTCAACAGTATAATTTGACAGCTAGCGTTTACTGCCTCTTTACTGACTATGATAAGGTCGGTTTATCTTACGTATCGTTTATTTTGTTATTTATGTAAATAAATGTGTTTGTGACGCGACACTTGACAGTTCTTGACAGACTACAACGAAACCATCGACAATATTCATAAACTTCGGCGTATTTTTACGGGCAGCTACCGAATGTTTAATTTCTTTTATAGAACCACCGTCAGTAAACGTTATTGACAGACCGTTAACCGTTCGGTTACTAGCACTGTAACGAACGAGAAAAAGGTATGTCGTTTATAAAACTGGCCCTTAAGCGTTCAAAAAATCAGGAATTTCTCGTTCGTTCAGCTACAACAAAATCAATTGGTAGTTTAGCGAAAGTCTCGTTACTTTAGCAGACCCTCGGAAGGTGTATTGCGACTGAGTGCACAGTGCGGAGTCCAATTTAAAAGATTACATTCAGCGGATCAAAACCAATTGTGTCAGTCTTCTTCGCCCGCTAGGCCACGACCCCTTTAGTTAGGGGACGGACCACTTATTGTTTACTGACTCCATTATATCTGGGGTGGATTATAAAGTTAGCTAACTTGTAGTTAGCCGTAATGCTAAATGACAGCTTCATTCTTACACTATTTCACAAATCTGGACTCGTGCATGAATGAGATATCTCGAGCTATTTTGTGGAAATGAAAAGCATCATATGTAGCCATCATTTATCACTCCCCTGGCTTTGTAAGGAGATGAAATTTTCAAAAATTTTTACTTGCTTTTTTAATTGAGTTATAAAATAAACATAATTTTCAAAATTTCATGTATGTAGTAAAAAAAAATTTAAAATCGGTTCACTTAGTAATTTTTGGCTGTGAATTTATAGTCAGGACGAATAAATTTACTGGATGATTAAGGATGAACTCCGAAGATTTTTCCGAAGATTATAATCCCTCAGGAACAGTACTTATTTTATGGATGGATGGATGAATGATGATGATGCCCGCGTTGAAAAATAAAAATACATAACACTTAAATAAATACTGCGACGACATCTTTAATGCTGTGACGACGGTGGCAAAGCTAGAATTTTTTATATTTTTAGACGATTTCTAGTCCTATATCCTTTTCTATATCCCTGACAACGTGTATACGAACTTTCATAATGATCGCTTGAGTAGTTGAGGCGTGAAAGCTTAACGAACAAACTCACTTGCGCATTTATAATATTAGTGAGATATATATATTATTTTAGGTAATTTATTTTCAGTACCATGTTGCTTACCGAAGAAATTTATGACAATTTTCCTATTACAATACCTTCATTACGTGGTTTAATGATTGACATAAAAACAAAGGCCCCTTTTACATGTGACATCTAAAGTCAATATTAAATCAACAAGTGGATATAATTAAAAGCATAATAAGTTTCAACTTGGTAAAGTAACACTTACAAAGCAAGCGCTAACGTGATGAAATAATCTAAAAAGCAGTAACACACTCATCATACCCTCGGATGGGTACCCCTCCGCTTTAATACTGCCTTACACCCACATGTAATTAGAAGACATACCTCAATATATTATTATTTGAATAAATACAGGGACGTAGCTAGCACCATATTAGCAGTGTCTTACATATATGTGGCCCTTGGCTAAAGGAGCCAAGACGTGTGTAAGCAAAAATTCGTAAAATGTTAGCAAAAATCTCACTTAATCTCAAAAGTTAAACTTAAACCTAAACTTTAAGCTCTAAAATTTTGTAAGAGTAAGGCATAGAGATTGACGTTTAAAAATGTAGTCTAAATGCATTGCGTCTTTTGTTTCTTTTGTAAAAAAAAGAATATATTCTTCATTTGGAACTCGCCATTTCATTTCTTGTTCTACTTGAGGTTGACAAATTTTTCAACAGGACCCATCTAGGGCAAGCTAAGCCACTGTATAAATAGATAAATAGCTGAACTGTGTGTCTTTCAAAGTGGCAAGATTCCATGGTTTTCCTCCTGGTTATAATTTAGAAATGAAATGTTTTTCATATGAAAATTCAGTAGGGGTCGTCCACTAATTTCATAATGCAGGAATTATAGCTCACTTCCTTAACCGAGTGCGAGGGGAACGCAATAATCTAAGGCAGTTTATCTTTATTGCTTACCTATACATTACTGTAACACGTACAATTATGTCGAGACTCGCTCGACTAATATCATAAGCGGGAAATTACGTGTAAAGGGGATGCGGGGGGACAGATGACATTAACTCACCTGTCCCCCCGCTACCCCTATTCGACTCCTGACAGTGGAGGTCGAAACATTCTAAACCTGGAAGCCGTTCCGTATAAAAATATATTTGAAATACGTTTTGTAAAGGTTTAACATGACTATAGCAAAATTATCCTAACAAGTCAATAGGTCTCAGGATTATAAGGTTATCCATTAGCATACACAGAGCCGACATGATTTTTAGATTGTAAAATATTTCGGATGAGAAAATGCTTCGTAATTCTCCGAAAACTGCCCAATAGAGCTGGATTCGACGGATGACTTCTTTCTCGAAATTGGATTTACTTAGTCGTATAACTCGACCTAGGTATTGGTCGATTCAAGTGTAACTTTGAAATATCTTTATTACGTAAATTCAGATCAAGACTTTGGTATCCGGCAAGAAAACTCATGGAGTGTCTTGCGCATAGAGTAAGATTAATAGCTTTCACTACAACTGACAGAGATTTGAATCGTGATAGCTTGGCACTTCTGAGTCCTTTTATTTTTTCTAATGATAAGGTTATAGTGATCAGACTGACACTTCTGAGTCTTTTAATTTTTACCAATGATAAGTTTATCGACTGGCACTTTTAATACTTTTACTTTTTACAAATAATAAGGTTATAGTGATCAGACTGGCACTTTTAATACTTTTAATTTTTGCTAATAATAAGGTTATAGTGATCAGACTGGCACTTTTAATACTTTTAATTTTTGCTAATAATAAGGTTATAGTGATCAGACTGGCACTTTTAATACTTTTAATTTTTACTAATAATAAGGTTATAGTGATCAACCTTGCACTTTTGACTCTTTTAATTTTTTCTAATGATAAGGTTATAGTGATCAGAATGGCACTTCTGATACTTTTAAATTTTTCTAATGACAAGGTTATAGTGATCAACCTTGCACTTTTGACTCTTTTAATTTTTTTCTAATGATAAGGTTATAGTGATCAACCTTGCACTTTTGACTCTTTTAATTTTTTCTAATGATAAGGTTATAGTGATCAGAATGGCACTTCTGATACTTTTAAATTTTTCTAATGATAAGGTTATAGTGATCAACCTGGCACTTTTGACTCTTTTAATTTTTTCTAATGACAAGGTTATAGTGATCAACCTTGCACTTTTGACTCTTTTAATTTTTTTCTAATGATAAGGTTATAGTGATCAACTTTGCACTTTTGACTCTTTTAATTTTTTCTAATGATATAGTTATAGTGATCGGAGTGGCACTCTGAGACTTAATTTTTACTAATGATAAGTTTATCGACTGGCACTTTTAAGTCTTTTAATTTTTTCTAATCCTTAAGGTTTACAGGTTTACAGTAAATCTGCCTATCTCTGTCTATCTATCTATCTATCTCCGTAGTTATGTGAGCTTCAACCAATCTGTAGTGCGTAATTCAGTAAATCTCATCCCTCTTCTCATTGAGAGAAGGAGGGTTATGAATTACATGCTTTTGAAAAAATTTGTACAAGGTAAAGCAGAATCGAATATCCGCTGTAGGGGCGGCGGATAAAGAGATTACGTTCCGAACGCGTGGAAATGAATCATTGTCTTTCAGATAAATAACCAACACGTGAGTTGAATACCAGAGAGTTTTTATAGTAAGGCTCTTTTCATGTCCAACGTTAATTAAAAAAAAAAAAAAAACTCTGGGACCTAGAAATAAATATCCTTGATATAGTTTAATAGCAGAAATCCGGTATCATATCAAGAATTTTAATTTTTTATATATATAAAAATCAATCGCCTATAGAAAGACGGATAAACGAGGAAGGTTTATTTACATATAAATTGTACCCCGGGCAAAACCGGGAGCGGGTCTCCAGTATATAGTTAGGTAGATATCAATACTAATAATAAATCTGTAAGGGTCGTTCATGGAGTAAGTTACTTCGTTTTCAGAGATATCGTGTTTATAGCCTCTATACATGATACTGAAACTAAATTGACGATTTTTAGAATTTTTTTTCTTTATGTATGTATGTATATTGCTCCATAACTCTGAAACGAATTAACTGATTTTCATGAAACTTGGTGGATAAACATTTGGACGTACGGGACACAGGATAGGCTACTTTTTCTTTTTCAACGCGGACAAATTTGTTTTTATTGTCTGTAGTTCCACAAAAATCTAACAGATGGCGGTATACGGCGCACGGGTACAGTAATTACTCATATATTTTCTTTTTCAACGCGGACGAAGTCGCGGGCAGCAGCTAGAGCAAGCAATGCCACTGGAATATATATATATTCCAGTGGCATTGCTTGCTCTAGATGGGTTTTGTATCAAATTTTGTAGCCTGACTAGCATAACCCAAATGGAAGGTAAATATTTTTACAAAGGAAATAAAACTGTTTTTAGCTCAGCTTTTTAGACGAAATGCATTTTACTCTAAACTTTTAAACTCAAAAAAAAACCAAGATAGAGTGAATAGGTAACATTTTACGAATATCTGCTTACATATGTAAGTCAGGGCATCTGTGGCGTGGTAGCCGCAATATAATTGACTAGCTGTTGGACGCGACTTCGTCCGCGTAACTTTATAAAATATAGCCTATGTTACCCGCTGAAAATGTAGCTTTCCATAGGCGAAAGAATTTTCAAAATCGGTCCAGCAGATTTTGAGTTTATTCAATACAAACATACAAAAATAAAAATCTTCTCTCTTTATAATATTAGTACTAGTGGCCCGCTCCCGGCTTCGCACGGGTGCAATTTTTTACTCAATCCACCTGATAAAATTACCTTACATCGCCATCTGTTAGAATCTTTTGGAACTCACAGATAAATAATTGCAGGATTGAATAGGTATCAACAGATGGCGCTATGTTAATAATATTATATAATTTGCAAAAAAATAACAAACAAAATGAGATATAAACTATCCTGTCTTTTAAGTTGGACCAAATTACATATAGTTACGAAATTTTATCAAAATCGGTTCAGTAGGTAGTTTGGGAGTTCATCGCGGACAAACATGTGACACGTAAGTTAATTCAAGTGTCAAAAATATTTTTCAATCTTTATTGCTCATGTAAGTATTTTTGTCAGACGTTGAATTACTTATTTTTATATGATCCCTTGAGAGTACTATTTTTATTGATGAAAGGTACCATATGTCCTTTTCTGCATCTCTGAGAATGTGTATGCAAATTTTCATGATGATTGATTGAGTAGTTTAAACGTGAAAAGATTTCGACGTTATAATATGTTAGGATGCTTAATCATTAATTTTATAAGGCTAGTTATTTTTAATCTCAGACAATGTGATTTCAATATTAAAATTAAGCAAAATTTCTTAGGCTTAACTTAGCCAATCTACACTCTCTAAAAAAGCCTCACGTGTTTCATTCTTCGGCTAAAAAGAAAGGCCTTTCATGGCGGCAAGAAGGACCTTTCGTTCCATTAGCAGATAAAAGCAATCGACAACGAAACAATAGAATAGATATTTTCTATCGGACAAATCAATGCGATAGCGAAATATATATTACATTAGTGTGCTGAGAGGTGGAGGCTGTATGCAGCCGCGAGCCTTTTCTCCGAAACGTGACCTAATTTAGAAGAAACAAAGCTATTCCGCACAACTGCAGAACCTGTGCTGTTCTAAAACTGCAAACAGTACAAGAAACCTTCGGAAAACTACTCGATTCAACTGAAAATTCAACTTTGTGTATCTTCAGAGTAAAACGTAACTCCAATTCAGCTGGGACGTTGGAAAATTCACATTGCCAACTATGTATTAACGATTTTCGCGACCGCAAAGATAACTTTGTAAGACACATTTCCCAGGGCACATTCTTTCCACGTTTCGTTTACACGAATCTCAACTTTAACACGACGTGTTAAGGTCTTTCCTAAAAGGAATAGTGTTGGTAATAGCACGGGCAGTAGATTTGATAAGGGCCTTCGGTTTCAATCATTGGAGGAATAAAATTCGGGATATCTTCTTCCGATCGTGATATCGTATTTACTTGATTGTGTAGGATGTGAATCAAGGATTTTTATGTTGTTTTGTTATTTTGTTGTGTTACTAAAACATTTATATAATCACGCCCTTATTAAAGACTAACAGTAATCCAACCTTTTAGAGAAAAGGTGTGTTTGAATGAGTTTTAGAGTCAGATGGATGTCAGAGCCAATTTCCATCCGTTTAATCATATAAAGATCAGTAAACCTATCAACCCCTATGGTATTACTTTTATTTTAAATAGTGGCACTACGTTTTTCACTCATTTGGGCAGCCCGTCTGGCGGCAGTAACCACCCCCTCACAGAAGACCACCGTGAAATAACAGCATATGTCAGTAAGCGAGTAAGGGATGCCAGAGCCCGACACCCTATCCCTTCCTTACCTTATTCCTTCTATATATTCGGCAGCGCACTTGCAGCGCCTTTTGCGTTGCTTCTGTTATAGGCGACGGTAGCCAGCTTCAAACAAGTGGACCTTCCAACTTGTTGAACCACGGCCTTCCTATTCCTACTGATATTTACTTTTATAATAATCTCTATTTCGGTTTTCCTGCTAAACTAGAATTTATTTTGAGAAATAATCAATTATATCCTTCGGGTAATTAAATAATAAACCGAATATTCCTGGTGTTACTTGCGTTTGTAAAATACTAGGTTGTTGCACGCGACTTCGTCCGGGTAACTTCATAAAATAAGGCCTATAATACGCTCTAGTAATATAGCTTTCTATAGGTGAAAGAATTTTTAAAATCGGCCCATTAGGTTTTGAGTTTATTCATTACAAACATACAAAAATACAAATCTTCTATAATATTAGTATAGAAGATAATATGGTAGCCATAAAGCCAGCCACCTACCATTAAATGGACAGTCTGCCTGATTGCCACCCTTATTACAAAAAATTAATGAATTTCTTAATAATTTCAAACAAATTAAGGCCTCTCACTTTATAGAGTAATATCTAAGCATTAAGAGAGGGTAATAAAACGCAACTGGTAAAATATCTTCTGCATTTAGAAGCCAAGATTTATATTGAGTTGTTAAAGGCACGCGTTCACTATATATCTGTTATCGAAATAAATTTGACATAATACGGTGTACGTGATATCGTTCAAGCAAAAGCTCGAAGCTCGCAGCTCGACTTGAAGCCGGATGGGAATTAACAATAGTGTCTTCAATATACTAAATTTATACTATTAAGTCAATCGTAAAATATGTGCAGTTAGACAGAGATATTTGAATTCAATTATAATAATAATAAAGCTTCATTTAATTCCATAGCCTACTAACAAAAATTTGCAATTAATATTTGTACAAGATGTCCTTTTTTTAATCCATAGACCCCTTCCGGGCAAAACCTCCTCCAGCCCTTGAATTCAATTATTGCAACTAAAAATATGTAGTTTTCTCGTGGGATAAGGTGTTATGATTTTGTATAAAATGTATAAAGTCCAGATTAGCCCTCTCCCTAACGTCTAGGCTGGTATCTTTTTGACACCTTGAAGCTTCTGATAACCCAATCTCACATGACAACGGTTAGAACCTCTCAGTCTAAGATCATCCACTCGTGCCCTCAGCTTTCCTCAAAGCGGTCCCCATTGTCAGGCCTGTAATGTCTGATTTGTCCATTGCCTAGAATACCAGCCCATGAGACCTTTTACCATCAACTTTTCCTTTAGGTTATCCGGTTCCCTACGGAGATTTGAGCAAATTCAAAGTGTTGTTCTTACAGTGCATAAACACGAGGCTTGAAGGTATTCTGGAATTCTACACAATTAGTCCTACGTCCAAAGTGCAAATATAAATTTCTGATTCCAACTACAATAGTATTAAGGCCTACTTATTAAAGTTTTTAGGATGTAGATGAAGATGTAATTAAAAATCACAGTAGGTATTAATAGCTTTTTAAAACTCCAAATTAGATAAATAATTCTAAAATGTTCTTTTGTACGAAAACAGCAAAGCTATCTAAAACCTCTTAAAACAGCCTCTCCCGGTGAGGGCTCCAAAAAATAGAAGCCATTGTAAGGAAAAATAGGTCGCTGTTTTTAATTTAATCAAAATAATATTGAAAATTGGCCAACCCTACGATTTTTTATGTTTTGAACCCTTAACTTATTAAGTTAAGGTTCAAATTCGGTTGATATTTCCTCGGCCTGCGTATGGAGTTTTAAAAAAGATAAAAAAGTATCGGACGATCGCACAATTCGCGTTCGATGTACAACAGAGCTTGAAAAATAACGAAAGAACGGACCAAAAAAATTAAATGCGGTTGGTAAATTATTGTGGAATGCGCTTCTGTAAGAAATTTTGGATTTTTAATTATTTAAAAATTTGAATAGTTTGTTATTGCACATTTTGCTTTTTGTACATTTTAATGAGGATTCTTTTTTAGAATATTATATTCCTATATATTTTTTTTTTACATTAGTTTAATGATTCAACCATCAATCTACTACAACTGTCGATATTAAAATAAAAAAACTAACGCCTGGCCAAAGTGTTACAGCAACAAGAGGTCAAGCGGTATATTGCTTTTATATTTTCCAACACCGACGAAGTCGCGGGAAGCTGATAGTTTTTTTAATAAATCTTCTGAGCTGTGTTCCAACATAAAATTCAATTCCAATATAAAAAAAAAATACAAAAGCCTTGTCCACACTTATTGTGCTAAACTGGTGCGCAAATAATGAAATACAACGTTTATAAATTAAATCCGTCCCATTTGAGCTCGTCTTAATGCTGTTTGATAAACTCAATGTGCTCAGTGTATACCAAATAAATAAATAAATAAATACATCATTTTTCTTACAGGTGTCTGTAAATAGGCATTATATACGTTAAGTATACCTATTACATATTCTTGCAGATGATACCTATGTAAATGGGTTGGCAAAAGCTCCTTGCGGTGTACAAGTACTTTTATTCGTTAAAATGTAATTTTTTTTAATTACATTTGAAAACCATTTTTATTTGAGCACATTGTAACCTTCTGTATCTATCTATCTATGATATCTATGATGATGGTGACAGATAGATATCTAGATAGATTTCTATGGTGATGATAGATATCTAGATAAATATCTATGGTGATGATAGATATCTAGATAGATATCTATCATCATCTATATCTATATCTAGATAGATATCTATGATGATGATAGATATCTAGATAAATATCTACGGTGATGATAGATATCTAGATAGATATTAATCACCATCTATATCTATATCTAGATATATATCTATCATCATCTATATCTATATCTAGATAGATATCTATGGTGATGATAGATATCTAGATAGATATTTATCATCATCTATATCTATATCTAGATAGATATCTAGATAAATATCTACGGTGATGATAGATATCTAGATATATCTATCATCATCTATATCTAGATAGATATCTATGGTGATGATAGGTATCTAGATAGATATTTAGATAGATCTAGATAGATATCTATCATCATCTATATCTATATCTATCTATGATATCTATCATTGCCACAGGACGTCCACTGCTCGTGGCGGGGCACCTATGTCGTGTCATAACGTCCCCGCGACCCCGCCCATCTACTGCCTCGTAAAAAAGTCGTTTACCATAAAATCGAAATAAAAACTATCCTATCTTGTAAATTGGAAAAAATTACAGATAGTTTTGAAGTTTAATCAAAATCAGTTTCGGAGTTTATAACGAATATACATAGTGACCCGAGATTTTTTTATATACATAAGACTAGCTGTCGCACACGACTTCGCCAACGTGTTTTTTTTTTATAAAATATAGCCTCTGTTACTCACTGATATTGTAGCTTTCTATAGGTGATTTTTTTAATCAGTTTTTGAGTTTTTAATAGTTTTGAGTTTATTCAATGCAAACATACAAATCTCTATGATATTAGTATAGATAGACTAACTGACCCGGCAAAGGTTGTTTTGCTAAAAAAAAAAAATTTGGGTTTTAGGGGTATGGAAAATAGATGTTGGCCGATAAGCACACAAAATTTCATCAAAATCGGTACAGCCGTTTCGGAGGAGTTTGGCAACAAATACCGCGACACGAGAATTTTATATATTAGAAGATATAGATATAAATATGTTGCATTCTATTATATGTTTTTTTACATAACTTTTACACAACCGTTAGCAAAATTGTTTTACTTACCAACACACATATATAGAATAAAAATAAACAATTTACCTAAGGCCAAACATTTCTTCCATTTGAACATATGCAGATACTTGGCATTTATTGGAGTCTTCAGTTTACTCAGGCCGTTTGAAGAGGACGTCACTCATGCCTGAGTCAACATTGCTGACCCTCCGAAGGAAGGGACTCTTCATCCCTTGTCCTAACAGTTGAACCGAAGACTATCTGAAAGTTTTAACACAACATTAAGGTGGCATGCTTTTAAAATAATACACTTTTACTATAAATTATTACTAGCTGAGCCGGCAAACGTTGTTTTGCCATATAAAAAAAATTGGGGTGGGCCACTCTTATCATATAGTTATCGCTGCTTAAATTCAAAAGTGGCAAAAATAAAAAAAAAACACAAAATGTTTTATTGCTAAAATACATTGTATTGTATGTTGCAAAAAGACTTATGGTTGTTTTATTCCATATTTAATATATTTTGATATTTTTTATATATATTCAAAAGTAACTTATATGCTTATATCTCCTCTAGTCTTCAGTTTATTATAAAAGTACTTAAAACATTTAATGCTACTTAAAAATATGCTTCTAACGATATATAATACGCATATATTTGATATATATCTAATAAGAAAAAAATAGTCAAAATATAATTTAATTTCTTTCGATTAGCTCACCTGTAAAATTAGTAGGTTTTGAGATTATACAGTTTTCATGCGAAAAGACAAGAAGTCAAGCGTTATATTATATATATATAATGGATTTAATATAGATTTAAAATCTTAATTCCAATAATATCTCCTATGCAATGCAGTCACAGTTGGATTCCGGTTCAACGAACCGAAACACGAAGGTCATAGAAAACTAAAGACAATTGTGTGAAAATCTCCCACGGCTCATACTTAAATGTCTTCAATACAAATTTAAACTCTACGCGCATTCAAATACAGTCTAGTATCCTTTAAACGTGACACCTTGACACTGCATTTTATAATTTTAAATGCTATTGTTGTAGAAATAAGACTCACTTTTGTAAAATTACAAATCGTGTTAAAGAGGTTAAAATTTTCCCATAAGTTCATCAATATGAAATTAGATTTTTTCTTGTCAATTTTTACTGAGAAATTATGTTTTTTTTTTACGCACTATTGATGTTATTGCGCATGGGAAACGTTAATAATTTTGAATTATTCTAAGTATTTAGAAAAAGAATAGGTACAATAAAAAAAAGACATTAAAAAATAATAATTTCAATTTACATAGGTATATACTATATTGTCTTTATCTTAACATACTATATATATGTAATTACTACTACTACTACTATTACTGGGTCGGGTCGCAAGTGTTTTATAAACCGTTATTTCAAAAAAAGAACACAATTTTGGATTATTTACACACGAAGAGATGTATAACAAAAATTAGTTTTCTACTAAGTAGAAAAAATATATAGTAAAAATACACTAATCTACTGATTAGGGACGTCATATAGATATAAATATGTACTCCATACTAAACATTAAAGAGATTAGATCTGTTTGTTTGTAACAAGTCTTTGAAACTATTGATTAGTTTCTGAAACTTTTCTTACCAAGTAATAGGATAGTCACAATATCTTCGAGTATGCTGACCAATATTGGTTTTTAAGAAAATTATATTTTAGTCTGAAAAACTCAATATTTTTAAAGAAGTCTGAAGAAAGCTGAGACTTTCTATTGAGACAAATATATCTTCAGAGTTGCTAAGGACCTGCAGCATCAGGTCAACGTTATCATTTTTCAATTCTATATGTTATATATATATATATATAATCATGTCATGTAAATACTTGTCGCAGCACTTTTCGCTGTGATTACTTTTTCCCAGTCATTTGGGCAGCCCGTCTGGCGACAGTAACCACCCCCTTAGAGAAATGAAATAATAATATGTGTGCTGTTGTGTTTATACCCTTATACCCTTGTGCAATTACAGATTACCCTAATAAATTCAAATATTTTAGAAATATGGAAAGAGTTGTAATACCTTATGTCCAGTAATTTTATCTGGCATCATCCTTTAACGAAGCCAAAATGTACGAGAACATTCCATCTCTAAAAATGTACTTCACCGCCTCATTTAAGAAGAGACGTAATAAAAAGAATCGATGTCACAATTCACAAATAAGATAAAGCGATTTCCTTAAGACTCAAAGAGCATTTTGAATAACGCTCATTTAGACGTCACAGGAAATGCGTGGTACAAGTTACAAAATGCAAGCGATAACGTGTCTACTCATTTTGTTACTGTAAAAGTAATATCAGAGAAATATTGTTTTGAAAGTTACATGAATAAAAAGGTCTCAAATAACAGTTAATCTAACCACGTTTATGTAACTATGTTTATGTAAAATAATAACTAACTAAATTGGCAATAATAAGAATATTAATTAATTCGAAAAATTTCTTATAAAACAGCCCATTGGTCGAATTGTGAAAAGTGTAATCCAGGTACAGATTACCTATTATCAAAATAAGGCCAGACAAACTTACGTCAGCGAATTTTTGTACTTCCTTTTCAAATGTTACCTTTTCAAAACCATTTCATAGATATATTAATTCGCTCTGCGTATTAATATATATATACTCTTTTGACAAAACTAGATAATTGTGTTTTAAGTTATTCGAATTTACACCTCGAAAGATTGCTGAGAGAACTCATTAGTTCAAAAAATTATTTTAGTTTTAACTTTAATAAAATAACTCAATTTTTTAGCGGGCTCACGCTGTCCGCTTCTACCTTGGGCCACAGGAAGTGTGGGAGGCAGGAAAAGTCTGATACCTTAAAAAGTCATTGATTTTGTATTGAGAGTCATTTGGGAAACAAAATGAGCTCCTCTTAGGAAAGAGGATTCTTCGAATAATTTATAACTACCTAAAGATCCTTCGCTTTATTACCAGTGATTTATTATTAAGTCCTCCGCTTTTTTGGGTAACAATTTGTTTGTCAATTTTAATTGTTGTGTTATTTGAGATGGATTTTTCTCCTTGAGAATCGATTTCCATATAATATAAGCCCGGGGTATGAAAATTTATGTCACATGTCACACGTAACGCGTTACAGGCTACAAAATGCTTCAATATATATTAATATAATATAATTTATTGATATTTATTTGTGAATTGAGAAAATTAACAAACTAATAAAACTAACATTTACCCTCATTTACTAATCTATGTATTTTAATACATAGATTTTGTATAAAAATCTATGTATTATAGATTTTTATAATCACACACTTTTTTTTATTAATGCTAGTAAATATTTCATGCGAAATTCAAATTTCTATAGTTCCTTTTTTTTAATTAAACTCGGCCCAATTTCAACAATGTTAAAATATTATAGTAATTTCTACTAAGTAACAACTTGTTTTATTTAAAAGCAATATCTAGTTTCCACTTTAATATTTTATTAAGTTTTTATGTTCAACTGTACGGAATCACCTATTGTGTGCGAGTTGTCTAGTGAAATAATAGGTAAAAATTAAACATGAAAACTCGCGGCGAGTAGTCCAGTAACTCGCCTGGTTGATAATAAATTTTCAGACAGACAGACAGGACAGGTTAGACATCTGATTTTGTCTCGAATGACGTTGTTGACCTTCTGATCAATTATATCAGTACAAAGTAGGTAATGTATACAAAATTAATGATACCTTTACAATGTGAACTTAGTGGAAATAATACACAAACATAGATTCGTAGGTAACCGGCTCATGGGAAACTCTATTGTCTTCGTTAATGTATTCGGTTCGGTGACACCGCGGTCGATTAAAGACAATTACAGGGTTTTAACAACGGTTGAATGGTACACCGTTTAGTCAAGCGTGTGATATATTTGAACTCGTTTTTCCGTGGTTGGACTTAATTATTTTCCAATACACATTAAATATCGATTGCCACATTAAAAAGCCAATAGCGGTATGTACTTAAAAATATTTAATACAAAAGGCCATTGTTTATAATTAATAAAATACTTATCCCAATTAATTATTATTTCACACTTTTTGGGTTCATCATCCTGTTAGTGTCTGTGGTATTACATGTGTTTCTAATCATCTTTCGAGTGTTCTAATAATTCAAAGTTCGAGTGAATAGGTTTCTTCTGGGTGAGCCCGCTCCATCATAGGCCTTATATTCGCTACACACCTGGATGTCGGCCATGACCAAACCCATCTCTAATAAATAAATAAATATATCGCATGTTAGGCTGTCTGTTTCACAAAATTGTGCAATATCACAATAACAGTGATACTAAATAATATGTAAAAGTGACACATGAAGTTTTACAGATCACCAATGTGATATCAGACCAAAAATTATTTGGATTTTTTTTTTGTTTATTTACTTGAGCTACTTATATTTTCTACTTACACTAATTTGTTGAAACAGAGTAATTCATTAAATAAACTAATTTATTAGCGCAATCACAGATATTAGTCTTCATTTCCCATTCGTCGTGTCCCCTTTTTAGTATACCTATTTAGAAAAATATGTATGAATTATTTAAAAATTATTTACTGAATAAACTGTTTTTTTTTTGTTATCAAGAAAACCCCATTTAATTCAAACTATTTATACTCAAAAATAAGTATTCTAATTTATACTTATTATACAATTATTATACTTATTAACAAGATCATGCATACGTTTAATAACTTTAGTTTCACGACGATAAGTGAAAAGCACATATCTATTTCGAATTGAAATTTTTATATATTTTTTAAATAAATCAATAAAACAATAATTACTCTAATTCAAACTTCCCAAACCATTACTTTACAATAATAATCATTCATAGTCACTGTATGTTAAAACGACTTCGAATGACACAAGACTAATTATCCTATTTAACAATAGTTAACGTACCATCAAACATTTTAACGCACCATCGTGCAGCTGACCCCGGCAAAGGTAGACGAACTCTGCCTACTAAACTGTAATTTATTCTTAGTTAATTGAGAGTTCAGTTAAACTGTTCTATGTTGATTGCCTCAGCCTCACACAAATTTTTACAAACTATTTATTTGAACAACACCTGCAGATCTTTCTACCTGTTATTGCAGACAATGAGAAAAGCCGTCTATAATTTTTTAAGTCATCGTATATTTTTATGTATTATTTTTAATTTTTTATTATTAATGTGTGTGTTTTTTTTCCTGTTTTGTGTGTAATTTTTACATCTTTTTTTTGGATACTGAGCGAATGACCATAAATATTGTGAATTGACTGAATTTAATTATGTATAAATGATTGATTTAATTGAATATGTATAAATTAATGTTTGATTTAATTGAATGTATGTATAAATGATTGATTTAATTGAATATGTATAAATTAATGTTTGATTTAATTGAATGTATGTATAAATGATTGATTTAATTGAATATGTATATACGCATGCCGTGGTAGCCTTTAAATGTAATTTGTTCAAGCAGAAATGTAATACGCAATTTGTTTTTTTAACTTATATAATCTGTACACTATTACGTTGTCGCGCGTTAGGTTAGTTGGGCGCCAGTGTAGCCTACCACAGGGAATAAAACGGCGTGATCTGATATAAACAAATATATTATACGCTCGGTGGTAGGCAACACAAATTTGTGTAGGTCGTGGGTGTTCGGTCTATCTGTCTCCTCAACGCAGTGCAGGCACTCCCCTGTATGTTCCAGCCGACGAAGGTGGTAGATGTGGCGTGATGTCGTGGTGGTGTGTGTCCTGCCGATGCGCGTAGGCACGATGACGATAGGTGGCGGTGACTGGATGGCAGCCGGCAGCTGGATCTAGTGCAATCCGAAGCTGGCCGTCTATGATGGATGTGTAATTTAACCCGGGGGATACTTGACCCAGGATATACCCGGCCCGAGGGAAACTCGACCCGAGGGAAACTTGGCCCGGAGGAAACTCGGCCCGTGTAAAACTTGGCCCGAAGATAACTCGGCCCGTGGAAAACTCCCTATCGCGGGAGATTCAAATACTAAGCCTCACAATTAAATTAAAAAAAACTTCGAATATAGCCTTTTAGTTTCAATTAATTCCCACGACTCAACTAATGCGCTGAGGAACGTGGACTTATCCTTTGGCTTCTATCCGACTACCTGTCGTAGAAAATAAAAACAATACCAGCGCGTAATTTTCAATATACCGCCACTTACCGGTGCAGATGCACTCCGGGTGTATAAATTTTAAAATATAATTTTTATTTTTATTTTTTTTATTATTATTTATATGTAACGCTTCGTTACAACGTTAGCTATCCTTAATATAAATTAAGGAATTAAGATTCCTTAAATAAATAAATAAATGTCCATTTATGTAGAAACCTGTACAGATCAAACGAAAACAATAACTAACAGCTGCGGGATTAATAATAAACATGTTCAAATTTTATTTAAATTAACTTACTTACCTTATCATGCTTAAAATAATATAACATATATAATATATATAAAAAAAAATGTGAAAAATACACACAAATAATATATATAAACAAAACACAATTTTTTGTTACTTAAAATAATAAATATTAAAAATATAATTTATTCACAGTTTTAAAATCAGGTAGCAACAGAGCCTTTAAAATAAAATTTAAAATTGTTCAGTTTGATTATTCAAATAAAAAATCTTTTTTGTTTCAGGTAAACGAACTTCTGGTTTTCGCTGAAAGGTGCTCGAAGGCTTTCGTATGGAAAAAAACTTTTCATATTTTCCTCTTATTTTTCAGGCCCTGTCCTGAAATAAGATAAAGATTAAAATTTTCAAACTGATTTCATATTCTAAACTAGCTGTTGCAGGCGACTTCGTCCTCATAATTTTATAAAATATAGCATATGTTACTCGCTGATAATATTGTATATAGCTTTCTATAGGTGAAAGAATTTTTAAAATCGACCGAGTAGTTTTTGAGTTAATTCATAAACAAACATACAATAATATTCTCTCTTTATAATATTAATATAATTTTTAACTGCTCATTATAAATACCCCCGTACACCCGAAAAATATTACAATTGAGCTAAAATACTGAGCCAATTGAGACCAAACCAAAAAAAACAAAACACCAAACGACGCCCGACGCAAAAACAGGGTCTTATAAGTTTGACATGTGTGTGTCTGTGTACGAGTATTAATACCTTTGTGTCAAACTTGTCAGTGTCTGAATAAATGTTTTAACACGTAAGGAAAAGGGGGGCGGACGAAGTCGCAGGCAAAAGCTAGTCAGTAGGTAAATATATTTAACTAAGAAAATAGTAAATAAACAATATACTATATAAAAGCGCCAAGAATAAATTTTTACTCCCATAAAAACGTGAACAGAAAAAACGCGAGTAAACCATCGTTAAATTATGCATTCCAAATTTAAAATTTGAAACGAAAACGTCGCGTCTGCGAAGAACCGATTACCTTAAATGAAGGGACATTTTTCGTGAAAAACTTCCTTTATCTCGAATGGCGGAGTCATTAATAAATGGCCTGGTGGATGGGTGGCATAAATTTAGGGTTTAACCGGCGCGAAGACATGCTCCTGTCTCGTTTTTAAGCCACCTATATACTGTCTGAAATCAGTACTCACTTGTTTTTCTATGATTTAAGCGGATATCACACTTTACAATTTGAAGGAAACCAATTTAGGAAACTAAGTAGTGAACTAGTGATCACACTACACTAAATTGATTTCTAAATCGAAGAATTTAGAATTTCTAAATTGGATCCAATCTGTTCTAACTGCGATTACACTTTCCAGTTTCCTAAATTGGAATCCTTCAAATTGTAGTGTGATAAGCGCTTAAGCAAGCAGACAGACAGACAGATTTTCTAATAGTAAGAAGATACCATAAAAACAGATGAACGATAACATAACATGACAGGGACAGCTCTATAGACAGTTCTAAGTTTTGTATCTTTAATACCACTTAGGCTAGTTCTTAGGCATTTATCTTTTGTCTTATACTGTCTTATTATTACGTCTTATATACCTACTTCTGTTGGTATCACTGACTTCCCACGCTTGTACAGCGCCACCTTAACCAGTGAGCTCGTCACCTGGTTTAGTAATAAAAATTGACTCACTAGCACAAAAATCCAAATGAAACTATAATAGATATACATATATGACTATAAACAGAGTTTGTAAAACCAAAAATAAATTTAATGCGATTTAAATTATCAACTGCGTCGGCGTGTGAAGATGTAAACAATGCATTTTATTTCTCACACTAACACACACTAACACACACACACACACAAACACATATATTGTTATATTTAACTAGTAAGTAATTACAGTTTATATTGAACTTAGCTGAACCTGGCCATTGATCTTCCTTTTTTGACAAAAACAATGATAACTCGGTAAATATAAATAAAATATTCATGTGTTATACATATAAACTATCCCCAGACATTCCTCTTTTCATCAAAATAATCGGGAAGAAAATCCGTTTACAACTTTACGATATTAGCGCACACGTACAGACGGACAAAATTGAGAACTTCACTTTATGCATTCTTTAGGCGTCAACGGATCGCTAATATGTTTTTTAAATAAAAAATAAAAAAAACATTTTAGTTTGTAGCGTGTTCATACACTTCATACATCACTCCTGGATGCGCTACTAACCTGGATAACGCCTCAGATACTGTATTTTATATATTTTTCGGCCTACATGTCATTCACGTATCATTTACATCACATTTTTCCCTTGTTTCCTTATTATCTTACCGACAGCCTGTTTTCAGAATGACTGCTATACTTTTTCCTACATTTTCTCATACGTTTTACATGCATTTAGTCATCATATAATTTCAAAAACGCAAATTTATATATTTTTGACATAATCTCTTTGTTTATTTATTTCGTCGCCATAGTTCCCATAGTATTTTGACATCATGCTTTCTCACTACATTGTTGCTTTCTCGCTCATTTTTTATTCCTTTTTATATACAACCGCACCTCTAAATTCGAAATGTCCTGGCCATATATATTTATTTTCTAAATTTAATTTTCAAAATATTATTTCGAAGGTTTTCCAGCCGGCTAGACTGAGGAAAATCAATCAGTGTGTTGTCGCTCCTCTCTGCGATACAACATTAAAATTTGGCTTGTCTTGCCTCTATCTGCTTCGTGTCATTCCGGAAGTCGGTGCTGAGACTCCGGACGCACTTCACTACAGCAAATTTCACTTCGCGTCGTTCCGTGAGTCGGCGCAGAGACTCCGGACGCACCCATCTCCGCTTTCCGTCTGCATCGTGTCGTTCCGGGAGTCGGTGCTGAGACCCCGGACGCACTTCACCCCTTCGACGCTTCACTTCGTGTCGTTCCGTGAGTCGGCGCAGAGACTCCGGACGCACCCATCTCCGCTTTCCGTCTGCATCGTGTCGTTCCGGGAGTCGGTGCTGAGACCCCGGACGCACTTCACCCCTTCGACGCTTCACTTCGTGTCGTTCCGTGAGTCTGTGCAGAGACTCCGGACGCACCCATCGCCGCTGCCCGTCTGCATCGTATCGTTCCGGGAGTCGGTGCTGAGACCCCGGACGCACTTCACCACTGCACGCTTCACTTCGTGTCATTCTGCGAGTCTGTGCAGAGACTCCGGACGCACCCATAGCCGCTGCCCGTCTGCATCATATCGTTCCGGGAGTCAGTGCTGAGACCCCGGACGCACTTCACCACTGCACCCCAGACGCTGTTTTTTTTTAATCTTTATTTAATCACCTGTACTTCATTCATAACACTACACAACTTTCAGTTCATCCATTTTTTTATATATATATATTATTTGTAAATATTCTCAAAAATATATCTGTAAATACTTTTCATTTTTTTATTTTAACTGTCGCTTCACGACAAGTTATTTTCTAAGGCAAAGAACTTACTAGACACCATAAAACGTCTCGATGGTAACAATTCACAAAGCCTTTGATTTTAAAACGTTGGAATGTACACCGTAATTGTATAGACATAGCGTTTAAACTGCATTATAAAAGTTTATGTTCGGTTTCATTACGGCTCTAGTATTGCTAATGGTATTACTGCAGACGTATAAAACTGTGTCCATGGATGCGACATTTCTACATTCATTCCTGACGACTTGGATACTAGTTTTATATTATACTAGCTGTTGCACGCGACTTAGCCCGCGTAACTTTATAAAATATAGCCTTTGTCACTCGCTGATAATGTAGCTTTCTATAGGTGAAGGAATTTTCAAAATCGGTCCAGTAGTTTTTGAGTTTATTCATTACAAACATAAAAAAAATTCGGAGCCTATTCAATGCAAACAAACAAACAATCAATCAAATCTTTCCTCCTTATAATATTAGTATAGACTAGCTTTTACCCGCGATTTAGTTCGCACCCCTTTGTCTTAGGAGTTAAAACATTTATTCAAACTTAAATGCTCTTAAATTTTTATCAGGTGTCGAATTTTAGATGTCCATTTTTAGATGACCCCTAGGAAACAATACTTTTTTTGGATGAAGTATTTTTCTGTACGTTTGACAACGCGTATGAAAGATTTCATAATGATCGGTTGAGTAAAGGCGTGAAAGCAAACCAAACCAACTCAATAAAAAAGGTAATTTTTTTTAGTACAATAAACGAAATACAAAACTAATTGAAAACAATTTAATATTTTACCCCCTATTTCTCGCAATTATTTTTGCGGGAAAAGGAGAAAAATCTAACATAGGTTAACATAACGACATTCTAATAAACCTAAACTTTATTTAAGACAAAGAGAACAGAAATGTAGGAAATAATGTGTCCAAAAATTTATTTTATCCCCAAATAAAATGACTGCGAATCGCAGTGTGCCTTTTTTTAATATTTTCATTTCTTAAACCTAGGTACGAAAAAGGTATAGGGGCACTCCTATTAAACATAAAAATACTTGTATCAGGAGACCCCGCAAACCTCTTACCACTTACTTTTGACTCACTTTCCAACTATAAGTTGAATGATTTATACAATTGATTAAGTACTTATAAATCCCTATAGATTAATAAAGTGGTCAGTACTAGTAACGGAATACAAAGCTAAAACGTTTACGAGCCAAAAGGGTAAGAAAATAAAGATATTGGCGCACAGAACGGTCGCATTTGCTAAGAAATATAACAACAGCATCAACAATAAAGCCAAATCTTCTGTAAACAAAACGTGACTGCGTACTGTAGACCTCCAACTATGCTATAATCACAACCGCCTTACGCTTCAATAGAGATCAGGATATGTTGGTCACGCGACCACCACTTTACACTGACCCTCCAAACGTTACCATGTTTAACTATCTGCAAACGTAAGAAAGGTTTCGCGGAGGGGAGGGGAGGTCAGTTTAAAATGGTATCTCCATATCGTTCCCATCGGGCTTGAACTGGACATGAGATATTGTAGTTGTTTCGGTCTTTGATTCGCTTTTATGACTCTTTTCCAGTTGTTTAATGGACGACACGTTAGAGATTTTTATCTACGTAATCCTTGACCGTGAAAACTTTTCTCGAAAAATTTAGTTAGAATATCTAAAATGAAACTAAAAATCTATTTATATCCTCATACTTTAATATTATAAAAAGAGAAGATTTGTATGTTTGTAATTAATAAACTCAAAAACTATTGGACCGATTTTGAAAATTCTTTCACCTATAGGTAGCTACATTACCAGCGAGTAACATGGGCTAACGTAACGTTAGCCTACAACTAACGCCTACAAGTAACGTGAAACAACTAATTCTATTATATTGCGCAAATCGATTGTAGACTGATCTATTAAACAAATTGCTTTTTCTCCATTAGCCTTCATTTAATGACCTATTTATGAAAAAGAAAAATCAGTTAGTTCAACCCTTAAGTACGGTTATTGATTACTACAAGTTTCGTGTTCACACATGACGACGTAATAAACGCTTAATTAAATACAGTTGGAGAACAAACAAAAAATATACGTTTACTTGGACGTCCAAAGCTACGCTTGTCGGCTCTTCGTTCTATGTGTCTGCCCACTGCCACTTCAACTGATCCGCTGGCTTATGTCAGTAACTTTAACACATCTACGGATCTCCTCATTTCTGATTCGATTCGCAGTGTAACCCCGAGCATAACCTCCATAGGTGGTTAAATTCAAACTTGTATTTCAAACAAACACAATTCTACTTTGTGTTATTGAATGCTCTTCTAAAGAGCATACACATTTTTGTATACACGTTATACCTTTCATATATACCTTTCATCAAGAAAAAGAAACGCTATTCCCTAGGGATCATCAAGATAAAATAAAAAAAATCGATGCCTGACAAAAATATCTGTCCATCTAAATAATAAAAATTCAATAAAATTTTCAACACCTAAGAAAAGGGGTATGTTTCAAGTCGCAGGAATATGCGAAAACTGTATTAATAATAGGGGTTAAAGTATGAAATTGCCGTTTTATTGTAATAGGTACTTCGAATTGACATAGAACCTTCATGGTTTGAGATTTTTGAGTGAAACTTTTTTCATACGGTACCGATGTAGTTCTTCTTTTAAAAAATGTGCAACATTCGATTATCAACTTTCAGTTGTTTTTTTTATTCAGCTTAGACAATAAAGATGGATACTTCGAAAATTCGTGTGATTTTTGAATACGAGTTCCGACGCGGAACTAACGCGGCAGAAACAGCTCGCAATATTAATGTTGCGTTTGGAGAGGGGACTGCTAATGAACGCACTGTGCGATTTTGGTTTAAACGCTTTCGTGATGGAAACTTCGATTTGAAGAACGAACCACGTGGAAGACCGCCCACACAGGTGAATAACAATGATTTGAAAGAGATGGTGGAAGCCGATCCGAGCCAAACTACCCAGGAATTAGCGGCATGGTTTAACGTTACCTTACCAACAATATTGACTCATTTGCGTCAAATCAATAAAATAAAAAAATATGAAAAATGGGTGCCTCATGATTTGACTGATCTGCAGACTCTACAGGAACTGCAATTAGAAACCATTCGTCACCCTCCGTATTCGCCAGACCTTGCTCCAACGGACTACCATTTTTTTCGTGATTTGGACAATTTTCTGCGTGATAAAAAGTTTTCTTCTCAGGAGGCAGTGCAAAATGCTTTCACACAGTTTGTCGAATCTAGATCACCAGAGTTCTATCGCAAAGGCATAAATGAGCTTCCTATTAGATGGCAGCAATGTATAGATAATAATGGTAATTATTTTGATTAAATAAATATGTTAAATTTAAAAAAAAACGAATTTTTATTTTTCAGTACAAATCGGCAATTTCATACTTTAACCCCTAATATAATTTTTTTTGTCTATATTACTACTGTTGGGGAATGATGAACTTCACAATATTATTTACATATTTACATTTATAGATTACAGATATTTACAATTGAGCAAACGCACGTATGGGCGTTTTTACATTATGTGTGGAGACGCACGATGGGCGTTTGTGGTGATGACGAGTGGCGAAAAAGCGCGTGCTTTCTGTAGCAGTGATGAAGGCCGACTGTCTGGACTGACTGATTCCCGTGCTTCTTCATTTAAAAGAATGACACGGCAAATAAAAAGTAAATTCCCAAATAGGTCATTCAAAGGAGGTCGCCACACTACTATTATATTGTTTTCCAAATGTAATAAAATTGCATGGACGTTATTGCAGAGCTATCCTGACACCAACACGTCGAAGTTGTGTATAACTAATCCATTTGTTTCAGCACGGTTTAGCTTTTAATCGTATCCAGATTCGGTTTGCAGTTAGAAAATCCATTCATTTTTAAATAAATTTGTGGAATTGTTATTATCTAGCTCCAATTTGAGTTTATTCCGAAATAGTCTGACACAACTCGCTGGTCTATACTAATATGTTAATGCAAAAGTAAAACTTCATCTGACGTTTTTCTGTTGAGTTTGTATTGTGAATATATTGTGTTTTTTGGAATACATTGTTTGTTTATGTTAAGGTCGACAGACAGGCTGACGTCTCACTTGATGATACCGTCGCCTATAACACAAACAACGCCACATAACCTTTTTTTTACGTGGGAAAATCTGCGAACAAGATCCTCACGGACTATGAGGAGAACGGTGGGGTATGTGGGACTTCTACCCACTAAAACCCCACGGTGTTTCTTCACGCCGTCCTGCCAAACATCGTTATAAGGGAATGGCAAGTGATAGGGAAATGGGATAATTGTTTATGACTTGAGGCTAAATGTCTACGTAAGAATAAATTTGAAAACTGACGAAGGTTTTTGTACCCCGACTAGACATTTCACATACATTTTCACAGCTGGTGTTGGGTTAGGTTAGGTAGAAACGGGAGTTAGTGTAAATAAACCTACGTAATGAGTCCCTTGAAGCTCATTCTGTGATTTTTCGTCCCATAATTGTCATAATTACACATCTCTTTCCTTTTAAATCTAAACAAGCACGACACTGAAAATATTCTTACATCAATCCATATTAAGTCTATTTTAATTATTTCAATGAAGAAATACAGAATGAATTATGTTCATTAAGTAAATAAGGCCAACTTGTGATAATTGATAAGCTTTATAACGTTTACGTGTGTAAAAAAAACTATAAAAAACTATATTTTTAGTACTATATAAACTATAGTAAAATTTCTTCACTGCTTCTGGGGGGAAAGTACCTACTCTAAATACTGTTTATCGTAAATGTTACTCAAAATATTATTTAATTTTTTAAAGGACTCAAAACTACATTCAAAGATTTTTGAAAATACTCTTGAAAATACCACACCCCGGAAATTGAACCAGCAAAGTCCGAAACTAAATCCGGGTTATCCGAAATAACCCTGCACTTTTAAAGTATCAATCAATAACTTGTGAGAAACTATAAAACAATTAAATGTATCAAGCACACATAACAATTAATTAAAGTTATTTTATTGTATAGAAAAAAAAGTTTTATTTTACACTTAAATGACTTTCTTTAAATAATAATAAAAACACTTAAAAATAACCGAAATAACTTTCTTTCCCTAATAGATAGATACTATAAAAATACTAAATTTATAAATCTAATGCGGAAATAATCCTTCACATAAAAAAGTAATAAAAGTCTAAAACAGTATCCTCAAAGCTTTACGTTGATAAAATGAGGAATAAATATTACTACACAAATAGAATTTTCCAAGAGAACCTTGCAGAAACGAACTTAAAAATAAACATAAATCTTTTTACAAAACAGTTTTACCATGTCATTACGAAAAAAAAGTTATTAAATAAATAAATTCGAAGTTATAAGAGAGAGAAATGTTGAAAGGCATGTTCGAAAATAAACCATTATACTTTGAACCCTTGTTACACTGAATTCTAATGCTACGGCAGAGCACCTTATATTTTAATTATATCCAATTATGGATGACCTTTCACGGTATAAATACTAATATATCTTCAGATATATATGGATTTTATATATCGGTAATAATCTGGTGCCCACGATTTTATCCGCGTTGAAAAATAAAAGATATGAGTTTATATTGTAACACCTGACATACATTGACGCCAGATAGTATGCTTTTTCCAACTGTTGGATATTTTTTTAGTTAGCTGGTGCCCTATAGAATATTTGGCGTATGTGTATCCTGAAATTCTTCCTAACTATCCAAGGTTACCTTCTACATGCAAACTAACAAACAAATATACACTTTACCTGTTTGTATCGATTTGTGTAATGTTATTATAGTGATTCCATTTAAAAGTTTCCGGTGAAATTCGAAATACTTGGCATATTTATAAAAACTTATGTTTGTCATTTATTATTTAATAATAATAATATCTTCACACATTCCACACAACACCATCTAGTTCCACACTAAGCAACTTAATGCTTGTATTATGGATACCAGACAGTTGATATAATACATAGATTACTTTTTTTTTTTTTTTGTAAATACATACATATTATAAATACAAACATCCATGACTTGGTACAAAGGTAAATGTTAACACATAAACAATTGCCCCTAGCGGGATTCGAACCCGCGACCGTTTGGTTAACAGCTAGGGTTACTAGCCACTAGACCAAACATGTCGTCAATTTATGATAAACTTTTCGAAAATTATCATAATTATTTAGAATGTTGATAAATACACACCTATTGTATCAATAAGTGCGAATTTTAATTTTAATATTTAAATTTAAAAAGAGCACATATCGTGTTATTGGTCCTGGCTAAGAAAACTTTTCAACTAAGGAACATGTGGATATTATAATAATATTATTTAAAAAATATATGTTGATATGTTAAAAAATTGTAAAAATTCTAAATGTTAATAAACTCTTAAAAAAAAAACTTTAACAATAATTTTCTGTCTCTATGCTTCAAAATATATTATATTTGTAATATGTTTACTGAAGCTTGTATGCAGAATACTATGTACGTTACAAAGTTGCGAATTTTTAAAGATATCTCGTCAAGTAACTTCAAGTTATGATGCGCGGAACGTGTAGCGTACGCTGTCTCGTTATTTCTTAGCTTGTTAACTTGACTTTGTGATGTAGGGTACTTGCAAAATAAAACTGTTTACGAGCTCTTCCATATTTTATTATCGCTTATCTATTCAGTACCTGATGAAGAAGAAATAGTCTTTGACATCCCTGAAATGGGCTACTTCGCTAAATCCTATTTCTGAGTATATACCTACTATAAATCTGTATCTAGTATTTGAAATGTTTTATTGTAAGAAAAATCAATAACGTCCCCAAAAACAAGTCGAGAATATTCATCGTATATTTTTCTCGGCGAAAGATTAATGATTTGTCAAAGTTTCCTAATTTTCTTAAAGCAGTTTTAATGAATTCCGCTCAAGGGCGTGGTTCGAGGCCATTTCACGCCATTTTTAGCTTTCCACGAGGTTTTTCTTAAGGCTTGTTTTATTAAAAAGAGTTTTTCTTTTTTACGCTTATTTATATTTTCGGTCTTAATTTGGGTTCTTATTTCATTTTTATTAAGAGAAAAAACCTTTTTGTATTGTTAGGGCACACAGGCTTCCGCAATCATAAAATGCAGAATCTGGTTACAGTAACCACCCCCATACAGAAGACCATCGTGAAAAGTTAATGGCCAGTAAAAGTACCTTTTTCTAACACGTAGAAGTATCGCTTATTAAAATTCGATGACGTTTCTATATTTTCGTAGCCTTTATATTAAATAGGTCAGGTTGCTTTAGCGAGAAATTTAAACGTTTCTCTTTTACCGTTTTCCGTTTTTAAATACATAAACGAACGTAAAGTGTATTTTTATTGGTTATTGGTCATCCCTACGAAAAATCCAATAATGTAACACAAGACGTAAAAAATCTATACTAATAATATTATAAAAATATTTTTGTGTTTTTTTTTTGTAATGAATAAACTCAAAAACTACTGGACCGTTTTTTGAAATTATTTTACCTATATTAGCGAGTAAAATAGGCTATATTAATAAACAAACGCGGACGAAGTCGCGCGCAACTTCCAGTATTACATTATTTTCACGAGTAAGAAAAATCGGAGAAATACGTACATTCAACTTCAATTTATTGACAAATTTTTAGCTATAAACTACTCGAAAATAGATTACTTAAGAATTGTGTAATGTAAAATACGGCAACGATACTATCCATTACGGTTGTGTTCAGCTATTTGTTTTATTTAAAGTTTGCTCTAACCAACGTATCTTGAGCTCTCTCCGTCCAAGATTTATTACGGCGGTTTACGATTCTAGTTACGGTCCGGTCTCGCGTTATGTTTAATTTAAAACTTAGTCCTTGACATCTTTTCTATTTTGAATATTTCTTTTGAAATCACATTGTCTGTATTATTGTCTCGTCTGTTTATATATAACAAAAATTAAATGCTGTTCGTTTGTGACCCTTCAATTGAGGGCTTAGATTTAGATGTTTCGGCAGAAACTTACCTCTGACACCTTGCACTGGAAGTTTGCATGTTTGGAGTTTTTGGGTTTATCTTACTCAATATCTAACGCAAAAAAGGCTGAACGGATCCAATTCAAATTTGGCACACAGATAGTTTATTACCTGGATTAACATATAGGATACTTTTTCATCCTCGAAAAATGTTAAGTTCTCGAAGAATCGTCTAAAAATATATATAAATATGTGTCGGCACCACTGTCGTCACAGCGATAAAGATGTCAGATATTTTCTCAGGTTTTATTTTTTTCATGTTTCCACATAATGTACAGTCGGGGTGAGAAAGGGTTCGTCACTTTAAGGCCAGGCTCTATGAAACTAAGGGAACTTTAAATAAATGTGCTGAGTCAACCACATATCTGATCAATGTGGAATTTACATATATATATTTTGAGACCTTTATCTGTAGATTATCAAGTCAGAAACATAATTAGGTGATTTTCATTCGATACATTTTTTTATCGAAATCGACGCCTTTTCCGGAGAATATTACATTTTTCTACTAAACGGCTTGAGTTATATCGCCAAAAAACTTCTCGTAGCAAGGAAACATTGTTTACCAGTGATTGTCAAAATAAAATAAACTTAGGTTTATTTTTACTCCTATAATTAACGAAAACAATTTTGAGACTTACGTTGTTTAGTTCCGAGCTAGTGCATACCAAATCATGCTTCAAATAATGTACGCAATATTCAACCTTACGTAAGCTGTATCTTGCGATATATTAAAAAAAATCCTAGAGAGCCGCCGAGCAACTTGTAACTCTCGGCTGGCGGGACGTGGGCGGAGCGAGCGTAGGAATTTTATTCGTGGAGCCTGCTCTTAAGTCCAAAATATGCACTGGGCCAATCATCAGTCATTTCAAAATTTCACTTCAAACGTATGTTAGTTATCTACTTAGTTTCAAAAGGTTCTAAGAGACTACCACTTGATAAAGGAATGAATTTAAAAACTGACGAAGGTTGACATATAAACCAATGAATATTATAAGACAGACAAAAATATTACCAAGAACTGATTAATTTATCTTCCTAAACATGTATTGAATGAATGAACTATAGAGAATGAATGTTTGAACGGATCCAGTGAATGGTATAACATTACTCTAATGAATCCAGGCCAGTGTTTTGAAAGCCCTCTCGTACCTAATAGTATGTTCTGTAACACTAATTACATTCCGATAATTAGTTACTGCCTGTTCATTAGTCTGTGGCATTTGAACATTTTATTTAGCTGAATTGGTAACTAATGAAGCCTTAATGAAGCTCTAAATATTCTGGTGTGTAATCGAAAATCAACGCTTAACAAAAATATATGAGTAACAATTTATAGAGAAGCAATTAACTCATTTAATTGTCATCTCGCACGATTTTATTTCGCACGAAATGTGCGAACAGCCAACTTTAAATTTAAATATATTTTTGGAGTTTACTCCTTAAGAATCGATTTGCATATCGTGTTATGGAAATTTATGAGAGTAAATTTGAAATTTTTACATAAAACAAAACTACAGTACCCGGGTTCGATTCCCGGCAGGGTCAGTTTTGGAAGTTGGCTCTGGTCTGGATCTGGAAAGTAGCGGCAGGGCATATTGCGTTTCGCGTTCATTTGGGCAGCCCGTCTGGCGGCAGTAACCACCCCTTTACAGAAGACCACAGTGAAATAGCAGCATGTGTGCTGTTTTGTTTCGGTGAACGATGACGGGTAAAGGTATATAAATAAAGATTTCGTTAGAAATAGGTACTTATTAAATAACGGTTTATTTTAGTTTAACCACAGAATAGGTAATAGTACAATGTTTAACTAAATAATTTTTCGTACTATGCACTATAATTTGGGTCATGATACGAATAAATAATTATATATCTGCTTTTGTTATCAATTCATATAACTGTTTACACTGTGCGCTCGTAATTTAGGTGAGTTTGTTCACGGCTGAGTGCTTGCATTATATTTGTAATATTAACAAATATTGGAGCGTTAAAATGTTGCATGTCTTTTTGAAACGACAGTATAATATCTGTATTGCCACAGGTACAGACTGTGAGATGTAATGTCAATTTGACATTGACAGTTGGGGAATAGAGTAATGAATGTTCACGAGTCTTATGAAAGCAATAAATTAGCCCTTTACAAGCAGAAATTCTGTAAGGCCATTCTGAGGTATTTAATTTTGGATAAAACTAATTGTTTCCCACGGCTTAGCCCGCCTTGAAATTTAAACTGTGGTCCACCTTGTCTGTTCATAGCCGATAGAGTATTTTCATCTATAAAGCGTAGCTTGTATTTTTATATTTTAGAGTACCTATTTGTGAAAATTTTGATAAAGGATAAGAAATAAGGATAGGGGTGTGCCTTGTGGTGGTTTTCTGTAAAGGAATGGTTACTGACGCCAGAACCCTGCAATTACTAATACTTCTTATTACTTGTTGTATCAAAAATTGATGTACTCAGGCGAAATTGTCGCCCTTTTTGTATAATGAATGTACTCTGTGCATATACTTTGATATGCTACTGTGTATGTGTGCCCTGGTGTGTGTTATAAATGTTTAGTCTGTTGCCACGACCCCCGTCTTTTAATTACATTACTTTTGAAGCTGACTGTACCTACCAAACTACATACATGTGCATTGTAAAGTGTTTATATAGAAATGAGCGCGGAACTTAACCCGGAGAATTTGCAAACTAAACTTGTGTAGTATTTGAAGGGTAATTAAAAAGTCGCCGTGTCTGGTTGCCAATTACACTAAAAGTTTACTCGTTTTCTAAATGTTTTAAAAAAATCGGGAAATGTTGTGAACTGATTTTGGCATTTCATACTTTTTTGGCAAATTATTTTAAGGACTTCAGTTTCAAACTTTATCGATCCTTCTGAAAAAAGGGTTTAGGTGTTCAATTCTCGTTTGAAAGCTGCACGAAATTATATATTATTTATTACATGCAAATTACATGGTTAAAAAATTAACATCAATTTATCTGACAAGTTACAGCTACGTAATGTAACGTAACACAATTTGTTAGGAGTGGCATTTTAGGTGCCACAACGCTTGTTAATATGAATATGAAAATTAATGCGTTCATGGTTCACATAATTTATGTGACAAAAGAAACTCTAACACACAAGATGACTTCCTTTATATCGTTGTTGTCAAACCAGTCTGCTCGCAAGAAGTATAATTTTGATATACCTTTCTTAGAAAAAAATTACATGAAGGTTTATTAAAAAAAATTGTGTCAGCTCCGACACATGATTGAAGTTTACTCCTTACGAGCGATTATAAAATTTAAATTTTCACAATTCGAACACGCCGAAAGAACAACATTGTTTTTTTTTTTTAATAATATTGTGTAGATGGCGCAATATCTGAAACTTCAGATATTCTAAAATATTTAAAAAAAAATCTATGTAAGAATTTTTGATTGCAGAAGCAGTTAGCGTTTTAAAATTCGATTGCTCATATCTGTAGTACTTGCTTATATTATAGATGATTTGAATTTTTGTATTTTTGTCCAAAACTCAAAACTACTGGACCGATTTAAAAAAAAATCGCCTATAAAAGCTAGATTATCACCGAGTAACAAAGGCTACATTGTTAAGACCGTGCAACCATGAAGATTATGAGCAATATCAGCAATATAGCGCACTGGGTATCGGTCAGGTGTGTGTCCTAGCGTTTAAACCTCTATAATCATCGCATGGTCGATCGGTACCGTCTTTTTTAGGGACTAGGTGATGTGGTGATGCCCAAAAGCTTTCGGTTCTACGAGCAATTGGAGCCTTTCTGCAGCAGAAGGTGAATAATAGCTGTGAACCTTTAGCTTTCTTTTCAAAAAGTTATCTCCAACTCAGCTTTCGACCGAGAGCTACTCGCTGTTTACGAAGCCGTTAAATGTTTTCGCTTTATGGTCGAATTGAAGCCTTTCACGATTTGGACTGACCATAAGCCTTTAATCGTCACTTTTCGGAAAGCTTCGGAGAAATGTTCCCCACGACAGTATCGATATTTAGATTATGTATTCGTCTTTCTTTTTAAAGAATTCCAATGTACAAATAATTAAATGACTTGTTAAAAGGAGGTCGCCACAAACGTTTTAAATTTAGGATTTCTACGAAAACTTGAATAATGTAATCCAAAGTGCATTATCACGGTTGCTTTATCACCGAGTAACATATTAATAAAGTTCAATAAAGTCACGCAGACGAATTCGCGTGTAACAGCTAGTTGTTAAATTAATATTCACCTATCATCTTTACTCTTATGGATCGCCACTCTAAATGGAACGAGTGTGACCGAATGAATGACCGACTGAACGAGTGAATGATTGAATTAAATCGGCGATCCATCATCGTAACAATGTGGCCGCAATTTTACAAATGCGTCTGTGCTATTGTCAAATGCTCCTTATTGCGGTGGTCTAAAGTGTAATTTCGAATGAAATCTTATGTTTGCGAAGCAGACTGTACTTTTGCGGTGTACGGCGTGTTGTGTCGTTTTTTATTCGCTAGTGAAAAATTGTTAGAGCAACAAAAAGTCCGGAGCGTCCGTTTTAATGGATTTCAAGTGAATTCATGTATTATATCTATAGGATCTACACAGGTTATATCCATATATTCATAATATAATATTACTAGCTGACCCGGCAAATTAATATATAAGGTATATATTTTTTTTTGGGTTGGGTCAGCCTTTACGCTTAGGGGTATAAAAATTAGTTTACGACCTATTCTCAGACCTATACCGATTATACACAAAAAATTTCATAAAAATCTGTCAAGCCGTTTCGGAGGAGTTTGGTTACAAACACTGTGACACGAGAATTTTACATTTATAGATAATCGTGGCACAATATAAGAAATATGTTGGAGTTTTTTTTTAACAGGCTGACCGTCCACTTGATGGTATGTGGCTACCGTCGCCTATAACACAAGCAACGCCATAGGTGCTGCAAATGTGCTTCCGACCATAGAAGGATTAAGGATAAGGCATAATGGGCTCTGGCATCCCTTATTCACTCACCAAAATACAACAGCACTTGTTTTGGTGGTCTTCTTTAAAGAGGTGATTACAGCTGCCAGACGGGCTGCCCAAATGACTGTTAAATGCTGTGCCAAACAGAGCCAACTTTGAAAAGTTCATTTCCAAAGTTGACCCCGAATGGAATCGAACCCGGGGCCCCTGAGACGTTAGGCAAGCAAGCACTCTTATCACTCATCCAAAGGGCTCGTGTGTGTGTGGCTTGGTCTTATCAACTACCCACTTACGTACATTGAATGTCGATTATTTTCGTCAAATATGTTCTGTCTACATAAGTAATGGTTCCCATTAGATCACAGACGAACTGGCAGACTAATACTAGTTGTAATAATAAACCATAATAACATCATCCCCTTCACTTGTCATTTACGAACCCATGCCTCCGGGGGATTGAATATTTTAAATTCACCCCAAGCTGTACTTAATTGTAATTGACAGTTTTTGGGCTATGACACGGCACACGAATTCCGTACTTCACTAAACATTACCTCATATTTTTTAAGATAAGTACGGCAGACAGGCTGAGGTTTCATTTTATGTTACTGCGGCTATACACTCTCGTCGAGACACCGCGAGGCACGACGAGGACGAGAGTGTACATGCTACACTCGCTTCGTCTCGTCTTGTCTCGCCTCGCCTCGCGTGCTCTCGTCAAAGGGTCTCGCTTTCCTCGTGAGGCGAGGCGAGTGCGTCACTATACACTCGCCCTTCGTTCAGTTCAGCGCAAGCTTTCTACCTTAAAGTTAAGAGTTAAAGTAACCATTACAGACTACATTACTTCCAGCTTTAGTGTCTGTGCTTACCGTGTCCTATTTCGATGCATAGTGATCATCCACCATCTCCGTTTACACCATAGCACGTAATTATAATAACTAAGGCATAAGACATAAGGTGCATAAGGCAACAGCTGCCGTAACTTGTAAAGCGTCCATCCTCTCGGCGTTTGCAACCGATTATAAACGAGAGTGTACAAAGTCGCACTCGTCACTCGGCTTCTCGCGTGAGTACTCGCGCGAGTACTCTCGCCGAGACATGGCGAGAGCACTCGCGGGAGAGTGTACAGCCGCCATTAGAGTGAGTCCAGACTATATTATTAAATTTAGTTACTGAAAATAGCTATATTGCATGTTTTATGTTTGATGACGAATATCCTAAACATATAATAACAATATAATGAATGCAAAAGTTTGTATGTTTGGTTAGATTTTTGATGTTGGACGGTGATTTGGATGAAATATGGCACACAGGTAGTTTATTGCCAAGATTAAAATTATAGGATACTTTTTATGTTGGATTGTTTTATGGATTTTCAAAAAACGAACTAAATCGCGTACAAAGTGGCAGTGATTTGCTTTTTGTTGCAGATTTTTGAAGTAGATATTTTGTAGACTTAGACTCGTAAACTTAGACTTTAAAGCAAAGGGAAGGACCAAAGACCAAAGGAAATTAAACTAATGAAAAAAAAGACCCATGATTTAGTCCGGATTCTTTCGTAACTGAAACTATTATAAATTTAATTAAATGAAAATATAAATGTTAACATTTAAAAGTTTCAAATGCATAGAAATTAAATTAATTATTTTTTTATTTCATTCCACTTTTATTGTACCTGGTAACAGTTATAACATATTTTAATGGTAAATTATGATTGACTCCGATATTGCTGTGATTTTGGGGAGCTATTTTGGCTATAGATGTGATATCATGTATGAATAAAGATTTATAGATTGTTGTTATATAAATACATTGGTTTACATAATTTCTGGCGGCAGTAACCACCTCCTTATAGAATACCACCGTGAAATAGTAGCATGCGTGCTTTTGTGTTTCGGTGCAAACGCACAGACGAACAGAAAAAAATTCTAAAATCTATATTTTTTTTACATAGGTAACATAAGTAGGTAAAACTTGTAGAAATTGTTTTTTGTTTTTTAAATATTTAATGAACAAGCACGGCTCGTTTACAATTTTATCTATACTAATATTATAAAGAGATAAGATTTATATGTTTATAATCAATTAACTCAAAAACTAGTGGACTGATTTTGAAAATTCTTTCACATGTAGGAAGCTACGTTATCATCGAGTAACATAGGCTATATCTTACAAAGTTACGCGGACCAAGTCGCGTGCAACAGTTAGTATTATCAAGAGATTGAAGATTTGTATTTTTGTATGTTTGTAATGAATAAACTCAAGAACTAGTTGTCTGATTTTAAAAATTCATATACAGGGTGTGGCCTGTAATAAGAGCAATAAATTAAAATATACAGCCCTTAACAAATCAGTAATTAATTCCAAATGGTTTCAATGAGTGCCATGAGGCAGAAGAGACACCAATGCATATCCTGTGCGAGTGTGGCCCCTTGATGCACAAGCGCAGTCACGTCCTAGGAAGCCACACAATGGCTTCTGAAGATGTGAGGAATGCCTCTATCAAAAAAGTACTACAGTTTCTAAACGCGGTAGGTATAGGTAGAGAGCTTTAGTTTACGTGGCGATCACAATATTTCAGCAATGGACGAAGTGATACTGGTTCTCTAGCAGACCAGAAATAGCCGCTAAGAAGATAAGATAAGATAAAATGGTTTCAATTAATTAAAATGAAAAACAAATTTACTGTTATTTTCTAACAAAATTAATCGAGCCAGCAATGTACAACTACAGACATAATGGTCCCAGTCGGAGTAGTTGATATTGATATTTACGATCGTTCTCGCCCCAGTACCCTGTACCAAGACATCTAACGACTGATAACCGACAATTTAGCGATACATTAAATTCATTGATTATATGTATTGTAACTTTGGATTGCTATATCTCTAAGTGTAAGCACTTTGGAGCATTATGATTAGGTTAAGGTAACTGCGTATACTCTATAGAATCATCGTTTAAATTTATTGCTCTTATTACAGGCCACACCCTGTATAAAGCTACAATATCAGCGAGTAGGTAACATCTAATATATAAACTAATATATATAATATGTCAAAGTGGTATATATCTAATATATACCACTTTGACATTCTATGGTAGATCGTGGGCTGAAGTTTTTTCACATGCTCAACTAGGTTTCAACACAACTATACATTGGCTTTCTGAAAATTCCTTAACCCTTAACACTGCCAAAACTAAGTACATAACATTCTCTATGCGGAATCTCACCTCATCTTCAGTATCCTCATCTCTTCGCGCGCATTACTGTGCCTATCCTCCCCTTGATACATGTCCTTGTCTTTCGTTAGTTAAAACTAATACCATAAAGTATTTGGGCATTATTATTGACAGCAATTTTACTTTTCAGCCACATATTGTTGCTATGGCGAACAGAATACGCAAACTTACTTATGTATTTCGCCAACTCAGATCCGTCGCAGAAAAAGACACAATCATGATGATTTATCTGTCGTTGTGTAACTCTGTAATATCTTACTGCATAGTCTCCTGGGGCGGAGCCGCTAAGTCACATATTTTGGAACTTGAGAGAGCTCAACGTTGTATTTTAAAAATTGCTACGTATAAAAGTAGGCTACACCCTACAGAAATATTATACGATGAATGTCAGGTTCTTACCGTACGGCAGATTTTTGTTTACCAAACTATATTAAAAAAACATAGTAAACTGTTCTATAAGACAGATGATCCAATTCTCCAAACCAGGCGAAATTATACAATTTGTCAAGTAGAATATTTTTTAACTTCTTTTTCACATAGATTCTTCTGCTTCCTAGGAGACTATCTGTATAATAAAATCAACAAAATTCTAAATATTTACCCGTTAATTAAACGTGAAATTAAAACTAAATTAACAAAATGGCTTCTTACACTATCTTATCAGGATACAGAAAATCTTTTTGTTGTATGTGCTTAATACTCAACTATAAATAAATTTAATGAAATTAAAAAAAAAAAAAAACATATTTTTTCCAAGTCCCTAGTTTAAGTGTTTGAACGTTTTTACTTTACCCATTCTTTTGTGTTGCGGTGCAGTCAACTATGTATAGTTTCTTAATCTACCCACATAGGAAGAAAAAACTGGTGTCTAAAATACAGGCTTTGCTTAGTTTAGACACTAGTATATCAGCTAATTTATATTTATGTTAATTTACGCAACATCTTTCCAGCGTTTTATAGTTTTAATAACCCTTCTCGTCTGCACAACTCTGTATGTATAAAATGCTTACAAAACATAGGTACTAAGAATATTTTTTTTATATAGATTTATAGTTTATTACTTATTAAGCTGTGTTTGTTATACTTTTTGGTTAAATAAATTATTATTATTATTATTATTATTATTATTATTATTATTATTATTATTATTATTAAAATTCTCGTGTCGCGGTGTTTGTTGCCAAACTCCTCCGAAACGGCTGGACCGATTTTGATGAAATTTTGTGTGCTTATCGGGTAGGTCTGAGAATCGGCCAACATCTATTTTTCATACCCCTAAGTGATATTTTTTTGTATGGCAAAACAACGTATGCCGGGTCAGCTAGTCCTTATATATATAAAAATTACGTGTCACATGTTTGTCCGCGATGAACTTCTAAACTACTGAACCGATTTTGATAAAACTTCGTAACTATGTGTAATTTCGTCCAACTTAAAAGATAGGATAGTTTTTATCTCATTTTTTTTGCAAATTATATAATATTATTAACATAGCGCCATCTGTTGATACTTATTCAATACAGCAATTATTTATCTGTGAGTTCCATAAGAATTAAACAGATGGCAGTGTAAGGTAATTTATCGGGTGGATTGAATAAAAAATAGCACCCGTGTGAAGCCGGGAGCGGGCCACTAGTATTTTATAAAATTACTCTCACGAAGTCGCATGATTAGCTAGTTATATCTATAGAATTTATATAGACGTGTTTCTTGAAATAGACGACAGTGTTAGCGATTAAGCCGCAAGTAGAGATAACTTAAGAAATTAACAACTTAATTGTTTCAACAAAACCACCCATCGCCTCGGAACGTTCCGAACGACAAGTTTACTTATAAACGCGACAATGACTCCTACTTCTAACACATTAGAGTCGTTTTTTCCAGTTCTCCCCCGCATGTTGTATTTGTTAATTTCACTCCAACCTATTTTCGTAGGAAACTGTGCCATTTTAAAAGGTTAATTGAGCAAAAATGGCCGCCAAATGTGAAAAGTTGAAAGGGGATGTTAAAGTTTTATTGGCGATTTAAAGATGTAAACTTATGTTTGAAATAATTTGAATTATGTCAATTTGGATTTATTGTAAGTTAGTGATTTAATGTAGGATTTTGTACTTATAATGTTGAAAATTAGTAGCTACAGTTATATTAATCTTGTGTGAATAAACTAATTTACACCTGTTAGAAACTTGTGGATCTTTACACCTTTTGTACTATACTAAAAAATATATATTTCCAATAAAATCGAAATAAAAACTATCATATATTTTAAGTTGGACCAAATTACAGATAGTTACGAAATTTGATCAAAATCGGTTCAGTAGTTTCGAAGTTTATCCCGAACATACATCGTGACACGAGATTTTTACATATGTAAAATGTATATCTAGACATATCTTTTATAAATTATAAAAAATTCGTAAACGAGTCGTTTCTATAAATTAAATATTTTTAATATTTTAAATAGTTTCAATACATTTAAACATTATTGTATTGAAACTTTTTAAAACATTGTTTAATCATTGTTTTAATCACTTTGTTATGTAAAGTTATCTACGATTAAAACACTCGTTTCTGATGCCCAGATCTTCTTGTTAAGACTACTTGACTTGCTTACTTTTTGACGCTACTCACTACTCACTACTCACTACTCACTACTTACTACTCACTACACACTACTCACTACTCACTACACACTACACACTACACACTACTCACTACTCACTAACTACTCACTACTTACTACTTACTACTGACTGATTTTTTAACTCTACTGTACTTATTGAAATGTAAATCGGATGTAATGTCTTACATGTACAATAAGAAATATATACTTGAAGTGCATTTACACTGACGCTGCTATCGCTACGTCAGCTTAAGTCTCGAGTTGCACTAGCTGACTCATCAGTCTTCGGTTTTTGTTGACGTTACCTTAATGAGGTTACGTTTTGGTTTGTTTGAATCTGTGTCAACGGTTTCTCTTTAGTGCTTTCAAAGGTTTCTAGTAACATTTCATTTACCAAACGCTTTCATCCCTTATAATGAGCACTGTCAAGGTTTAGAACTCCCTGACGGCGTCTGTGTTTCCGAGCTCATATAACCGAAATCTTTTTAAAGTTGGAGTGAATAGGCTTCTTCTGGGTGAGCTCGCTCCATTATAGGCTTTAAATTCGCTACACGGCTAGATGCTGGCC
Organism: Synanthedon andrenaeformis; assembly: GCA_936446665.2. Lineage (NCBI taxonomy): Eukaryota > Metazoa > Arthropoda > Insecta > Lepidoptera > Sesiidae > Synanthedon > Synanthedon andrenaeformis. The sequence goes on from OW387802.2 coordinate 327,236, forward strand.
AAGAGCAAACTCATATAAAAATTTTTTTTTAAAAAAATCACTTAAGCCCATCATTTTTCCATAATTTAAAAAGGGATTTTTCACGAAATAGATTTTTCAAGAAATTTATTTGTGCCTTGTATTTGTCCGTAAATTGATCGACTGTTCAATGCCTTTTTTTCCCAAAAAGATTCTTTTGCGTATCAATATACTCTACAACTATGGATTTCGCACGCCATACTACTAATTTTGTGGAACATTTAAAAGTAACATACTGATAGCGCGCGACTTGAATGCAGAGCTCAGGAATGCGATAGTGCTGTGACTTAATTATAATTAATGATGACAATATTATGTCGATAAATTTCAACATTGTTTTAAGTTTAACATTTTAAGTTTAGAAATAAAACAATGTAAAAGGTATTCGATGCCTCACGTTGCGCGCCACTTGTAAAAGACCCTTGATGGCCCCATTTTTATTGGCATTCATTTTTTCGGGAACATTTTTCGCCATTTCCCGTGCTTGGCGATGAATAAAAACTCGTTTTTTTGTAACAGAACTTGATTGACTCGGATCAGACATTATTAAAAACAAAAATAACACGCGGCTGCAACTTGAATATTAACGCGATAACACAATAAGCGTATGATAGTTGTCGAGGACAGCACGCACATCACTAGACTACAGGCGTGCGAGACGCGGCGGGGGAGATCCTCCCGCCCTTCACCTCAGGCCCCGACTGCATTCAACTCGCGCGCTATCAATAATTATGCATAGAGCATGAACTCTGTCATCTGTCATTTAAAACCAACCGAACATCTGTCATTTAAAGAAAATGTGACTTTACGTCAACACATTGGAGTTCAAAATGAATAGTAGAACTTGGTTGTTACTACCTTTCACCGTTGACTTTGCCATGATTCAGTTTTAGGCGCACTTTTTATGTTCCGCTTTGGCATTTGTGACGCAAACTCCATAGTTGTAGTAATTCGATGCTTTTACGTATAAAATAGTTAATGGAATCAGATCAAAGAGCATCATGCATGTCCTAGACTAGACCAACGTTGTGAAAACATTTATCCATTGCAAAGTTTGTCGTTAAATTCGTTCCATTTCTAAAACGAGAAAAATCTTTCATGCTCGATTCCCGGGTCGGATTGAATTTGTGAGTGAGATCCACGTGAATTTCGAACATTTAACATGCAGTTTTTATTGCGGTTCGCTCGCGTTATTAAATAAAAAAAATATTTGTAACATAAATTTGAAAACTGACGAAGGTTTTCGTACCCCGACTGTACCTACCTATAGAGTGTATCTATATTTATAACCCTCAGCATTTATTATTGAAAGCATTAAAATCTGTGACATTCCTCGCTACAGGTAAAGTTGAAGAATTGATATAATTTAAAATGAAACTAATTCTGTCTACGAATCACAGATAAAATAAGAACTAAAGATAGAGCCCTGTGGACGGCAAAGTGAAGCCGGTAAAACTACGCCTTCGCCGTGTACATACAAGTGCAATCAAATTACGCCTCGCCTTATTAAAATATTCACTAGTGAAAATGCCGAATTGTTTGTGAAAGGGTGTAAAAACCAGGTTTCAAAAATTAAACATGGAGACCCAATATTTTCAATAAAAATAAACGAAAATTTACACAAACTCTCAATACAGTACGGATCTCAATATAATTTGTCCGCAAATTCTGTCTATAGGTCTTATTTGCTCTGAAGTAAAATTTATTTGAAAGTATTTGTATTACTAATATAATATTCTGAGGAACATTGAAAAACTTCATTAAAATTAAATAAATAGTAATCTAAAGAAACTGATTGGCTTATTATGTATATTTCCATGTTTGTTTTTTAAATATGTCAATGTAATAAACAACTTTTTTTTTTAATTTTAAAAAACAAAATCCCCATACAGTGTTTATAAAAACGTCTTCACTATGTTGTGCGCAAAATTATGTCTATAGTTCTTATTTGGTCTGAGCTACGACTACAATAGTGTTAATATTAAAGTTACCCATTGTCTGGGGTAAAATAATTGATGTCTATTTAATTTAACTTGTGTTATTAGAAAGGTTATTCGGCGAATTTTTTTTTAATAAAAACTCGTTCACAATGGCAAGAGAATATCACCTTTCTTAACCCAAGATATCGGTGTGCGGATATCGCCGACTGACATCCTCTATCCAACTTGATAAACGACTTTCCTTCAAGAACTCTATCCTTCCTACACAAATATCAACCTTATGACTAACTCTTTAGAGTTGCAAATACTGTAACAGCGCGGTCTGCTATAATAACTTTGAAAATTGATCTTTATTTTCTATACCATAAATTCCTATTTGAAATACTGGATTTTACACTGGTCTATATGGTGCAAAGAAGTTTGGATTTTACGAGTCAAGCAATACAGTTGAATTTTGTTTGAATTTTTGCACTGTTGGGGTAAGAGAGTGCGTAGTTGGCACCAGATAATTTATATTAGAGAGGACATGGGAGTTTTTTTCAGTGAGCGATCCCTCGCGCTTCGTTACGTTCAAGATTCGAATGAAAATTTTGTGGAAATACTCGTGTTACATAATTAAAAACAAAGGATTTTATTCTATTTAATTTTTATTTTATTAGACCTCGATTGAAATTGATCTTGCATCATAACAAATAATAATAAACATTAATGGTTTGACCTAAACCTCAGAATATATAAAATACTAGCCGAAACTAACTGAAGCCGGCCACACTACACTGCGACAAAAAAACATGTTTTTTTGTTATACCTTTTTTACAAAAATCATATTCTCACAAAGATAAATATTACATTAATTATTTATTTATACACATAAACTATCCCCAGAAATTCCCCATTCCACATATATAATTACGAACAAAATCGTATAAAGATTTTTTTAATTATTATTAATTTAAATAGCTTAACAACCAACAAAATATTTAAAGCCTTTTAATATTTAATATTAATTTTATATTTAATATTAAACTTAATATTTAAGTACTTTTCTTTTCTATTAAAACAGCTCTTCCAGTTTTAATTTAATTTTTTTTTATTGAGTTCGACAAATTACTTATAAATACTTGATAAAGTTAAAATAGACGTTGACATTTTATTCATTTAGTTTGATAAAAAAATAAATATCAACGTGTCTATAAAAAATTGACATCTATCTAACGCTCTTTATTTCTTGAACCAATTACTCGGAGTTTTTATGGAAGTAGAACCTTCACTGAATACACCACTTTTTTTTTTTTTTTTTATGACGAAAAAAAAAATTGATAAACAAGGTATATTTCTTCTGCCCATGTCTGAACTCTTCGTAAACGGCTGGACCGATTTTGATGTATGTTTTCGGGTGTGTCTGAACCTATCAAAATTTTAGGTTCACAATTGGACCCTCATTGGATTGGATTCATAATTGGATCTTAGAACTCATTTCCCTATCTCTATCTCTTCACAATTTTTTATCCTTAATATAGTTAACTTACACAACTGTGGCGTTGCTTGTGTTATAGATGACGGTAACCACATACCATCAAGTGGACCGTTAGTTTGTCTGCCGACCTTAACATTACCAAGTTCGATTCCTGGGAATGAGCTTAATTTCAAAACGTTTGAATGCTGTTATTATTAATTCATAAATCGAAACACTAGTTCCAAAGAACAAATTTTCGTTATTATATATCGTATGGTTTCAGATTTACCCCCACTGACACGTTTGTATTGATCACCCTGTATATAATATTTATTAAACGACCGCAAATATCAAATGGAAATTGAATTTGAAATATTAAAATATATTATATCCGACATAGGAATCATTTAAATGTCAAAACCTGCGCTGTATTACACGGCAGGTATTTGGGTTTTACATGAATGTAATACAAACAAAAATAGACCGTATTCCGTGCACTTTAGAGGTACTATTTTAATTGAATGTTCGCGTGACCACAACTATTACAGGCTGATTGGCTAGCCATCGTAATAATTTAGTTTCAGATACCAATCGAACAACGTGGCCATTGCAATTTGTATTTTACGCCTATCGTTTTAAGTGTCACAGTTGTCTGTATAATTTACAGGTTTGATTGATAGCGTGTTGTCTCCACTTCGTTGAGTTCCTTAAAACAAATCTGACCTTTGTGTTATAAGATATTGATTTTTCTTTATGAGAAGGTGTCATAAATGTTAATAAATAGTCACCTTCTCATCCTACTAATTTTTATAGTGATATGTACTAATTTTTATATTTAACACGACTAGCTATTGCACGCGACTTCGCCCGTGTAACTTTATAAAATACTAGATGGTGCCCGCTACTTCGTCCGCGTTGAAAAAGCAATATATCGCCTGACATCGTTATTTCTGTTACACTTAGCCAAGAGTTAGTTTCCTTAATTTTAGATGATCCCTCGGGAATAGTCCTTTTTTTCTGGATGAAAGGTACTCTATGTCAGTTCTGGTATCCTTGACAACGTGTATGCAAAATTTTATGATGATCACTTGAGTAGTTGTGGCGTGAAAAGGCAACAGACAGACAGACGTAGTTACTTTCACATTTATAATAACTATTACTATGGATATATTGTAATATGTCGGCCAGGTACTATAAAATGAAGGAGCCAAGTACTTGGTCGTACGTTAAGCTAGACGGGGAGTCGGGGAGGTTACGTCTGAGCCTTCCAACTTTTGACATTCGAATACAAGCAAAAGGTATGAGATTTATTGCTGAATTCTTATGAATGGTATGATTTATTGGCAAGACATCCATACATTACATATACTTTGACAAACTCTGCCTTTTGTCAAAAACGTATTGCTATTCCATCGGCTCTCAAACTTTATGAACATTTAACTTGTGAATGATTGTTTATTTTTTGTGGATAGTTTTCCAAATATCATTAACGAAAATATATTTTGTTACTGTGGTTAGACAATTCTGTTTCATTTAATACAAAGTTAATAATTATATGTATAATATAATATTTACATATCCTTATATATATAAAAATTACGTGTCACGTTGTTTGTCCGCGATGAACTCCCAAACTACTGATACGATTTTGATAAAATTTCATAATTATATGTAATTTGGTCCAACTTAAAAGACAGGATAGTTTATATCTCATTTTGTTTATTATTTCTTTTTGCAAATTATATAATATTATTAACATAGCGCCATCTGTTGATACCTATTCAATCAAGCAATTATTTATCTGTGAGTTCCAAAAGATTCTAACAGATGGCGATGTGAGGTAATTTTATCAGCTGGATTGATTAAAAAATTGCACCCGTGCGAAGCCGGGAGCGGGCCACTAGTTTCATTATATAAACCTTCGGTCCCCTAGGAAGGGTCTCAAGCATTAATGATATGTTACGTTAATGTTAATTCAATGTGAAATATTAGTGATGTTTGTAATTCAGATAAAATAGAAAGTAAAGACAAGACAGTGAAGTCGATAAAACTACGGCTTCACCTTAATTTTTTCAATAAAAATAAACAAAAAATGAGGTTATATCTCATAAAGTATAGATATCTTCGTATTATCTTTATATTTATTTATTTATTGATAGTTACAACGACGACATGTTAAACTTATTGTAGAAAGAAATAAAGAAAGAAAGAAACCACAAGACATTAATTAATAAAAAAACAGGTAAAAGATGTGTGTGTGTGTGTCCTCGCGGCAGTGAATGGGATATTGGCTCAGCATTGTGCTGAGGTGCTAAACAAGCACCTGTAGCTTAAACTTATGCATGTCCTTCAGCCTGTCTGTCGTATTGGATAAAGTAACAAGTACAGTTGATTTTCCATATAAATGTAAAGAGATATACGTATAGAGATTATAATGAAGTTTGTATGATCGGCGGTGGAAGGAGGCGAGCGATCAATCACTGGCAGAACAACCAATGGTCAACAGAAAAACTGGTGATTATCGCACAAAAGGGAATGTTTTCTGATGAAACTGGGGTAATGACCGAGCGCTATGATTTCTACTAGGGCTAACTGATAATAATATTTATTTATTTATTTTATTTGGAAAATCAACAGTTAACAAAAATAAGATAAAAACATAAAACCAATTAAAGATTTTCACCTGTAGAAATAAACTAGATATATAAACAGTACAGCGTTCACAGACAACAGTAACAAAAAAAATCAAAAAAAAAAAATGTAAATAAAATCACAAATTTGCAAGGGTAACGTTAGGATAAGGAAATACATAAAACCAGACTAGCCTTCAAAAAATATAAATGTGTGTGTGAATTTGTTTGTTTTTTTTACGTTTTCATACCTTTACTCATCGATGTACTACAACTATGGAATTTGCGTGACAAATGCCAAAGAGGCACATAAAAAGTACGCCTAAAACGGATTCATGGCGGAGTCTTGCATTCGCACTTCAATGGTGAAAGGTAGTAAAGACCAAGTTCTACTATTGATTTTAAACTCCAATGTGTTGACATAAAGTCACATTTTCTTTAAATGACAAATATTTGGTTGGTTCTAATGACAGATGACAGTTGATGCTCTAGACATATGTCACTTTTAAATGTTCCATAAAGTTCGTAGTGTTTTGTATGTCGTGCGAAATCCATAGTTGTACATTGATTTACTACTCAACTGAACTTCATGAATTTTTTCATACACGTCAGAGGTACAAAAAGGTATCTGTCATCTGTGATACAGAAAGTACTTTTTCCGAGGGACGCGGACGAAGTCGAGGGCAAAAGCTTGTCTATTATATATGTCTCGATGTATTCCTGTCCTAAATTATCTAAAAAATATTATTAAACTTGGCTTTTCTTATACTTTGACTAATTTTGCTATTTTTTTTAAATATTCGTTGGAATGCAAGGTAGGTTCTTATAACTATACTAATATTATAGTGTTATTTTTTTTTGTATATACGAGCTACTCGAAACTACTCATCTGATTTCAAAAAATCATTCACATTAGTTGATAAAATAGAATTTACGGATAAACTTGGTCTAAAATTCTAATAGGGCACCAGCTATAAAGATCCAACGCTTGAAAAAAGTATAATGTCCTATATCAAGCGTATATCTTTTACTTTTCAACGCAGACGAAGTCGAGGGCACCAACTAGTAAAAAGATAAATTATCCGAGCGAAGCCGGAAACGGGTCGTTTGCTTATTTTAAATGTCGGTCTTACTTAATGTAATTTTTCTTCATATAAATATCAGAAATACTTACATCATGGGTGAGGCCTATGCCCAGCAGTGAACGTCCAAACGGTTAAGGTGATGGAATATCATAATGAAACTCAATTTTTAGCAATAATCCTAAAAATATGGACTCCAAAGGAAATAAATACATAAAGTGCATACAATAATCGTGTATTTACAACGACGCATACAAAAATATTTAATTGGGACCTTTGTTGAATCCAAGTGCAGAGTATAGACTTATTACAGTAGGTAATGTCAAGCAGTATAATAACACTGGGTCTAGTGAATTAACATCGTCTGCTTTTTAAGTTAATGATGCTAAAAGTCTGGCATGGATACAATCATAAAATACTAGCTGTTGCACGCGACTTCGTCTTTGTAATTTTATAAAATATCTTTCTATAGGTGAAAGAATTTTTAAAATCGGTCCAGTAATTTTTGAGTTTATTCATTACAAACAAAAATAAAAATCTTTTCTCTCTATAATACTCGTATTAGCATTAGTATAGTATAATATAATATTAGTTGTATATAGTATCTTCTCATTTCTAATTCGATCTCGTAGTGTAACTACAAGCGTAGCCCTCTCTAAGCTAAACGTCCCTCAGCGCTATATGGATTATATATGGATTTTGAAAAAAATCCTTATAAGCAGTTATTGTTAAATAAATGAGTCTCACGACAAAATATTGTAATTATCATTTTAAGTACTATTATTAGGTAAACTCGTTTAAATTTAGATTTAATAGGTGGAGAATGCATACTGTAGTGATCCATGTACTGCGTAGTGACAGGGGACCAGGTTGGAGAGTAATTTCACGTTAATTACAGCGTTGGTATGCATTTTTATTGTCCTCAAGTGTATTGTTCGTTGATTGTTTCAACGATGTAATAAAATATATATATTTAATAATAATATGAACGTGAGCAAACATTAATTTTGCTATTTTCTTTGGTACGAATCGCGACGTGAAAGCTTGTTTGAAATTTCAGCAGATATTTGTTTCATTGGAAGACAAGCTAAATTCTTACTTCCATACTTATTATACTTATACCTACTTATAAATATACTTATTACTTATTGACTTAATATTATAAATGTTCTGTCTTTTACCTCAACTTCTCAAAAGATCTTAATGAAATTTTGCATACACGTTCTCAGAGATACAGGAAAGGACATAGAGGGTACCTTTCATCCAGAAATAAAGTATTGTTCATAGCAATAGTCAATAAGTCATAGCAATAAGAGGTCAAACGTTATATTGCTAAATATATTTTTTATTTTTCCAGAGTACGAAGTCGCAGGCACCAGTATTATACATATAGAGAATATTTGTATATTTTTTTTGTAATGAATAAGTTCGAAAACTACTGAATCGATTTTGAAAATTCTTTTTCACCTATATGAAGCTGAATTATCAGCGAGTAACATAGGCTATATTTTTTTAAAGTTACGCTGACAACGCTGGCAAAGTCGCCTGCAACAGTTAGTAATAACTAAAGCGAGTTACGATCGAGTTATCGTAATAGGTCCGTTAAGACGAATGGATATATGTATTGGAAGCGACCACTCGCTTCTCTGAATCAAATTGAATTATTGTCCAACACCAAATTTATTTCGAATTCAGTTTATTATTGTATTATTCGATGAATCTCACAATTTCAAGTCATGTTATTATCTAATCTAAGTATATATAGGCTATACCGCAAACACAAGATAACTAAATATCAAATAACGAAAAATGACTGTGATTTCGCTGTTTAAAAGACGATTATTTTTCAAACAAAAATAACCCGGATAAAAAATCGGCCCATCCGTTTGGGAGCTACGATTTCACAGACAATATACCTGCACAGACACACACAACAACTCACGTCAACCTTATAAAACCCCGTTTTAGCGTCGGGCGTTGAAATTTGTAGGAGGAAAATTTACATACATTTGAAAATATTTGTACTGCGATATTGTACTGCGATAGTCAGTCAGGCAGGATATACGATTTTATAACTATACATTACAAATACACGAGATTTTTATCTTAATTTTAATTTGATATTATGCAATTACCTTATAACTAGCTTCACTACCTGAAACTTTATATATTTGGCATATTTTTATCTGTAAGACATTTGCAAGAGTGAGCCCAAAGGGTTGGCAACTATCAACAAAGTAATTATAACTCTCGTCACCAAGCAATCACTTACGGGTAGGGTCGACATAAAAACCATTGTGAATAATGACAGTAGTTTCGGTGGGAGGCCGTACGGTTATAAATCAACTGCTGTGTGGGGTAACGACAGCATAACAACTTACACGAATTAAATATACATGATTATGTGATGACAGGACTAATAGTTTAACTAAAGAGACTGAGATTATATGTTTTACTAGCTGGTACCTGCGACTTCGTCTGCGTTGAAAAATATAAAAGCAATATAACACTTTACCCCTTGTTGCCAGGCGTTAGTTTATTATTTTACTTTAAATGATCCCTTGTGAACAGTCCTTTTTCTGGATAAAAGGTACCCTATGTCATTTCTTGTATCCCTAAAAACGTGTATGCAAAATTTCATGATGATCGGTTGAGTTGTTAAGGCGTGAAAAGGTAAAAAACAGACAGACAAAGTTATTCTCACATTTATAATATTAATATTATGTAAATAAGTAATAAGTATAATTATAAGTAAGTATAATTATAAGTAAGTATAAGTATAATAAGTTCAAACAAGCTTTCACGTCGCGATTCGTACCAAAGAAAATAATATGAATGTTTGCTCACTTTCATATTATTATAAAATTTTATTACTTACATCATTGAAGTAAAATAAAATCATCGTATTTTATTACATCATTGAAAAAATCAACGAACAATACACTTGAGGACAATAAAAATGCATACCAACGCTGTAATTAACGTTACTTTCACATTTATAATATAAAGTATGGATATTAACACCACCTGGAGGGAAAGTTCTCTAAATACTGAAGATAGGAAAAATTACCCAATATATATATATTTTAATTTTAAACATGAAACAAAACTGCATTCAAAGATTTTTGTGAATACGCTTGCCACACCTGGGAATCGAACCAGATAAAATACAAAAAAAATAACATCCTGTACTTTTATGACATCAATCGAAAGGATCAATGAAAAAGATCGAATCTCTAACAAACATGGTATATGTATTTTTACAGTAACTATACTGTCTATTAAAGCCGAACCGTAACTATAAGTTATAGTATAATTTTTTGGGGAAACTATACAGATAATCAAAAGATATTCCAAAAATTCATATCATTTATTAGTTTATAGTCCAAAAAAACATATGATTTCTGTAAATTTTCATTCAAGAAAAGTATAATCAAAAGTGTCACTTTTAGTAATTTTTCGTGATATTAAACGTGTTATTTTCGGATCAAATTTGAGATATTTCTGTTTTTTCTTGGACCTAGTATGTGAAGTCATTAATGTTCTAAAAGATTGTGTTATAATTTTTTTAATAACTTGTATATTTATCTGTATATAACATCGACCGCTAGTTTTAAAAAAGGGCTGTTTAAAAATGTTCTAATGAAAATTCACTTTAAAATATTTTTCAGCTATTTACTAGATTATAAAACTACAAATAATATGACGTTAACATCTTATCTGCAAACTAAAACATCTGAAACTACTGAAATCATAAATTTTGACTCCAGCGTGATTCTAATTGATGAATGCTCTTAAAATGCAAAAAGTGTATTAGAGCCATCTGTATATTTAAATCAGATATATCACATTTGTGGTTTGTGAGAGTGTAAATAGCATTTTTTTTTATAAAAAAATCTACCATCAACTTCACTTGAGGTTCGGTGGCTACTGTCACCAATTGTCGTTGGAAATTATGTATATAGGTCAAAACTTGCTGATAAATCTTTTGAAAAATGCTAACAGATGGTTAGTTACTTAATGATTTAACTTCTAAAGTTAAAACTTTATGAATGAACCAGGAAAACATTAATAGTGCAATTTCTCGTAGACGCTGACCGTATAGTGGTAGGGTGCGTAAAATATATAGGAGTTCTTCAAGTCGGGTCCGAAAGCAAGTCAGTTTAATTTGTACCAGGTGTTAACTTGAACCAACTTGTGCACTTAACATGATGTATATCAAGCCTTTATTGGGCTAGTTGAAAAACTGTACGCGATCTAGTTAGAAAGTAGCCTATTGAGTGTTTTAGCCTTTGCACGCGACTTCGTATGAGTGCCTTTTTTTGATGTGTTAAAATTTTGCTTCTTATTTGCTTATATATTTTTGTTAAGCGATAAATTTTATTTTTATTTTAGATGATCCTTCGGGATCTGTACTTTTTTCTGGATAAAAGTTACCCAGTCCTTTTCTGTATCACTGACAATGTGTATTCAAATTATGATGATAAAATCGGTTGATGTGAAAAAAAAATACCTTTCCGGTTGCTGGTTACTGCAACCAGAAAGGTTGTCCATTTTATGACCGTGTAAAGCATTGGCTATTTAACTTAATTTAATTACAATTCTTAGTAAATATTGTATAAAAAACAGGTTTTAAAAAAAATCGTCTCTTACACGTGACAGTGTAACCCGAATTCCAATTGTTCAAATGCCATTTCAACACCGCGATCATCTAAATTAAGTCACATAAAATGTCCGTTCCTACAGGACGTTCCAAATTTACGACCCCTATATACAGGCCGCGGTGATTTGTTGCCGGGACCAGCGACGAGTAAATCAAACTTTCGATGCGGAAAGCACCTGACTTCCCTCCCTTGAAATCTTACTCCCATGGGAACTGTAATACTGAAAATATTGTCACACATAACTTTTTTTAACGTTGGGAAATCCTCTTAGATACCCGGCAGTGTATAGGGGACAGTGCGGAGTTATGCCGGATTCGTACCGGCTAAAACCCAAAGACTGTAGCGTGGCCGTTGATGGGCGGGGTCGCGGGGACGTTATGACACGACATCGGTGCCCCGCCACGTCTATCCAGCGCGGGGAGGGCTACGCTTCCTGTCAAAATCTCGGCGTACCCGTAAGTGGAGGTACGCCGGCCATCTCGGGGAACCTTAACATATAAATATAAATAAATAAATATCTTCACACATCCCACACAGCACCATCTAGTTCCACACTAAGCAACTTAATGCTTGTATTATTGATACCAGACAGTTGATATAATACATAGATTACTTTTTTTTGTAAATACATACATATTATAAATACAAAACATCCATGACTCAGGTACAAAGGTGAAATGTTAACACAAACACTTGCCCCTAGCGGGATACGAACCCGCGACCGTTTGGTTAACAGCTAGGGTTACTAGCCACTAGACCAAACGTGTCGTCAAATGTCTTGGAAGTCCTAGTATACCAGTCAATGTTCTAGCTTTTTTTAATGACACTAGATCACTGACTAACAGCAGCACACTATCAAGCAGCAAATAACTTAATATCTTTTTATTTTTTTATGTTAACATCGACAGACAGGCTGACTGCGAGTAAGGGTTGCCAGAGCCCATTATCTCATGCCTTCCTTAAGTGTCCTTCTATGGTCGGCAATGCACTTGCAGCACCTATGGCGTTGCTTGTTTTATAGGCGACGGTAGCCACGTACCATCAGTGTCATCTTCATCATCGTCGGCCTGTCCGACACCCTTCACCATAAAAAAAAATTTACTAAAAATAAAAATTGCTAAATCATAAATCAGTGTCACGTGTATAACCTGTGAATAAATTTTCATCTCGACATATTTTTTCTGTTGAATATTTGTATTTTAACGAGACTATTTGTCAGTAGAATAGAAGATGAATGACCGCGCACTAGTGATATATTATTCACTAGTCACTATAAGTACTAGATTCACTATCAAGCTTTTGACTCAAATAGAAAAAAAAGCTAGGCTTTTATATTGATTTCTAAATTTCTAGGTGTGCTAGAATTTTGGTCAAGGCTATATTGAGCTTTCGATTTTTATAATCTGTTAGCTGTTACTTTTTAACTGATTCAACTGCACTATAATTATATCATATAGTCGACCTTTTTCTATACTAATATTATAAAGAGAGCATATTGCATAGAATATATTATGTTGCAACCTACTATCAAGTGGACTGAGCCTGTCTGTCGACCTTAACATAAATAAAGTTATAAAAGCTCTTTTTTTTTACAACAACGTGGTAAAAATAAAATTGATATAATTTTTATTTTACGTATTAAAAAATAACACACTCTGAAAAGGCACCGTAGCAGTAAGCGTTTAGCCTTAATTGGTCTACACGTATTTTATTACATTACCTATCATATAATAGATCGTCATTAACCCTGCTTCGTTGAAGCACCGTGTAGGTACAGTCGTGTACATGAGTGTTATCGCTCAGCGAAATGGCAGACATCCGTCGCCGGTATCGGCGAGCACAAATTTTAACGTCAATTTTACGAGCAGCCTCCACAGCGTTACATCAATATCGTTTCGCGTTACGTTCGCAATGAATTTTCATTGTTGTGCCCGACTGTATTTTAATGTCGAATTCAATCCAATGTGTGATTAGATGTGAGGAGTTTTTGACGTGATAAAGCTTCCATATTTTTGTTATGTTAACGTCGACAGACAGGCTGACGGTCCACTGACGGTATAGGTGGCTACCGTGGCCTATAACACAAGCAACGCCACATATAAATTTCTCAGGTATTTTTGTTAAAATGTACCAATTAACTCTACTTTCACGGAAAATTAACAATATTAATATAATTGCAAGATTTTCTCTAATTAGCATAGCTCTCTTAATAGAATATATTATCATAAACATCACCAAACCTTCTTTAGAATTTAAGTATAAGTAGGATCCGTAAATGTTGTAGAATATTAGAATTTAAAGCGACAACCCTATTTGGTTTGCTAGGGTTGCCAAAATAATATTTTCATTTAGGACCAGCTCTGTACTTGAAATTATATAACAGAACTTCTTAACGTATATTCCTTGCGTATAATAAAAAAATAACAGGCGTATCCACTAAGAATAGTCTGTTTATGTTGACATAAACACCACCAACCTTCTTTAGAACACAAATTGGAATAGTAAATTTTGTAGAATATTACAATTTAAAGCGACAACCCTATTCGGTTTGTAAGGGTTGCCAAAAGTGGTATTATTAATTTTTATTACTTGTTTCAAGGATAATTTTGACCTAATTTCCAGATGAGATAGTCAATCGTTCATTACGCATTTAAATGCTGCAGTCGAACATATATTTTCATGATTATTTTGAGTTATTACACAATTAAAATGAACAATTCTCTGAACCCAGATCAACGGACAAAGGAATACCTACAGTATTATTCTATACTAGCTGGTGCCCACGACTTTGTCCGCGTTGATAAATATTAAGTAGCCTATCCTGTGTCCTGTACGTCCAAATGTTTATCTACGAAGTTTCATGAAAATCAGTTAATTCGTTTCAGAGTTATGGAGGAACGTACATACATACATACAATACCTACACTTAGAGATTTATTATTAGTATTGATGATAAAAAACGTTAATTGGTACGGCTGGTTGCTTGTCGAACTCCCTTTTTTCGGACCAAGCGCTTTAAAACATCCTTTATAATGCGCACTGCCAAGGTTTGGAACTCCCTGGAACGTCTGTGTTTCTGAGCTCATATAACTCGAATATTTTCAAAGTTAAAGTGAATAGGCATCTTCTGGGTGAGCTCGCTCCATCATAGACCTCATCTTCGCTACACGGCTGGATGCTGGCCAAGAGCAAACCTATTTCTAATAAAAAAAAATGGTAAAAGTTTTCATATACATTCCTGGGTTGAAAAAACTTAATATACCTACTTACTTTTAATTATCAATTTATTGAGCTTTAGTAGAGGAATGGCACACTGAGTTTCGCAGTCATTTGGGCAGCCCGTCTGGCGACAGTAACCACTCCCTTGCAGAAGACCATAGTGGAAAAAATTCTAACAACCCATACCTATCTCCTTAATCTTACTATGGTTAGCAGTGCACTCGCAGCACTGACCACGAAATAAACCGTGAGCTTGTCTGAGGATCTTTACATTAAAAAAGAAAAATCTATAAACTGGGTGGCTCATCTGGCTAACCAGATATTTCACAGAATTATTCACGCAATATTAATAATTTTAACGGAAACACTCAGCGAGTAACATATGCGGTAAATAAAGTTACGCAGTCGAAGTCGCGTGCAACAGCTAGTATTAAATAGAAAAAAGTTTCTTCCCACAACGTTCATGCGTTGGAAAATTGATTTCATAATATTGTTCATTATAATGTTCAAAAGAAACATTCGCTTAATCATTTTCGTGTCAACGAGCCGCGTTCCGACTATTTTTTAAGCTGCGGTGACCTTTTTAAAAGGAACTTACTCGAGTGAGCTTTTCATATACACGGCTCATCGCTTTTCCGTCACTACTTTTGTTTTATGGTGAATTTCTTTTTAACATTTTTAACTGTGATGACTAAATATTTTAATTGCTGACAATCTTATTTATTTTACTAGCTGGCGCCCGCGACTTCTTGAAAAGAAAAAAGTAGCCTATCCTGTGTCCTGTACGTCTAAATGTTTATCTACCAAGTTTCATGAAAATCAGTTAATTCGTTTAAGAGTTATGGAGGAACATACATACATACAATACCTACACTTACAGATTTATTATTAGTATTGATACGCACTGCCAAGGATTGGAACTCCCTTTTTTTAACGTTGGGAAATCCTCTTGGATACCCGGCAATGTAGGGGACAATGCGGGATTATGCTGGATTCGTACCGGCTTAAACCCAACAACTTTTTAGCGCGGACGGTTGATGGGCGGGGTCGCGGGGACGTTATGACACGACATCGGTGCCCCGTCACGGCTAGTCAGCGCGGAGAGGGGTACGCTCTGTCGGAACCACGGCGTACCCGAAAGTGGAGGTACGCCGGCCATCTCGGGGGATATTGCAACGGGGAGCAGTCTCCCTCGAGACTACCGGGAGAATTTTTGTGAATAGGCAAAAAATGATTTCGTCCAACTATCTTACAGATACAAATAAATAAACTATGATTTATATAACGTGAAAATAATCTAAGAAAGATAAATTGTACAGTGGTGTGGACATCATTAACAATGCAAATGAACCGGGGTTGCCATTATGTAGACATAAAAACCTTTGTTTACTCTGTAGTAACAACGCGCTCGAGTTTATTGTTTGCGTTAAGAAATTTATAGTTTGTTTTAAGGAAAACCAATTATTTATTTATGAAGAGATCGTCGCGCGAACAATGGACAACGAACTCTGTGGCCGAACAACATTTCGATTTATTTAATTTATTCATTTAACCGACGAATCCAACTGCCAGTATTTAAATTTATTTAAAAAACAATTAATTATTGAAATTTTGGACGGAAAACTAGTTATATTTTAAACTAAAAGTAAATGAGCTTAGGATTCTCGTCAAGAGGGTTCAGTTTTTTTTTTTGGAGTATTTTTATGACAAAAAGCACACACAGATTGACAGTCCACATGACTTCCGCAAACTAAAATCTTCAAAGGTTTTTATTATTATTATTTTATGTAAAGGTCTGCAGACAGGCTGACGGTCCACTTGATGGTAGGTGGCTACCGTCACCAAAAACACAAGCAACGCCACATGTGCTGGCTACAGTTAATTACGGACAACAGGGCCCCGATTTTGTATGGCAATTATGATTTCACGCTTTTGTCTTACCTTGCCAAAACACATCAATGTCTTATCATGGCATTTTTATATATGTATAAGAGAATAACTTTTTAGCAGAATCTAGTAGATATCGTAAAAAATTAAGGAATCGACGTGGTTTCGAAGTAAGGTATCGCTAAGTGGTGTTAGAGAATTAGGACCCAGATTGCGAAGGGATAGAGAAATGGCATTGCTTGCTCACTCAATGAAACACAACAGCACATGTGCTGTTATTTTATGTTGGTCTTCCATAAGGGACCACCGTCGCCAGACGGGCCTAATGATTGCAGAACGCAGTATGCCCTGCCACTACTTTCGAGATTCAGACCAGAGGCACTGTGAAAAGTTCATTTCCATAGTTGACCCAGCCGGGAATCGAACCCGGGAACCCTGGAACAGAGCGTTAAGACAAGCACCCCTAACCACTCATCATCTAACTGCCACTTAAGATCACATGGTCTGCGCTTTGTAAGTTTAAAAGAAAACTGCAGACATGTTGTTATTTCATAGATATCTTCTACATGAAGTTGGTTTACTACCGTCAGAGTTGCAACACATATGACAGCCATACTCAGTATGCTCATACACTAATAATATTGTTTGTTAAATCCAAAAATACATAGATATCGGCTGCAGCTACATGTTCATTCCCTTCAGTGTCGAATCGCTAGATACGTGGGGTCCTAACGCGTTTTTTTTTTCATCCCAGAGCCTAGCTATTACCTTGGTCAACCAATTAGTGTTGACATAAAACGAGGTAATGCAGCCAGCATGCTTGGGACCCTGCCTAGGGGACTGAAGCTTCATCTTCTAATATATAAAATTCTCGTGTCGCGGAGTTTGTTGCCAAACTCCTCCGAAACGGCTGGACCGATTTTGATGAAATTTTGTGTGCTTATCGGGGAGGTCTGAGAATCGGCCAACATCTATTTTCCATACCACTAAGTGATATTTTTTTGTATGGCAAAACAACGTTTGCTGGGTCAGCTAGTATTATATACAAATTATAAATATATGTAACTTAGTTTTAGATATAAATAGATATTAAATGTTAAATAGAAGTAAAAAATCCTTGATCTCTACTAATTTAGAACATGTTTTTCTCGAAAATCGAGCTAACACATTGTTCGTGAAGGGTCTTTGATTAAAATAATTATGACACGTGTGAGACAAACTAGCATCCTTTAAGAGTATTTGAAAAATATGTAAAACAGAATATTTTGAGTAGACAAAGAGGTAGGAAGAGATCCATCGGTGTGTTCCCACGGGACTCGTTAATATTAATATCAGATTCAGACACGCTCCGCTTACTACCCGGTGAATGTTACCACATACATAGTCGTATGGCGGTATCATTATTTTAAATAATAATAGTAAGAAGTTTTTTTTTTATATATTGAACCTTGAATAAGTTCTCGTTGTTTCTTCAAAGATGGCAGTAGCAGTACTCCGTTATTTTTTTAATATTTCTTATTTGCATTCAGCTATAAAACCGTCATTAATTAATTAATAATGAAAAAAAGGCTTTACATTAGAACTTTACTTTAGAATCGCCGGTTTTTAATTAATTAATTAAAATATAGCCTATGTCACTCGCTCATAATATAGGTTACTATGGGTGAGAGGAATTTTGAAATCAATCCAGTAGTTTTGAGTTTATTTATTACAAACATACAAAACCTCTTTTTATAATATTATAGATAAAAAAAATATTAAAATTAAATTCTTTCCTCTTTATAATATTAGTATAGACTAGTATGGATTTCTGCTTAACTTAGACAGAGGGTAAGTTGAGGTTAAGTTGTGGCGTACATTATTTAAGCATAAATAAATTAAAGGGAGTATACCGGTCGTCGTAAGTGGAATAAATCAATCACTTGCTGAGGTTTCGCCGATCGGGTTTCGTACAACATATGTCCGTTTACAATTGAACCGTTGACACCTCTATTCGTTCCTGTGTTAATATGAAACGACTATGAAGACAAAGGGGGGAGGTAGTTCAAGCAATATTGGCCGTTGGTTTAGAATCATCGAGGTATATGATGACATCTGGGTTGTAATACAGGCAGATGTTGCCAACATTTGAGGCAGAATATCCAATTTTTAGTAAGGTATTATTCCAAGGATTTTAACATTTCAATCATGTATTGTTTTGTTTATATAGTGTTTACATAGACAATGATATAATAATATTTATATATTTTTTAAACTATTTTTTTTTCTAATATACAAAACAAAAAAAAATATTAAATTAACAACTAATCTATATGTAAAACTAAGTTATATATTAAATTTTAAAAATACAGTAGGTAAGTACTTTAAAATCTACACATATAAGAAATTTAAACGAGCCGTGTTTAAGAGTCGTTTAAACGACATTAAATATTTAATAAAAAAAAAAATAAAAAAAACATATTTACACGACTTATGTTACAGTGTCAAAATGTTTTTTTTTGTTTTTTTTTTCTGTTTGTCTGTGCATGCTAACCTCAGAAAGGGCTTAACCGATTTGAATGCGGTTTTCACTGATGTATATATGATTACCTATATCAAACTATAGGATACTTTTTATCATAAAAAAAATGTTAGGTTCCTTTGGGACAAGGAATGTCACGCCAGTTCTCCAATCCTCACTTCGTGACATAACTGTATCCTGCATAATATATGCTCACCTACTTTTTATAAGCCTTAGGTATATATACATACTTTTCTGTAATATAGTATAGATAACACACGTTGGAATTTTTTTCCTTTGACTACTTAGCTAGTAACGTTATTGAATACTTAGCTAGTAACGGATTGCCCGTGCGAGCCTGGGGTCCAAGAGACAGTGAAACACCTGCTGCTCGAGTGCCCCAGGTTCGCATTGGCCAGGCTAGACCTCGAATTTGAATTAGACGTAACATTAAATAAAAATGTAATTAAATATATTATGACGGATAACACAAAACGAGAAAAATTTATAAAATATTGCACGAAAATAGCGCGGATGTCAATAGACGGTAACAAAAACTGACAGTACTGAATTAATTAATGTACAGTAAATATTCATAGATGATAATAAAATAGATGGAAAATGTCCCTGACTCTCGCCAGGGGAACATGTGAACCCCCCCGACCCCTCAACGTAACATTGTCAAACTAATTGTAAAATTTAAAATTGTGAAATCTAAATATACGGCCCGTGGGGGTGGGGTAACCCCCGGGGGAAATTATAAAAAAAAAAAAAAACGTTATTGAATAACTCTAAAATTCAGGAAACTTCAAAGTATATCTTTGTTTCAATATTGTTTTAGCTTTGATCTCTAAGTAAACACATTTGACTTAACAATTATAGAGATAAAACTTATAGTATAACAATTATAGTATGAATAACACACGTTGGATTTTTTTTCCTTTGAACACTTAGCTAGTAACGTTATTAAATAACTAAAATTCAGAAAACTTCAAAGTATATCTTTGTTTCAATATTATTTTAGCTTTGATCTCTACGTAAACACATTTGACTTAACAATTATAGAGATAAAACTTATAGTATAACAATTATAGTATGAATAACACACGTTGGATTTTTTTTCCTTTGAACACTTAGCTAGTAACGTTATTAAATAACTAAAATTCAGAAAACTTCAAAGTATATCTTTGTTTCAATATTATTTTAGCTTTGATCTCTAAGTAAACACATTTGACTTAACAATTATAGAGATAAAACTTATAGTATAACAATTATAGTATGAATAACACACGTTGGACTTTTTTTCCTTTGAACACTTAGCTACTAGTAACGTTATTAAATAACTAAAATTCACAAAACTTCTAAGTATATCTTTGTTTAAATATTATTTTAGCTTTGAGCTCTTAGTAAACAAATTTGACTTAACAATTATAGAGATAAAACTTACTTTAATAAAACAAGTCTTAGGTATACAACTATTTTCACTCGAGCAGTGTGAAAATAGGTGACCAAAGAAACCTCTTTCGCCTCTTCAAAAAGTTAAGAGTCATTTCAAATCAGATGAGTGCTCTTCAAAATAGACGAGCAAAGATAAACATTTATACAATTTTCCCGCCAAATGTCTTGACATTTTCTCCCATTGTTTCAACGTCTCTCGAACTATCTCTACGGATTCGCTGCTATCTCGAAATGCACTCTAAAAATAAAGACAGAGCATTCATTTTTAAATGAGCGAGCCTAGCCAAACGACTCGAAATGTTATTTCCATTGGAAATTCGATTTTAAAAACTACGCTCACGGTTCTAATTTATGAAAGCATCCTTTTGGGCGTTTCCATTCGAGATTAAACTTTAATGGATGCGTTTAAGGTTCATTATAGGTTGGACGGCATATGCAAATATGATCGGTATGGCTCTGCGATGCTATGCAGTTGGTAATGCAGTTATTGTGAGGATTTTCTTTGCGAGTCGCTAAGAGAATTGCTTTTTATCCGACAAAGACTTGTAGTAATGCAGTTAGGGTCGCCTCCTTTGAGGCGAAACAGCAACTGTCAACTTTGCTGAATAACTTCGTTGGATTCCGATCTTAAGATTTGCTTTGACATCTCTAGAAGTGTCTAGACTTCTCTAAATTAAAGTTTTAAAACTATTCATAGAAAAATAGTAGGATCTAGACATGACGTGGGTCAAGCGCAAATCAATACTAATCCATACTATATAAATGAGAAAGTAACTGTCTGTCTGTTACCTTTTCACGCCTTAACTACTCAACTAATTATCATGAAATTTTGCATACACATGTTTAAAGGTACAAGAAACGACATAGGGTAACTTTTATCCAGAAAATAGTACTGTTCCCTGTGTTATATAACGAGACTACGTCTGCGTTGACAAATAAAAAATACGCTTGACCTATTGTTACTATAACACTTTAGCCAGGCGTTAGTTTATTATTTTATTATAGATGATTCTCGGGAACAGTCCTTTTTCCTGGATGAAACGTACCCTATATCCTTTCCTGTATCCCTGACAACGTGTATGCAAAATTTCTAATAAATCAAAATTGAAATACCAGGGGAATTTTGAAGAGATATGTCTTAAAAATTCAATTAACTATTTATTTTTCAATTTACTCAAAAAAATATTATTAACATATATACCTAGTGGCCCGCTCCCGGCTTCGCCCGGGGTGCTTTTTTGCAATCCAGCCGATAAATTGGTTAAACCGCCATCTGTGAGAACCTTATGGAACTCCCAGATAAATAATTGCTGTATTGAATAAGTATCAACAGATGGCGCTATGTTAATAATATTATATAATTTGCAAAAAAATAATAAACAGAATGAGATATAAACTATCCTATCTTTTAAGTTGGACC
Organism: Synanthedon andrenaeformis; assembly: GCA_936446665.2. Taxonomy (NCBI): domain Eukaryota; kingdom Metazoa; phylum Arthropoda; class Insecta; order Lepidoptera; family Sesiidae; genus Synanthedon; species Synanthedon andrenaeformis. The sequence continues at coordinate 349,510 of OW387802.2, forward strand.
AAATAACAGATACTTATAAAGTTTGATCAAAGTCGGTTCAGTAGTTTCAGAGTTTATCGCGAACATACATCGTGACACGAGATTTTTATATATATAGATGTACAGGTCAATATAGTCCTTAATTTTTTACTAACATATAAACTAATGATATGTAATACAAATTGTTTTTCATTAAAGAATATCCAGTCTTCGTGAAGACAGGGAATGTGTCCAGTTTAAATAGTACTACCCCCCCCCCACTTATTGTCTTGTCACACAACATGTAATTTTGTCATGGAAAACGTGAAAGGGAATTTTTAAATAGAGCTGCTTGCGAAGAAAATTTATACCTTTTAGATTACAGGCTGAGTTCTATGACAAATTTTCACTTGCCCCCTCTTTGTGTGGATAAAATCTACTTGCAGGTTTTGACATAAATGTTTAAAAATTTTTAAAAAAAGCATGGTTGTTTTTAATTTTAATACATATATTTAAGTAGGCTTTTCGCACATTTTATACGAAATAAAATTATGCGAGATGACTACAACAACTACAAATATTTCCACATGTTTTCATACCAATAGAAGACACTACTTTTGACCAATACAGATCGCTATGGTGCAGATATACCAAGACCCATGTTACTTGTAAATAAATGATTTAAATTTATATACTAGAATCATAATTGTTTAAATATTTTCAAAAGATTCAGATAAAACTAATGATTGTAGTGCGTAACGAAAGGGGTCAAAATGATCGGGAGAGTTTGTGTCCATAAGTTCGTTTTCACTCGACACATAATTGCACTGACGAGGAGTAAGCTCGCCTACTAAAAAAGTAACATAAAGGAATCGGCCATCCGTAAATCCTTAACGTGGTTACCCACTGTCGAACGTCCGTTTCTTTTGAGGACATTTACACCTTGCGATATTTTATTTAATTAAAATAAATGAATTTTAATGCTAAATATTATATTTCATAAGTTTTTATTTAAAGTTTAAAGTTAATTAATTATACCTTTTATCGATAAAATTACCTACAATATTTGTGTAACGTCACTCTATGAAAGAGCATTTCACACTTCTGTCAGGTGAATTTTTCTAAAAAAAATTGAACTTGTGATAAACAATGCAATAAATTTGTTGTATTAGATAAAAATAAATGATCCTAATTCAATGAATCTAAAGCAATAATAATGATAATAAAAAATAATGATGCGAGTGTGTTGCCAACGATGAAAATAATAAAGTCATGGAAAAAGAAGGAGAGTAGGAAAGAAGGATCCTTCGGGAACAGTACTTTTTCGGGGTGAAAGTTATGAAAGGGATGAAAGACAAAATATTATGATGATCGGTTGAGTAGTTATAGCGTGAAAGCGTAGAAAATAAACAAAAACACTCACTTTTTCAATTATATTATTATTATTATTAGGATAAAATTTTGGTACAATATATTTAGGAATTAAAAAAAAAACCGCCGAGCGAAAATAGTCGCAGTATTGTTTTCGACGCTACGACTACAATACGACTTTCAGTCGTGTCGTAGTCGTAGCGTTTAAATGGCGCTCCAAGGAGTGTGCAACGAAGCATGAATCCTGCGCAATCGCCCCACGGGACCGCGTCAAGGTCGGATCGCGTGTGAACGTTCTTTTTCTTTTTTAAAAACTGTTTAAGACAAACAAGCGTTATGATATTATGATGTCATAGACTTGGTGTGATATAAATAGCGTCATATTATTATTATGTGTTTTCTTTGAAGCACAGATGTTTAAGGAGGAATCTATACATTCTGTCGAATAAGTACCGGGAATTGATTGTTTTTTCGAAATTATTTTAGTCATTATATGTCGGCACAACTGTCCTCTATACTCATGAGGAGTTTGAGCGCCATAGGTCATTTAGTTTATTTACAGTATTTTGTCTATTTTGTCGCTATTTTGTCATTTCATGTCAAGTGTTTTGTGTTTTGCTATTTTTACAATGGATCGAACAAAAAATCTGTCTTAAATTTTGCATTGCGAATGGAATGTTACATTGGATCGATTTTAAAAATTATAATACCTATAGAAAACATATAAACACTAGAAGCTATTATAAACGTGAAAGTAACTTTATCTTCTTTCACTTAAATTTTAAACGCGGACGAAGTCGCATGCAGCAGCTAGTGCATAATACTAGACTACACTACGATATTAATACTATAGCTATAATTTATACTATATAATAATATACTATAATTTAAAACACTCGTATGTCGTATTATGTTTAACAGTCCATACATGCGATAACTACAGAACGGTTGTGAACGCAACACGAAATAGTTGAAGCGAACTGGCTGATAATAGGAACACAATACGGGTCCTGCCAAATATAATGTTTACAGCAAATATGAACTCTGTGGCGCACACCTAAGATTTAGATTTGCATGATCAAATGTAGATAAAATAAAAGGTATACCAACAGTATATAGCTTCCTACAAGTATATTCTGGGTGAACCCACTCCGTCATAGGCTTCATCTTCGCTACAAGGCTGGATGCTGGTCAAGAGCAAAGCCATCTCTTAAAAAAAAGTTTTTTTATATTTTTATAGACTTGTTGAATTGAACGTCCTTTCATCATAATAAGATTATTATATGCCCCCTACTGGACAGGAAACACATTTAACTTTTTTATGTTAAGTTCGACAGACAGGCTGAAGTCCACTTGATATGTATGTTCTGCCGACCATATAGTATGATAGAAATGAGCTCTGGCATACCTTACTCACTCACCGAAACACAATATTACACGTCTTCTGTGAACAAGTGGTTACTGCCGCCAGACGGGCTACCAAAATGATTGGGAAACGCAGTGTACCCTGAGTGTGTAGTGCGAGTTTTACTCGATCAAACGCATCGAACGCGTAAACGTGAATTTGTTTGAGAATGAAGCAGTGCCATCTAGTGGCTAACGTGTAGCGCTGCTTTATTCCCATACAAATTCAAGTTGATCGAGTACTACGTAAAATTATTCTGCTACTAAAAATTGTGTCAAACATTTATGCGGCATGCTTAAACGCGAGTAAATATTGGATCGAGTGGAGAAAACTCTCTAGGCGTACAATAAAAACAAAATGTCAAAAGCGTGGCGTAAAGCATTAAATAACAATTTACATAACGCATTATATCACCCGAAGCCCGCGGGCCGCGGCATACGCCCGATATGCCGGACGGCGAAGGCTTTTAGTCAAATTGGATCCTTACCGTTACCATGGTAACGTCGCAGCCAAATCTCACATAAAATATTTATTCTAACTACTGGGGAAATTAAAATAATAATACATGAGCGTCCATTTCGCCCTGTTATACAATTAGTTCGATCGATCTAACAACACGGAAAGTGATATACTTTTTCGGGCCAGTTGGGAAAAAATAATTCGGGCGAATGGGACTTAAACCAAAAAATATTTCGTTCTGTTTGTTTTAACCTAGGCTAACAGAAAGGAAGAACGGATTTGGTTTCGGACTGTTCGTACAAAGATTATTTTGAAGGGAAGCTAGTTACATAAAGTATTAAGTTATTGTCGGATAGTGATTTTTTTATGTTAAGTTCGTCTTCTGTAATTGGGTGGTTACTGCCGTCAGTCGGGCTGCCCAAATGACTGCAATATGCACTACTTTCAAATGACTACCCACTACTTTCAAATCCAGATTAGAGTTAATTTTGAAAAGTTTATTTCCAAAGTTAACCCTGCCGGGAATCGAACCCGGGGCCCCTGAAACGTGTCGCGTCATACGGCGTATACTGCATAATATATACTGCGTGTCATTTGAGTCATATATACAGTCATTTGAGAAGCTCTTCTGGCCAAAATAGTTTAATTTAGTTTCAGTATCACGTATAGAGCCTATAAACACGATAACTTAGAGATTTATTATTAGTATTGATATAGTCACTTCTCGCCGTCTGTTCCCTTGTATGTATGTGCGCTTAGATCTTTTATACCATGCAACGGATTTTAATGCGGTTTTCACTAATGGAAAGAGCGTTAAACTAGGAAGGTTTTTATATGCCCGGCTGTGTGGTATCTTAGACCTTAGTAGGCAGCGCCTCCGGCTAAAGAGGACTCGCTGGTCAGCCGTTCGACAGGAGGTCGAAAGTTGTATTTTCCAAACAAGATGTACTAGTACAAGGTCTTTATTTGCCGATAGTGATTTCTATTTTTTCGTACATCTCCAAAACACGTGGTAGGGGGTTGGTTGGTTCACAGATGACCCAGTTCTTAGATCTAAAATTCTGTTTTGCGGGTTACGACTGGAATCAACTTTACAAACGCACAAACTAGACGTAATAACACACGGTTTGAGGAATTATCAGTAAGTAATGACCCGCTCCCGGCTTCGCCCAGAAAAAAAAACTTAATTAAGTATTATTAAAATAAAAAAAAACTGTAAAAAATTATCTAACTGATGGTCTTTTCTCACAGATCTTTTTCTCATAAAAATCCGTTGCATGGTTTAAGAAGAGTTAGCGGCCATACAGACGCAGAAAGCGACTTCAATATAATATCTAAATACTTTTATACTAATATTTAAAAAAAATAGATTTTTTTTGGGTTACCATTTTTGTATAATTGAGGAATATTTTTTAAAAAATTTTTCCACTCCTACAAGTTGCATTCGAAACTTTCTTTTGCCCATTCATATTGCTTATATTCTAGAAACTGAAATGAAAAATTCCCCAAGGTACACAAATTTTGATTTTACAGTAGGAAAATTTCCTGGACTGTAATCTGTAATCCCTGCTGTAGTTCGCAGAGGTCTTGCAGTACCTGTGGCGTTGCTTCTGTTATAGGCGACGGTAGCCACCTACGATCAAGTGAACTGTTAGTCTGTCTGTCGACATTAACATAAATATATATATATATGAATGTTTTAATAATAATATACCTAACACATAGGATTTAATAATACATTTAAGCCTTGAATGCTACAATGCCAGTTCATAAATGAAGATAAGAAATGCATTCGTTGTCATCTCGTGTGTGCATTGTGTTTTGTTTTGATATCTTAACGCCTTTTGGGTGTGGTCCCATTGAATAAAAATCTAATGAACTCCAGCGGAGCGTATAGCGGAATCAAAAATTCTTAATATATACTAATTATGGAGTGCATTAATGATTTTTAAGTCTTTTATTATAACATAGAATAAGATAACATGTAATTTATTTTGGAACAAGGTGGAATCGTTTATAATAGAACCTATCTATATCTATACTAATAAAAAAAATTGTCTGTAATGTCAAAATAACTGCTTTTTACTAAATTTATATCAAAATTTATATTTATAAAATAGTTTGTCCTGACTATCGACGCACAGCCATAGCTATTAAGTCTAGAAAGCTGAAATTTAGAACAGGTTTATTTTATGACATAAGCATCTACTAAGAAAGGATTTTTGATTCCTCACTCACTCAAAATATAACAAGCTATTGTTTCATGGTGGTCTTCCGTAAGTGGGTGGTTACTGCTGCCAAATTGACTGAAACATTTATGACTGTGTAACGCAGTGTGTGCTGATGACAGTTGAAATGATTATATACAAAAAGTAGTTTAAAAATTAGTTTGTTGCTCGTACATTTGGTTTTGCAATCCGCCCGCTTGTAATGTAACCACACCTTTATTTTACATTATGCATGTTCTCTATAGCTTTTGTCTCTGAAACGCCTAGACGACAAGTTACCGTTGTTTTAACGTAGACGAGGCCTCCAGTGTTTGCCTGAAAAGAGCAAAGTTCAACATTTCTTGCGGGTTGTCAGTTTCAGGGAGAGTTTTATATATTTATTTTGTTGTGAATCTTATTTGCCTATATATTATACTTTTAAGTTTTTTTCTTATACAATTTTTTGTATGCACTACCTCAAGCAACAATCTCATTAATTACAATTATGAAAAAAAAAATACATGTCAGTCGTAGGACTGCAAGTCAGAAGTGAAAATGTAGCTTCACAAAAATAATTGTATGATAATTAAATTCCTTGGCATTATCGTATTAGGTAAATACGATTATTATTGATCGCAAGAAATACAAGAGAAAATATTATATGACACTGACACACAATGACAATAAATAGAAGATAATTATTTACATGAAATTTAAAATGACAGACCATTAAAAAAGTTTGAAGTTGATGTGAAACTAGATTTTTGGTCAGAGGTGTATCTATTAAGTTTACTTTCATATGCAGTTGTCTGCTTGTTGTTCTTTTTAAATTATTTTAAATTATCGTAATATCAGTTACATCAACGCTTACATTACGTTACATGACACTGTCGCGAGTTCAATGATTTTATCCCATCTCAAAAATGCCCAACGCGACTAAAGAAGTTATCACTTTTAAAAAATTGTCTGTCAGCTCCGACACATGACTGGAGTTTACTCCTTACGAACGATTATAAAATTTAAATTTTTAAAATTCGAACACGCCGAAAAATAAACACTGTTCTTTTTTTAAATAATATTGTGTTGATGGCGCAATATCTGAAACTTAACTAGAAATAGAACGTAACTATAACGCATAAAATAACGCATTCGTGTAACAATTTTGATTTTACTCTCATAAATTTTCATACAACGGGCTTATTATATGCAAATCGATTCTTCAGGAGTAAAGTCCAAAAACCAATATTTTGGACTAGCTCGGTCTCCGTTAGATGGCTGTATTCCCCTTTGCCTTTTTTTCATTTAATGTGATGGTCGTCATACAGGCTGTCGATCCACTTGATGGTAGGTGGCTACCGTCGCCTTTAACACAAGAAACACCATAGGTGCTGCAAGTGTACTGCCAATCATAGAAGATAACGATGAGAGATGGAAGGGATAGGGCACACTCACTCACCGAAACACAACAGCACATGGAAACATATTTCACAGTGGTATTAATTAAGGGGGTGGTTACTGCCGCCAGACGGCCTGCCCGAATGACTAAGAAAAGCAGTGTTGCCCTTCAACTACCTACTTTTTTTTTTAAATGTTTAATTAATTTTATGTAAGTACTAGCGGCCCGGTCCCGGCTTCGCCCGGGGTGTATTGTTTCTAAAATAAACGTAGCCTAAGTTACTCCTTATTACATCAGCTACCTGCCAATAAAAGTCCCGTCAAAATCGGTCCAGCCATTTCAGAGATTAGCCGCAACAAACAGACAGACAGACAGACAGACAAAATTGTAAAAAATGTTATTTTGGTGTATGTACCGTATATATATTCATATGCATGTAGTAAAAAACGGTTATTTCGATATTACAAACAGACACTCCAATTTTATTTATATGTATAGATGTATAGATATAGTGTCAATAATAAAATACCTACTCCGATTTAACGAAATCACATAATCAAAATTTTTTTAAAAAGTTGACTTGTTGCTCATATATTTTTGACACGTGTTATTAGTTATTAATTATAATTTTTTTAGAAAACCTCCGACATATGCCTCAGACTTGAAATATTTACGAATAGAGTTTTGAAGTCATAAATCCCAGCTAATAGTAGCCAGAACTAGGCTACAAACCTAGAAACTATAAATATTCCAAAAGTTTTCGCCTCTAAAGAGTTCCATTTGAAATTGTGCTCAAAATGTAAAATTGAATCGAAACTCTTGTGTACAGATAAATACGAGTTGGAAGCTGTTTTCAATTCGCTGAAAGGAAAGTTCTCAGCTATTTCTCCACGAATCCAGATTTAAACCAGTTTCTTTTAAACATTTCCAATTTTTTTTTCCCACATTTTTTCACTTCACTAACGCTCTGCGAATCCTTAAAACGTGTATCATTTAAAGAGTGAAACAGCTGGGCGAGAAAAATCTACATTTGAAATGTCCAATGTGTTTCAAAAGCCTTTTTTTTTTACAAGAGGAATCCATCATGGATACCCACCGGCCTGGGGACTGACCAGTGGGTTATGTCGGACTCCCGCCCCGAGATGGTATTGGGGTAGAACTACCGACTAAACCTCTTGGCGTCCTCCGCGTCCGCTATAAGGCGAAGTTGCGAGGTCGGACGAACACTCTTCCGCAACTCCGCCGCGGAGGTCCGCAACTGGACATTACTCATTGGGACGGCGCACCCGAACTGCCAAAGTGCGCCGTGCCTCTCAGGATGAAGCAGGCGGCTGAGACCCCACCTACCGCCCTAGTCCTGTCATGGATCCAGGTGATTCGGCGACGGAGGGGATGAGACAGGACGTCGTTCTCCCGTTCTCTCTCCGCCGCCTCCTTCTGCGAGATGACATCTTCGCAGAAGGATTGAGTCGCTCGCCAAGCGGCTCTAGGTACTGCCGACCATAGCTTTTACTACGGCCGGCAGAGAGAAGTCCAGTCCAATGGTCGCAGCGAGCTCAGTACGCTGCGCCGACCATCTAGGGCACTCCGCAAATGTGTTTCAAAAGCCTGCTGGGTTCGGCTGTAGTTTCAGGGCATACAGCGTTCCACTAACGGAACTGTCCTCTACATTACCAGGTATCCAAGAGGATTTTCCAAGGTTAAAAAAAAAGAAATAGTTCCCATTAAGGCCCCGCGTTGGATAACCGTGGCGGGGCGTTGGATGTCGTGTTTATAGGCTCTATACTGTTTATATATGATACTGAAACTAAATTGACGATTTTTAGAATTTTTTTCTGTATGTATGCATGTATGTATGTATGTTCCTCCATAACTTTGAAACGAATTAACTGATTTTCATGAAACTTGGTAGATAAACATTTGGACGTACGGGACACAGGATAGGCTACTTAATATTTTTCAACACGAACGAAGTCGTGGGCACCAACTAGTATTAAATAAAAATTGCTTCAACGTTCACTATCAGATTAATTCAACGTGACTTCCAAAAGAATTTCTTGTCAATAATAAAAATTCTTGTGAAATATTTTAATTTTGCTAAAATAGTAAAAAAAAAAGTATTGTGAAGTTAGATTCTCAATTTATTTTTATTTACAACATAGAATTTATTAAAGTTTTCGAACCATAGACAGATAGTATAGTACGTTAATCATGTGAAGAGTACTCATGGCTTTTTATACCATTGAGTTCGAACGCAAATATAAAAACTGATTCGGATAAATATAATATATCTTACACATTCAAATATAGAATTCATTAAACCAAATCTAATTAGCATACTACACGTAACCCGAAAACGTACTAAAATGAATCATAATGTATAATAATGTCCGTAAACAGAAATTTGCATATAAATTGGCTTGACTCTTTGTTGTTCAAATGAAATTATCCAATATTATATTTTGATATAATTAAACTTCGGATTTCGGAACGGTAGTGACAATGCGATATTTTCTAATATATAAAATTCTCGTGTCGCGGTGTTTGTTGTCAAACTCCTCCGAAACGGCTGGACCGATTTTGATGAAATTTTGTGTGCTTATCGGGTAGGTCTGAGAATCGGCTAACATCTATTTCCCATACCCCTAAATGTTAAGGGTGGTCCACCCCAATTTTTTTTTTGGCAAAACAACGTTTGCCAGGTCAGCTAGTAATATTATTAAGAGAGATGATTTGTAAGTTTGTAATGAAAACTGAAAAACTACTAGACTTATTTTAAAAATACTTTCACCTATAGAAAGCTACATAATCAGCGAGTAACATAGGCTATGTTTTATAAAGTTAGGCGGACGAAGTTGCGTGAAAAAACTTCAAATACCTACCCGGAAATGTTTACCTACTCGGAATATGACAATCGACTTCCTGCTGGTTAACCAAAGAGGCTCTGGCGACCGAGTAACTGGCGGTGTAACCACTCAGCTACCTAGACTAGGCTACAGTAGCCTTAAGATACAAATAATTTCTAAGAGAATTGGAAAATCACTGCTACTATTTTTCCCATGACAGTTATGGAAAGGTCTAAAAATGATTCAAACTTTAAATAATCGCGACATCGTCCTCGGGAACAGTATTTCTTTTTTCTGGATGAAACATACTCCATATCCATCTATATATATATACTAGCGGCCCGCTCCCGGCTTCGCCCGGGGTGTATTTTTTATAATAAAAGAATTTTTCTAAAATAAACGTAGCCTAAGTTACTCTTTATTACATCAGCTACCTGCCAATAAAAGTCCCGTCAAAATCGGTCCAGCCATTTCAGAGATTAGCCGGAACAAACAGACAGACAGACAGACAAAAATTGTAAAGAAATGTTATTTTGGTGTATGTACCGTATATATATTCATATGCATGTAGTAAAAAACGGTTATTTCAATATTACAAACAGACACTCCAATTTTATTTATATGTATAGATATATATCCTTGGCAACGTGTACACAAAATTTCATAATAATTGAAATAGAAATAGAAATAGAATAGAAATATAATTTCTATTCTAATAATAAATAAGATAATAAAAAAACAAACATTCTCTTTTATATAATTAGTTAAAATTCAAAATGGCCGATACAGTTTTGTTCTTATTAGTAAAATGATTCGACAAAACCCAGGGGTTATCTGTTCCCAGTTTGAAGTGTACTTTGTATTCAACCGGTCCTGAATGACCCTCTCTATAGACGAGTGGCCACTTGCGACTCCCTTTCTATTATTTCAGAGGACTGAATATCGCGAGTCAAGAAAAAAATATATAAAAATGCAGTAAGTACGCAATTCTAATTGTAACAAACTGGCTGAAAAGGCTGGTCGTTAACTCGAGGACTTTTTGAATTAATTATTAAGATTGCTATGGTATTATATGGAATGCCAATGGGGGTACATCATGATACTTTAATTTTTAAAACATCGTCTTATAGATTTTCATAAACCCCGTTAAAGTTTCAGGGGATTTTGTGTTGCTTTGCAACCAAACAGTTTGCAAATGAACATGAAATTAGATACTAAAGAAGACATAGATGTTTACTAGGCCTCTTATTCAGTAACATATTTTATCTATCTTGTTTGCTATTAAAAAAAAAGTTCATTATCATTTGACGAGCCTGTTCGATGAATTATAAATGTTTAACTTTAACGCTCTATTTCAGGGTTCGATTCCTGGCAGGATCGACTTCATATAGCCCAAGTATTTTCAAAGTTCGAGCTTCTGGATGAGCTCGCTCCATCATCGGCCTCGTCTTTGTTACACAGCTATATGCTGACCAAGAGCAAACCCATCTTTAATTAAAAAAAATTAGCAAAAACTAATTTATAATTTACAAATATTGTAACATAACATTCAAGCTTAATATGTAGAAAAATTCGTCAAAATCTGATCAGTAATTCAGCCATGATAACGATTCTTTTCAAGAGCAAGACCGAGTTTCTTTAGCGTTTACACTTGAAAGAATAACATTGACATAGGCTCGTCTAGACAGTGGCTGAAGCGGTTGACAAGACTTGTTAAGTGAATGCATATTTGTCATTCTTGTCCTTCAACTAGCTTCATAATTAAAAGAACCAGCACTTGTGGCGATTTATAAAAAATAGATTCATTACTCTCCACCCCACAAAATAGTCTGAATGGGCCTGAAACTTGGCTATTCAGGTAGTATGGAGAGCTCTTTTGTGCGCCATGAAATGGGGTATTTACCTTCATTGTGGACTAGGACGCCATTATTTTCTATTTGCTCAGTTGCTTTTTTTTTTTTCTTAAGAGACTATTTTAGAGGCGGTTAATTGAAAAATTGTGCTAAGAAAACAGCAATCTAAATCTATGTCCAGATGTGTTCAGAATACACTTCTGATCCTAAATCTAAAATGGGTCTCCTGACTACAAAGAGGGTCTTTTGACTCCTGACTACAAAGAGGGGTCTCCTGACTCCTGATTACAAAGAGGGTCTCCTGACTCCTGACTACAAAGAGGGTCTCCTGACTCCTGACTACAAAGAGGGTCTCCTGACTCCTGACTACAGAGGGTCTCCTGACTCCTGACTACAGAGGGTCTCCTGACTCCTGACTACAGAGGGTCTCCTGTCCTGACTACAAAGAGGGTGTCCTGACTCCTGACTACAAAGAGGGTCTCCTGACTCCTGACTACAGAGGGTCTCCTGACTCCTGACTACAAAGAGGGTCTCCTGACTCCTGACTACAGAGGGGTCTCCTGACTCCTGACTACAAAGAGGGTCTCCTGACTCCTTACTACAAAGAGGGTCTCCTGACTCCTGACTACAAAGAGGGTCTAGTGACTCCTGACACTGTCTATTCCCATAAGTTGAGCTTGCCATCTCTTAATAATTACTCAACGAAACTAATGTAAAACAGCACATGTGCTGTTATACTTCCGTGGATTTTATGAGTTATGTAGTTTTCAATAGAAATATAGGTATCATTAACAAAAAATTTTTTTAATAAATTACAATGTTTTTGTACAATTGGTTAATTTGTCAAACACAGTTTACATAAAAGTTATTTAAAAAAAATTATAATCAAACACAACTCTACATATTTAATGTGCAAATTGATTTAAAAAATGAATGAAATTACCTACTTAATAAAATTAATATTTTAATATATATTTAAACGGAATATTTCCAACTCGGAGAAAAATGTTTTACTTCTCACCCAAGTTTTATGATATTAAATTTTATTATGTTAATTAATTTTTATAACAACCTAGAAATTTTTACTAATTAATTTAATTTCTAGATTGAGTTTCACATTTAATTAATTTCTAGTGACAGGAGACACTAACTAATCTGTTTCAGTTGCAATATATCTTTTGCAGAAGTAAATTTGTGAAACAAATGTCATTTCTTTGAAAAGTTCATTATCCTATCTTTGTCCTTTTAAAAGGATAAAAGATAAGTTTGTATCCTTTTAGAAATGACAGCTTACTTTTATTCTCATATTCTCCTGCTAAGTAGATAGATTTTACTGTTAAGTATTTAGTTTTTTTTAAATATATATATTACTAGCTGACCCGGCAAGCGTTGTTTTGCATAAAAAAAAGAATTTGGGGTGGACCACCCTTAACATTTAGGGGTATGGAAAATAGATATTGGCCAATTCTCAGACCTACCCGATAAGCACACAAAATTTCATCAAAATCGGTCCAGCCGTTTCGGAGGAGCTTGGCAACACACACCGCGACACGACTATTTTATATATTAGAAGATATACAATATTTTTACAATTTTTTTTTAAATAATTAAACTCATATAATAAGTAATTAAATTAATATATTGTGAATTAGTAGATACTGTTATCTATACTAAATAAATATTATAAAAAAGAAGAAGAAAGAAAGAAAGAAAGAAAGAAAGAAAGAAAGAAAGAAAGAAAGCGAGTAACATAGGCTATAATTTATAAAGTTATACATGCAAAAAGTCGCGTGCGACAACTAGTATAATTATATTAATAAAAAATTAGAACCTCTCGTCAGTGGTAAGTGGTAAATAAGAAAATAGAAAAAAAAAACTAAGTGCCCACTCTAAATGCAACGAAAAAATGTCATAAAAACATTTAAGAAACGCGTTTATTTAAAAATGTTGATACTATAAAAAAAATATTTCCCCTCAAGCCCTGAGAGAGCGTCCAACGAAGCACACCAAATTGCATTGCTGCATTTTTAATAATTAAAAAAAAAGCGTTATTAATAAAATAAAAAATATAAACTGTTATTTTTTTAAAAGTTCACCATACAAAAAGTGCATAAAACTTGAAAATGCACTTATGAATATTTTTTTTTGGCTGGATGCACTTTTGATGTCGCTTCTGCGACACGAGTGGGCTTGTAGAATTTAAAAATGACATTTGAAACAAGTTATTTATTATATAATTAAAAGTTACATAATAAATAAAAAAAACCGTTTGACTTTCTATCGAGCCCACACACGCTATATATCTGCTGTAAGTTGCTGTATTACAGCATCAATAGTATACCAAAATGCTGGAGTAACAGTATACAAAATTAAACCTCATTCGAACATGTGGAAGTTAGTGAAATCCCTTCGTCAACTAGGAAATGATCTGATGGTCTTCAAACGGGTGAACAGATCTTCTTAAATAGCTAAGAACAAAGTCGATCGTGTGAGCTTTCAAACTAAAAAAACCGGATCAAAATCGGTCCATCCGTTTAGGAGCTATAATGCCACAGACAGATACACATGTCAAAGTGTTATAACTTTGACACGAAAGCGTAGCAACAAACAAACTCTTCAGCTTCACTATGTTAGCATAGATTACTCGATTTTTTCCCAATAGAACTACATTAATTTCACTAGAAGGGTATTTAAGAGGGTTACAGAATCAGAATTCCCGGCGGATCATAATGCCATGATGTGTTTAGTTTGCTGATAAGATATTAACGTCATATTATTTGTAGTTTTATAATCTAGTAAATGTCTGAAAAATATTTTAAAATATTGGGATAATTTTCTCATTAGATCAGTTTTTAAAGAGCCCTTTTTTGAAGTTAGCGGTTGGCGGTCTACGCAGAAGCGAGATATTAGTAAAATTATATGCGATAAACTTATAGAAATATTGATTTTCAAAAATTCATATAATTTATTAGTACATGGCTGAAAAAAACATACGATTTCTGTATATTTTCATTCAAGAAAAGTATAATGAAAAGTGTCACTTTTAGTAATTTTTCGTGATATTAAACATGTTATTTTAGGATCAAATTTGAGATAATGCTGTTTTTTCTTGGACCTAGTATGTGAAGTCATTAATGTTCTAAAAGATTTTGTCATAATTTTTTTAATAACTTGTATATTTATCTGCGTAGGCCGTCGACCGCCAGTTTAAAAAAAGGGCTGTTTAATGTTCTAATGAAAATTCACTTTAAAATATTTTTCAGCTATTTACTAGATTATAAAACTAAAAATATAATGACGTTAACATCATATCTGCAAAGTGAAACATCTGAAACTACTGAAATCATAAATTCTGACTCCAGCGTGATTCTAATTGATGAATGCTCTTAACCAACTTTAAGTTCAAGTTATCTAGTTTAGTGCGTGCCAACGCACTCCGAGCCTTATTATTATTTATATCTGGCAACAATAAGATTGATGACGTCAAAGTTTTTTTTCGTATTCGTCTATTGAATGATTTATGTTCTTAAGCTATATGAAATTACTTTTGAAGACATTTATTTAGGCGTTTTTTTGATTGACGATTATATGTCGAATTCAAAGAAAAGAATTTCCCAAACAAAAGGCTTTATTGAATTTATGAGACGACGGTGGCGCCGCCACGCCACAGTGGCACTCCCGATCACTCGGGAGTTAAGGTGTGAAAAGGTAAAACAGACAGACGGACAGAGTTACTGTCACATTTATAATATTAGTATGGATTGTAAAAGAGAATTTTTGTTTGTTCATTACGATATCACGCCTTAAGGCGAGCACTTAGTAGAAAAGCGTTATTTTCATCGCCTAATTTGACTTCTTAGAGTAAAATTAAAATTAAGATAAAAATACAGTGCATAATAGATTATATTTTACAAAGTTTGAATCGATCAGATTTATACAAAAAATATTATTTTCTGAGAAAAAAAAATGAAAAAAAATCTTTTGTGTCACAGTAATAATAATTTTTTTAGCCACAACTACATATTTATTTTTGAACTTATTAATTAACTTAATATCTGTAATAAAGTTTAAACGGCTACTCTTTTTATTTATTTTTCATATTATTTTACACAATATTTAAGAAAAAAAAAACTTCAAATTAAGTTAAGCTAGTTAAGTGTAAAAAAAAAACTTGACCTGTTAAGAACATTATTAAGAACTGCTTTCTTCCCATTGTAAACCTTTATTAGTAAGGCTTTTCATAAAACTACCGTCCCAAAGAAGGCATATTAAATTTTCAAGATAAAATACGCCTTTTAAAAAAAAAACATGACGACCAATAAAAAGTGGTCGCCAAATGACAATAATAATTTCCAACAATTTGTCCCCATCTGAATTTAAATGAACGAATTTACATTTGAATTAAAATCGCGGCGTATTTTTCATTTATTTTCATTCATTCATTCTCGTCCTTTCATTCTATTCTCGAACTCCTGTCGTCCCTTTTCCAAGAAATATGCAAACCTAACTTAAGGGGACACATATTTGTGGAAATCGCAGTCGAACAACTTTAAAGTATTTTCTTTTTGAATTCTTTAATTGTTTTGGGATTCTAATGGAATCTTACTGATCGAGTACACAAAAAAGAGTCAAAGTATTACTGCTGCATCTTACGCAAACACTCTACGTAATTTAAGGAAGGCAATAAAAGAAAAAAGACTTGGAAAAGTGACCGCAGGTGTCTTGCTTCTTCACGACAACGCGCCGGTTCACACAGGGCGCGTTGCCAAGGCTGCTGTGAGGGATTCTGAATTTGAAGAAATTACTCATCCACCCTACAGCCCGGACCTGGCCCCCAGTGATTACTTTATGTTCCCAAACCTAAAGAAAGATCTTCGAGGTAAGCATTTTTCCGACCATGAAAAGTTGAAGGCGGCAATCGATGAACATTTTTCAGGCAAAGAAAAAAAATTTTTTTTAGGAGGTATCGAAAAGTTATTTTCCCGAACTAATAATTGTATTGAGGTTATGGAGGACTATATTAAAAAATAAATTTTATTTAGAATTTTCTGCTTATTATTTCATGCCTATACATAGTAACTCTTATTTTATCTGTGCCTATACCGAGAATACTTTGAATGCCCCTTAAGCTTTTAAATAAATGCAGTCTGCTGATTTTTTTTATGTGACATGAAAGTTTTTTTCCCAAAAAATAGATTTTTTGGAATATTTAAAATCTGCCCTATGTAAACTTTTTTTAAAATACCTATAGTCTATTAAGCACTGTATTTTAATTTAAGAAGTCAAATTAGGTGACAAAAATAACGCTATTATCGTATGCTAAGCCCTCACCTTAACTAATATTGTAAATAAATGAATTTTTATTGAGTTTGTATTTCATTTATCGCTTCTCATCCAAAGACCCAGACGATTTTGCCCAGTGTGCGTCCAGCCTAATAAAGACAAATTTTCCATTTCTATTTTTAAAAGCCTTACATCTAGTACTGGCTGCATGAATAGGAAAAGTTTATTTCGTGTTATATAGAGTCACATCCAACTAAACAAACGCGGATGTGAATTCAGAATGAAACTATATATATATTTTTCGGATAGGCTTTCACATCTATTAAGAACGCCATCCAGTGATAGCGAAGCTATATTCAAGATATAAAAATTGATGCAATGTATATCTTTTGTGAATAAGTTAACTAAGATTGGTAAGAGCCAATCTTAGTTCGAATTAATATTATCTGTCTGTCTGTCTGTCTGTCTGTCTGTAAGTTTTCAAACTATTTTTGATGAATTTTTGTTTTTGGGTAAGGACATGGGCTACAACATAACCTAGTAACTATATAATTATGTTCATTACTCTTAATGGGGGACCTTTTCTTTGTATGAGGAATATCTGTACACTACACCAGAATTACTCATATTGCTAATCCAAAATAATTCGCAGACCAGACCCGAGGTATGAACTTGAATAGTTTCGGCAGCCATACTTTAGTTACAATGGACACAAAAACATTGTAATTTTTTACAAAATTTTTCTTTTACACTATTTATTTGAATTTATTTAATTATGAAGATTGGACTGAAAAGAATAATTTTGTATATAAAAATATTAATAAAATTGTATTTGTTACAGGTATGGTTAAGCAACTATGATTTTACACGCTTTTTGTAAGTATATTCTATAAGTGGATTTTTTTTATTAGGTTTAAGCTATTTACTCTGATTATTATTATGTATTTGTACCTGTAAATTTCCCTAAAATCAAATAAATAAATAAATAAATAAATAAATATAATTTCGATAAATTTATAATGTACATTTTGCAGACTTTACAGAATGATATTATAAATAAATTGTATTTTTTGTCAGACTAGGTATGAATAATATGTATGTATACCTATATAATATTTACATGGTGAAAACAGTGGTCAATATACAAAAGCAACGCGGTCGTCACGTGGAGGACGTGTTGCCTCGTGACAACCGCGTAGCTTTTGGGTCAATAGGTTGAAATTATTAAAAAACAAAAATAAAAAAAGCGTACTCAACCGTTTTGTCTGCTATTTAAATATATTAAAAAAAAAATAAGTCAGTATCATACCCAGCAATACTAGCTTCCATAGCTTCCAATCGCTCGCAGATATTCATGGGCGACAGGCCTTAATACATTCCCTGTAACACGAGTTATGGAGTTTCATTTTTTTCCACTTTTAGAGCATTCGACAATTCTGTTTTTGGAATGGAAACTATGAAGGGTGTTACACGGGATGACGTGGAAAACGATTTTCCCATCCTATTTTTTTTCGGAAAATCGTTGAAGCCCGTTTTGTGTTAATTTTTTAGCTCACATTGAAATTCAGTCTGAATCTATCGCACTGTCATTGTAGTGCAGGATAGTTGGAAACTATAGTGAAATATCTAAAAATTGAATTTTTAAAAACAAATTTTTGTGAGAAAAATGAAGCCGTTTATTGTTTAGCATATAAACTAACTTAAAACTATTAGAACTCTTGCTTTAGTGACACAAATTTTTATTTATACTAATATTAAATAGAAAATATTTGTATTTTTGTTTGCAATGAATAAACTCAAAAACTACTGGACCGATTTTGATAATTCTTTCACCTATATAAAACTATATCGTTAGAGAGTAACATAGACTATATTTTATTAAGTTATGCCGACGAAGTCGCGTGAAAAGTTTGATTTGTAAGAGAATAGATTTGTTTTTTTGTTTATCAATACTAATAATAAATCTGTAGTGGAGTAAGTTACTTTGTTTTCAGAGATATCGTGTTTATAGGCTCTATACATGATACTGAAACTAAATTCACGATTTTTAGATTTTTTTTCTGTATGTATGTATGTATGTTCCTCCATAACTCTGAAACGAATTAACTGATTTTCATGAAACTTGAAAATCAGTTACCGATTTTAAAAATTCTTTCACCTGTAGAAAGCTATACATTATCAGCAAGCTATACATTACATTATGGCTGCAACAGCTAGTTGTATATTTAGTGAGAATTCAGCGAACTATCTAAATTTTATGTAAGTCAAACCCTAAATCTAGCTTTTACAAGCTATTAAGCTGTAAACGAGAACACTGTGCTCGGCACCATACAAGCTGTACGGTTTACAACATGGCCGCAGCAGCGCTATATAATAACAAATTATGAACAATAACAGTTTATGACATGTTAGTTTCGAAACTAGAGCGCACAGTCATTTGACATAACAGTATGCCAACTTTGTCAACCCATTTTACAGCATTCTATGAAACTGAAAACGATGGAGGTAGATCTACTTTTTTTGATGAGAATTTTTGTAATAGGGTGACCATAATTTCATTATTTTAATGAATGTCATTTTATTACCTAACTAGCTGTTGCACATGACTTCGACCGTGTAGCTTTATAAAATATAGTCTATGTTACTCGCTGATAATGTTTCTAAAGGTGAAAGAATTTTCAAAATCGGTCCATTAGTTTTGAGTTGTTTAGTTTAGTATATTCATTATAAACATACAACAATACAAATATAATAGAAAACATTTTTTTTCTTTTATTTTAGTATAATACTACCGAACTAATATAAATGCGAAAGTGATTTTGTTTATTTGTTACGCTTAAACGCCCTAACTACTAAACTGATCATAATGAAATTTTGCATACACGTTGTCAAGGATACAGAAAATGACATAGTTTACCTTTCATTCATTCTCGGTTTAGCCAATTTAAAGAAATTTATAATTTATGCAATACCGAGTTACTATGGATGTCTCACTCACTCTGAAACGTATGTATAGTGCTCTCGCGCTCATACTCGTGGTTGAATAATTTTTGTGTTTAGCGGATATTTGGTCATTACAATTTGTCTGACTGATTAAATATATCTTTGTAATAGTTATCTTTTGGAGGAGGCCTATGCCGAAAGGCACACCGAATTGAGGGACATTTTGTAAAACAGTAGTAAAAAAAATATGTAACAGTTCGGAAATAAATGGCTATTATTATTATTATTAATAGTTATCTTAATAACATATTTCAAAATCAGATATATAAAAATAAGTAAAGTTCATTTATTTTCTATAGAGCTTTAAACCGTCTGACAAAAGTTCTGGCCCATAGAAAGCGTCTGACACTTTTGAGATTACTTCAGAGTAATATTCTACAAAATATATATAAAAATCAGTCATACAAATGTAAGTTAAGTGCTTCTGATACTTAGTTACCTTTCTTACCTGATAGCTGCCCAGGTGTCACCGAGCGAACTCCACAAGCATGCAGGTATTAAAAGTATACGAAACACTACTTAGAACCGAAAGTTCTATGCTTTAGAAAATAAGTTGTGTCTTATCGCTCTGGGATCTTACTCTAATGCCACTTATACAGGCTGATATAAATGTCTTTAAGTAGATAATTTTTATTAAATTCATATATAGATTATTTACAGAATAATGTGTGGTCACCCTAGTCAGAGAAAGAAGTTAGTTAACGCCCCAGTATAATATGCATACAAAGTAAGCAGGAACTTTGTAAATACTCGAGAAGTTTGTTCAGCGCGTGATCGGATTTATGAGGTGTTCGCTTATTATTTCGTTTACATAAATACATTTAAATACATATATTACTTTAGATACATAGATCATACTAACCTAACCTGGCAACAGTTTGCTGCAGTGGAGACAGTAGCCAAATTCTCATAAGAATCCAATTCTTGTAGTGACCATTCTTGAATATAAGTGAAATATATTTTTTTTATTACCAATTTCTTTTTGTTTCATTTAAAAAGAAATATATGTATCATACTAGTGGCCCGCCCCCGGCTTCGCACGGGTGCAATTTTTTATTCAATCCAGCTGATAAATTACCTTAGACCGCCATCTGTTTAATGCTTATGGAACTCACAGATACATAATTGCTGTATTGAATAAGTATCAACAGATGGCGCTATGTTAATAATATTATATAATTTGCAAAAACAAAATGAAATATAAACTATCCTATCTTTTAAGTTTGACCAAATTACACATAGTTACGAAGTTTTATCAAAATCGGTTCAGTAGTTTAGGAGTTCATCGCGGACAAACATTGTGACACGAGATTTTTATATATATATAGGTATATATAAGGATATAAGTTAAGTATTGAGTGTATCGTAAACACTCGCAACAGTGACGCCATTAAATAAAAGGAACACATTAAAGAAATATGACAAGAAACGTACATCGAAATTACAAGCACAAGAACACATTTCAAATAAATACTCTTCCCACCCTTAAGTCGATGTCATAAGAATCAATTTGGCTTGATTTACTCTTACTAAAACACCAATACAGTTGGTGGCTCATTGTATCACGAATTACGACGCCATATTGAATTTATCCGCTAAGATATAAAACATATCTTTATGGCTTATGTTATCCTGGTACTCCGGGCACGTATATTGCTGTAAGACTAACTAAAAACGACATATAAAAAAGATTTGCAAGATAAAAAAAAAGATAAATTAGGTAAATTTAATTTTACAAAAAAAAGAATACAATTTTAACAACTATTTTTTTTTATTAAACTGACAGCAAGAAAAGGTTTCCTCATTATAATAAGTTTCATCAACTTAAATTTGAAATCTGATTTCAAATTCACAGCTAGTAAGTATGACAATAATAATAAATAATAATAATAATAATAAATATCTTCACACATTCCACACAGCGCCATCTAGTTCCACACTAAGCAACTTAATGCTTGTATTATGGATACCAGACAGTTGATATAATACATAGATTACTTTTTTTTTCTAAACACATACATGTTATAAATACAAACATCCATGACTCAGATACAAAGGTAAATGTTAACACATAAAAACATTTGCCCCTTGCGGGATTCGAACCCGCGACCGTTTGGTTAACAGCTAGGGTTACTAGCCACTAGACCAAACGTGTAACGACTACGACAATAACAACACAATATATTATACAACAATACTCGTATATTATTGTGTACGAGGCTAGTATAACCAGTACTTAGCTAGTATAACAATTGCTGTTCCTGTAATGTTTCTAGTTACAACGTTACATTGATGTAACTACTCAATTTTTTTGTCCCGGTAGTTACTTTGAAAAAAAAAAAAAAAAAAAAATCATAGTTTGGTTTAAATTTAAATTGGGCTTTTTCTAGAGAAAATATTCTTTCCATTAATAAAGAATTATAGACATTTTAATGCCTCCCTGAGTCTCATTAAGACGTTTAGAAACTACAAAAAATTTCGATATAGCGGTTGGGTTGACTCGCCTGAACTCCGATGCGAGAACTACACGATATCTTACTTCTTATTGGACGAAAGCCTTAAAATTGACTCGTTATAAGCATTTTAAAAGGACGTTCGTATATAAATAAAATAATATATACGTATTATTTAAAAATGTAAACCACATAGAATACTTTCTTCTTAAACATTTCCAAAAACGAATTTCAAAATCGGTTAAGATTTGTAGGAGAACATTGTAGATAGACAACCTATAAGGACGATTTTTATGCATAACCTGCTTAAGTTGCTGTTGTCTCATTAACTCACTACTAGAGTGTATCACAATAAGTACTAGTACATTTCTCCTTAAGAAATTAGCAACACATTCCTCTAAACATGTAATTCATTACAAAATGACGAATCTCTATGTATAGACATGAAAACACCAAAAAGTTTCATACAAAGCGGACCCGCATTATCTCCGCCGTGTACACGAAAAGAACCCACAGTTTCTCTTTTATTACGACCTAGCAACGTTATTAAAAGACATCATTCCAAACAGCCTACAATAAACAACCCATTTACGGCGCTCCCTGTGCGATTCACAGAGGTAGCTGAACTCGCATACCTGTCTCGTTTCGACACACGTTTGACGTATATATTTGTCTCATGGGCCACTAAAAGCGTTCTCAATTTAATTCGGCTAAAAGCAACAATTTATAATCTTCCAACAAAACGTCATATACATAGCTCCCGAACATTTCTTGGCAACCAGCGTTTCGTATACAATTTTACATGTTTAAAATTTATGTGGAATATTTTAAGCAATTTTATTGTTTAGAATTTTAAATGCTAATGTGTGTTTGTTATTAATTAATTAATTGTTATTAATTTAACTAGGTATGGTGCCGAAACATAGCCTCTTACGGCAGGATTGGTTCACAAACAAGTTCAAAGTAGCTCAGAGAGCTATGGAGCGGGCTGTTCTTAAATTTTTTTGGCGAAGTGGCAATGTTGCCAGTACAGAGATAGAACGTATAAAACTTGCAGGATGAAAATTATCAACCTTTAAAGGAGGAACTTTGCACTTATTTTTTATAACAGTTACTTCCCTGGAGGGGATTCTGATGACCCAAATAGTTTACCAGGATACGCTGGGGAATTTAGTTAGGGGATCCTATTGGACCCGCTCTATTTATAGATTAGCACCATTGACGAAGTTCTACCATTGGTTTTTTTAGAGAACTATATTAGAACACTACTTTCGAAACATAGAGTAATGTGTATCGTAGCCAGAAAACAATGTATCCAGTTGCTACTTTATAAATCGTTGCTTTTAGTCAAATCGTGCCGTGGTAACACTTTATTTCTCGCAGTAATTCCAGCCCGCGAGACAGATATATCATTTCTAATGTGCGAGAGAGAGACAAAGCTATACACTCGACGATCTTCGAGAATAGAGCGTTTATGCTGAAAGCGTGAATTATCGTGGAAATATTGCCACGTATTTGTCTAGGCGATGCTTTCTGAGTTATTGTGATAAAGTATGCGGTGCGTCAAAATAACGATTACTGTCTTCGAGTGTGTATTAGACTAGCTATTGCATGCGACTTCGTTTGCGTAAATTTATAAAATACTAGCTGACCCGGCAAACGTTGTTTTGCCATACAAAAAAATATCACTTAGGGGTATGGAAAATAGATGTTGGTCAATTCTCAGACCTACCCGATAAGCACACAAAATTTCATCAAAATCGGTCCAGCCGTTTCGAAGGAGTTTGGCAACAAACACCGCGACACGAGAATTTTATATATTAGACTAGCGGCCCGCTCCCGGCTTCGCCCGGGGTGTATTTTTTTCTAATAAAAGAATTTTTCTAAAATAAATGTAGCCTAAGTTACTCCTTATTATATCAGCTACCTGCCAATAAAAGTCCCGTCAAAATCGGTCCAGCCATTTCAGAGATTAGCCGGAACAAACAGACAGACAGACAGACATACTCACTAATAATGTAGCTTTGTATAGGGGATTTATTTTTTTTAAATCGGTCCAGTAGTTTTTGAGTTTATTCAATACAAACGATAATACAAATATCGCAGGCGACGAAGTCGTAGGCAACAGCTAGTTAAGTTTTAAAAGGGTAAAACTTAATAAAAGTTGCTTTGTAAGTGGACTACAAAGTCGCCACGTAGAATCGCAGTTTGAGGTCAGAAGAGTGGATTACTACAGAAATATGGGTCGCGCCACAGAACCGTAAGAAATGGATCTTTACTCTGTTTATTTTATTTTTAACCCCCGACGACGTCCAACGCAAAAGACTGACGTTATATGTTTGAGCTGTGTATCTGTGTGTCAGTCTGTGGCATCATAGCTCCAAAATAAATTTACCGATTTTAATGAAAAAATTTTTGTTTGAAAGCTGACGAAAGAAATATATGTTAGTTCTTAGTAATTTATAATTTTTTTTTAGTCTATATTTAATTTAAAACTCGATTTTAGTTCTTCAATTTTGTGGCACCATATAAAAGTACACTCAAATTGAGGATCTCACATTTAGTTAAAAATTAATTAATCATATAAATTTTAAATTAATTATTAATTAAGTTACAAAGCCCTTCTAGAATCGAATACATCTAAGTTTCGGTTTATGGTACCGTAGCATATTTCACGACAAGTTTACGATTTTCACTTCACGTGGGAAATAAAGATAAACCCTAACTGTAAAATGTTTGACAGACATAGTAGTTTATAGACTTCTTTTTTTTTATGTTATTGATAAAATTTAAAAACATTTTTTTATGAACATCTACACTTCTATAAAATATATGCAAGTATTATAAAATGTATCTAAACTAATATAAAGTATATTATAAGGTCTAAGCTAGATTATAAGGTAATAACATACTAATCCATACGCCATGTGAAAGTAACTCTGTCGGTATGTCTGTCACGCCTTAACTATTCAATCGATCATCATGAAATTTCGTATACACATTGCCAGGAATACAGAAAAGGATATGTACCTTTTATCCACAATAAAAGTACTGTTTACGATCATCTAAAAAAAAAATTAAATTTTTTAAATAAATCTCCGAGTATAATCTCAAAAAAAAATCTCCCGAATCAGATTTATAATCATATATTCATGAATGTTTGAATCTTCAACACATTAAGATCAAACGCCTGGCAAATCAATAAAGATGTCAGTAGTTATATTACTCATATACGTACATTTTGTGAGGCGTTAGTCGGGCGATTTTTCAAGGAGGGTGAAGTTGTAGGCACCAGTCTACTAAAACATTTTATGTTATTAACTTTCAAGACGGGCGAAGCCCGGGGGCACAGCTAGTTGTATTATAAAATACAACTTTACTATTAGTTTCATAGAACTCTCTTGTAAAGAAGAGAGAGCGAACACTTGGTATCGTAGATATTTCGTAGCACGTCACAGCTACGTAACTCGCTACGTAAAATCGTAGCGAATTACGTAGCACCTCTACGCATTTCAGAGCACTTTAATGCTGTTCTATGAGGCACTGTTGTCTTTAATATATTTTTATTTTACTCTTATAAAAAAAAACTATTGACAAAGTTAAGCTAAGTTAAGCAAAAAGTGTGTACTCATTCGGGTAGATGGCGCTTATTTCGTACAATTAAACGTCACTGAGGGTGTCGCTCACAGAATGTGACTTCAGTGTTTTTTTAAAGTGCCCAAAAGTTTATTTAAAAAAATACTCATTATTGAAAAATTATAATCGATACTCAGTTATTATAAATGTTAATAAGTTTCCAAAATTTATTTAATATGTATATTTTTTTTAAAAAAAAGGTTCTTGTGAGGGTTAAAGGATATAGACGACTTGGTCGCAGTATCGCATCGGCGTATCCAGAAACACGTTACCATTATGTGCGGATGAGGTTGCAAGAATTTTATATTCAACCCTAATCTGCTGACATAATAAATAGGGTAAGTTGGTAAGTGGGTAATTTCCACACTTCACAACCCCTGTGTAATATTTTGGCGGTTGTTTTGATCTTGTTAAAGATTATCACAACACACACTTCCCATAGAAACAACAAACCCTTTTGGTCCTTCACAAAGAAATCAAATATCTAAATGTGTTTTATTGCAAAATACCAAATTTCAGCCAGTTACCTCACTCACATTTTCACAATTGTTTAAACCTAGCGACCTGCTCTCGAATTCACCCGTAATGCAGCTGTATTTCGGTCAGAAGTCTATAGGTTATTCTATATTTCTTTTTAAAGTAAGAGTGAAAAGGCATTTTCTGGATTAGCTCGCTCCATTGTCGGACTCGTCTTACCTGCACGGCTAGATGCTGGCGAAGAGCAAGCCCATTATTAATATAATAATAACAATATATATATATTAAAATATTTTCAGTACGGATTGCGTCGTAGCCCATAAACGAAAGTGATACTCCTATTTTGCTAAGTATTTAATGGTACAACTCTCCAACTTCGCTATTCTTCGCTAACTTCTTTTAAACCACGCAACGAATTTTGATACGGGTGGAAAAAAAAAATTGCAAAAATTTATGCTGCAATTTTTTCTGCAAATTTTTTATCTTAACAGAGGACAGAAAATTATTAAAAAAAAAAAAAGAATTTTGAAATTCAGAACTCGTAGCTACGAGTGTGCTACGCACGCTACGGTCTCTACGAGTTCTTGCCATCTCAGTTCACAGGCATTTAGAAGACTTTTATGGTCTCTATGAAATTAAAGGCCAAGGGATTTAGTGTCTCTTAAGGGAATAGGCTTTCTATAAAATACATAGTATCCTATGTTGATATATGAACAGCCGTTTCTCAAACAAACCGCACATTTATAACGACGACCCATGAACCATGAAATGGTTAATTCGACGACACCGACTCCCGCTTGTACAACGCTGATTTACGACCGCCATCTTTGTTTAGAAACGGTTCGCCGATGTTCAGATCACGTCGTAGATAAATACACTTTATTTAGGGGATTCCGTTAACAATTTGAAATTACGCAGAATTAAGAGTATCACTGTCATTCGAGAGAGAGCGGTTTGATAAGGCTACGTTCTAAATTAAAAAAAAAATGGCTGGAAATGCGTAAACATTGCGTACATGCGAATCTAAATAATATTTAAATACATACCTGTGGCCTAAGACTAAATAAAAACTATATAGTGAAGCAGGTTTTATAAACATGTGTGCGTAGGTCGTTTGCTATATTGAGATTTTGTGTTCCAAGGTGGTTCCAAGTTATAAACCTCAATTTTTGTATATTTTTATTGAAAATATTCGTTTCCAAGTTTATTATAAATTTTAGTAAAATTTGTATGTTCATTTGTTTGTATTAAATCTTTTAATAACAGTTAAGTTGCTTTCAATAAGGTAAATACTATCTTTGATAACTCGATTTATATTCATTCTTCTTAACGCGAATTCAAATTAAACTTAACAAAGTAAGGAAAATAAAAGAGAAGCGAATGGAGTAGTCTAGAATTTTGTATGAAATAACAAAGTATTCTTTGTGATGCTACTTCCTAAAGTGAGCCAACTCTCCAGTTTGAAGTGTCACTAGCATCCAGTTGAGCTGTTATAACTTTGAACATGTTTGCATGCAAAAATTTGGCTTCAAAAGTGAGGCGGGCTCTCGGACTATAGTTGCGAAGTTATGAACACAGCTCTTTTCCTATTCAAAAAGGAAGTTTTTAAAATATAAATTTAAGCTATAAACATGACGGGTATTTTTTAAATCTGAAAGCTATTTTTTAACCTTTCATATAACTTCGATTCAAAAGCCCATAATTGCATTCAACGAGAAAAAATGTAGTTAAAATTACTTTACTGTTCTGTCTTCTGTTCTTCGCATCAAGCCGCTTTCCGCGAAGCCCTTTAGATCACTTAAAAGCCTTTTAGGTTCTGTTAGGTCTGTCCACTTGGCTGCAGGGAGTCATACTCTGCGTTTTACAATTCGTTGCCTCCATTCGAGAACTCGTCTACCCCATCGTTTATCAGCTCTGTGACAGATGTGACAGGCTCA
The DNA here is from genome assembly GCA_936446665.2 of Synanthedon andrenaeformis. NCBI lineage: Eukaryota > Metazoa > Arthropoda > Insecta > Lepidoptera > Sesiidae > Synanthedon > Synanthedon andrenaeformis. The sequence goes on from OW387802.2 coordinate 377,794, forward strand.
TTGGTACTTCAACTTGCTAATTCTCTTGGCTTTGTCGTATCCACCGAAGAAACTCCGAGTAATAGCTCGCTTCATAGCACGCTGAGCAACTTGTGTATCAACAGTTTCAATCCTGCCGTGAGAGGCCACGTTTCAGAACCCTACGTCATCACTGGTAATACGCACTGATTATATAACTTAGTCTTTAGACATTGCGGCAATGGTGACGAGAACAGATGACGTAGCTTCCCGAATGCAGCCCAACCCACCTACCTAACTAGATCGTCTTATTTAAAGAGTAAAAAAAAAAAGCTAGAATATTTAGTCGGGTCTTTAACTTTGCCAGACGCTTGTGAAACTGTTTCCGAAAAAATTCGAATAAATGTATTGAGGCAAGTTGAAATTTTTACAAAATATTATTTATAATTAAAAATAAATATTTAAAAAAAAAAAGACAGATCATTTTGGTGGGACTTTCTACCTGCTAGGCGATCAAGAAAAATTTTTATAAAGGTTGATTTAGCCACACTACTCCACAGCCAGGTCTGTAGTTCTGTGTTAGGGTATTATAGAAGAGTTATAGGACAAGTTTTTAGCTTGCTTCAAATACCTACCCGGAAATGTCTACCATCTCTCGGAATATAACTTTTTTAAAAATTATGGTCCAACTTCGACAAGCGGGCGAACGTTTTCAAAGATTTTTAAGTCGCTTAATTTGAATTAACTTTATAATAGAGTTAAATTCATGAACAAATAGGAGACAATACAATTTTGATAAGAGTTTATTGCGTTCGTCTCATAAAGATAATGCTCTTCACTTTGGCATCGCATGCAGCTGCAATTTCACCAAATGGGTCGTAAATTAAAAACAAAAAAAATCGGATTGTTGCCAAGCGAATTACATTAAATAGGTTTTGTAGTCACAAAAAATACAGAGATTACGATTGATATATCGTATTAAAACCGATCATAAGCGTCCGCGAAAACGTCAATTGCGATTGACAATAATTACGTGATTGAAGATTTCAAATGACGGGCGATTGAAGGACTAATTGAAGGTGTATATATCATTCGCGCATGCGTCAGTCGTTTTGAATTGTGTTGAGAAAAAGAAAAGAACAATTATTGGGAAAAAAGAAAAGAACCAGACATTGGTCCAAGGTGTGGTACAAATTGAGATAATATATATATATGTCGGAGAAACACTGTTTTCCTCGACATCGTCATTAATGGTTGCAAGCTTAGTGGGCGTCATTAGGGTTAAATGCAAGCACAAAACACAATAAGCACTGATTTATACGATTTTAATTAAGAAATAAACAGTAATTTGTCACTTTTACAATATTTAGGCCGAGCAGCGGGTTCAAGGCGCCTATCTTACTAAACAACCAAAAATGCAAGCTAATACAAAAGAAATACTCCAACGATCCAACTCGATCGATCTTTTTCACTTATTCATCTCCAAAAAACTCAACTACCGCACGCCTCGAGTGCAGCGCCACGACCCCGCTCGAAGCATGTGCTTTGCTCTCATTGGCCGCGTTACGTAAACAATATTCATTACTTTTATTAGATTAGTAAGGTTTTTAAACATAAGAAAGATTTAACAAATTAAATAAAATAAAATTAAGATTTTTAAAGATAAGTTACAATGTAAACAATTAATATTTAGCGTTACGCATACAAATAACAATCAACCAGACTTATAGCTTCCTCCGACATATATATATACTAGTGGCCCACTCCCGACGCTTCGCCCGAGGTGCTTTTTTGCAATCCAGCCGATAAGTTACTTTAAACCGCCACCTGTGAGAACCTTATGGAACTCACAGATAAATAATTGCTGTATACAAGTATCAACAGATGGCGCTATGTTAATAATATTATATAATTAAAAAAATAATAATAAACAAAATGAAATATAAATTATCCTATCTTTTAAGTTGGACCAAATAACAGATACTTATGAAGTTTGATCAAAGTCGGTTCAGTAGTTTCAGAGTTTATCGCGAACATACATCGTGACACGAGATTTTTATATTATAGATAGATAGGTTTTACTCGTGAACATTTCTTCTTCTCTTTTAATGTCTTGGCTCCATCAGATCTTCTCCCATGATTTTGCCAGTGTCATTAGTAAAAATGGCAAAATTGAAATTAAAATCAAAAGTACCAGTACCGAGACTAGTCAGTCATGTCAAGTCTATAATTATTTTTCTTAGTTTTCCAAAACAGGTCCGTCAAGTCCAAAGCAGTCAGGTCAAGTCCTCATGAACATTTAACAAACAATTGTCATTTGCCATCATTCCCTGTCAATAGATCGTTAATTGCCGTCAATCAAAATTTTTGGCATTTGCTGTCAATGTCATTAGCAATATTGACAATCGCTTCATTGGCATGTTGTAAACGATACATTTTTCTATCAATGAGCAGCAATCACATAAATATTGTCATTCGCAATTGATCGTTTTGCGGACGCTTTAAATTAATAGTTGGATGAGTGTGAAAGGTACTTGCCTAACGTCTCAGTTACCCCGGGTTCGATTCCAGGCTGGGTCTAGTTTGGAAATGAACTTTTCAAAGTTAGTTCTGGTCTGAATCTGGAAAGTATAGGCGAGGCACATTGCATTTCACAGTTATTTGGGGGAGATCTTCTTGCCGCAGTATACCACCATGAAATACAGCATATGTGCTGTTTTGTTTCGGTGAGTGAATAAGGAATGCCAGAGCCTTACCTCATCCCTTCCTTATACCTTATCCTTAATCCTTCTATGGTCGGCAGAGCACTTGCAGCATCTATGACGTTACTTGTTGAAACGGTGTGCACGCTATGGTGGTGCTGGTTTACCGTTTGGTTGGGCCGAGATAGAAATGTGAGTACACGCCAAAGTACTTTGGTAAAATTGACTATCGTACCGGTCGCTACGGTAGCCGAACGCGCACTGGTTTTAAAGCGTGCATTTAAACGTAAATCGAAAATGCACGAAAAGCATAAAAATGGTCGCGCGACGGTGTTCGGTTGCGTAGCTCCGAACATATTCCCAAGCATGAGATGAGATGATCTTAAAAATACAAAAACATCGAAAAAACAACTAGAAATAGTAAAATACAAATTAAAATGGTCATTGGTTAACTACATACGTCTTAATCTTATACAAAATGGATTCATAATTTTTTTTTTTTTTTAACATAGAGATAAATTAAACTATGGTATCGTCAATGGTCTTTTTCATAATTCTAACACTAGGCCAACGATTGGCCAGATTTTGTAATTTCACTGCACTTTCACTAGAGATGACTTCACTATTTTGCTCACCATCACACACAGCACTCAGCTGACACGGGTCAGCTGTACTCTGCTTTCGCGACACACACTTAGCGGTTACACTCGTTGAACATGGTGGCGGAGTGGGCCTTACCGACCCTTGTTGTTGATGTTCTCGTCGTCCAGAAGCTCTCGAACACTGACGGCAGCATCCCTTCCACCACAGCCAGGCTACTGCCACGCTCAAGGCTACGGCGACTAGGACGTAGCTGATGGCGTAATGGTGGATGTCATGTGAACTCAATTCGTCCCATTCCGCATTGTTCGATTTCACAAAAGTGATTTGTTGACCTAGATTCTCAAATAGTGTGCTTAGATTGGAGCCCTCTGGTAGAATGGTTTTCTCAGTTGGTAACTTTAGGTTTATTAAGTGATTTATTTGATCAACTTTTGGGGCGTAAATGTCTGGCGTTAAGGTTACTGTATTGGATTGATGTTGCATGGAATAAAGTACGAAATCTTTCCCTTTTATTACGCATTTATGAGTCATACTAATGACCCCGGCTCGAGTCAGCTGTCGAGCAGTAACTTGATCGTCACATATAATTTTAATATTATACACGTCACAACAGAAATAAAGATATTGTGACGTCGTGTGTAGTTCTGTCCATTTATTTACACACATTGATTTTTCTGTCTTGCAATTTTGGTCAGGAGTATTTTTGTCACAAAAACTTTCGTCATTTTCTATAGTGAGTATTGGTTTGAGCAGTTGACACATATAAGATTCCTCTCGATAAAAACATGAGCTTAATTCGTGAATGGTTACGCTGAAGTAGGTATCTTTTTTAAGATTTACTGCTACATACTCAGATACGGGTACTATGGTGACCATATTGTTAAGAATTTGATGTGGAATGGGTAAAATTCGGTACAGTTGAAATTTCTCTAAACCGATGAGAGGAAATGTGACTTCAAATATAATGAACCTTTTGATTACTCTTGCCTTTACTTTGAGTAGTTGGTACATATTATAAAGCTCTGTCTCTATGTTGGTTATAGGCAAGGTGAGTTCGCCCAAACTTTGGCTATGTATGGTTTGAAGTTCTGCTTTCAGTTGCCTTGGTGTTAATAAATGCAGGCTAATTTGACCATGGTAAATATCTGTAATCGTATCTAACAGAGTTTCTTGTAACCGTTTTAAACTTTGCAATAAGTTGTTGCCAGCCATGGCAGATAATATGAAGTCTTGTATGTAGGACATATTGCTAATCTCCGACTGGACAACGTTAGTACTTTTTTCTAAACTAATTAGCTTTTGGTTAATGAGTTTGTGCTGTGTCTCAATGGTGGCCTCCATCTTTTTCATTAAATTAAATTCGGATTCTATCACGGACGTCTGGTTTTTCCACAAATTAGCTAAATGTTTATAATTAGATCGTATGGTTTCGATGTCCTTTGCGTATTGTTCCGCGAAACGAGAGTCTAATACCCCGAACAGGTCGTTCGCGAGATATCCGACACCGTTGATAAGACCCCGCTTGCGGCGACGCTGTCTATCGTGAACATTGAAATGCTGAGTCAGTAAAAGTTCATTATAGTATTCTAATTCAAGGTAATCGTGGTTTGCTTGCCGTATTATCATATTACAAAGCGATTGTTTTTCAATGGTGGTACACAATCTTTCCAAGTAATGTGTTATTTTATTATATGCCTCTATGCCGGCCCAATATGGTTCCATGTCGTAATAAACGACTAAATTCCATTTATCTCTGATGAGCTGTACCTTGGCTATTGGATCAAAGTACAGAGTTTGGTTAGAAGGAAATTGGTTGACGTTATGCAAACCATAAGATGGTAAAAAAATGGTCATGAAAAGCAATATAGAAGTGGCCACTGACATGAACTTTGGTCTCGTGGGACGTTTTCTTCTTTGCACTTCTGGTTCAGAGACACCACTTTGCTTGTTTGGTGAGTTATTTGGTTGTGTGTTGGATTGTGGTTGCGATGAGTCATCGGATGGGTTTATTGGTAATATTGACAGTTTAATAATAGGTCGTTTTAATATTCCATTTTTGGTTTTTAGAGTGACGACTCGTACTAAGCCATCGTCGCCTGGGTGCGTATCTAATACGCGCCCCATAAGCCACCTTCCTGGTGGCAAATTATCTTCATGGATAACAACAAGGTCACCCGTTGTAATATTTTTCTTGGTTTCCATCCATTTATTTCGTGCTGATAACTGAGTTAAATATTCGCAATTCCATCTTTTCCATAGGTCTTGAAATAGCTTGGTGATGAGATGCCACCTGGTTCTAGCATCTCGCTCGGTTTCAATGACAGTTAATCCCGGTCGTGCCGTCAAGAAATGAGCAGGTGTTAGATAATCAATATCATCAGGGTCTTCAGTCATAGCACACAGGGGCCGAGAATTAAGGCAAGCTTCTAATTTACTTAAGAGAGTCGTATACTCCTCGAATGTTAATTTTTGGACACCTATAACTTTCTTCAGATGCTGTTTAAGGCTCCTAACTGCCCTCTCCCAAAGTCCTCCGGCGTTTGGCCATGAAGGTGCATTAAAGTGCCATTCTATTTCCATTTCTGTGATTTCGGATAAGAAGTTTGTGTCAAATATTTCTTTAAGTTCAGTATACTCCTTTTGCAGTATCTTATTTGCCCCTACAAAGTTCGTTCCATTATCACTGTAAATATGACGTGGTGTTCCACGACGCGCAGCCATCCTGGTTAGTGCCGCCAAAAAAGCTGAACTGCTAAGGTCGGACACAAGCTCTATATGGACAGCTTTTGTAACCATACATACAAATATTGCTATGTATCCCTTGGTTGTTTTTATTCCCCGCCCTTTATTAGCTTTTACTTCTACAAAACCTGTGTAATCTACTCCACAATGGTAAAAGGGCTTCTCTGGGTTTACACGGGCTGTTGGTAAGTCACCCATAAGTTGGTACTGTCTTCTATGAGTTTGTTTTTCACATATTACGCACTTCCTAATAAATTTTTTGGTAGCCATATATCCCCCTATAATCCAATATTTTTGTCGTAAATTTGCTAAGGTTAGGCGAGCCCCACCATGAAAGGTTAGTTCATGAGCCTCTTGAATCAAAAGTGTAGTAAGGCGATGGTTGTGTGGTAAGATGATGGGATGCTTCATTTGCAAATTTATCTGTGCGTTTTTGAGTCTCCCACCTACACGCAAAATACCGTCTTGATCTAATATTGGGTTTTTATTTGTGTATCTTTTTCAAGTTTTCTTTCTAAGTTTCGGAATTGAGCTAACGCTTGGTGTTTGGTTGATCCTAATGTTTCTTTAAGATTCTGTTTGAATGGGAGCCGAACCTCATATTGCATGAAACGGTGTGCACGCTATGGTGGTGCTGGTTTACCGTTTGGTTGGGCCGAGATAGAAATGTGAGTACACGCCAAAGTACTTTGGTAAAATTGACTATCGTACCGGTCGCTACGGTAGCCGAACGCGCACTGGTTTTAAAGCGTGCATTTAAACGTAAATCGAAAATGCACGAAAAGCATAAAAATGGTCGCGCGACGGTGTTCGGTTGCGTAGCTCCGAACACTTGTGTTATAGGCGACGGTAGCCAATACACAAGCAAAGTCTGTCACTCTTTATATTATTAAAAATATGTTTTGAAATTTTCATTTGAATACTTAATAGGGTTTTGTAGAAATGTTAGCTCTATTCTAGTTACTTGTAAAATAATATGCTGATAGGTTTCATTCAAATAAATAAATAAATAAATAAATAAATAAATCTCACTTCTCAATTTGAAATCTGACAATAAAATGTCACTATTCAAATTTCATAAGTGCTACCGCATGTGAAATAAATAAATGATGTTACATAAACCAGCTCTCAGATTCTCATCAAATCGAGACATTATACAGACTCCATATATGAAAACATATTCGATATTAATAGCAAATCGATATTAGATAGACAAGTAAAGATACCATAGATAATAACAAACATCGATACATCGAAATCTTCTAACATCCAGTCGTAAATTGTAACATACCAACAGTTTATTAAGGCTCAGATGTTTTATGATATACCTTAAGTTATAAGCTGGGAGCGGAACCTTACAATGTATTTATTTATAAATAATGATAACCATGTAAGTACTAAAAATTGGTTTATGACACTAAATAACTTAATTTAGACTTAGATTTCTATAATGGTCTGTGGGAAAAGCTCGATGCTAAGGACTTTGAAACTACTAATTCTACTAACTCGTCAAATAGAAAGTGAATTTGTTATTGCTGTCCGAACTTCATATCGTGATTTTTTAATGAATATAAAAGTATCGACGGTAAACTTGATAGTAGATGTTTACCATCTCTAATAAATATAAACACTGATATTAATAAGCACCGTGGAGGGGATAGGGCAATAGATACAAGAAATATTCTTGTATCATTGGTTCTTGTATCAATGCTAATGTGAGGAATGTAACGATCTTAGTAGGATAGTAAAGGATAGGGGATTACGAGGGGATAGAGAAGTGGCCTAAAACATTCCCTACTCACTTACTCACCAACACACATGTTATTATTTCACTGTGGTCTAAAAGAGGGTGGTTACTGCCGCCAGAGGCGCTGCCTAATTTATGGCTGCGAAACGCAATGTGTTCTGCCATTATTAATTGTTTTTAAAGTAGATTAATTCTTTCGATTCAAATCTACATAAATGAAATTTATCGCTGAATAACGCAAAATTTAAAAAAAACGGCTGAACCAATTTTTTTTTCACATACTTGTTGAAGTCCGAGGAATGTTCTTATGAATAGAAAAATTGGAAAAATTGCCCTGAAAATTGCATCCATGCGAAGCCGGGGTGGGTCGCTAGTTTAAAATAAAATAGAACTGAATTTGGTCTTAAAAATCCAAAATTGGTCACTTTCTTAAAACGCTATCTTTTATGAAATTGGACCACCGCTTTTGTCATTCCTACTACTTGTGTCTTAATTGGAGAATTATTGCGAACCTCTTACGTTCTCTGTACAAAATTAACTTTGCCGTCATATTATACGAATTTGAACTCTATTCCTTAGGGCTTAATGCTTTACAAACTTGTACAAATGAATTTGAAATTAGATTTAAATTGCCAAAGATACTCGTGACACCGTTCAAACTAAAATGAACTCTATTTCGAACGCTACAAGAGTGTGGTCTTGTGGATATCAATATTTGCGTGTTTGCTAATGTCTTTTCGGAAATAATGGAGAAGCGTCCTCAACACAAACAAAATGACAATAAACAATGTTAATTTATTTGCCGAAGCATTTTATTAAACTTTCTAATTGAATTCTATGAAATTTACTATATACAAATAAACAGAGTGTATTTTTGAGGGATTGTTGGGGTTTGTTTGTGTTTTTGTTTAATTAATAACATTAAAATTTGTTGTACAGAAAATTAGATGGTTTCAGTGCAAGGAAGTTTACAGATTAAGTGTATTGTCCTACCAATATTATATGTAAGTGCGAATGTTTGTTCAAATGTTTGTTGGATGTTTGTTACTCTTTCACTCAAAAACAGTTCAACAATTTTGGATGACATTTGGCACACATATATTTTATTGTCTTGATTGACATATGGGATAAATTTATATCCAGAAAAAATGTTAGGTTATAGAGGGATAGCTTAAAATATTTTAAAAAATGGGCACCACTGTTGCCGTGGCGGCGCCAGCGTCGTCACAATGGTAAAGATATCGGGCGTTATAATATTAATTTATTTTTTATTTTTAAACGCGAACGAAGTCGAAGGCATGAGCCAGTATTATTATATAATGAAGTTAATATTGGCATAAACTATTTTTAGAACCCTCGGATAACTAACGCTACGTAGGATGAATTAATGACCTATTTTCGTTTGTAATGTACAAATACGGTCTGAAGCGGTTCCTCGCCGCAACTAAATCCGCATATTTACGAATAACAACGTACAAACGAAATAAAAATCCCTCTCGTACATCAAAAAAGACAGCCCCAAAGGGGTAAGAAAGAAAGAAAGAAATGACACTATCAAAAATGTTATTCCACAAGAAAGTACCGCTGTAGGGCTTTGCAGTAAAACAGCGAAGATAACGTGCGATACACACAGCCCTCACAATCGGATAGCAATTTTACGAACAAGTTGGCAATCATAAAATTAGATGTTAATTCTAAACAAAATTACTTTTTGTCATAAATTTAGTACTATCTGGCGGTAGTAACCAAGACTATCGTGCTAAGGCGACGGTAGCCACCTATCATCAAGTGGACCGTCAGCATGCCTGACGAGCTTTACTTAAAAAATAAAAAAAGAATCTAAGTCTATCTTGCCGCAAGTGTTAGTTACACATTCCATTCTGCAAAAAGAATTATACAAGTAATACCTTTTTGTATCGCTCTTGCAAATTTTATAACGAACACTTGCTAGATCTGGATATTTTCAGTTGTCCTATAGGAGCCTATAAACGAAGCCTTAAACAAGCTCTCGAAAATATAGTTGTGTAGTGTCCTTTTTGTTATGGCCAGTTTATTTGTTTATTTTGTATGTTATATGGTATTTGTTAACTGTTTCTTGCTTTCTTTGTGTTTTCTCCTAGCTCGTAATGACTTGTAATTTATCAGCCTTACCTATAAACGTTACTTAAATTTTAAGTAATACTTAGGAACCACCTAAGAAATTTTTTTACTTATAAACGTTGCTTAACTTTAATTTGTTGCTTAGCAATGTCTTAATGAACTGTCAAACACTACTTAAGAAGATAAGTAGTGATTAGTTAATACGATGCTAAGAAGATGATTAGTTGATTTTTATAAGTAAGACAGTATATGTTTTAGTAATTTACTGGAAACTTTGCTGATTTATGTTCTTCTTGTATGTATATGTATAATGTGTAGCGAGATATTGTATGTTTCCCTAATATAAATAAAATAAAATAAATCTTATCTGATAGACTTAGATTCTAGGATCTAAGTTCTGATATATTAGGACGAGCTAATCATGCAATATTTGACTATTTTCTGACTCTATTAAAGGGCCATTGCAAAAGTAAAGTTGTAACTATAGGAAGATTATACATTTTTTTTAAATAGCAAAGACAGATAGCAGATATTTCGTTTAATGCTACAATCACTTATGCTGGGATTATACAAGTGCTGTAAGGGTTTGCTGTGACTGACAGTGTAAATAATAATAAAAAGTGGAAAACACGACAACGGACTCTGTCTCTTCTGTGGTGTGACAAACAGACCAATTTATCATCATACTACCCAGTAGGCTTTGTGGCTACTATATTTGTAGTATCGGTTATCGGTAGTAGCATATTTTCGGTTTTGAATGACATAATGTTTGTTGTTTTCCACGGCCGTGTGTATATCGAGATAAGGTTCTCTTTATAGTGCTACGCTATGAGAGCTCGACTCGACGCCTTTTGTATATTTTGTAGTGCATAATATGACGACCTGCCTTCGCCACAGCTCATTTAGTCCAACAAAGATACTTTAAACAATATTTTTAAACTTCAAAAACTACACATTTCTCAAATAAGACCTACGTTATTAAACAGATACCACCAGATGCTACGTGATATATCGAAACTTGCCTTTATTGCTTAGAAGTAATTTAAGTCTATACAATTTTTATCATGTATCAATTTCATTATATCAATAGACATGATCTAAATTTAAAAAAATTATTGTTAAGAGCATTCATCAATTAGAATCACGCTGGAGTCAAAATTTATGATTTCAGTAGTTTCAGATGTTTTAGTTTGCAGATAAGATGTTAACGTCATATTATTTGTAGTTTTATAATCTACATAATTTTTGATTTTTTTGTATTTTGTAAAAATTACTCGACGACACACATTCCACACAGCGCCATCTAGTTCCACACTAAGCAACTTAATGCTTCTATTATGGATACCAGACAGTTGATATAATACATAGATTACTTTTTTTTGTAAATACATACATATTATAAATACAAAACATCCATGACTCAGGTACAAAGGTAAAATGTTAACACATAAACATTTGCCCCTAGCGGGATTCGAACCCGCGACCGTTTGGTTCACAGCTGGGGTTACTAACCACTAGACCAAACGTGTCGTCAATAATTTAAAGTTTACATCAAAATAACACACACAGATACGCAGACGAAGTCGCGAGAAAAAGCTGGCAATGTTTAAGTTAAAAGAGCAAAGTAAATACTCTAAACGAATTATACTCTGAAGCCATTACTTAGAAGCTATCCGCTATCTATTTACATGAAAAAGTTGGCCTCTACGCTGCATAATGCAAAGTGCACTCAAGTCAGCTGCATTTGCATTTCTTATTCCGCATGTATGCTTATTTAGAAATATCTTATTTGTGGAAACCTTTTCCTGCTAGGGGTATTATCAAATGAAATTACTTCTCTGAAACTTGATTTAACGTGACTTAGTTAAGTCTGCATAAGATAGAAATAATAAAAAAAAAAATTTTTTTTAGTTTTATTCGCACGATTGTATTTTTTTTACAAATTAAAAAAAATTAAACCTTTATAGTTTTTCGCGTTTTTCATTAGTGAAAACTGTATCAAAATGTATTGTGTAGTTTAGTGTTACTTGTTGATAATGTAGCTTTGCTATAGGTGAAAAAAATTCAGTATTTTTTTAAGTTTATACAAAATACCGAATACCCAAAAAGTATCTTATGATTTAATCCAGTAAATAAACTATATGTACGCCAAATTTCGTTCAAATCAATTCAGCCGTTTTTGCGTTATTGTGCAACAAACATCCAAAAATGCAAACATTCAAAAATAGAAACTTTCACATTTATAACATCAACGGAAAGTCTTAACTCAACTTAAAACCTTGTTTCAATGAAATGTATACTTAAAAAAAAATTTCAAGCACATTTTTGCAAAACTCATTATTTTTCTTATTTTAAAAGTCGCGTCGCGTCGTTAACATTATGAGAAATACTATTGCAATATGTTCCACTACTTATTTTTAACTTAACTACTGTGACGGTAGAGGGTGCTTGTGCCAGTCGGGTGAGTTTGCAAGTGGGCCCCATACTGTTATACTTAAATGTATAACATTAAGTTAACATTAATTTGCGAGACGCATTGAGACTCTTTATAAGTTAAAAACATAGTCGACTCTTAAGTTACGGTATACGTTCTTAAGTTGCATTCAAGATTCGCTTTCAGGTGGAGTTATTGCTATTGAGATGTAATGCGGAGCGAATTCGTTTTGAAAGGTTCGTTTTAATTTAACTTGTAGGGAAATTGTAATGTTTGTTTCAATAAAGAACTCAAAGTATATTTATAACGAGTAAGTTAAGTAAAAAATAAATGTTTTTGCTTGCACAAAAACCGAAAAATCTTTCGTTTCTTATCTGAGGTGATAACAAGCACAAGCGGCGTACCTCCACTTTCGGGTACGCCGAGGTTCTGACAAGGAGCGTAGCCATCCCCGCGCTGGATATAGCCATGGCTGGGCACCGATGTCGTGTCATAACGTTCCCCCCCATCTACGGTCGTGCTACGCATTGTCCCTACACTGCCAGGTATCCAAGAGGATTTCTAACATTAAAAAAGGACCTCCACTGCTAGACATAGGCCTCCTATATATATCCACAGTCGATTCAGGGCCCTTATCAGGGCCCTGATTCTTGGCAATTATGATTTCACGCTTTTGTCTTACCTAGCCAAAAGTCAAGTCTTATCGTGGCATTTATATATGTATATGTAAGAGAATAATTTTTTATCAGAATCTAGTAGATATCGTAACAATTTAAGGAATTGACGTGGTTTCGAAGTAAGGAATCGCCAAGTGGTGTTAGAGAATTAGGGCCCAGATCGTCTCCTACGCTGCCTTGTCGGCCTGTGGTCTCTGACTTACTAATCCGTCAATACACACATTGGTTGAAAACTTAAGTTTTAAGACACTGAGGAATTTTAGATGAGAAAATGTATCGGAGCTTCCAGAACGTTGCCCATACGAGCTGGATATTATATACAAGTGGATTTAGTTACATATTATAAAAAAAGTTGGCCGTCCGTCTGTCTGTCTGAATGTATGTATGTTGGCGATGGTCTTAAAAACTATTGAACGGATTTTCATGCGGTTTCCATTATCAACAGAGTACAGATTTTCGTTAAGGTTTTATCCTGGAAAATGTTAAGTTACTGAGAGTTTTCAAATTGGAGCACACTATGTATATGACGGTGTATCACGAAGCTTCTCTTCTCTTCTTCTCTTGAGCCTTTTGATTCTTCTTGAGCCTTTGATTCTTGAGCCAGGATTATTTTCTTCTGCATGATCAGCTGCATTCTCACCGCGCACGATATGACTAAAGTATCTCAGTGGGTTTCAATATCACAAAGCAGTTCTACCATCAGTGGTTTTTAGTTATCATTTTACATGTTATTTTATGTATAAGCCCTTAAAATTGTTAAAAAAACCAACAGATGTCGCTACCTAACATAATTCGATTGTAGATTAATAGATGGCGCCATCAATAGTATTTTATTATTTTTTTAAAATTTTTAAACGCAAACGAAGTCGCATTACACCAGCTAGTAAGATACAGAAGCCCCGATGATATTTTGTGTAGTAAGAAACAGCCTATAAGTATACTATTATGATCAAATTAACCTGAATTCCGTGTTAGGTTAATTAAGTGGAATCTGGCGTAAAACGATAAGAGCACTCGCGGATTAAATTAAATCCGAGCCGTTAAGGCTGTCACGCGCAGGACACTTGAAAAAAGGCCCTTTCAGAACGCTTAAATATATTAAGGTCTATGTCACAGAAAACCGTTTTATGAACACACATTACAAGAGAACGCCATACTCATCTGTCTATTAATATTAGAAATTATTTTTTGAATATTAGGTACATCTAAATTATCTATTCTAGCGCTATGGTCCGATGAAATATCAAAAGTTTAAAAAAAAATTGCCAATAGGTATATGCGAAGCAAAGAAAAATTTGGCAAGAACTGGGGGAGTCCTTACTTGAAAAATCAAACAAATTTTTGAAATGTGAACTTAAAAAAAGAATGAAGTAAATATTAACTTCAATATAAGATTTTTTTTGTATTATTTTGGTGAAGGAATAAATGCGCTTTTTTTAAATTTATTTTTTTATTTTATTATTATTATTATACTATCTATACTTATATACTTCTAATATATAAAATTCTCGTGTCGCGGTGTTTGTTGCCAAACTCCTCCGAAACGGCTGAACCGATTTTGATGAAATTTTGTGTGCTTATCGGGTAGGTCTGAGAATCGGCCAATATCTATTTTCCATACCCCTAAGTGATATTTTTTGGATGGCAAAACAACGTTTGCGGCTCAGCTAGTAATATTATAAAGAGAGAAGATGTTTGTAATAAAAAAGAATTTTTAAATGTAAGAATGTGAAAAAATTTTTAAAATCGGTCCATTATTTTTTTCCTCTAATAATATTAGTACCTATAGATATCATTTGCGAACACAATCAATTTATCAACTGTTATTAATAATCGTGAATTCATTTTGTCCGGATACATGCTATTCTGAACTTATTTGTTTACAATTATTAAAGTCTAACAGTTTTTTGTTCTGTATTCAATAAATTCATGTATTTATTTATTTAGTATCTAACACGTATTTATAAACAATATGATGACAATGTATGTAAACCATTATTAGGTTTGTCTAGATTTGTCTAGGTCTACGTTTGTGTTGCAGCACATGTGCTGTTTTTTCACAGCTGTCTTTTGTACAAAACATATTGACAGATACGAACTACAGGAACATTTTTAAACCAGTATTTTCTATGAAAATTAAATGTTCGAGCAATATATTCAATTATTCACGTCTCGAAAATATTTCACGTTTTGAGTGCATGCATAGATGGATGCAAGTATGGATTTTGCCTCAAAAATGCTAAAGTGGCACAAAAAAAATACGCCTAAAAGGAAATCATGGCGGAGTCTTGCTCGTTAATTGTAAAAGGTAGTAACGACCAAGTTCTACAATTGATTTTAAACTCTAATGTGTTGACGTAAAGTCACATTTTCTTTAAATGACAAATGTTTGGTTGGTCTTAAATGACATATGACAGATGACAGACAGAGTTCATGCTCTACGCATACGTCATTTTTAAATGTTCCATAAAGTTCGCAGTGGACTTGACCTGACTGCTTTGGACTTGAAGGACGTTTTGGAAAACTAAGAAAAATTATAGACTTGACTTGACTCTCGGGATCTGCTACTTTTGATTTTAATTTCAATTTTGACTTTTTTATTTTAAAAAAGTCTATTACAAATTGCTATTTTTTACTAATGACACTGGCAAAATCATCGGAGAAGATCTGATGGAGCCAAGACTTTAAAAGAGAAGAGGAAAAAGAAAGTTCGTAGTGTTTTGTATTGCATGCGAAATCCATAGTTGTAGTAGACTGAGGAGCGCATGCAACAAAGCCATTAAAATTCATCGGAACCTCTGTCAAAACAGTGGTGGAATGAATAAACGCGGCTTGTCGATAAACAAATGCACTGAGGAGAGTCGATTAAAAAAACATCGACAGCAAAATTCACATCACTAAACTGTTCCGCAGTCACGGATTAAAACAGTATAATCTGCAACTCGGTTTACCGGATTAAGCCTAGTACACATGAGCGCCTACATAGATGAGTAGGCTGCGTGTTAGATAACTGGAAGTGGTTACGTAAAAAACTAAAAAAAAATTAAACGAAAGTTTAAAAAAGCACATTGGCATTATCGCTGTATCATTAAAGTTTGATAAGTTCATTTAGAATAAGAATAAATTTTATTTAAAACAGCCATTGGTACAATTTTTATATATATGAATCCTCTCTGTTTATTCCTCTTTCCATATGTGAAAACCGAATTGAAATCGGTCTATCCATTCTCGAGCTTTTGAAGCACACACAAACCAACTTAACATTTATATAAAAATTGTTTGATTTCTTAAATTGATTTATTTAATTGTTGTTTTCTTGATTGTGTTTTTTTCTTAATTTTCCGTTTTATTTTTTAATTTTTGCTTAGTTTCTGTTCTGTTTCTGTATTTAGTTTCTGTTCTAACTACCTTCTAATGTAAGATCTATCTGTGGACAAGCTTGTGGAACATGAATTAATTTGTTTATCTTTTTTCTAAATTTTTGTTTTTATTTCTGTTTTGTGTCGCAAAAAATAATAAATTAAATAAACTAAATATTTTATATTTAATTTTTGGTCGACATAACCGTCAATTATATAGCTGGCTATTACCTCGGGCAACAGATTAACATTGCCACACAACGAGGTAATGCAGCCAGCATGTTTGGGACTTTGATACCCTGCTATATTTTATAACTAGCTGGTGCCCATGACTTCGTCCGCGTTGAAAAATATTAAGTAGCCCATCCTATGTCCCGTACGTCCAAATGTTTATCTACTAAGTTTCATGAAAATCAGTTAATTCGTTTCAGAGTTATGGAGGAACATACATACATAAATACAAAGAGAAAAAAATTCTAAAAATCGTCAATTTAGTTTCAGTATCATGTATAGAGCCTATAAACACGATATCTCTGAAAACAAAGTAACTTACTCCATGACCGACCCTTACAGATTTATTATTAGTATTGATTGATGATATGTAAATTTTAAAATATATAACTGAGAATATATAAATAAATGATTAATTTAACTATCAAAATCACATGTGATCAGACTCAGTAAACAATGTTAATAACAGCCAATTAGAAGCGAAGAAGTTCCGAACTTGTAACAGAGCTTCGGGGTTGTTTCGAAGTGCGCTCTTAGCGCTTCCATCATTATGTATAACTCGTTGAAAAAGCCATCGAGCAAGGCTAAGTCTGCACACTCTGATGTCTTTATTAAATTTCAGACACTTACTGTTAGCTTTGTTTTAGTAACGCCTCGAGATAATATCCAGTAATACTCGCTAGGGAAGTACAACGAAATCCACCCTTCAAGCCTTTTATTTTCTTCTTCTATTGGGTTGACATAGTAGAAGTTCTATATTTCTTCTTCTATGTTCATACTGCGAGTAGTTTGATGTCTCCATTGATGGTAAAAAATATTAGGGTCTTCTTCTGCTTCTTCTACTCTTTTGATGTCTTGGCTCCAATAAATCTCTGATGATTTTGCTAGTGTCATTTGTAAAAATATCAATATAAAATAGCCTAACATGTAAAAATAGCAATTAAGATGACCCTAACATTTAGCAGTCCTAAATGTTAGGGTTGTCTAAAAGTAAAAATAAAAAATTCGGTGCAACTGACGTCACAGCGATAAAGATGTCAGATGTGATATTATGCATTTTTTTCTAATGTGTTATATTTATCATTTTTCAAGGCAAACAAAGGGCACCAGTTAGTTTTAATATATATTTTTTAAATTAAACATTGATATTTTTTAAGAAAAAAAAAATTAAAAGAAGAAAATAAAAATAAAATCTCCGGAAAAATAAAATCATAGTGAAATTTTTCGGTCATTTTTCAAGTGGTATAATAATAAAAAAAAATCCACCAAAGCGGTCGGTAGTTGTTAGAGAGAGTTACAAGCAATACACTCCCGCAGGGGCCTGTAAACATTTCCTTTGCCCAAATAAAGGTTGCGGTCCACTGAGCGTTTTGCGTTTATTTATGAACTCACCCTAACATTTGTGTGTTTATGACGTGTGTATGACGCCTTAAATTTTGGAATTATTGAATGTGGTATACGGATAGTGTTTGTATTGTAAACAAATAATTTTGTGTATTTTTTTTTAAATATAGGGTGGAAGGCAGTCCAACTGTCCACTTAATGGTAAGTTGCTACCGTTACCTAAGGGCGTAAGCAACGCTTTTACATACTTTTACATATACTATAATCGATTCATTATAATGAGTCTAAGAAGGGTGCTTGCTTGTATGGTATATGTTCTGTAAAAACCTTCCCTTAAAAGCCTTTCTCTCTCTCTCTCTCACTCTTTGTCTCTGTCGATGTTTATGTGTGTATATGTATCCAAAACTTTCTAAACCGATAGTTTTTTTTAATGTAAAACATTCAGTCCTACAGTTTCTATGGAGGAATAGTGATCTGCATATATCCTGTTTCTCACTCACACATAGTGTAATAGCCATTTATTTCCGAAATGTTACATCTTTTTATAAATGCTTTACAAAATGACCCTAAGTTTGGTGTGCCTTTTGGCATAGGCTTCTTCTAACTGCCTCCATTGATCTCTTTTTAGTGCCACTCTTGTCCAATATGGCCCCCAATATCATCTTCCCATCTTCTTATTGGACGTCCCTGTCTTCTCTTGGAAATTTATTCTGTTTCTTAACATATGCCCTACCCAGCTCCATTTCAGATGGTCAATACGAGTGAGAATGTTGACTACTTTGGTTTTGTTTCTTATTTTTCTATTTCTTATTTTATCTTTTAGTTTTATTTCCGTCATACTCTCCATCGGCCGTTGGAACTCAGCCAAATTTTCCCGGTGGATCTCGGTTAAGGACCAGCTTTCACGGAGTATACCTCTAGAAAAATATAAGGTACTATTATTGACTGCTGTTGTTTGAAAGAAAATAAAAACGCAGTCAATTGAAAATACTATAAAAACGGAGCTATTGAACGGACGTCGCCTATTCTGATGCGTGTGGGCGAATTTTTCTTTTGTTTAGACGTGGAGAGGTCGTT
This sequence comes from Synanthedon andrenaeformis, assembly GCA_936446665.2. Lineage (NCBI taxonomy): Eukaryota > Metazoa > Arthropoda > Insecta > Lepidoptera > Sesiidae > Synanthedon > Synanthedon andrenaeformis. The sequence continues at coordinate 396,768 of OW387802.2, forward strand.
AGTTCGCCCAATTAGTTTCGTAAAGAACCGTCAAAAACCTGCTGGAGTTTGTAAAGGATCAATATGAAAACTACGTAAAACCACTAGAAAATAGAAGCGAATTTTTTGGTAGAACATTTTTCTCTACAATAACACTAGGATTTCGCTTCGGTTTTGCTTGCTACAGCATCAAACTTTATCCTCCGATTTTGTTATCATCACTTTTATGAATTGACTTCCACTGTAGTAGTAGCAAAGGACGTCGTCCAATACCAGGCCATTGTTTTGTTTTTTACTTACACTTTCTTGTGAATTTTTCATTTGAAAATTAAAACTATTGAACTTTTTAAATACTTTCAAACTTAAACATCAATGAAAACTCAAATCACATGATATTTGGAAAAATCTATATTTTCATCCTACATAATTATCAAGTTTTAACTGTTAAAACGAAAATAATAAAAAAACTGATGGCCCTGATCTCCATAAAAAAATCTTATTAATCTGATTGATCCTTGTAAGCACGTGGTTACGTCAAAAACTTGTTTTTATTAAAAAAAAAAAACAATGTGTTCGAGATGACTACTAAAAATAATATTTAAATTTAATGTTGGCTTTTCGCGCGTTTCGTACGAATTGAAATTGTGCGAGATGACTACTAAATAATATTTAAATTTAATGTTGGCTTTTCGCGCGTTTAGAACGAAATAAAATTGTGCGAGATGACTACTAAAAATATATTTAAATTTAATTTTGGTTTTTCACACATTTCGTACGAAATAAAATTGTACGAGATAACTACTAAACCACTGAGTGATGCTCCGAAAATAAGGACTAATGAATACTAATTATCCCAAAGTGACAACCCTACATGTCAAGTACTATTTGCAATAATTGTGTAAGCACATATGGCTGGCACAAATGCAGCTATGAAAATGTGAACGAGAAAGTTCCAAATACAGTTTGAAATATAATTTAGCAATACCATAATCCGAAATCGAGTACAAATTTAATCTCGAAACGGAATAGAAGATATTCAAATCCGCCACTGGTGCGTTTAGGCATGAAAATTAATTTGGAATATAAGCGAAAATTGATCAAAATTTGTGCTTATACGTAAACCAATGCGTTTATTCCTACTCAAGTAAAGTGAAGTTTTCTGAAGCGAAATATCCTATTGTAGGCTTTTTCATGGGATTGTATAAAGATTATTGTGAACGGGATAAAATGTTAAAATGTTACTGTATGGCGACAGTAACCACCCCCTTATAGAAGACCATCGTGAAATAACAGCACGTATGCTGTTGTGTTTCAGTGAATGAGTGAGGGATGCCAGAGCCAATTTCCTCCCTATACCTTCCTATTCCTCTATCCTTAAACCTACTGCAATCGCCAGCGCACATGCAGCAGTTGTGGCGGTGCTATAGGCGACGGTAGCCATCTATCGTCAAGTGGACCGTCAGATTGTCGACATTAAAAAAAAGACAAGGTGCCATAATAACTTTTGTTTAGCTCAAAAATAGCTATTTTGAGCTATCCAACGGTAAAGTTATATTTATTGCATGAGTACCACAGTTCATTTTATTTTATGTTGAGGTCGACAGATAGGCTGACGGTCCACTTGATGTTAGGTGGCTACAGTCGCCTATAACACAAGCAAGGACATAACTACAAGGATTAAGCATATAACGGTTAACTCATACATTTCCTGGCATCCTCCTTTTGGATCCGGCAAAAATTATTTTGCCTAGTTATTTTTAAACCATAAAAAGTTTTAATATCCGAGCGATATATTAAATGGTGTTGAATTTATTTAAAAGTCAAAACCATAACCCTTACCATACATATGACTAAGTAATGATAGCTTACTTAGTCATATGTGTAAGCTATAGCTAAGTAATGATATAACTTTGAAGTGTCCACAGACAGCTATTTACAAGGACCCGAACACAAGAGTATACAACTCTTGCTGTAACTTTAATAGTTATGCAAATATCTTTTGGGATAATCACTCAAGTATGTTGGGCGTCCACAAGTGTGTATAACTTGGATTATCCTAGGTAAGTGTGGTTAAAATATTTAAAATATTTTAAAACGAATGGTTTTAACTACAATCAAACAAATACATATTTCTTGACAAAATTTAATTTTAGGTCGGAATTTTTCTTTTTTAAATATTTTATATACAAACTATCGACCCGGTCTCGGCTTCGCACGGGTGAAATTTTTCCATACACATACAATCGTTAATTAATATACGATATATTACCCCTTTAGGGGTGGAATTTTCTAAAATTCTGGAATATTTATTTATAAAATGGATCAACTGCTAAAATTTCAAGTTTTAACCACTGCGGTTTAGACTCTGTTTATAAATCACTCAGAATAAACGATTACAATAACATACATAGAAGAAAATAGATAGATAGATAGTTAGTTAGTTAGATAGATAGAAAGATAGATTATGCTACTAAATGCTTACGAGTTTTGAATGTGTAATTTCAGTGTAAGTAAATATTATACTTAAAATCTAAAGTACTTACAGTACATACAGTACATGAATGTGTGAGCGTCAACAGAAGGTTTATTCAAGCGTAATAAGAATATATAAGTATGTGTATATATTTATATAATCTGTCTGTATATATATTTTTTTTAATAATATGTATCTGAATGTATATATTTTAAATAATTCTTGAATATGAACATGGTGTACGGTAAAACTTTAATGAGTTTGTGTTTACACCTTTGTTAAACCAAATGTAACATTGTCTTGTATAATTTAAAAAAAAAAAAAACGATAAAACGTGCTTGAAAAAATGTTGCGTATCTTTCTAAAGCGGTTATCACACTTTACAATAGGCTAGTTGACAAAATTTGGTAATTAGTTTAAAACTATAGCTTAGCATCTATTTCACCCCAAAAATATATTATTTTAAGAAAAATAGGTCTTTTACATTAGTATTTTGAGTTTTTAGAATTGAACTTGAAATTTACCGCGAAAAAGGCCAAGGCTGTCATGGCGTCTTGAATGACGTCACACCTCGCGAAACAGTCGTGTTTGTTTATGACAGTCAATTGTGTCAATGACAGCTACAACATGGCGTTTCGCGAGGTGTGACGTCACGCCTCCATGCGCTTCTCTGATCGGTGTTTAATGTCACTTGATTAAACGCCTCATTTTGTCGATTTTATTTTCCAAAAATATTTTTAATCTTTTATTATTTTAATAGAAAAGTTGTTTTTTTGTTTACTAATTATCATGGTTAATTATTAGAAACTCTAAGCCATCCGATTTATTCTTAGTGGAAACAAGCCTATTTGAAGGATTCCAATTTAGGAAATTTGAAAGTGTAATCACAGTTAGAACAGATTCGATCCAATTTAGATTTTATCTATTTTAAATTCTATGTCTTCGATTTAGAAATCAATTTAGTGTAGTGTGATCACTTGGTTCACTACTTAGGTACCTAAATTGGATTCCTTCAAATTGTAAAGTGTGATAACCGCTTAAGGTAACTTAAAATTCGTCGTCCGCCCTGAAGTTTGCAACAACTCGTATTAATCAAGACGCGACCATCTCGTTTCTTATTAACGCAATGCAGCTAACTTCAGATTTATGGCTGAGATTTGTAGGAAATTAAATAATTTACGAATGTGACTTTAATTTTGAAGTTGTTAGTGTATACATTAAGCATTTGCCTGTGACTTCGGCTGCCTATATGTTCAAGCTACCTCTATACAAAAAAGACAAAAGAGTATAAGTAGATACTTATCTATATTAATATTATGAAGAGAGAAGTCGTATTTGTATTTTTGTATGTTTGTAGTGAATAAACTCAAAAACTACTGGTGTGACTTTGAAAATTTGACAGGCTTACAGAATAGGACTTTCATTCAGAAGTTCTGTTCTAGAAAGATTGTCTAAATTAAAAAAAAAATCAACGCTCTTAAAAAACAAAATAATCAATAAAAAAAAATTCTTCTAAATTATTTTTAAGTGGTTCAATCATGCAAACGTAACATACAGACGGACAGTTAACACATTATCATTTTAGTACAGATTTGAGACAATATTGACTCTTCTAGTGTTGGCAATTCACATGACTAATGTTGCGTACCTAATATGTTTGGTAAACATTCGTCCTATGTACATATAGGTATTTTCGACAAAATATTACCCTAATATTTGCGTGTTTAGCAAATAAAGCTAATACCGAACACGTGTGATCGTTTTACACAGGTTTTTAGACGCACACAATGGAAACCCTCCTTAATACGCAAATACGTGTTTGTGATAGAAATAGAAAATTTGTCGATAATATTATGTATACTGACTACTATCATAAAGAGTTAATGTTTGTATGTTATTTAACGAGCACCTTTGGCGTTGCTTGTGTTATACATATATAGGCGACGGTAGCCACCTACCATCAAGTGGACCGTCAGACTGTCTTCAGACCTTAACATAAAAAAATGTAGTACGTAATCTTTGAAACTACTCAACCTTTGCATAGGCTATTGCAATAGGGCTCAAGCTATCTAAAAATAAAAATCCAACACTTGGTAAAAGTATAATGTCAGGCATCAATGTAAGTCAAGCGTTATTTTTTATTTTTCAACGCGGATCAATGAACTAGAATATTCGATCACTGAAATGTCAAGCGTAGTTTTAACCCTAGTTAAACCTTAGTTTACTAAGTTACCCTAGTTTTACTTAGTTAATTTTTTTTTAATTTTAAGGTCGACAGACAGACTGACGGTCTATCTGATGGTATGTGGTTACCATCGCCTGTAACACTAGCAACGCAACAGCTGCTGGAAGTGCGGGGGGGGGGGAGCAATTGTAGTTTTAATTTTATAGGAATTAGGAATTTTTTTAATATATGTTCAACTTTTGGTGACAACTTTTAAAAAAAAAAAGAAATATTAAGTGACTCGATGTGACTAATATTTTTTGAAAAAATACACACTTTTTTTAAGAATTTTATAGGTAGATGTTAAAAAAAATCTACCTATAAAAAACCTGTTTTTTTTTTATAAATTAGCATTCTTTAAATATTCAAATCTTTAAAATTTTGTAATTTCAACTTTTTTTCAATACTGCACAGAAATAAAAGGCTTTTTTATTTTTATTTTTTATTTATTTTATAGGTAGATGTTAAGTAAGAAAATGGCTTTCTTGCATTATGTAAAGAAATTTCGAATAGCGCCATATACATAATATATATGGCGCTATTCGCCAGGCTATAATATAATCACAACTTGTGACGCCATATGCATTTTCCTTAATACGCTCTTGGTAGGAAAGCCAACATAACCGTCCAATGTAATGGCGATGGCTCTAAACAAAAACAATTTCTTTAAGAGCAAAAAATGTAGCTAGTTCTGAGAACGGCCCCATCAGGAAAAGTATCGATGAAATCCCAGGCGGGCAATATTCAATCCACAGCCGTATCCGTCATCGATCTCATTTGTAAATAGAACGCGTCCGCCATGATTAATTCGCGTTCCAAATTTGAAATATGGCCATTGCGAACTTGCGTTGGTGTAAGCTGTGTGCAGAGAGATCTCGGGGCTAAGCCGGGGAATACGTTGATGGCAGTTTACAACTAGGGATGTTTCTTAACTTTGTCGATAAATATCAATAATCGACGTCGATGGATTAATATATAGTTCTTACATTAGGTACGTTATCGAAAAATGAGCTTCATCTGTTCATACTAATATTATACGGGGTGTGGCCTGTAATAAGAGCAATAAATTTAAACGGTGATTCTATAAAATATACGCAGTTACCTTAACCTAATCATAATGCTCCAAAATGCTTATACTCAACATAATCAATGAATTTAATGTATCGCTAAATTGTCGGTTATCAGTCGTTAAATATCTTGGTACAGGGTACTGGGGCGAGAACGATCGTAAGTGTCAATGTCAAGTACTCCGACTGGACACATTATGTCTGTAGTAGTACATTGCTGGCTCGATTAATTTTGTTAGAGAATAACAGTAAATTTGTTTTTCATTTTAATTAATTGAAACCATTTGGAATTACTGATTCGTTAATGGGTTTATATTTTAATTTATTGATCTTATTACAGGCTAAACTGCTATTGGCCCTGTAAACTGCTACACCGTAGCAGCTACGCCGTTGTAGCTACGCCGTGGTATCTATTCCGTAGCAGATACACCGTAGCAGCTACGCCATGGTATCTATTCTGTAGAAGATACTCCGTAGCAGCTACGCCGTAGCATATACGTGAATCTTGTAGGCACATACATTCCAGGACCTGACTGCAGTCCTGTGGGAAAGTTCGCGAATTTATTTTCAGGAAAGTTTAGTAGGAGCCTTATTAGTAAGTTTAAACTTGGGTATCCATCCGCCACCTGGTTGCATTTTCCAGTTTGAAGTCATCTATTTTTTATATGAAATTTTTCCAAACGTTAGATTTCATAACGAGTCATTCGGCATTTTGAAAACGTTGTCGTATTATTTTGGAATCAGCTCATAGAGCCATCTCATTAGATAACCCACTAGTTTCAATCGATAAAGATATCAGGCTTTCATATTTTTTTATTTTTTTTAACATGTACGAAGTCGCAAGCACCTGTTAGTTATAAAAAAAATCTTGCTAATACAAAACGCTTTTTCACTGTTTCATTGTGATTTGAAATTAAAATATTTGTATCATAATTATAAATAAAAAATATTTTTATTTCTCATAATAACAAACTTAACTTTAATATTCCCTGTATTGTTAATGAATAATTCATTCTAACATAAAATACACAACGCTCAAAGTCTCCCTGTAAAAGCTGCGTGGGATATTAAACAATATATTACCGAGCAAAGTATCTTCTTAAAGTAATTTCAATTTTAATGTAAAAACCGCGAAATAGGATAATGTTTCGTTCCTCAGAACATGTCCAAGATGGTTCGTGAATTTTCTCATTAATCTTTATCTGCTTACACGACTTTATTTAACCTTGTAAGTTTAATTTTTTACCAACTTGATTTATTGCCTCTTTAAAAAGTGTCATGGTCTTTGAAAGATATTATGTGCTCTTATTACTTTTAAATGATTTTTTTATGTTAAAGTCGACAGACAGGCTAAAGGCCCACTTAATGGTAGCATAAGGGAATGGGCTCTCACATCCCTTCTCACTCATCGAAACACTGTTATGTCACGATAATCTTCTGTCAGGGGGTGGTTACTGCCGCCAGACAGTCTGCTCAAATGACTGCGTAACGCGGTGAGCCCTGCCACTACTTTTCAAATCCACACAAGAGCTCACAAGAATTTTGAATAGTTCATTTCCAAAGTTGGCCCTGCTGGGATTCGAACTCGGGAACACTGAGACAAAGCGTTAAGGCAAACACCCTAACCGCTAACGAAAATATATCTATATATCTAATATTATAAAAAGAAAAGTATTTTTATATGTTTGTAATAAATAAACTCAAAAACTATTATACTAGTAGACCGATTTTAAAAATTCTTTCATCTATAGAAAGCTATACATTATCAGCGAGTGACATAGGCTATATTTTTAAAAGTTAAGCAGGCGAAGTCGCGTGCTACAGCTAGTGGAGCAATAAATATTGAAAAAATATTTTAACACCTAAGAAATAGGCCTTTACTATTGGAAAGAACAATACGAGGAACATGTGTATATGAATAATCGAAAAACCTAAATAATAATTGGCCTATAGATTTTCTTATTACAGGTTAAAACCTAAGAATAACTGTTATGCTATTTAATATACTATTAATATACTATTTTTAACTGTTATTCTGGCATTTTATTATTTTAAAAATGACATTAATAATGGTATCCTGAGTTTCTTTCAGGGTTTCTTCTCAGGACCGTCATCATCTTGGCTTTTTTTCCCCCCGAAACCTTGGTAAATTTAAATATATAATGTTTCTTTGAGATACTTAATTGATAAATAAATATTTTGATTTGATAACTATCGATATTGTTAACGTCCACATCGTATCCCATCACTATTCAACTTATATTGTAGGGTTCCATGAATGTATAACGCTGTTTACTAACAATTAGGAGCCGTTTCAGGATTTAGAACAGTCTTAGTAAACATGCAAGAATTTTCATTTTGTAACTTTAACACTTAAGAATTTTTCTTTCATAATAAAGAGATTTTAAGGATGTGAATTTGTCCTGAAGGAATGGAGGTCATCGCTTACTCAAAATTTATTTAATACTAGCAGCCCGCTCCCGGCTTCGCCCGGGGTGTATTTTTTCTAATAAAAGAAATTTTCTAAAATAAACGTAGCCTAAGTTACTCCTTATTACATCAGCTACCTGCCAATAAAAGTCCCGTCAAAATCGGTCCAGCCATTTCAGAGATTAGCCGGAACAAACAGACAGACAGACAGACAAAAATTATAAAAAATGTTATTTTGGTGTATGTACCGTATATATATTCATATGCATGTAGTAAAAAACCGTTATTTCAATATTGCAAACAGACACTACAATTTTATTTATATGTATAGATTATGTGTCAAGAAAAGTCATTTGTCAAAAGATGCTAATTGTTCTACTGTCAACAAGTACTTTTTGATTTTGAATTTAATACATCAAAAATATATTGTGATGTATTTCTTATGTACTTTAAATATATAGGACTACGAAATTTATAGTTTAGCTAATTGTTGTTTCATTTAATTATATACCTATGTTTTCTTTGATTATTATTTGTTATAACGACCATTTTCCTCGACCTTTTCTTTAATTGCTTGATGCACTTTGGGATCACTTTGAGACTTTGGTGTAATAGGCATTTTACATTTAGTTAGATAGTATATAAGCCCATAAAGAGTTAAATAGTATATAAACCTTCCACATACCTCATCCCGAACAGAGGTATAAATTTACCGCGGCTGTTTTTGTGTGAATGGTGGTGAAAGTCTACCATCAAGTAGACCGTCAACCTGTCTGTCGACCTTAACGTAAAAAAAAAGGTGGACGTTATTTGTTCCAAATCAAAATAATGGATCCACGTTTCATTCATTATTACAAAACCTTAATAAAATTCATCTGAATTACGCTCAAACCGGGGTCTTTGTTTGCGTCTATTGACATTCAAAGCACTCGTCATTTTCGTCGAGATATTTCGTCAGTATAACTACTTATGCCACAGTGTTAAATGACAGTTTGCTTGACGAAACTAAGAAACGCAATCTGATGCCAAATTAACTAACTATATTACTTATTTTTATCGTCTCAAGTTTTGAACGCAAAGTTATAATATCTGTCATCAGGCAATTCACTAAGGCCAATAAAAATCTTACTCTTTCGCCCAGAGTCGCATCAAAAGTAGTAAATCATATGAAAGTTGGATAGAGCCCGGCCGCGATGAGTGCCAAAAACCCGGCAACTTCGCGAATTAGCCGAAAATTTATGTAGCGGTAAAGATGTTAATGTTGCGTATAATATTCTGAGGGCGGACGCTACGCGGAATATCGGAAAAGTTAGTTGCGCTGTAACTATGGTGTGGAAAATGACTATAGTTACAAAAACTTTTACCAACCACGTAACATAATATAGATATATCCTTCTACACAGTAGAAACGCACACATTCAAATGATCTGGATAACTTTTTGTGTATTATGTACTTAGGGAAAAAGCAATAAGCGAGAAAAGTTTATCTACATAAATTTGCAGAAAAAAATGTCCCGTCATCTAATTTCCAACCTTTTACACTATCCTTGTTACAGTTAAAAAAATAAATAATTTTTTCGAAAGTTTCATGAGTAGTGTTCTTGACGACACGTTTGGTCTAGTGGTTAGTAACCCCAGCTGTTAACCAAACGGTCGCGGGTTCTAATCCCGCTAGGGGCAAATGTTTATGTGTAACATTTTACCTTTGCACCTGAGTCATGGATGTTTGTATCTATAATATGTATGTATTTTAAAAAAAAAGTAATCTATGTAGTATATCAACTGTCTGGTATCCATAATGCAAGCCTATAGTTGCTTAATTTGGAACTAGATTGTGCTGTGTGGAAAGTGTTGATATTTATTTATTTATTTATTTATTTATTACTATTATAGACTAATTAACTTATAAACTATTACGTAATTCAGCAGTGTATTGTCTGAACTAGACTATCGAACTAGTTATGAAGAAAAGAAAATCTTAAAAATTCATCGTAATTTCCAATCAAAAAATTCACTCTGTTTAAAAATGCAATTTATCGCCTTCAACATAAGACACAATATTCTCTAATACTCACAACTCATTTATAGGAAGGTTTTGTTAACTAGGAACTTATTTTGAAAATGGAATTAACTGTGCACCGCCATTTTGTCCATAAAAAGTAATATTTTCCAAATTAATTCAAATGAATGGGTAATTAGTTCGCGCGGTCGCCTCATTTATAATATGTAATATTTACTTTATAATTGGTTGTAATGTTCGACATTTTTGATGATGTTTTAACAATGTTTTATTAGAAAATTTACTAAATGAACATGAGCATTAATTTCATGCTTGTTTATGGCCTAATAAATTTATATTTTTTATTTTGTCTAATCTATGTCTATACTGATATTATAAAGTGAGCAAAAAATTTGTATTTTTGTATGTTTGTAATCAATAAACTCAAAAACTAAGGGGCCGATTTTGAAAATTCTTTCACCTATAGAAAGCTACATTATTAGCGAGTAACATATTCATATTTCATATTTCATAAAATTAATACTTTCGATAGAAAAAAGTATTGTTTCGATCCCTTCGAAACAAATTTTTTTTCTAGATGGAAGGTACCCTTATGTACTTTTTTCTATACCTGACAATGTATATGCAAAATTTCATGATGATCAGTAGAGTAGTTTAGGCGTGAAAAGGTAACAGACAGACAGACAGAGTTACTTTCAAATTTATAATATTATAGTGTAGAAGAATGGATGATGAAAGAGTAGTATTAAAATGTAATGAGATTTTAAGAGTCGCAAACGCATTATCTCTCTCTGAACACACATTCGGCCCAAACGTTCGCAGCATCCTCAATAATAACTCGTATAATTTAAGAAGGTCACCGGTTAACGCGATTATGTGGTGTAATCTGTAAGCCCTCTAAATTCGCAAGGGATACACTGACCTCCATTAGGGTTGTCAAAACGCATTTATCCTTCCTAATAAATAAAATTTAAGTGTCTTTAAATAGAATTTTGTCTATAAATTAAAAGTAAAATTTTTATTTAATATAAATAAAATTTAAACAATGTCAAAATCTGTTTTTTTTTTTTTTTTCATTAGATGTATATTAAAGTATGTACTTATGACAAAAACCTAATATTAAAATATTTTGTCTGTTTGTTCTGGCTAATCTTCGAAACGGCTTGATTGATTTTGACGAGATTTTCACTGGCAGATAGCTGATGTTATATTTAGACTACTTTTATTTTAGTAAATTTTTGTTTCATAATAAATGTCCACCCATGCAAAGGCCGGAGCAGATTTGGTTATAAATGATTTGAATTTTATGTAAACAAACAAATAAATCTCGGCAGTGACAACCCTGAATTAAGCGCCCTTTACTGTTGTAAGTGGGTGAATGAGATTTGGAGGTTACATTTCAAAGTTACGCCCGTTATAATGTTTTAACAATGAAAAAATTCACAGCCATTTTGTTAGGGATTTCATTTTTAACCTCATAAAATATGCCAGCTGGAGCGAAAGCTTTTGGGACCTTCAACGACTGCATTAAGTCCGATAATATTATTTTTTGGACAAAAAAAAACCATAGATTTGACTAAAAAAAAATCAATGAATGCGTAGATGGAAGCGAAAAGAAAGATACAGTACGTTCTTACCTGACGTATACCTACGACAAATGGGCTACATAAAATTAAATGCCTAAATACAATTCCAATATCGAACAACTACAATTCCAATATCGAACACGTGTAATATAACACTAGCAAGGGCCTACGACTTTGTCCGCGTTCAAAATAAAAATTAAACGTGTAAGTATACGTCCTACCAATGGGGGACCAATAGGGGACCAATGGGGGACCAAAGGGGAAAAAATGTCCGCGTCGTCCGATCAATCGGACGAAGCAATCCCACGCAGTCTCAAGGTAATAGTAGAGTCGAAAAGGTGCTCAAATTTTTCCACAAAAACTGTGTCTGCATTTTTAACATACCACGTGTATGCAAGACCATGTCTTTTGAGCGACTGAATGATACTGAGTTCATTGGACTCAGTATGTGAGGTTCATGCGCAGATTGTGATTCACTAATCTATCTTTTTAGTTCCATCTACGAATAAATGTTACAAATTAAATCTTAACGTAGTCAGTTTAGTGATAAGTTTAGGATATTTTTTGCCAACAGTTCTGTGTCCTTTTTTCTCATACGAATAATTTTTTATTCATCTATACTAATGTTACAAAGAAAGTAACCCTGTCTGTTTTTTGTTACCTTTTCACTTTGAACCGATCTTCGTTAAATTTTGCATATACATTGTCATGGATACAAAAAAGGTCATTTAAACCTTTCATTCAGAAAAAAATACTGCACTCGAGGGATACCAAAATACGTAACGAACAAACCTACTTACGCATTTGTATATATAGCATTATATAGGATTCAATAGGTTTAAACAGAGTTTGTATGACGTCAGAGCCAATGTTGCCATAATTAAAAAAAGCGCTTTAGTACCTTCCAATTGATTTAATCTCGAAATTCTCTGTAATTTACGTGCAATAAAATCAAACTGATTTATCGCCAGTGACAAAATTATCCGTTGCAATTAACGGCACGGTTATCTGAACACATCAGTTAACATCATTTCAGTAAATACATGTAAGTACTCGTATATGTATAGAAATGCATAACTTACTATGTGACACGGTTGACGCTTAACATAAACCGTTTTATATATTATAGAAATTTAGACAATTGCTTTTTTTTTAGTAGTATAATTATAATAAAAAAATTCTCGACAGTTCTCGAGTATAATAAATTGACACGTTTGGTCTAGTGGCTAGTAACCATAACTGTTAACCAAATGGTCGCCTGTTCGAATCCTGCTAGGGGCAAATATTTATATTTTAACATTTTACCTGAGTGATGGATGTTTTTTATTTATAACTAGGTTTTGCCCGCAACTTCGTCCGCGTCCGATCGCTACCAAACTTCACGGGACTAATCTGAAGATTGTCTGAAAATTTCATCAAAATCGTTTCAGCGGTTTTGGAGTCCATACACATGTATACACACATTGTCTTTTATATATATATATATATATATACTATATCAACTGTCTGGTATCCATAATACGAGTACAAGCATTACAACTAGATGGTGCTGTGTGGAATGTGTGAAAATATTTATTTCTTTATTTATTATTTATTTATTATAAAGTCTATTTAACTATTCATTTTTATTTATAAAAAATATACTCATTTTTTTAAAATCCTACATAAAAATCCAACAAGAACTAATCTTTCGAAAAGCAATGATGACGATGATAATGAAATTTGAAAACAGGCTGACAAGCTAATGCAAATGAGTAAGAAATGACATAATTGAAAAATAAAAATAAGAATCACAACCCTTGAAAAAATAAAAAAAATTTTAAAGTTTTAACATCTAAGAAAGTCGCGAAGTCTAAGGATGAACGCGGTTATCTTCCAAAGAGCTAGTTTAAATTTCATACGTACCTGTTACATACGCCTTTTGATATACGTTAAATTCGAAATGAAAATGCAATGTTTCATTAAGTACAGTCGGCGATAAAATGTAATAAAGCAACATTGCACCGGCACCGGCAAAGCAGGAGATTATGTGATGAGATTCCAGCGAGTACGGTCTGCAAAACGAACAAAAGTTTTTAACATCATAAACCCCTTTTTTTTAATTTTTTTTTTAATGAAAAATGGAAATATAGGCTGTAAGTTCACTTGACTATCGTCAACTATCGCGTCACCAATAAAGTTTGTAACGTTTTAAAAGTAACAAAAAGTACAAGATCCGAAGAGAAGTCGTCCTTCACTTGAGTACATTTTATCAATAGTTACCTAAGAGTAAACTAGCTCTATGCTGCGTCCTTCTCTATTACACTGCATTGTACGCTTAATGCTTCTCTGTCACAATTTTTTGCTTGCTCCGATTTTCAAATTATAAAATTATAGCTTCGATAGTATATATTCGATAGTTGCCTGCAAAAATCCGTTCATGAATTACTATTGCAAGACTGCACCTACTGCAGTCAAGCACCAGCTGTCCTTTTTTCTTTTTCGGGACGATAGTAAAAATTACGTATCACATGTTTGTCCGCGATGAACTCCTAAACTACTGAACCGATTTTGATAAAACTTCGTAAGTATATGTAATTTGGTTCAACTTAAAAGATAGGGTAGTTTTTATTTTGATCCCGGGCGAAGCCGGGAGCAGGTCACTAGTATAATATATTACAAACTGCCAATAAATGCCAATTTTTTTCAACAAATGAGGTATGTCTTCTCATTTTAATGCGTGGACTACAAGGAGAGGGGAAATCCGCCTCTAGCTGGATTATAGCACATTTTTCTCGCAACAAAATTACTCGAGGCCAACTTGAAATGTAAGCTGTTAGGAAGCGTTCATGGCATTTATACTTAAGCGATAATAATTCTAAGTATGCCGCTTCTGAAGTTGTACAAGCAATATCATAGGAGACACAATAAATAATTTTAAATTCAAATTAATAAAGGAGGAATTGCTAAATGAAATATTTGTGAAAGTAAATATTCTCTTGTATTCCAAAATCAAAACTAAGCATCCTGTATGGCGCCAGTAACCATTTCTTTACAAAAAAATAAACTATAATTCAAGGTAATAAAGGAATTGCTTAATGAAAAATTTATGGAAGGGAATATTCCCTTGCTGTATTCCTAAATCAAAACTAAGCACCCTGTCTGGCGACAGTAACCATTACTTTACAGAATAATAAGGTATTTTAATTCTAGTTATTCCTTATTCTTTGTACTATTAAGGTAAGGCATAAATATACCTTGCAACCTCTTGCGTTGCGTTGCGTGAAAAATAATCTAACTGATGGTGAAAACCGCATCAAAATCAGTTGCTTCGTACAGGAAGAGTTAGCGGCCATACAGTGTTTACCTCTTCAGTCTTGAAGGTCAGCCATTAACACTGTTAAGAGACTGTAAAGCTGTTGATACAATATTGTACTCGTATTCATCTTCTAATACTACGATATATGGAATAAACAGCGCCCGCTTACACAGCGGCCACACCCTAATGCACTTCGCATATGACAGGGCGTAATATTTAGCATTATGTTGCTAACAACAAGCTTACACATTTAAATTTTAATAAGCAACGAAAAACTTATGTTTATTCGCTTCACACTGGGGAAATACGATGCTAACTTATAATAGTGGCTTTACTTTAATTTTAACTTGACAGATATTAACTTTATTCTGGTGAAGTATCTTCAATTTATCTATACGTGTGATCGGTCATGGACTAACGACATTCTAGGCCACATACCATCAAGTGGAACGTCAGCCTGTTTATAGAGCTTAACATAAAAAATATATACCAGTCACCAGTGTACACAGTGAAAGATGGAATAATAATAATAAAAGTGTTTGCGACCTGGAGGAGATCTGGAATGTCTTTTGTTTTACAAAGAATACGTGAAAGTTACCTGGAATCTTTTTTCCTTTACAGTGAACATGGAAAAGAGATCTGGAATGTCTTTTCTTTCACAGTTAACATGGAAAATATATCTGGAATCTCTTTTCCTTTACAGTGAACATGGAAAAGGAAGCTGGAATGTTTTTTCTTTTACAGAGAATATGTAAAAGATATCTGGAATCTCTTTTCCTTTACAGTGAACATGGAAAAGGAAGCTGGAATGTTTTTTCTTTTACAGAGAATATGTAAAAGATATCTGGAATCTCTTTACCTTCACAGTGAACATGGAGAAGGAAGCTGGAATGTTTTTTCTTTTACAGAGAATATGTAAAAGATATCTGGAATCTCTTTACCTTCACAGTGAACATGGAAAAGGAAACTGGAATGTTTTTTCTTTTACAGAGAATATGTAAAAGATATCTGGAATCTCTTTACCTTCACAGCGAATATGGAAAAGAGATCTGGAATCTCTTTTCCTTTACAGTGAACATGGAAAAGAGATCTGGAATCTCTTTTCCTTTACAGCTAACATGGAAAAGAGATCTGGAATCTCTTTACCTTCACAGTGAACATGGAAAAGAGATCTGGAATGTCTTTTCTTTCACAGTTAACATGGAAAAGAGATCTGGAATCTCTTTTCCTTTACCGACGATTTTCCCTTCTCTTTGTCGTTCCCAATTTTCCCCAGTTTATACCCGCTTAATCCAAGGAAAGATGGGCCTAAACAATTACACGAATAATAAAATATAAAACACTTAACAAGACTATTTAATTTGACAAATTGTTTATCCAAAAAAAAAATTGTAATTCGATTAAGCCGTTAGTCCAACACTACGTCCCGTAATGGACAGCAAATTCGTTTTTCAGTTTACATTGAACAAACAGATGAGTACGCGAGCCTTAAATAAAAAGCCTGGCTAGTTAATTGAACGGTATATTTTGCGGGATCCGTACGTATTACAATATGGCGGATTTATTTGTTAACAACGGTTTCGGATTAAAACGTTTGGTTATTATTACATTTGATGAATCGACAAATACATTCAAAATTGATCGCCCGTTGAGGTGAACCTATGAATTTGTAATTTTTGGATATTGTCGGTTTAAACACTGATAAATTAATAACATAATTGTATAAGGGGGAAAAATTCTTGACTAGAATTTTATACGTCCACAAGATTGATTGATTTATAATAATGTGTAAATATTTTTGATATTTTTGATCTCATTAATATTTGTTGATTCGTTTTAATTATGTCTAATAATGTTGTGCTTTCCTATAATTTAAATTCATACTTGTAATGTTCCTTTTTGTAAGTGTCGTATGTTGTGATTAAGTATGTCTTTAGTTGGTAAGCCTTTTGAAATAAATAAATATAACATGTTGTAATATAAATTATCTTATAATCCCAACTAACCCGTAATAATATTATAAATGTTGAAGTAACCCTGTTTTGTCTGTCTGTCTGTTATCTTTTCACACCCTAACAACTCCACCGATCATAAATTACCGTTTGTATTTTTTTTTTAATTTTTTAATTTTTTATTTATTTATTAAAATAATAATTTAATACAAACGGTACCATCGCATATATCACAAGCAATAATAATAGTCGACCATACTATAATAGGGTAGGGAAATAAGTTCTGGCATGCCTAATCACTCATAAAAACACCATACATGCTGTTATTTCACGGTGATCTTCTGTAAGGGAGTGGTTACTGCCGCCAGATTGACTGTCCAAATTAATAGGAGACGCATTGTGCCTTGCCACTACTTGCCAGATCCAGACCAGAGTCATCTATGGCAAGTTCATTTCCAAAGTGTCACTTAACGAACTTGGGTAACTTTTGATCCCTTTTTTGGGAAATTTTGGGAACTTTTGGCAACTAGGATCCCTGATTCAGAGCCTTATACTTTAACCACTCGACCTTTTTTTTTAACGTTGGGATAAACTCTTGGATACCCGGCAGTGTAGGGGACACTGCAGGGTTATGCCGGATTCCTATATACCGGCTAAAACCCAACGACTTTCTTACGAGCTCGTTATCGATTCTTCAAAAATTTTTCGATTGATTTTGGTTGCTAATATATATTTTTAATTGTTCACAGATCACTCTTCAGCCATAGTCGGCAGTACAGCGCGTCTGAGATGTCGCATTGACGGCAAGTCTTGCGGTGAAATGCATAGCATCAAATGGTATAAGGGTGACACTCGGGTTTACGTGTATTCAGAATCAAAAGATGCCATCAACAGGCCGGAGGGAGACATGATGGAAAGGTAAGAATTATTTTTTCAAACTTTATACTAAAGTTAAAGGTCTTAAAGTATAGGCACACTGCATTTCGCAATCTTTTGGGCAGCCCGTCTGGCGGCAGTAACCACCCTTACAGAAGACTGCAGGGAAAAAACAGCATTTTATGTACTGTTGTGTTTCGGTGAGTGAATAAGAGATGTCTATGATCTATGATCGTTTTGCTTGTGTTATAGGCGACGGTAGCCACCTTAACATAAAAAAGACTATTGCGATGAAAATTATAAGACATGAGATATTTTTTTTAAATGGGTGTGTGCATTGTGGACACTGCCGTGTGTTTTATATGTGAATATCTACGTGTACGTTACTGGTAATATTTTCTTTGGGCGTATTATATGTGTATATATTCAACGAATTCCAATATACCATATATACCAAAAAATTGTTTGATCTTTTATCTATCGAGTGGTGTAATTAAATTTTGTATGTAGATGATAGATATGTAGCTACAGCATTAAATTGTATCCACCGAATTTGTTCACTTTTTTGAAATGCCTCCCCTGTTAGATACATATGTACTATGTTACCATGATTGGAAACTAGATGGCGCCACTCCGTTGAGTTATATCGCGCTAACGCTTTTTTACGTATGGTCAATGTATTCTTACAATTGAAAATTAATAGTCTTTTTTTTTTCTTATGTGTATTACTGCAGTGTTTTATTTATTAGAAGATAGAAATCAGTGTAATTACTATTTTTGTGGTAATGTACCCCTAACACTCCCATTTTGGAAAACAAATTTAAAGACATTTAAGAAGAGATAAGCGAAACCGCAGGGCACATATAGTTTTACAAATTCATCAGTCTCATTTAGGTACTTTATGTTTAACATACACCTGTTATATTCTTAATAAGGGTATACACCACTCCTGACAAGTTGGAGAGGGTTGTGAAAATTTAATAAACAAATCAATGGGGTCCCCTAATTATAAGTGTACATCCCCTAAGTATTTATTAATGACTTGGCCGAATTTCGACGAATCTCAATTCTAAATTGAAACGACCCAAATAACGTTTGAACATAATTTAATCAAGTGGCACTTATGTTTCTGTATTAGATACCTACCAAACTTTATATAAACATGGCACTATTCAGACCATCAAGTGGTCGTCAAACAGGCTGGCGTCTACTTGATGGTAGGTGGCTACCGTCGCCTATAACACAAGCAACGCCATATGTGCTGCAAGTCCGTTATCACTCATCAAATCACAACAGCAAACATGCTGTCATTTCACGATGGTATACTATAAGGGGGTGGTTACTGTCGCCAGAAGAGCTGCCCAAATGACTGCAAAACGCATGTGCCCTGCCACTATTGAAAATTTTTATCCCGTTCATAATCATCTTTATACCATCCCATGAAAAATCTTACAATGGGATATTTCGCTTCAGAAAACTTCACTTGAGTAGGAATAAACGCATTGGTTTACGTATAAGCACAAATTTTGATCAATTTTCGCTTATATTTCAAATTAATTTTCATGCCTAAACGCACCAGTGGCCCATTTGACGACACGTTTGGTCTAGTGGCTAGTAACCCTAGCTGTTAACCAAACGGTCGCGGGTTCTAATCCCGCTAGGGGCAAATGTTTATGTGTTAACATTTACCTTTGTTGTTGTACCATGGATGTTTGTATTTATAATATGTATGTATTTACAAAAAAAAATCCATGTATTATATCAACTGTCTGGTATCCATAATACAAGCATTAAGTTGCTTAGTGTGGAACTAGATGGTGCTGTGTGGAATGTGTGGAGATATTTATTTATTTATTTATATTTAATGGCACAATTGCCCAAATGGCTGTGTGGAACGCAGTGTGCCTTGACACTGCGTTTAGGCTATGTTTTAACTAATTTAGAAAGCGAAGCCACTAGTATAAAGTGGTATAAAAACAGGCTGGTGTACAAGTTATGTCATGTAGTCCATAAGTTAGCAAGTACGTCGCTAACTGGTCACAGAACAGCGACATAGTAACGATAAAGTAGATTAGCTAACTCCGTGATAATGCTTCTACGTGACTCCCTGGACGATCACGTCTCGCTTGAGGTCCAAAACGTAGGCTCAAGCGATTTAGGAGACAACAGGCTTAAAGTTATATGAACCTGCAAATAAAACTTTTAGTACTTTTTTTTACGCTGTTACTTTTTTAAATATTTTTATGTATCCATATTTATATTATTAGTGTGAAAGTAACTCTATCTGTCTGTATGTCTCTAAACCGATCATTATAAAATTTTTCATACACGTGTCAGAGATACAAGAAAAGACATACACCTTTTCAGATAGGGCAGTTTTTTAATTTATTAACATTAGAAGATATTGTAGAACTTAAGTTTTAGAATAGAATTGAATTGAAAAATATCTTCCTAGACTAACACTATTAGGTACTACTGATGAAAGTCTTTTGTAACTTGCATCCGGAATCTTTCCAGGAAAATTTGTTGAACTCACAGGTATCGTTGTAAATTGTTAATATCCTCTATTTATTGTTTTTTTATTTTGTTTTTGGATATCATTATATGTATAGTTTTCATGGCACAGGAAACAAAATTAAAATTATGGGCAGGCCTAATTATGTCTAGAAGTGTACGTACTGTTGCTGAAATTATGATGACAGGAAACATAAAACTTTTTTTTTGTTTAGTTGATATTTTGATTTATATTTATATTTTGAAGTTACACCAAGACTTGTTCCCAATTAGAGTGAGGCAGTTATAACCATTAATTAGTGCTGGCCTGTACCGGCCATAACCGGGCTACTAATACCCGGATACGGATATTGTTTACCGCAGCAAAATGAGGTCAGCTTCCGATAAAGATAAGCAGAGTAGCGCAGTGACTCAACTATTGTTCAAAACCTAATGAATGTGCAGATATTGGATCTTTAATTTATTATTAGATTTTTTTTTTAAATCTTAATAGGCTGATGACTGAGAATGAAAATCTTATGAAGAGATTTTTTCTTCAAATTTTTCTCTTCACAAAAATCTTCCTCGGACTTATAGTTCAGTCTATCTAGTTGACGAAAGGATTTCACAAAATTTCATAGGTGCGATTGATTTGGTGGTATACGATACTTCGGTGGTATTTCCATGAGGCATTTTTTTCGTTTTTTTTTTTAATTTTTTTATGTTAAGATCGACAGCCTGCCTGTCGGTCGACCTTAACATTAAAAAAATGTAAGGGATGGGATAAAGGTTGTTTGTGTTATAGGCGACGGTAGCCACCTATCATCAAGTGGGGTTATTCCCGATAGTACCGTTGAAGTAGTTCCATAGCGGAACTAGTGAGACATTTTTCCCAATTGTTCAGCGGGACAATTATTATTTAAATATTAAATAATATTTTTTATTCCCATAAGTACTATTAATATAATATTTTATTGAAAATATATTGCTAGTATAATATATAAAAAAAAAAATTAGAAATTAAGTTGTTTTTATGTTTGCACGCCTAAGTAGGTACTCAATGGACAGTCAGCCTGTCTGTCGATGTTAACATAAAACAAAGAGAGGTACAAATATTTCAATAATTTATGTTCAAACCGTTAATCAAATAACAATTTAATTAAATTTGTTAAAATACAACACATTCTCAGAAGCCAATTTAGCCAATGCATTCTACGCTTACAAATAAGTACAGTCAGCCAAAATTAACTGAGTATTCAGTACAATAAATTCGACTAAAACTATCCGGGTAATGCCCGTTCATTCCGGCCGGTCCAAATTGGGTCATTTACCGTGCCACTGCAGTATCGGACGCGTCTATTTTATCCGGTCGCAGTTGACCCGGGTGAATTCGACCTGCCTAATTGTTCCGGACGAAACACAACGTTTTGTCCCCGAGTGTACCTAGTGGAATTTGTACAAAATTAAATTGCCAACAAATTTTGTAATAGAATGTTTTGAAAATGTTGAAAATGAAAAATTAATTCTTACAAAAACCTGATATAACCTCTTATTAATATAATGCGAAATTTTGTGTGTGTAAATGTATGGACGTATAGATGTATATTGCCTTTCACGCAAAAATGGCTTAACGCATTTGGAAAAAATTTGGCACACAGATAGTTTATTAGTTGTTAGGTTAACGAGGGATTAATAATGTATGTATGTACTTCATTTAATATTTAATAATGTACTTATGTAAACGAAATAATGAACGAACACCTCGTAAATCCGATCACGCACTGAACAAACTTCTCGAGTATTTACAAAGTTCCTGCTTACTTTGTATGCATATTATACCGGGGACAGAAGCAATTAGGAATACAGTATAATCTCGCTAATCCGGCACTTCAATAGACCGGCACGTCCAGTAATCCGGCAGTCCAGTAATTTAATACATTATGTGTACTCTCTCTATGAAATGCTTTATTTTATTTTATTTTTTCTTTATAATCCAGTAATCCGAACATTCCAGTAATCCGGCACCCTTTGGTTTTTAATAGTGCCGGATTAGTGAGATTGTACTGTATGTCTATAAAATTAATTTTAATTATTTTAATTTATTTTAATTTTAAATTATCTGGTTCATGCGACTTCGTCCGCGTTTGAAAATGAAAAATACAAAACCTGAAAAAATATAATTATCGCTGTGACGACAGTGGCTCCCAATTTTTAATATTTTTAAAAGATCCCTCGGTAACTTTACATTTTTCCGGAATAAACAGTATCCTATAGTTAATCCATTTAATAAACTATCTGTGTGCCAAATTTCATCCAAATTCGTTCAGCCGTTTTTGCGTAAAATAGTAACAAACATCCATGTATGTATCTGTCTATATCTATACAATATCTATACTAATATTATAAAGAGAAAAGATATGATTTTATATTTTGTTGAGTAAAAAAAAAGTAAATTTGTAAAATATTAAAATATTTTTTGTATGTAAAGAAATATCTTTGTCAATACTAATAATAAATCTGTAAGTGTAGGTAATGTATGTATGTTCCTCCATAACTCTTATACGAATTAACTGATTTTCATGAAACTTGGCAGATAAACATTTAGACGTACAGGACACAGGATAGGCTACTTTTTTCTTTTTTAACGCGGACGAAGTCGCGGGCGCCAGCTAGTTTAGTTAATAAAATCAAATGGGGACACTCTTCTTGTACTTGGTCTCTCTCAAAAGAAAATAACTTAAATATTAGTCACGTCGAAAACAGCTTTTATGTTCACCAGCAAAGTTGACAAATATAATAACCGGATAGGAACCAACAAATATTTTTAACAAGTTCTGTGTCGCTTTTTATAAAAAAAAAACTAGATATAATAACTTAAAAATGTAAAATATGGGTGCAGTTGCCTGCAAATAAAGGAATTTGAATTTTTAACAAAACTAACGTATTAGTTTTCGCTTCTTAGCTAAAAAGCTACGAATGAGGCTTTTAATGTATACGAAAATCGAATTATCATTTATTATCCCTTCCCTCTATTAGAGGTCAACCCAATTAAACAACGAGCCAATACAAATTGTAAATCTCGTGAGACACTCTTCTATTTTCTAGTGATGTTCTTATTTTGTTTGATGCAAATGTAAAGGTTTACTTTTTGAGTTACCTCGGAAATATCAACTGACTCATTTTCTAGACAGACTTTTAAATACTCAAAATGAACAAATTAAATTGTTTTAGCCCTTTCAAAGTGATGTTAAAAAATTATAAAACTAACATTTTGGGGCAAACGTGCAAATAACTCTTTAATTTTATTTGTTTGCATACAGATTCGTGGTTTGATTTTGATAAACCTACTAGTAGATAATCTTAAAATTCAATAATTGTCACTATACATAGGGCTATCTATGGTCGGAATCACTTTGCGAGATATAATCAGAAATTATTGTATCCATAGAAAGACGAATCTTGTGAATTGGTATGTTAAAGTAGCAGGTTAGAACGTCCACTCACAATATAGAAAGAGATACTAATAAAATTCACAGGCCGACTTAGGTCCAGTCTGCTTTCGATAAGACCTTTAACAATTTTTTTTTTGGGTTAATACGTCCAGCAGTGGACATCATCTAGCTGAAATTGTAGATTCTGTCCGTGTGTTAATTAATTAAAGTTAATAAATATTATTACATTATACTAATAAAATTTATTGTCAAAGGGAAAACTCTTCAGAATTTAAATCTTTACAACATAAAGTTTATGAGTTTATTTTATTTTAAAAAATGTGACAAATTTAAAATTATTGATTGTGTAAATTCATTAAAATATAATCAAAAGAGTCTTAATTCTTCTTCAAAGAGTTTCATTTAGAAATTTAATATATATATTAATAGAACTAACTCATGACTCGCGAGTATGAGGTGACTCATCTTCACATATTCAATCCCTATTTCTACAGAGACGATAGCGGTTAATGATTCTAGATAAATCGGTTACCAATACTAGGTTCACTAATTATGTTAACCATTGATATATTATTTGTTTTATCTACCCTTCAAATCGTAATTACAAAGGTTTAAACATATTTCTTCTTTAGTCCTAGTATTTAATTTTTTTTTTGTCAACTTCCTCTTTTTAAATAAAGGCGAGTGTCAGTTTTATAATATTAGTATAGATAGCTGTTGCACGCGACTACGTCCGTCTAACTTTATAAAACATAGCCTATGTTACCCGGTGATAATGTAGCGAAAGAATTTTAAAAATCTTTTTACTAATTTTTGAATTTTTGAGTTATTTATTACAAAGAAAAATACAAATCTTCCTTCTTTATATTATTAATACTAGCTGGTGCCTACGACTTCGTCTGCGTTGAAAAATATTAAGTAGCCTATCCTGTGTGCCGTACGTCCAAATGTTTATCTACCAAGTTTCATGAAAATCAGTTAATTCGTTTCAGAGTTATGGAGGAACATACATACATACATATACTTACAGATTTATTATTAGTATTGAATATCTACCATACTACTACTCGTATACTAAGTATACTCTAAGCTACACATACTCAAGTGCAATTAAGTGAAGCAAACGTTCCAAGATGGCCGCCGGAAACCACATGCGCTGCGTTTGACACCTTTATACAACCGCGAATGCACTTCACTCTATACTATCAGTTCGTAATATTATTATAGCATTACATCTTCAACAATATAACCTCTATGGGCTCTGTCTTACGGAGTTTCGAGCAATTTGACACAAAGCCAAGCCCACTTCATAACTAAGGCCAACATGTTGCTTTGTAATATCGTAATAGGGACAGTCCTTAGATATTAACAGCCTTACCTATAAACGTTACTTAAATTTTAAGTAATACTTAGGAACCACTTAAGAAATTTTTTTACTTATAAACGTTGCTTAACTTTAATTTGTTGCTTAGCAATGTCTTAATGAACTGTCAAACACTACTTAAGAAGATAAGTAGTGATTAGTTAATACGATGCTAAGAAGATGATTAGTTGATTTTTATAAGTAAGACAGTAAATATCTAAGGACTATCTATCTAGATATTATAATCTTTGCCGCCGACTTCGTCCGCGCTCGTTTTTTCTTAGATTACATTCGCAGACTGTATATAAGATACAATTATAATTATATATTCGCAGATTAGTATGTATTTGGCTACTTAGATACATTAAAAACCATATCAATTTATGTATTAAACAACTAGCGACCCGCTCCCGACTTCGCCTCGGATGCTTTTTTTTTGTACACAAAATCCTACTTCGTTTATCCCTCTTTAAATTATTGAAAGCCGTACAAAAATTCGTTGAGTGGTTTAGAAGTATTTAGCAGAGAAACATAATAAATGCCCATTCTTAAAGAAAAGGGCATTTTAAAAGTAGTAAAAGAACTCGATGGCTACCGTCGCCTATAACACAAGCCCGCACAGTTGTTGCAGGTCCGCCGACTACAATAGGGTTAAGGATAAGGTATAGATCTCAAACTATGTGAATAACAGCC
Source organism: Synanthedon andrenaeformis (assembly GCA_936446665.2). NCBI lineage: Eukaryota > Metazoa > Arthropoda > Insecta > Lepidoptera > Sesiidae > Synanthedon > Synanthedon andrenaeformis. The sequence goes on from OW387802.2 coordinate 422,674, forward strand.
CTGCAGACGAAACCGCGGGCAATAACTAAATGTTTATAAAACTTCGTACCGGAAAATTTAAAAAAAAAAGTGCAAAGAGACGGTATTGCATATTGCATTGAATGTCAACATTTGAATACAAGAGATGTCGCATGATCTAAGGCAACACGCGAACTAGAGCGATGGCGGAGGGGAAAAAATAAGAAAAAATATTTTTAAAAAATTATGACCAAATCACATACGAACTGGTCCGACTTATGTAATTAACTATCTCTCTCTCTCCTTGTGCTTCTTCAATCCTGAAGGGTTAGCCGTTAAGAATATAGAGACAGAAATAGAAATATTATATAAGTAATATAAAATAACAGTTTTTATTTCTATTTTATCAAACTCTAACTGTACCAGAGGTGATTATAAATTGCTGATTTTGCCAGTACAAAGGCTTTGCCGTGTAAATATAACATAATATATGAAGTTAGATTTAAAATCTGGCTATTATTATAATAATAGCAACTCTAATTTATTATTTTTTCTATTTATTTCTCAATAGATGTGGTATGCTACAAATTTTTCTCCTACATGTAAATTAATTTTTATAACAATTATCTGCGCATTTATTTAATTTGGATAAATTTAATCAAATTTATCTAAAAGTTTGTAGTCTCGGTTCAAGATCAATCTATTTATACATTTTGTTATTTTCTAGTGTCTTGAAATTAAATGACGTAGTTATAGGTTACACTTGTAATAATTTAGTTTCAAAACGACCCTAATCCCATATTACATAGTATTATTTGTATATTAACTTCCAAATATTAAGTTAAATTAATATTAAAATGAAATCAGACTCTGTTTGTATGGAGACAACTGCATGACTTTTGTTTTGAATTTTAGTCAGAGAAATAATCCATATTAATTCTAAATATTACAAATAAATATTGATGAAAGTATTTAAACAATACGTTACGTACAAACAGAAGACGTACAACAAACGTACAACAGTTTGATTATATGTGTGATTATATATGTTTAATCATGTTATTTATAAACAATCTTATAAATGTGATGTCTATATGTGATGGCGGCGATCTACAATCAAGTTATTTGTCCTACATTACCTCAATTCGTTCACGGTCTAGTTATTTTTATAAAAACTTTAAAAAAATCTTTATAAATATTGTAATAGCCGCTCAAAATCACAAAGTCAATTCAGCATTCTTCAGTAAGGAGCGCTTTTGTGTAAAACTTTTTTCATCAACCATTGTGTACTGGCACAAAATGTCTTTCGATCCGCTCCGATGGACTTGAACCCTAAGTTTTGCCGGGTCAAATATGAAACTCTATGAAACAGTTGACCTATAAAACTCTGTTCATAATACTCCCTATGAACAGTATTTAAATATAGACCTACTCAAAAGCAATATGTAGAAAATCCAATTTCATTTATATACAAATTGAAGTAGTAAAATCTGAACTCAATTTTCGCAACAGACATTTTATTTCTGAAAGTCTTATTGAAAAATTGTGAGGAAGGCCTTAGGTCTAGCAGCGGACGTCCTGTGGCTGAGATGACTTATGTCACAGATTTATCCTGATGACTTATCAACGGTTTCTAATGATTCTATCAAAATATACCCTAGTTACTATTAGGTCGAGTAATTTATTGGGTGTCAGTTGAGTAACTTAATTTAATTTTATATAATACTAGCTGATGCCCACGACTTCGTCCGCATTGAAAAATATTAAGTAGCCTATTCTGTGTCCCGTACGTTCAAATGTTTATCTACCAAGTTTCAATAAAATCAGTTAATTCGTTTCAGAGTTATGGAGGAACATACATACATACATAACATACATACATACATACAGAAAAAAATTCTAAAAATCGTCAATTTGGTTTCAGTATCATGTATAGAGCCTATAAACACGATATCTCTGAAAACAAAGTAACTTACTCCATGACCGACCCTTACAGATTTATTATTAGTGTGCCCTAGAAATACATGCAATAAATAATTTTGAAATACGTTGTTTTATGCGATATTTTATGAAAACATATATAATAAAAGAAATATAAATATCTCTGAGATATTTATATGTCAGAGAGATGTTACACAAAAAATTCACGATACTAAGTTAACTGAGATGAGTGAGTTGAGTTACTTACGTGGGAGTCATATTCTTATTTACTCCTAAGTAATAAGCTTATCCAATAGGAGTCATATTCTTATTTACTCCTAAGTAATAAGCTTATCCAATAGGAGTCATATTCTTATTTACTCCTAAGTAATAAGCTTATCCAATAGGAGTCATATTCTTATTTACTCCTAAGTAATAAGCTTATCCAATAGGAGTCATATTCTTATTTACTCCTAAGTAATAAGCTTATCCAATAGGAGTCATATTCTTATTTACTCCTAAGTAATAAGCTTATCCAATAGGAGTCATATTCTTATTTACTCCTAAGTAATAAGCTTATCCAATAGGAGTCATATTCTTATTTACTCCTAAGTAATAAGCTTATCCAATAGGAGTCATATTCTTATTTACTCCTAAGTAATAAGCTTATCCAATAGAATTATTCTATTCAATAGAAGATTCAAACATTTTGTTATTATCACAGTCACTTATTATTATTATGATTTTATATTATTTTTATGATCTATTATGATTTTTAACAGAATTATGTAGGTATTAGTTTTGGTTTGACTTACAAAACTTAGTCAGGTTAAAATAAAAATTAACCCTTTTTTAAATTTTGTGTCATTTCACATCTAACATAATTATTATTATAGTTAATATATAATATATCTAGGTTATTATGTAGGATATATTATACTATACATTACGGAGGAAAATAATACAATTTGTACTAGAGATATACCTACAGCAGTTGAATAGACGTATATCTATTTTTTTTTTAATTGAACAAAAAGGTAAACAAATATGGCGTCGCCATATAGGGTCACTGACCTGTTTTAGAGATGGTATTTGTACAATAGGCATATCAAAGAGAGTTGGAGATGTAATGCAAATAATTCGAGAATTAAATCTAAAAAGTGCTAGTAACAAATCTTGAAAATTGCATATTTTATTCGAAAAAGTTTTCAAAAACCATTTCCTTGGGGAACACAAAAAATCCATTAAAGAAGTTTTTAATACGCCACTAAGTTTTATCTCTTTCTCTGTCTTGTCTTGTTGGCCGTCTATCACACCGTGTTGTGTCGTTTACTTATCAATATTACGTATATTTTTTGTAAGAATTTTTATTTGTAACTAGCGACTAGTTCCCGGCTTCGCCCAGGTGCATTTTTTTACGTAAAAACCTTCCCTGATTATCCCTCTATCCATGAGTGAAGACAATTAAAATCGGCCCAGCCGTTCTCGAGTTTTGCGCTTAGCAACACATTTAGGGATTCATTTTTATATTATAGAATATTCCTAGCAGTGTCAAGTCTAAAGCAGTCATATTAATACGTCTTTAATGTAATGGTGAGCTCGGTCTATCATAGGCCTCAACTTCGCTACACGGCTGTATGCTGGCCAAGAGCAAACCCATCTCCAATAAAATAATAATAATAAATAATAATAATAAGGCTCTCACTAGATGGCTGGGTCAAGAGGAGGGTCAAAGCGGTACTTATTGACATGGCACTAATTGTCAGGAGGTTCCTCACTCTGGAGCCCTAACCACCGGTAGCTTTGGCTTTGCCCTGCTACCTGCGGTCTACTAGTTTTAACTTTTTTAAAATTATATAGAGCTTGATGGTCTGCACCATTTTCCGTAATGACCTGGGGGCCTATTATCAACTCTTAATACGTTTTAATTTAGGACCTAAACTGAATTGCATTCTTCGTTTTACGATTCAATTTAGGTCGCATTCCAATCGCATTCACTCTTTTAAAGGTAAATTCGTACCATCACCTTACTTTCTTGCCCGCTTCGACCCTGGAATTTGTGATTCAGAGACAAATGTGGTTTTTATTACGATTTCATTCGTTCTTTTAGGTTCTTTAGCGATTCAAATGAGGCGCTGTTTTACTAAGGTGATGGTACGAATGTTAGCGATTTTGTTTAGGAACCTAAATTGAACTGAATCGTCTTTTAAAAGTTGATAGTAGGCCCCCTGGTCCCATCTACTGAGCAGTACCATACACACGCAAACACACACACACACACACACACACACACACACACACACACACACACACACACACACACACACACTCACTCACTCACTCACGCATAATGTATAAAATGTTTTTTTAGATACATATATATTTATATACATATATGTATATATTTTGTTACCTTTTTATAATTACTTTATTTTTTTTTTGTACTTATAAATTTTAATTTGTCTAACCTTGTAATAGGCTATATAATTTTTTTTATGTACCTGTGTAACGTTACATGCTGTAAGGTTAGCTATTAAATAAATAAATAAATATTTTTAGTCTGCATAATTATATTTTTAAAAAATTTAGAATTAAGAATGAAAATAAATATATATGAATAATAATATTAATAATTTTTTTAAATGATTTAAAAAAATGTAAAACTTCTTTTTAACTTTTTCTAAATAACTGTTAATGTTATGGTGGATCCAAGTGGAAGGAGCCTGACTTATGACTTATTACTAAGATTATTACTGCACACCCAATGAATTTGTTTGAATATACGAGTATATCATATTTTTTTTTAAGTTTTACCCCAAAATTTGTTGATTCCAACACCATAATTTCATATCGTCAATGATAAATAACCTACCTTCAATTTGTGACGAAAGTGGAATTTGACGAATGTGTACTAAATCATAAATATACGTTAAGCCAAAATTTAGATCCCTTTTACTACCTCTAGTATATTTAAATGACTATCTAGTATGTTTAGTATATTTAATAGTGTACGGTAAAACTCTAATGAGTGTGTTTACACCTTTGTTAAACCAAATGTAACATTGTGCTGTATAAAAAATAAAAATAATAATAATAAAATAAAAAATACGCTACGGTGTGATAGGAAGTCGCGACCTTTAGAGCTAAATGCTCGAGATAGCGAATCTAACGCATATTTTTGGAAGGGAAAACTTTCAAATTTCATCTGCTCGCTACGTTTTATGTTCCGATCCGTGACATTTCACGTTTTCTTGTTTCGATTACAATTCGATTTACTAACCTGTTTTGCTGTTATGAAAGGCTAGCTTTTGACCACGACTTCGTCCTTGTTGAAAGATGAAAAATTATTATACACCCGAGAAAATATCTGACATCTTTATGCTGTGACGGTTTTTATATTCTCTATAGCAATTATGGGGTTGCTTGTGTTATAGGCGACGGTAGCCAGTAGCCACCTACTATCAAGTGAACCGTCAGCCTGTCTGTCGACCTTAATATATAAAAAAATGTGTGGGTGTGTGAAACAGGGTCCGCCCTTTCATTTCACAACGTCGGACGTTAGAATTTACTCAAGCAATAAAAATAAGTAAGACCTGGCAAAGTAATTTTAACTTTTAAATACTTAATTCTAGGACCAAGATAAACCACACTTAGAGGTTTTCGATTTAAATTCTAACATTGAGTTAAGCTTAGTTAAAGTTTAAGTTAAGTCGTTTTTTTCAAAACTAAACAAGCAAAAGAAGAAATACTTTTTAATTAAAAAATCTACAACTATCTATACTAATACTATAGGGAGAAAATATTGCGTTTTTGTATTTTTCTTTGTAACGAATTAATTAAAAAACTACTGGAGCGATTTTAAAAATTCATTCAATAATATATACACATTCCACACAGCACCGTCTAGTTCCACAGTAAGCAATGCTTGTATTATGGATACCGGACAGTTGATATACTACATAGATTACTTTTTTTTTGTAAAAACATACATACTATAAATAAAAAACATCCATGACTCAGGTACAAAGATAAAATGTTAACGGATAAACATTTTGCCCCTAGCGGGATTCGAACCCGCGACCGTTTGGTTAACAGCTAGGGTTACTAGCCACTAGACCAAACGTGTCATATATAATAATAATTAGCTCCACACAATCACAAAACAACATAATATATCGACAATGTTAACCTAATTGTTACATATATACTTATTCTAAGCAATACCTATACTTAGAAAGCTACATTATTAGCGAGTAACATAGCCTTTTTTATAAAGTTAAGCGGTCGAAATCGCGTGCAACAGTTAGCAGAAGAAGAAATACATTTTAATTGCAAAATCTACATTTATTTTAGCGAAATAAGTTGTGTGGATGTATGGATGTTTGTTACTCTTTTAAGCATAAACTGGTCATCGGATTTGATTGAAATTTGGTACACAGATACTTTAATACCTGGATTAGGATATAGGATATTTTCTATCCTGAAAAAATGTTAGGTTCCCGAGGGATCATTTAAAACTTAAAATCCAACGAATGATGCTATGATAACATAGCATGAAGATGTCACGCGTTATATTGCTCATGTTATATGCTGTTAGGTGTTTTATTTTTTATTTTAAAAAATAAAAACTTAAAATTATTAATGATACTGTCTACAAAACTTTATACTTTTTAATTTATACTCGTACGAACTGGCGTTTAAATGTTTTTAGATATTAGCATATATAATATATGTTGTAACGCGAAAACAACATGTAGTTGAATGCCATTTGTCATTCTGAAGGAATTAACATAAATATTTAACAAAGGAATTGTTATTAATGAATATTTCGCATGCGTCTAAACTAAACGTTCACTTATTCCGTTGTAAACTGATTTAAAATTTCTCGTCAAGGTATGAGTTTTTTTTTTAATAATAAGGACGACAGACAGGCTGACGGTCCACTTGATGGCTAACGTCGCCTTTAACACAAGCAACGCTATAGGTACTTGGCGCCATGGGTAATGAGGTATGGGGTAACTGACTCACAGAAACATAAAAGCAATGTTCTGTTATTTCACGGTGACATTCTGTAAGGAGGTGGTTACTGCCGCCAGATGGGCTTCCCAAATGACTACAAAACGCAGTGTTGTCTGCTATTATTTAAAAATAAATATGTAATATAATTTCTCATAAAAAAAACGTTACCATTTTAATACATTTTCAAAATTGATGCCCAACAACAATAGTAGGAAATCCGCTTAAGCTTTTCACTATAGAATTTCCAGTAGGGCCGATGTTTGGACAGAATACGTGATACTCGGATACGGCACGTCCGTCCGTCCGTCTTTATGCCCGTATCATGAAACTGTCGACGCCGGATTACTGGATTTCTTGTGGAATTTCATGGTTTTCTAGACACACTGCTATGTAGTTTTTGGTCATAGAAAATTCTCACAGGGCTCTTGGATTTTCATCCAAGTAGACGCTTTCATCATGAATCACATATAAATTATACTAGCTTATGCCGGCGACTTCGTCCGCGTTAAAAATTAAAAAATAAATCCGTACTAATGTTGTAAATGCGAAAGTTTGTTTGGATGTATGGATGTATGGATGTTTGTTACTCTTTCACGCAAAAACTGCTGAACCGATCACCGTGAAATTTTACATACACGTTGTCTGGAACATCAGAAAGGACACAGGGGACCTTTCATTCAGAAAAAAGGACTATTCCCAAGGGATCATCTAAAATTAATGAAACTAACTCCTGGCTAAGTGTAATAGCAATAACGATGTCAGGCGATATATTGCTTTTTCAACGCGGACGAAGTCGTGGGCACCATCTAGTAAGCTATATAACGTCTGACATCAGCTTTATTGCTATTACACTTACAACAGGCGTTAGTTTTCTTAATTTTAGATGATCTGGATCAAAGGTAGCCTATGTCCTATTCTGTATCCCTAACAAAGTGAATATAAAAGTTCATTAAGATCGGTTGAGAAGTTAAGGCGTGAAAAGGTAACAGAGACCAAGAGACAGACAGATTCCTAAAACTAAGGTAGCCTAAGCTTCTCCTTATAACAAACTATCTGTCAGTGAAAGTCGTGTCGTGTCGTGTTAACCGTTTCGGAAATTAGCCGAAACAAAAATATATGTATAGAGACAAAATATTCATAAATTTCATATCAATACTAATAATAAATCTGTAAGGGTCGGTCATGGAGTAAGTTACTTTGTTTTCAGAGATATCGTGTTTATAGGCTCTATATACATGATACTGAAACTAAATTGACGATTTTTAGAATTTTTTTCTATATGTATGTATGTATGTTCCTCCATAACTCTGAAACGAATTAACTGTTTTTCATGAAACTTGGTAGATAAACATTTGGACGTACGGGACACAGGATAGACTACTTAATATTTTTCAACGCGGACGAAGTCGCGGGCACCAGCTAGTTTGTTTTAAGACCTTTTTCATAAGTCCCTTTTTCGAACCAAGTGCTTTAAAATATCCTTTATTTAGAGCACGGTTTATGTTTATTTATATTTATTTAAGGTTTGGAACTGTTCCGAAAAGATTTGGGTTACATACCCAAATCTTTTTAAAGTTAACCCAAAATATGCCTATTCACTCCAATAGGCATATTTTGGGTGAACTCCCTCCATCATAGGCCTCATCTTCACTTCACGGTTGAATGCTGGCCAAAGAGTAAATCTATCTCTTTAATTTTTAAAAAAATATCCTGTATAATATGATATATATTTGGTAAAAAAATCCGTTATATTGACATTAGATATAGATACTTGAATTATTTTATTTATTAAGTATAGATGATAGCCGAAATATAATACTTTTGTATACAACGCTTAGAAAGAGAACGAGATAAAACAGAATGGCCCCAGTACAGAATAAATCTTAATACAACGGTGTTACCTATATCAAAGATCTCCCTAGGGGGTATAGAGTAATGTTGAAATATAAATAATGCAGTACTTGCGAGTCATTAAAAATGGCGGACGAATATCCATACTAATCCATATTATAAATGTGATCCTTACTAATATTATAAGCTAGCGGCGCGCTCCCGGCTTCGCCCGGGGTGCATTTTTTTTAAAGTAAGAACCTAAAATAAACGTAGCCTAAGTTACTCCTTATTACATAAGCTACCTGCCAATAAAAGTCTCGTCAAAATCGGTCCAGCCATTTCAGAGATTAGCCGGCACAAACAGACAGACAAACAAAAATTGTAAAAATGTTATTTTGGTATATGTACCGTATATATATTCATATGCATGTAGTAAAAAACGGTTATTTCAATATTACAAACAGACACTCCAATTTTATTTATATGTATGTATAGATGTGAAAGTAACTCTGTCTGTGTGTTATCTTTTCACGATTTAACTACTCGACCGATCATCATGAATTTTGCATACACGTTGTCAGGTGTACCGAAAAAGACATAGGGTACCTTTCATCCAGAAAGAGTATTGTTCCCAAGGGATCATCTAAAATAAATAAAAAAAAATAACGCCTGGCCAAAGTGTAAAAAATTTCAGATTAAAAAAAAAAAAAAAAAACAGACGTTATATTGCATATGTTTTTTAATGCCGAAACTGGGGCGCCTTAGTAAAGTGAAGAATAAAGATGGGAAATAGAGGTGAATGCGATCTAGCATAACTTACTAATTCGCCAAAAAAATAACAAGAAAGTCTTATATAAAAACCATCAATCTATTACAACTATGGATTTTGCGTCACAAATGCCAAAGCATTTGTGACGCAGGTAGGTCTGAGAATCGGCCAACATCTATTTTCCATACTCCAAAAATTTTTTTTTGGCAAAACAACATTTGCCCAGTCAGCTAGTGTTCCATAAAGTTCGTAGTGTTTTGTATGGCATGCGAAATCCATAGTTGTAGTAGATTGATGATAACAACAATAAAATGTTAGAAAACTCAGTAAGGGACAAAACATTAATATGAGAACACAGTAATCTGTGGACTCTGTGTCAGTAGAGTACTCTGTGGACGGTGTGTCCAACGGGTCACGTAGGCTTTTTATGTGTTTCTGGTCGTCCCTCCCCTCACTTTCATGACCGAATATAATGTCTCGTTTTTACACGGACACACACACTTGAATATATAAAAAAACGAACTTATCTATTATATTAACTAATTTATCTTATATTTATTTTCTGACATTCTTATTGTATTTTGTATATCAATGATAGAACTTAGTAGAGGAGAGACTGTCTGAGTATAATTATATAATCTAGTGGAGAGTGAATAATGAAAACCAGTTTCGAGTATCAGACAAAAAGTATTGCAACAAAATCTTGTAAGAAGTCATAGCAAACTATTTATCTTTTCAGTAACAAGTTCTCGACGAAGGACCCTCAACTTTTCCCATCTAAATATATTAAAAGTTAATATTAAATTGTTAATATTTTAGCGGTGGCAACATCTTCTCGATCGGAAACTTTTTAAATATCTTTAATTCACAATGAATTCGTTTAAGTTTTTGAGTTAGAAAATTTTGTGATGTTTCAAGCTCAACTTTGAACTTAGAATTTCAACGGGCGCGGAAAGTTTTATTTCTTTTTCTTAAATGCAGTATATCTACGTTTATTAAGTATTCCGAATATTATTATTTTTAACTATTTTTATATTAATCTATCTGGTGTTCGCGACTTCGTCTGCGTTGAAAAATAAAAACATATAACGCCTGACAAAATATTTTATAATAAGGAAAATACCACCGAAACTGGAATCTGGATTCTAGATTCTAGATAGATAATAAATCGAGGTTAATATTTGCAGAATCTATTATTTTATTTAATAAATTTTTTTATGAAAAATAAATCTTGAAAAATCATATTTTTATGTTGAGATCGACAACTCAACATAACTGACGGTGCATTGATGGCTACCGTTGCTTAAAGCACAAGCAACGCCATAGGTGCTGCAAGTGCCATAGAAGCCTTAAGGTTAAGGGATAAGGAACGGATGGAGTAATGGGCTCTAGCACCCCTTACTTACAGAAACCCAACACCACATAGCCTTGTATTTCACGGTGGTCTTCTGTAAGAAGGTGGTTACTGCCGCCAGACGGGCTGCCCAAATGACTGCAAAATTCAGTGTCTAATGCCCTGCTACTAGTTATTCAAAGAATTCTATACATTCTCATATAGAATAATATTTTTAATGTGACACGGTTGTATTTGGTACGTGTTTAGATTTACAAAGCAACCTTTTCTCACCCCGAAAGGACCATTGTCAGAATAAATGGGTCGGTGAAAATAACTTGTTAGCGTTAGGCCCTGTTTACATTCGCCGAGACCATTACGATGTATTTGGCTAAATGATAAATATATACCTTTAAAATATTGGTATAAGGAAAAAGTTTTTATTATTATACATACAAATTCAAGATATATTTTATCATTAATATTAACTTGTTAAAATTTTGTCAATAGTGACATAATCCGGTCGATTGCTATAGAAATTTCGGGGCTTCTGGTCAAATAGTACAACCAGAGAGATTTTACTTATAAAATAAGAAAAAGCTTTTTTATTGACTCATTATATACAATTCTAGTACTTCATGCTAGCATAGTTATAGTACGAGTATAGTATAGTTCATTCATTTGTATTTGGGACAGAAAGAGGTAGTGTCCATAGCTCGTTGGGCGACATCGAGCTTTCTTACGAGGCCCATAGTAAGAATGTTTCAGCTCCATAAATATGTCATCACTGGAAACACACATTGGACGAAAAATTTTGTTTTAAGGCGCTAAAGAATTATAGTAAAACTAGCTGTTACTTGATAAAATATATCTTATGTTACTCGCCGATAATGAAGCTTTCTATAGGTGTATGAATTTTTAAAATCCACTAGTAACAAACATACAAACCTTCTCTATTTATATTAATATAGATAACAATAAGTACAGTTAAAACAGAAGTATTTTTAGTGAAAATTACATTTAGATAATATTTTACAATATTTTACGTTTGTTTTGCGTTTTAATTTAATATTTTAGAAGCATTAAAAGGCAACATGTTTCGCTGTTGAAATAATGGTGGAAAATATTGATATTCAAAACGAAGGAGGTTTTAAAAGGCCTACCAAACAAACACGCTCGCCGATTCTAGTCGCGTTAGCCAAACAGTTTGGTTAGGCGCGGACATTCCCGTATTTATTGTCGCCCGGGGCTAACCGAAACGTATCGATGGGTGCCTTAAGTCACAAGCGGTAGCGGGATTTTTCTTGTGACGCGTTTTTACTTAAATTAATGAATAAATTAAATTTTGTTCTCCAATCCAACGGACCTGTGAGGTTACATATTTGAGTTTAAATGATCTTCAAAATTTTGTTATAAAATTATTAGTACATTACTATTTGATACCAGTATTATTCACTCAAACTTTCATTATCTCTAAAAGCGAGTTTTTAGTGCTGTCTACGAGTATAAAATGGATTCCAGAGAATCTCTAAACTCAGTCGCTGAATTTGTTTAAAAGAATAAGTTCGACAGAGAGGCTGACGGACACTTGACGAGCCAACTATCGGCTACCTGCAATGCCATAGGTGCTGAAGTGCTTTGCTCATCTTATTAGGGTTAAGGACATGTGACCAGGAAGTCACTTATTCACTTATTATAAGCCCAACTTATATATTTTTGAGATGTGTAAATTTGTCCGAAAATATAAACAATTTTATACAAAACGTGAAGACTTACCATACGAGTATACACTACGACATAAAAATGATTTAATATTACCAATATCACGATTAAAACTAAATTCTTCAAATACCTTCAGTTCTTCAATAAAAATATATAATAAATTACCAGATAATTTAAAAAAAAAACAATAATATCATATTTATAAAAAAATTGAAAAAAATCCTAAATAGTAAATGTTACTATAATACTAATGAATATTTTATAGATCATATAATTATTTAATGTAAATATTATTTATTTTTATTCTAAAATTTAATTTAAATAAAATAAAATAATTTATATATATATATTATATATATATATTCCTCTCTCCTAGTCCCTTAAGTTGCATGCCTGACAGGGCCCATAATACTGGTTTTTTATATATTTTTTAACATCTTTGTATATACATTATGGTTTAGCAATAAATGAATTGAATTGAAAAAAAAGCATACATACTGTTTTTTAACGGTGGTCTTCTGTAAGGGGGTGGTTACTGCCACCAGACGGGCTGCCCAATTTATACCTTGCCACTGCTGATTTTTTTTTTATTATTTAAAATCGCTTATAACTTATAAATAGGACCACAAACAAATACCCCGCCTAAATAAATAGTCTCCAGCAGAATACTGAACTGAGGTGTATTGAAATACCATACAAACATTTTTTCACTTTTGTATGTATGAGACCATACATGCTGCTGTTATGGAAAGTGATTTATTTGATCGTGACGTATTATGTAATGGAAGGACGGAGGGCGGATAAAAAAGTTATTATTTGACGAGATTTGCTTTCAAACGATTTCTAAGAAATATATTAGAGAATTTTTTTCTTCTCTGAATTATTCAGGCAACTTTTGTATCTATTATTAAATAAAGAAATCTATTTTACTTTGCAAAAATCTATAGGTATCAAGTTAAGTAAGTTTAGGTAGTGGCAGTATACACTGAGTTTCCACTACCTAAATGTGCTACTCATATTTCGATGGATGTTTGTTACTGTTTCATGCAAAAACGGCTCAACAGATTTGGATAAAATTTTGCACTCATATAGTTTATTACTTGGATTAACATATAGAATACTTTTTATCCCAAAAAATGTTAGGTTATCGAGGGATCGTCTAAAAGTTTTAAAAAATAGAGCGCCGCTGCAAAAGCAATAAAGATGTCAGATATTTTCTGAAGAGTTACATTTTCCATTTTTTACACTAACAAATTCGCAATCGTCAACTAGTATTTACTATATTATGACAGAGATTATGACGACAAAAGAACTCCATAAATAAATTTATCAACTAAAACTTTTTTGTGACCCAAAGAATCACCTGAAGTGCTATTTCACGAGAAACTCAACATAAAACAAATACGTACCTACTCAAAACGCCGCAAAATTACTCATAGCCTTCCACGGAGTCGTAATCATGAATACTCAATGGACTACGTGACTCGAATTGCAAACTACCCTATATAGGGATTCATTCAAAAATCATCTTTATTACAACTCATTAAAGTTTAAAGCGACTGCAAACTTTAAATGTGCTTGAGAACCAAGCGCTGCATCACCAACATATTTTGATCTACCTCTCCTCCCAGGATGTATTGCCTCCTAGATGAATCAGGGGCATTTGGTAACACCTTGGAGGTTCTTTTAAAAGTGGTGGCCGAAAGAAAGGGTACAATGATGCGCATGTATGCTAAATCATAATCAGTGTGACTTTTATTGTTGTGTGAACCGTAATATGACATCGGGTGTGAATGAGAAATGAATATTTTTTTATTGCGCCGACTGTACCTACTGGTGGCAATTTGTTTCTTGTAACTGTCTCGTATCTTGTACATAATGAAAGCGATGAGCTAAGATTAATGTTAACGTTTACCTTATTTGAAAATATAATAAAAAAAATAATGCGTGTGTACAGAGTACGCGTGTCAAAAATAAAACTTCTTTGGTGATCAAGATGTCGTGCAGACGTTACAAGAAGCGTCACTTGATCGTTACACTTTGCACGCGACTTCACCCGCGTAACTTTATAAAACTATGTTACTGGCTGATAATATAGCTTTCTATAGGTAAAAGAATTTTCAATATCGGTCCAGTAGTTTTTGAGTTTATTCATTACAAACATACAAATCTTCTCTTTTTAGAGTATTAGTATAGAAGAGCTATGAGGCCCCAGACCTACGTCATTATGGAATGGCTGAAATTTCAAGTATGAATGCTGTTTTACGATATACACTTATAACCGCATAGCTACTGGCTAGCTTGTATAGGCGGCCGATTCTCTGGTATCAGGTGGAAAAATTGAAAAAAATCTTCTTTACTTACGTTAAATTGGAATGGCTGATTTTTACCACTCTTAAGGTCTTCTATTTCTTTCTCAATTTCCCTCAACCTTTTCTTAATTTGCAATTTTTCTTCTTTTCGAAGTATTGCTCGTATAGAGTCAACCGAATTTATTGAAAAGAGACATTAAGAGACATGACAAGAGGCAGTGCTAAAAATATGAACGCACGTTAGATACTTGAAATTGAATGATTAATTATATTTTTTCTTTTTCTTTATATAAAAATTTATATATAAAAAAATTTATATAAAAATATTGTTAGAAAACAATATTCATTGTCAAATAGTTTCGGCGGCCCTGAGTTTTAGCCAGACACTTCAGTTGGTAAAAAAAAGTGGTAATATAGGATGATCGAAATATACCATTTAAATCATTCTATATTTATGAATTACAGTACCATGAACGTATGTCGATAAATCCTCATAACCTACTTTCCCTGTACCCTGTAATGCGGGCAATAGAAGGAAAACTCCTTTGCAAAGATTCAAAACAGCCTGACAATAGATGATACCATATCCTAACCATAATTCATCCCAACCGATATTAGGGAGAGTGGCCCTGTGGATTTACATACCGCATTTCACCTCAGCCTCTGCCTACCCATCGGCCGCTTGATTTATACCGGAAACCTTCTCTCCGAATTGGTACAAGCCTTCAGAGATATTCTAACCACACTTATGTTAGGAATGAACAATATAAACTAATTTCTTAATATCTATTTAATATTGTACCAATTTAATGAAGATTACTGAAAATGCCAGTCGTATTTGGAAAATTATATTTGCGTTCGAATTATATTTGCCTGTTTTTCAATAATTAACTTTAAAGTGCTTTTAACGATTAAGCTTCATTCCATGATTAATTATCTAACTGATGATCAAAACCGCATCAAAATCCGGCGCGTGGTTTAGGAGAAGTTAGCGACCATATGGACAGACGCGGAAAACGTCTGAAGAACGTAGACATAGTATAATTTGAAAGACGTCTTTCAAATTATACTATGTCAAGAAGATGGTCCCTCGGAAAAATTTAATCATGATCGGCCGGGTAGTTAAGGCGTGAAAGCCTTACAAACAAATGAACTCACTTTTTCATTCATAATATTAGATAGGATTTTAAGGCAAGGCTTTCCGCTAAGCGCCTATGACTTGTATCGTTTATGATCGCGCGCGGCCGTCTCGCCCGCCAAATAGAGAATAAATTTTATTTTTCCCCTCCACCCACGTGCGACACTCTCTCGATGTCTTCGATCTAGATTGATTTATTTGGTTTCTTTGGGTTTTTGTAATCGATACCCATATTTGTTCTCGCGGTAAGAATTATGGCTGCGAACCTTACGTTTCGTTTCAAGTGATATTCGCTTTTTATTTTAGCCATATCTACATTCGAGCGGTTGAAGTGTAAGCTTAGAGGCTTCAGGATAAAATCGTCTTTATATTTGCTTCCACAGTGGAAAGCTATTCAGAAAATTATATCAGATATTTTCTCAGGCTTTTTTTTTTCAACGCGGGCCAAGTCGCAGGCGCCAGCTAGTATTCTATATCTTATAGTTGATCCAGGTGATTTGTTCCCTTACAAGATATTAACATAGACTAACTTAAATGACTTGACGTGGGTTATACAGTTTAGCAATGAAACTATATTTTATAAAAGAGTGATTGTTTTTAATTAAATATCTAACAAAAGAGTATTGTGGAATTTCACGGCATTTTGCGTCACAGTTTTAAATCAGCCCCGAACCGGAATGGCATAACCGAAAAAATTCCATTTTCTCGGCGTACAGAGTAATATGACAAAACTGGCGGTGGGTAGACACGAAAGAGCAATTTTTAAGGATTCCACGTTTCGCCGACGAGCACTTATCACACCGCGCGGGCGAAGATTAACCTCGTATTTGTGGCCATTAAACAAGCGACTGCAGACTTACAAGGCCACTTCTGTATTACAAAGTTCACCTTTAACAAGATATAATTCAAATTATAAACTATAACCTCCGACTTTCTATTGAGCCCAAACACGCTATACCTGCTGTAAGTTGCTGAGGAGAATGCTGCAGCATCATCTCAAGGTTATCATGTCATGGAAATACCGCCGAAGTAACAGCACACCAAATTTCACATTAATCGAACATGTAGAAGTTAGAGTAATCTCTTCGTTAACTAGGAAATGTGCTGTTTTTAAACAAAAAAAAAACGGATCAAAATCGGTACTTACGATGCCACAGACAGATATGCGGATACACAGATGGACAGATACACAGACACACACGCCAAATTTATAACATCCCATTTTTGCGTCTGGTGTCGGGGGTTAAAAACTGTGTACAATTTGTACATGTAACATGTCTATAGACATGTCTTTTGTATAAATAAAATATTAATATTATTATTATTATTCTCATATATAAAAAAATCATACATATCGTAAAAAACTTAAAACTAGAATTCCGCAGTTAGCAGTTCGCTGTGATACCGCTAAGAAAAAAATATGCTTATTTGTACATTCGCTAGTTCTCTAGCCCTACAAGACATAAGGGGCTTTATTCAAGGATTATCTCCTTAAGAATTACGTGTGTGCCTTCTGTTTAAACAATGTTTTTTTTTTTTGCGAAATTCAGTTGCGAGTTCTGAAAAAGGCTTTTTGCTTGAAACAACATTTGTTTTTGTTAATCCACACTTGGTTTTGTGTATCGCGCAGAGTTTAAGGATTTTCATAAATTATTCTTTTTATGTTGTTACGCTTTGTTGGAACACAAAATTCGCACGAAAAACAAATTTTTAAGGCAACGTTTGCTGTTATAATCAAACAATAATGTTTTATTAAATGGAAAATATTAATGAAAATTAAGCTTGAGTATAATTTGTAACATTTTTAAAGTGGATTTGAGACCATACTTCAAATTAATATAACATATTCGGTTTGGTCCCATAACGTCAGAGTTTTGTAAACAACAATAATCTATATTTGGCACTACAAGTGATTTGTTTCCATAGCTGAATATGTAATTCAGGAATTAAATGTTATTTTAACAATTAAACACTATTTACCCAAAGATAAATATTCTTTGACATTTATTCCTCTCACTTTACAATATTCTTCTTAGAAGAATACAAATATTCTTCTTAATTTTCTTATTATCGTTTCGTCCGTTGTTACTCAGTAACAGACCAAAAAAACGTACCACAGTCCATTTAAGACTGAATTAAATAATAATTAAAGTTAATGTAATACAAAATAATTGTTTGACTTTACAATTGTGGGAGGCCATTTAGACTAAGTACGAGGGGCAAGTAAAAAATAAGGTTCCCACATTTTTTTCAGGTGTAAGGCATTTTTTATTGCAATAAATAAGTATACCATCTGAAAGCTTGTACTTTAAACTATTTTTCTACATAGTCGCCAGATTTTTCTACGCATTTTTCCTGACGAGTTATCCACTTCTGAAAACCCGCTTCGAAGAACTCCGCCGCTAGGCCGCCGATGAACTTGGTGACCGCTTCCTTCATCTCTTCATCTGTACTGAAGCGTTGTCCACCCAAGTGAAACAAGTGGAAGTCGCTGGGAGCAAGATCAGGGCTGTAGGGGGGCATGATCAAGCAATTTCCAGCCGAATTTGTCCAGTAGGGCGGGCGCGCGTTGTCGTGATGCAGCCTAACGCCCTTGGTCAGTCTTCCACTCCGGCGATTTTGGATGGCTCTTTTGAGTTTCGCCAACGTCTCGCAGTACCTGTCCGAATTTATTGTGGTCCCTTTAGGCATAAACTCGGTAAGCAAGACGCCTTTTCCTGGTGGTCCTGACGACCTGGCGGTGACGGAGATAGCGGACTCCATCGCGGATGGCTATTAGGCCGGCACTAGTGTTGAGTAGGACATACAAGAGGCGGTACATTTGTCCCATACATGACGTCAAAATGTAAGAGTAGCTCAACATTTCAAAGTGTACTACTTCAAATTTTATGTCGCGGTCGTCGCGTCCGCGTCACAGAGTGAGTACCCACAAACTTGTAGGCAAGGCACTCTGTGGTCGCGGTAAGTAAACTATACTAATACGCTAAGTACGCCTCGCCTCATTTGAAGTAGGACATTGTACTGGCTCAGTTGATAAAAGAAGCTACTCTTACAAACTCTTTTTCAAGTCGTGTCCTACCCAACACTAGCCGGCACTGAGCGTCACAGCGATCGCTCCCGGTAGCCGGATTTCGCCTAGCATCGCCTAGCGAGTGTACAGCGTTGGGAACCTTATTTTTGACTTGCCCCTCGTACTGATGATAACAAAATCGAGGCTTACAGTTTGATGTTGTAGCTACATATCTATCATATACATCCAAAATTTAATTACACCACTCGATAGCTAAAAGATCAACTATTTTTTTGGTATATATGTTATATTTGATTTTTTTTATATATATACATATAATATGCTCAGAGAAAATATTACTTGTAACATAAGTACATACACGTGAAACATAACACGGCCTTATTCACGAAACAGCTACATCACATTTTTTTTTAATTTTAATCATTGGAATCAAGTAGCTGAAGAAGATCTTTTTTCTTTGCATTAATTATGATATGATTTTGAGGTTCGTTAGAATGATATTTTCTTCTAAATGACCTAACTAAATATTCAGTTATAATAGGTAAGAAGTATCATAAAATTATGATAACTAATTAATAACTATGACTATTTTAAATGTGAAAGAAATTATGTCTGTCTGTTACCTTTTCACGCCTTAACTACTCAACCGATCATAATGAAATTTTGCATACACGTTGTCAAGGATACAGGAAATGACATAGGATACCTTTCATTTAGAAAAAAATACTGTTCATCTATAATAAAATAATACTGATCATCTATACATATAAATAAAATTGGAGTGTCTGTTTGTAATATTGTAATAACCGTTTTTTACTACATGCATATGAATATATATACGGTACATACACCAAAATAACATTTTTTACAATTTTTGTCTGTCTGTCTGTTTGTTTCGGCTAATCTCTGAAATGGCTGGACCGATTTTGACGGGACTTTTATTGGCAGGTAGCTGATGTAATAAGGAGTAACTTAGGCTGCGTTTATTTTAGAAAAATTCTTTTATTAGAAAAAATACACCCCGGGCGAAGCCGGGAGCGGGCCGCTAGTCTAAAATAAAATAACAAATAAACGCCTTGCCAAAGTGTTATAGCAACAAGAGGTTATTTATATTAGTGAAAAATATTCATTTGAAGTTCAAAGTGTTCAAACTCGAAATATATAGACAGTGTTATATATAGTTTTAATATATAGTTTTAAGCAAAACCATTTTAAGTTTTTAAAACTTAAAAGCAATATAAGTGCTACTTAGCTATACGGCTGTAGGTTTACACTGATAAAACTTTAGGAATTTGTAAAAGTTTTTCTTCTGAAGGCTCTTCTTCACTTCCAAATCAAGTTTGAGTGTCAAATTAGCGACAAAAACGATATGACCCCATCAAATATGCAACGGAGTTTGGGAATAAAGGGGGCGAATTTTTAAAATGGAAGGTAAGGTTTTAGTTTTTAAAAAGGTTCGCTCCAAACACGACATTACACTTAAAAATGTTTGCAGTAAAATTATTAAACAATGTCACTAATTCTTTTTAGGGAATCTGCTTTTCAGTTCTTATTGAATACTATCTCCGCGTAACTTTATAAAATACTAGCTGGTGCCCGCGATTTCGTCCGCGTTGAAAAAGAAAATATATTATGAGTAAATTACTGTACCCGTGCGCCGTACACCGCCATCTGTTAGATTTTTGTGGAACTACAGATAATAAAAACAAATTTGTCCGCGTTGAAAAAGAAAAAAGTAGCCTATCCTGTGTCCCGTACGTCCAAATGTTTATCTACCAAGTTTCATGAAAATCAGTTAATTCGTTTCAGAGTTATGGAGGAACATACATACATACATACAGAAAAAAATTCTAAAAATCGTCAATTTAGTTTCAGTATCATGTATAGAGCCTATAAACACGATATCTCTGAAAACAAAGTAACTTACTCCATGACCGACCCTTACAGATTTATTATTAGTATTGATAACATGTTACTCGCTGATAATATAGCTTTCTATAGGTGAAAGAATTTTCAAAATCGACTCAGTACTTTTTGAGTTTATTCATTAGAAACATACAAACCTTCTCTTTATATAATATTAGTATGGTATATATCGTATGTAAAGTATTACGGTTTAGTTGTCATCTCGCACGATTTTATTTCGTACTAAATGTGCGAAGAGCTAACTTTAAATTTTTATTTATTTTTAGTAGTCATCTCACACATATTATTTTTCTTGCGTGCAACATGACACCTTTAGAAAATCGTAGTAGGCGAGTGGCACACTTTGGGTTTTATAAAAGAAAAAAAAATGAAAGTACAGACATGTAGTTCATACAATTAAGTTATTATTGTACATCTGTATAAGGTTCTAAATAAAATCAAATGAGTTGAAGTGTATTTTTTTTTAATATTGCACATTAGAAACAAAAAAAAACGGAATTTACTTGGGCATGTCAATGACAATTTGACCTTCAACGCTTATTAGCTAGTTATTCCTACATACATTATATGAGATTTTATATATACAGTATTTTTAAGCACTAAGATTTTACCAATAAACACAATAAGTTTAAGATCTTTTTTAACGAACCCTTAAAAAAATTGATGGAACACCCTGTATGCACTAGAGCATAGGTAGCCAACCTTTTTGGTAGCTGGGCCAAATTTTTTATAAAGGTGATTTTAAACACAAGTTTTAGCTAGAATCTAGAAGAAATTCACGGTGTGTTGTACAATAGAAAAATGTTTTGTTCATGTGACCTAGCTCCGCGGGCCACAAGTTAACAACCGAAGGGCCGCATATGGCCCGCGGGCCGCGTGTTGGCCACCCATGCACTAGAGCAATTTTAAAAAAGCGGTAGCGCAGCCCGGCCTCCACACTACTCGCGAAGTAGGCCGAGGCGAAACGAATACGAGAGTGTGGACGGGCACTTCGTCTTACCTCGTCCAACTTTACCTCGCCTCGTGCTACTTCCATTTTTTGTCGGTTTTTGCGCCCGAGTCAAAGGACCCGGAGTAGCGCGAACGAGTTCCTCGCGAGGTTGAACGAGTGTGTAGCCTCGCGAGGTTGAACGGGAAAGTTATCCGAAGTACTTCGTACTTCGGATAACTTTCCCGAATACTTCGTCGAGGCACTTCGCAAGTAGTGTGGAGGCGCAGTAATACCTATGGCGAAAGAACTACCGCTTACATTGTCCCACACCATATAAACAGCCTACCTTCAGATCTATGTAACAACATAACGATTAAAAATATTAAATTTAAATTAAAGAAATATTTTTTAAATTATAAATTAATAGTTCCTTGTATAGTTAGATTTTAATAATAATTACAAATGATAACATGAGATTAACCTCAGTGGTTTTTAGTGTTACATTTTACATGTATTTTATACACTAAAGAGTTGTGATATTCGTATTAATAAAAAGAAAACATATTTGGCTTTCTTTAATTAACGTTTAATTTTATTATTAAAAAAAATATTGGAACTACCTCTTGCATCCTTTACTCGCGCACTAGAAAACAATAGCACTTGTGCTATTAATGGTTTTCTATAAAGTGGTAATTACAGGCGCCAGTTGCACTGGTCCAATTGTCGTTTAGAAATTTAAGAAAAAAATAACTTTATTGTTTTTTATGTATTAGTAACAAAAAATTTTTTTTTTTTTTTATAAATTTAATTTAACTACGAGCTATATAAATAAAATAAACAATTGTTTTTAGTCTTTTTTAACTCAGCCAAGCTTTACCCAAAATGGCTGCTGTTTGAGATTTCTCAAGGACAATCAATGTCGTTAGTATTATTCAAAGACACAAACACAGTGGTCTTAATCCTGCATCTTAATTAAGGCCAATGAGAACAAAGAAAACAATATTCAATCGTTTAATGCCTAAACCCCTATGAAAACATTCCTCCCCTTAAAGCAAACAGAAAGGCTTAACCAAGTTCGCACAGTATAATAAATATCTAGCAGTAAGTAAACATGACCGGTCAATACTGAAGATTTCTGTTTTAATGTATATTTATATTATAAAAAGATTTATATATTTGTATTTTTGTTTGTAATGAATAAACTCAAAAACTTATAGAAAGCTACATTATTTTTTATTAAGTTAGGCGGACGAAGTCGCGTGCAACAGCTAGTCTTATATAAATTGTTAGTAAAAATTAAGAAATTTAGCCTCTTCAATCAAAGCAATCAGAATTAAATCAAAACACAAGTCGTGTTTTAGCCATATTATACATTAATTTCAAATGTGTTTTTTTAACATTTATAAATTTATTAACAGTTCAAATATTCAGAATTATAAAAACAACTTAGAGAGATCTGTTAAGATTCTCTGTAAGAAGTAAATAAAATGGATAAATAAATTTTTGGACTGTACCAATTACTAATAATTGAAATTCTTAGCTACATAGATTGTATAAATCATTTATAACTATAATCTATACTAGACTAACATTAAGAAAGAGAGCAGATTTATATTTTTATATTTGTGCTTTTAATGTATAAACTCAAAACTAATGGATCGATTTTAAATTATCTTTCACCAATAGAAAGCTACTTTATCAGCAAGTAACATAGGCTATATTTTATAAAGATACGCGGACGTAGTCGCGTACAATAACTAGTCATTCTTAAAAAAACAAACAAGGTATATGAAAAATGTCATTATGATTGGTTGAGTAGTTAAGGCATGAAAAGACAGACAGACAGTTACTTTCAATTTTGTATATACTAGTAGGCATTGACAGGGCAACGACTGATAGGGTTAGCTAGTATATTGAATACTCTGACTGCCAAGATACAGGTGTCCAACTCAGTTCAGGAGTTAGAGAATTAGCTTTACTTATTTTAAAAAGAATGCATTTTTATTCAATGTTTTGTAAATTAATATCCTGTAGACAGTGTTTTGTACAAAATAAAGGTTATTATTATTATTAAATACCTACGACCGTAATTATGTATACCGTAGATTATCCACAACTTACAATGATAAGTTTTTGGGACATTTTCCACCTCCCAAAAATATCTTTTAAGCGCAGCTTCGTGAATGCACTAAACACACACACACGCACGCACACACACACACACACACACACACACACACACACACACACACACACACACACACACACACACACACACACACACACACACACACTATAATTTTAAAATATTAGTCCTACACCATGAAACCCTGTAATTGGCAACGTAAGTAGTAATACTCTGTCTATTGTATGTTATTTTGTTTTGCTGTAGGGTTTATGTTCAAACAAAATAAATAAATAAATTAGCACCCTCTACTTTACATTAATTACCCTTTCCAGACATCCGAAAAATGTAGAACGCTTCATGATTTTGCGTGAATTTCACCTATTTTTTGTTTAGTCCCAATACTTCTATCGTCCGACCGATATATCAGAACTGCAATTCCATCTATAAGATGTGCGGACATACTCGTAAGATAACGACCTCTCTTCGCGGATGCGTTCGTTCAACTGTCTGATAGCTTTATAATGTCATGCCACCGAATGAGACTGAATGAATGAGCACCTCTTTTTGCAACGTCACAGAGCACTTTTTACTATACTTTCCGCCTTAATCAATCAACTTCAGTCGACATAAATAGCAGACGCTAACATTATCGAATGATTTTTGAGTAACCACATACGACTATAGTGTGTACGCCCACATTCCCGACTGTTTATAGCATTGCTTGTGACAAAAGAGTCGACCCTTTATGGTAATACAGTAATATGCAATCGCTGTTTCACCACGAACCTTCGAGATTGTATAGTTTACGACTTTATAAGACATGTTAGGTCCCGCAGCTATTTTCGAATATGTAATGAGGGTATATTGAAGTGGGTAGATGGTGTTAGGATAACTTTGCGACCCTTGAAACATATCTTGTTTAACGCTGTGTGGGAGTTTTAAGATCAAACGTTTGGCTGCAATCTGGACTTTAGTTTTCAAGTTCAAAGTTATCTAAATTTAACTTTACATTTAGAAATAACATAAGGTGTCAGCATTTGTCTGTGGGGTCACTTGATAATATCGATAGCAGGTAGCAACAATAGCAGGTAATAGCAGGTAACTTGATAATATAAATTTTCGCTTTTTATGTTAATGTGTAACAGACAGACAGACGCAGTATTTTAACCATTTCAAGACCAAGGCAGTAGAGCGGCACCATCTAAAATAGTACTAAAATGTAGGTTAATTAGTGTGGGTGAATGGGTTCTTGAATACTTAATTCAAACACTGAAATAACAGCACGGGTGCATTCATGTATAGTACGGGGAATAACCTCTTTCGTTTGGATGTGGTCGTATGGCGTAGCAGTGACTCATTAATGCGTAGCTCATAGCGTAGCAGTCATCTCATTCATTCTACCATTCGAATATATTTGTCGACTCTCTCTATTATTACACTAGTGTTCGATATTTGAATTATATTTACGCATATAGAATGAGGCCCACTTTTTGCCATTGCGTAATGTAAGATAACATACTCAGCTTAGAGTGCAGTTAAGGGGTCTTATATCTGAGCTTAAGGAATCACACCTGCCTAGTTGCTCTATTTAAATGTTATTTTTCTATTGTATACATTGGTTCTTTTTTTCTTGTTAAATATCTGTTTTTAATTTTGGTAGTAATTTTTTTTGTTCTTTTTTTTTTGTATTGATGTTTGGTTCTGTTCTCTCTTAAATGATATCTATCCGTGGACACGCTTGTGGAATATGTTTCATTTTATTTTTCACTATATTTTTGTTTTCGTTTCTGTTTGTGTCCCAAAGATTAATAAAATAAAATTTTATTAACTTGAACTCTCTTGAAATTTAACTCTCTTGAGCTGGCGAGTTATCATGTTTGTATTTTACCTATCATTTGACTAGACAACTCGCTCACAATAGGTGATTCTGTACAGTTGAACATGAAAACTAAATAAATATCCATCAACGTCTGTTATTGTTTTTTTTATATAATAAAAGTAAAATTTAGCCCGGAATGTGTCACGCAATAAGTGAGCCATCTCCGGAGGTTTTATGAGAATTTTCATTGCGGCCTCTCGCATAAACGCGTCCCCGTTGTTCTGATGGCCGTGAGTGGTCGTAAATAAAATTATACAGCCGGTTATACGGTGTGCGAACGTCTGATATCAATTTAAAACGTGATAACGCATTTATTACGGCCTGGAGCTAAGTTTTACGGCTGACCACGCCACCTGGAAGGGCTGGAGCTAAAAGCTCTGTTATATCTAGGTTATATGATTCAATAGTCGTAAAATAGGAGTTTTGCATACGCATATATGCACGTGCATATCCTAACTACACTTATTGAATTTTGTAAATTCAAAAGTGAGTTTGTTTGTTACGCTTTCACGCCTTAACTACTCAAGCAAATATTATGAAATTTTGCATACACGTTCTCAGGGATACAGCAAATAGGACATTTTACGAATTTTAGAAATGCGAGTCAGTTTGTTTGTTTGTTACGCTTTCACGCCTTAACTACTCAAGCGAATATTATGAAATTTTGCATATTACACGTTCTCAGGGATACAGAAAATAGTTCATTTTATGAATTTTAGAAATGCGAGTCAGTTTGTTTGTCTGTTTGTTACGCTTTCACGCCTTAACTGCACGACCTATTATTATGAAACTTTGCATACACTTTCTTAGGGATACAGTAAAGGACATAGAGTAGCTTTCGTCCAGAAAAATGTACTTTTCCTGAGGGTCAACGGTTAATACAAAAAGGTTGCCTAGCAACGGATAAACAGGTCATAAAATAAAATGTAAAAATTTTCTTTTTCTCTAACCATTTTAATTTTTAAAGTTTCATTAATTTTTTTAAAATGTTAACCAATGTAAAATATTCTGAATTTATACTTAATATTTTAAAGAGAGAAGATTTGAATGTTTGTAATTAATAAACTCAAAACCTACTGGACCGATTTTAAAAACTCTTTCACCTATTGAAAACTACATTATCAGAGAGTAACATATTATGCTATACTTTATAAAGTTATGCGGGCTAAGTCACATGCAACAGCTAGTAATAAATATTCTGATTTACGGAAGTCACATAATTATATAATAAATTACTTCACTATAAATTATTTATGATATATGTTTCTTATATGTTAAATTTTTATTTTTCAACGCTTAAGAAAAGCGGACAAAGTCACTGTAAAAAAATCTAGTTTTATATCAGTAAAATAGATCATATTTAAAAATAAGTAGCTTCATATAAAGTAAGTATCTGTATAAAATATTATTTATTGTTATAATATGTAATATCAGAGTAATCCCACTAGAGTTTTGATTCTATTCTATCGTCTTACTAAATCCCTTCCCTAACAATGGGTTCAAGTTCAGAGTTTATGATCTGTTAGGGCACTCGAGTGCGCTGTTTCGTGAATTTTGTACAGAGATGTGACACAGTATCGGTTAGTGACAGTAGGGAAACAAGAGATTTCACTTTTATTTTTACTTCTTATTACTTATGTGTACCTGGTACTTTTAATTGCCATTATTGTAGTATTAACTTTTTATTTTATGAAATACTAGCTCAAACGTTGTTTTGCAAAAAAAAAATTTGGGGTGGACCACCCTTAAGGCGTTTCCCCGACCGAATGACCTTGATCCTCACGATACCCCTATGATAACTAGCGACACACTGCCTCCCGCTACACCTTACGGGCGCGTGAGGGGAAAGGCTGGCCGAAATTTGATAAAAAATATCAAAAAACGGTTAATTGATACATTTTTTTCGGCCAATTTATAGTTTTTTTTCTTGTCTATCGATTGGTGAAAGCCATAAATTTTAATAACGTATAATTATGAAGGAGATGCATGTAATCTATTATTTCAGGCGAATTTTCAAAGTCAGATATCGTTATTATAAATTCCAATAAACACAAATTTTAAACGAGGAATTTTAAGATGAAACTGCAAAGATTTTAACACATATTTTTTAATTATTTTTATATGTTATAATTAATGAGTAGAAAGCCGCTAAAAAGCAGGAAAATATTATTTATTTTCAACTTTTGGTGTGAGACCGCTCTTAATTTTTAGGGGTATGGAAAATAGATGTTGGCCAATTCTCAGACCTACCCGATAAGCACACAAAATTTCATCAAAATCGGTCCAGCCGTTTCGGAGGAGTTTGGTAACAAACACCGCGACACGAGAATTTTATATATTAGATTATTAAACACCTCAGCTTAAAAATTGAAGGCTTTGCATGAGTTTTTATTGCTATAAAAACAAATGATTTACTACATAATTAAACTAAATATTTGATGAAAAATTCAAAAATAATGTTATGATTTATGTAAAAATCATTTTATGCTTATCAGTCTGCACT
This sequence comes from Synanthedon andrenaeformis, assembly GCA_936446665.2. Classification (NCBI taxonomy): domain Eukaryota; kingdom Metazoa; phylum Arthropoda; class Insecta; order Lepidoptera; family Sesiidae; genus Synanthedon; species Synanthedon andrenaeformis. The sequence goes on from OW387802.2 coordinate 451,076, forward strand.
GCAGTTACTTTTAATAGTAGATGATTCATCTTCTTAAATAAAGACAACCAATATCTAACCAAGGTGTTACAATCTCAACTAATCTTATAATAAATATCTGTTTAAATGTATGTATGTACATGTTAAGAAAAATTTATATTACTATCTCACAATAAGATCAAATCCTGAATAAACTCATATACTTATTGTTAGCAGAGCAAAGCGTGGAGCTAGTAAACGATAGAGACAACTTTTTTATATACATACTAGCTGGTGCTCGCGACTTCGTCCTCGTTGAAAAATAAAATATATGAGTAATTACTGTACCCGTGCGCCGTACACCGCCATCTGTTAGATTTTTGTGGAACTACAGATAATAACCGCATTGAAAAAGAGAAAAAGTAGCCTATCCTGTGTCCCGTACGTCCAAATGTTTATATACCAAGTTTCATGAAAATCAGTTAATTCGTTTCAGTTATGAAGGAACATACATACATACATACAGAAAAAAATTCTAAAAATCGTCAATTTAGTTTCAGTATCATGTATAGAGCCTATAAACACGATATCTCTGAAAACAAAGTAACTTACTCCATGACCGGCCCTTACAGATTTATTATTAGTACGTATTGATAATAATAGATCAGTTTACGCACTGCCTCATTACAATATTGTGATAATTTTCATAATGTTTACTGTGTTCGCGTTGAGCTGACATCAAGTTGAGTCGAGGCAACTGATTACGACGCCACTCGAATAAGAGGCTTGTCAGCGAAACGTAGCCTTCAACCATGTTTTAAGTTTCACACTGAGGCTTAGACACTTCACTCTTCAAACTCATCCATTATTACAGTACTCAACACTCAAATTTATTTTGAACTAATACAGCCATAGCCGCGTGTAAATTAAATTAAATGTCAAACAGAATAAACGTCTATGAGCTCATTATGAATGGAAACAATCATTCATTTCTAGAACTGTCAATAAAAGATAAAATTTGTATAAAAAAAAAAAAATATTATTATTGAATTAAATTAACAAGGTTTGCGTATGTATAAAATTTATTAAAAATATATAATTAATTTTAATTATTTAGAAATAGTAATTGTATCATATTATATTATTCTTTGGACATATTAGCACATATTAAGCTTTAAATAAAGGAGGTGTTAACGTATGTTATTTATGTCGACTGAAGTTGATTGAAATATGCTCTGTGACGTTTTAAAAGTGGTATTCATTCATGCAGGTTCATTCATGTTGTGCATTCATTTGGTATGATATTGAAACACACACACACGCACACGCACACGCGCACGCGCACACACACACACACACACACACACACCCAAATTCAAAAGTGCCCCACGCGCCTGAAGGAGTTTTTACCTCAAAAATACAATAATATTACAGGTCGCAATTAAAAAAAAACTCAAATTTACTGTTCCGATTTCGCTACTCATGGCTTATTTTCGATTAACACTAAAATTTTTATTTCAATCTAAATTGAGAATGCCGATTTAATAACTCGAAAGTAACGATCGTCCATTTTATTGTGTTTACGACCTCCGAGTCGTTTACGCAGATCACTAAGTAAATTGTTCTAGCAGTGGGTATGACATTTTATTATTATATAATACTAACTGACCCGGCAAACGTTGTTTTGCCATACAAAAAAATATCACTTAGGGGTATGGAAAATAGATGTTGGCCGATTCTCAGACCTACCCGATAAGCACACAAAATTTCATCAACATCGGTTCAGCCGTTTCGGAGGAGTTTGGCAACAAACACCGCGACACGAGAATTTTATATATTAGAAGATTAGTAAGATTTTTCTTATTACTGTAATAGCTCTTTGTCTTTATAAATAAACTAGCTTTTGCACGCGACTTCGCTTTATAAAATATAGCTTGTATTACTCGCTGATAACGTAGCTTTCTATGGGTGAAAGAATTTTTAAAATCGGTCTAATAGTTTTTGAGTTTATTCTTCTCAAAGTAGTTTTAGAGTTGTCTTAAGAAAATATCAATTCTAGGCACATAGCGCCTTAAGAACCCACATTAGTATATAGCTGTAGGATGTTATTTTCCATTTATGTTAAATTCTTAGGACTATAATCGCTTTAAGTCTCGCCCAACTTTTGCCTAACCTTAGAGAACTCAACTTAACAGAAAGGCATACTTTTCCGTCTATAAAACAGTTGATCTTTGCCTAACTTCAAAGTGCCTAAAACTGACTTTTCCAACAATTTTCGTGGCCTTCATATCATTTCAAACAGTGATTATTATTCTTGAAGTTTCGTTTATACTTTTATTCTTTCTTTGGCAAGAGGCCTCCGATTGATTTTAGACGATTCAATATAAAAAGTGTAACATTTTTGAAAGTCAAATAAATTTGAAATTTCCTTTAAAATGAATTTTTAAATGGAAAATTTTGTAAAATTTATATATCGAGAAAAGTTTAGCAATCGTGTTTCTGATAAAAAAAAATTAGATGATATCTTCAAGCGAATATTGCACTTGTTTTTGTTATTAGCTACAAAAATCATTCGAGACATTCGAAAAGCATCAAAATGAACATGTCCTATTAAGTAGGCAATATAGACTCCTATAACGATCTAGACTAGACGAAGCAATTCAAACATGTATTTCACTAGAGGTAAAGAGCAGAAAAACAAAGGCTGCGACGGCCAGAAGCCAGTTCTAATTAAGTGCAATCGCATTCGCATAAAAGTGCCTATTTAGGTACAAACTCCTGGCTCCCTATAAACCGCTTGTAGGCAGACTTTGCTCGTTTCATTTGTGCGATGTTGGAATTAATACCAGCACCTTTATTGTTCTAGAGTTTTCATAGAGGAGACCGCATTTACACCGAACTAAAAATTTTAATTTGATCGAACAGTACACACAGCGTTCCCGGTTGTTTTTGATGTGTAACATCTTTCCTCTCGCTTTCCAGCAATCTGTGGAGTAATTTAGTGCAAAAGGAACGGAAGTGTGTACAGTGTAACAGGTAGCTGGCGAAGCGCGCGCTTTTTGATTTGACCAATAAGCTCGCTAGGTGGTCTACGTTAACAGTGCCATCTGCCGTCATTTGTTGAAACCATCTTTTTTATCGTTGGGAATTCCTCATGGATACACGGCAGTGTAAGGGACGCTGCATAGGGGACAATACGACACGGAGCGTATCTGAAAGTGGAGGTACGCCAGCTATCTCGGGGCAGTGACGACCCTAGTAGTATCAATGATTCTTTACTTATCCTCCTAAATACAAAAGCACACCTTCTAAGGGTGTATAGGGATATGTAAGCTGGTGGTTACTGCTGTACCTACTCTGTCACTACTTGCAAGATCTAGACCAGTGCCGAGTTTGAAAAATTCATTTCCAAAGTTAACCTTTATGTATTACAAAACGTAGTGTCACTACTAAAATTAAACTTTTGATACGTTACGGTGTAACAGGCGGCCGTGTTTTACGCGGAGCGTAGTTTTTACTAGCGCATGTTTATTGTGTTGAGCCTGTTTTAATGGCGGCCTGCGTGAAACTGAAACGACTATTAAATATGGAACTACCGAGTAAGCTCTCAACTACCCCCTCCCCCACTTCCCCCACTCTACCCGACAAGGGCAGTAAGTGGCCGAGTCAAACTCACTTCTGAAATTACTAATAATGCTTTTTTACATCCAGACTCCAGGTGTAACTTGCTTTGCGAATTTTGAAATAATCAATGCTTTGAGGTTTCCATGGCAAACAGGTACAAATTAAGTGAAATTTTGTTAAAAGACCTATATTTCATACTAGATTTTGCCCGCGACTTCGTCCAAGCCCTTTTTTAGGTGTTTATAGATAGGGATATATGCTTTGACATCCCTTACTCATTCACCGAAACACAAAAGAACACATTATCCAAATAAAGACCAGAGCAAACTATGAAGAGTTCATTAACAAAGTTGACCTTGCCGCGAATCGAACCCTAGACACCTGAGCCTGAGACGGAGCGTTGAGGCAAGCACTCTAACCATTCAAGGGGCCCTTAAAATTTTATTTTATGAATAAATATATTACACAGTTTTTTTCACACAACATTGCATTAAACAAAGGAATGATCTTATATACTTTTTTCCCAAAATTCCAACCGATGCCAAGTTTTTTATAAAAAAAAACATAATTTTCATACATTAACCGTTGTTATGGCAACCATGGAACGTTGCTGACTGAGCCACAGCGAAGCGTGGCCAAGTTCAACTAGTTCAAAATATTTAGTATGGACTTGGTAAGCTGCTCGAATTGGAAAGTATGCTGTTAATTCAGCACCTGTATTGAACTTTACTTACTTGTACTGTACAGTCAACAAAACAGTCACACAAAGCGTTCACATACACAACTTTGTGCATTGTGATCACAATAATGTGTAATGGGTGAAACTTTGTCGTCTAACCAATTGTACGGACAGCAAAATAGGTCGCTCTCTGCTTTATGTTACTGTAGATGTATGCGATAAACTTTGCTTTTGCGAGTACATTGAATGCGAAGTATTGAATTCACTTATCGCCGTACAAAGTATAACATATATTGTGTACTAGCTGTGCCCTGCTTTTTAGCGCCCGATGCAAAAGATGTGTCTGTCTGTGGCATTATAGCTCCCAAACGGATTTACCGATTTTGATCGGTTTTATTTTGTTTGAAAGACGAATTAATTGAGATAGTTTCTAGATATAATTTATGAAGACATGTTTAGGCGTTTGAAGATAATCACCTCATTTCCTAGATGATAAATTAATTACCATACGTGCTTATTGAAATTTGACAAAATTTTACTCCTAATTTCTAGAACATAATATATAGGTCTTCCACGATAATGTGCCAGACACACAGATATATATATTTTTTTAAAATTTTTCATTGCATTGCTCAATATAGCCATAAATCAAATAGGTACATACATAAGACGGTTGGTTAAGGGAGTTTTCCGAATGAAAACTCTCGCCACGAACCCAATTAAAACAACGTCACTACCAAAGAGCTATCAATCTAAGAGAGCGGCCACTTAATTACAAGAAAGTGAAATACTGCGATCTCATCCGCCACTCATTACTGGCGAGTCTGCGGACGAGGAACACGTACACGGCCCACATGGTTTTGATACTTTTTCTTTAGTCTATCTATTTAGTGATACTGTATGGAAAAAAAATGGGAAAGTATCTTATTTAGGAGGCAGAATATGGGTGGTATGATACGACTTTTTGCATTAAAATTGCAAATTAATTATTATTTAGGACTAGCTGTTGCACGCTACTTCGTCAACTTAACTTTGTAAAATATAGCCTATGTTACTCGCTGATAATATAGCTTTATATAGGTGTATGAATTTTTAAAATCGGTCAACTAGTTTTTGAGTTTATTCATAACAAACATACAAATCTTTTCTCATTATAATATTAGTATAGTCTATCTGCTGTCTGCGACTTCGTCCGTGTTGAAAAAGGATATATATGAATAACATAGCGCTTCTATACCCCACACTTAATATTTTTTTTCTCTTATTCATTTATTTATATTGTATATAATAAAGTAACTTTATACTTTCTGTTTTTATATACTTTAGATATTTATGGGGGTGGGGTCCAGATTGTGTTTGAGATTATTTGGACTATTTGACTCTTTCACGCTAATATGGCTCAACGGATTTGTTTGAAATTTGACACACATATAGTATGTTAGCTAGATTAACATATATGATAATTTTTATACTAAAAATTTTTTAGGTTCCTGAGGGATCGTCTAAAAATATAAAAGTTGTCGGGCGTTATAATAGTCATATTATGTTTTCTCATGTGTTAATTTTTCATTTTCCAACACGGGCGAAGTCTCTAACACCAGCTAGTGAAAGCTCATTGGAGCTTAATCTATACTAATATTATAAAGATGTCTTTTTGTATGTTTGTAATGAATATAATCAAAAATTACTGGACAGATTTTTAAAAAACTTTCACCTATAGAAAGCTACTTTATCAGCGAGTAACATAGTTACTCGCTATATTTTATAAAGTTACTGGACGAAGTCGCGTGCAACAGCTAGTAACTTCATAAAAAACAATAATGAAATCACAACATTCGATATCTTGAAGTACTTTTTGTAACTGTCACTAACAGGCTGTGTGGTTTAGTAACATGATATCATAAAACGCTTAAAGACAATTTTCCCATCGGCAGAAATAAGGGCTGCTCTCAAAAGGGTTTCTATTTCATCGGACAGGAGTTAATTTGTCGCTGCCAGATACAGTTCGCTCGCACTACATATTGTTAACAGAATGATATCTTTTCATTTGAATTCAATATATTATACCAAAGAAAGAAAGATTAATTTCATGTGTTAATTTAATAACTCACATTTTACACATATATACACTATTTCTTTCTTTCTTATTCATTCATAAAGGCAATTGTACGCCTTCATTAACGTACTAGCTGGTGCCCACGACTTCGTCCGTGTTGAAAAATATTAAGTAGCCTATCCTGTGTCCCGTACGTCCAAATGTTTATCTAGCAAGTTTCATGAAAATCAGTTAATTCGTTTCAGAGTTATGGAGGAACATACATACATACAGAAAAAATTATAAAAATCGTCATTTAGTTTCAGTATCATGTATAGAGCCTATAAACACGATATCTCTGAAAACAAAGTAACTTACTCCATGACCGACCCTTACAGATTTATTATTAGTATTGATGTTATATTAATTTAGTTATTAATATTATATTACAAACGCAGTGTGTCCTGCACACTGCGTTTCGCAGTCAGTTGGGCCGCCTGTCTGGTGGCAGTAACCACCCCCTTACTGAAAACTTCATTGAAATAACAGCACATTGCTTTTGTAATTCGATTAGTGATTAAGGGATGCTAGAGCCAATCACCCATCCCTTCCTTATCTCTTATCCTTAAGGCTTCTATGGCACTTGCATAACCTATGGCATTACTTGTGTTATAGGCAACGGTATCCACCTACTGTCAAGTGGACAGTCAGCCTGGCTGTCGGTTAACTTTCATTTCTAGATATTTTAATAATTATTTCACATTTTTGTTTAATTTTAATTAATTTTTTATAAATTATCCATTAAAAAATGGAAACTTATAAAACTCATATAACCCTAATCTCAAAGTTCTCATGAATAGGCATCTTATGGGTGAGCTAGCTCCAAAATCAAAATATTTATTTATCAATTAGGTTTCTCAAGAAACTCTTATGATCGTCATTATAAAATTCTTCTAAGACCTCATCTTCTCTACACGACAGGAAGAGCAAAACAATCTCTAATAATAAAAATAAAAATATTTCACATTTTTGTTTCATTTTTTTTTTTTTTTTTATAACAATTAAAAAAAAATTGAAACTTCTTAATTCTCATAAAAGTCCTACCTACTGTTTGTATTGGTTAATATTTCTGCTCCATATTTAATTATGTCCTGTCTCCACTGGCGCCGTGGGCGCTTTTCCGACTAACTTACAGCCAACTCCTGTTCTCAGGTGTGCTAAACAATTAATTTTGTACTATCCTCTTTTGTAACAAAGTATTTCGACTAGTTGTAATGAAAATTTCACAGTTAATTTCATCTTCTTTCTTTGTGCAGAGTAACATTGCCATACTAGCGGCCCGCTCCCGGCTTCGCCCGGGGTGTATTTTTTCTAATAAAATATTTTTTTCTAAAATAAACGTAGCCTAAATTACTCCTTATTACATCAGCTACCTGCCAATAAAAGTCTTGTCGAAATAGGTCCAGCCATTTCAGAGATTAGCCGGAACAAACAGACAGACAAAAATTGTAAATTTTTTTATTTTGGTGTATGTACCGTATATATATTCATATGCATGTAGTAAAAAACGGTTATTTCAATATTACAAACAGACACTCCAATTTTATTTATATGTATAGATTTAGACATACAATATAGTTTGACATATAATAAATAAAATTGATGCGTTTTCGAAGTGAAAACTTCTTTAGACGCGTTGGGCATTTTTGAGATGGGAAAAAACCACTGAACTCGCGACACTGTTCGTCAACATTAGCAGTATAGAGGAGCTACTAGAGCTTACTCTTTTTACTAGTAGTGGGTAGTATAAATTTTTGCAGTAGTAGTTTATAATAATGATTAAAAAAACACTTCATTTAAATATATTTCCTGCACAATAAATTGTTTCCTGACGATTCAAAAAATAAACACGTAATTGTTCAAGTTTTCACTTCGGTCAGCACCCCGGAGTGCCACTGGTTTTTTTTTTTGTAATATAACTAATTAAAATAACTACTTACAACAAAATACATATTTTAAATTTTTTTGTCCGTCTATCTGTCTCTATTTGTTCCGGCTAACCTCTGAAACAGCTTCTTAATAAAATATTGTTAATTTTATTAACAATATTTTATTCTTTTTTCTTTAATTTTATTATTTATCTTGTTGACCATAACAAGTCGTTATGTTATCGTTATGAACTAATTTTTTTCTTAATAAAATATAGTTAATTTATTTTTAATTTTGTTTTATTTATTATTGCGTGTAAAATAAAACTCATTCTCATGTGGAAAAATAAAACGCATTAAAAAATAATAAAAAATGAATAGAAAACGCTCCTCGGGTAAGCGGTACGCAGAACTTGATATCCAAATAGGTACGCGTCTAAGGGGCATGAAGATCATTCCTATCTTATTAACTAGAGGATTACATTAACAATCTAAGGAAAATCCAGATCTGGAGTAATGGAGATTGCCATTACGGACGAACTGTGGGGGTACACACGGCATTAATTGGCTTTTATTGTGTCGATATTACGTACTAACTCTAGATTGACAACTAGTGATAGCAGCGCACTGCGTAGGCAACAGTCGCCCAATAAGCGGCCTCGTTGCAATGACCAATCACAACGCGTGATATACAAATTGTGACATTACGTCTCCTTTGCTACCTCGAAAACACTCTTTTATTGGTACTAAAAAAATATTCATATGATTAAACATATTATCTTCTCTCTTGTTCACAGAATGTATATCTCCCACGAATCGAACGCGACCTTCGCAGAGTTAGTCATCACAAATGTACACCCTGATGATGAAGGGGTGTACCGATGTGAAATCACCTACCTTCAAGTGGGGGAAGATTGCAACACAGTGCAAGTCAGCGATTTTCATACTTACAGTAAGTGATCTCTTTGTTTCTTTCTGGCGTGCTACTTGTTTGATTTTTATTTTAAATTTATTTATTAGGAAGCCAGATTTCCTGATTATCAGAGATCGGAGATCCAGATTTATCAGATTCCCATCAAATATAACACAACATGACATAACAGAGCAAAAATAATAATTTAAATAAAATAAAAAACTCTTTTTACTCTACCAAATCAATGCGTTAAAGAATTTTTAAAAACTGTTGCTTGATGTTTCAATTTGTATTTAATTTTTTTATTTCATTTGTGAATTACATATCTGAATATTACTACTTTATTAATCAAAACTTGTTAGTCTCCAATAATAGATTCACATGGCCACCCTAGCTTTTGTTCAAATGTAATCGCCTCTTAGGCTAGAGTGACCATTTGAGTTTAAAAAAGACCGTATCATTAGATCTCATGGTATCTTTAGCAGAGAACAATACTGTACTGTAATGGACACCTATCCCTTCTAAGGACGGGAAATCTAGAGGCATTACAAAAACGTGGTCATTCACCACGATCGTTCGTTTTACGTGTGGTCTAAGTCATAAGCGATCTATAAAAATAACTATTTTAAACCCTATTTTGTTAAAAAAACTACTTTTTGAAAACTTAATTATTGTGATGACTGAGAAATAAAATATATCTTTTTTATATAATAGTCATCAGACGGGCTATCGTTCCACTTGATGGTGGGTGGCTACCGTCGCCTTTAATGCAAGCTGCAAGTGCACTGGCGACCAAACTAGATTAAAATTAAGGACAAGAGATAAGAGCCCATTTAACTATCCATCACTCACATCACACATGCTGCTATTTCACGGTGGTTTTAGAGGATGGTTACTGCCGCCAGACTTCCAAAATGACTAGAAAACGCAGTGTACCTTGTCATAACTTGCCAAAGTTCACTTTTAATTACAGCTTCGATTACGTATCTCAACGAAGTTTATTACGTTACAATTATAATCATTTTTAATAATAATTTCCTTATTCTTTATACCCTTTGCACTTTTTATTCCTTAATGGTCGGAAGCTGTAACTGCACTGCAACTGGAATTTCACATTCTTTTTTTTTTAAACACATTCCACACAGCATCATCTAGTTCCAAAGTAAGCAACTAATGCTTGTTTTATGGATACTAGACAGTTGATATAATATACATAGATTACTTTTTATACATACAAGTTATAAATACAAAACATCCATGACTCAGGTACAAAGTTAAATGTTAAAACGTAAACATTTGCCCATAGCGGGATTCGAACCCGCGACAGTTTGGTTAACAGCTACGGTTACTAGCCACTAGACCAAACGTGTCGTCAAATTGGCCTTGCCTATAAGTTTACCACCATTGAATGGAAACGACAGCTCGCCTACCGTACTTACATAAGTGCATATACTACCATAAAATGTCCAAACTTAAATTCCAGATTTTGGATGTGGGATTCCGCTTGTAACTAGTACCACACGTGAAGCCTTGTGACGGCTATCGTGCGGGTCAACTCGAGTAATGTCACGTGAAATGAACGGGGACCTTTTGATTTGATAGTTACGGGCACGATGGGGTTATCGATAAATGAATTTATCAGTTAAAATATTAACTGAATATTGAACTAACTAATAACTAACAAAATATTGAACTAAACGATTTTAAGCATTTTTTTAAGTCTTCCTTATTTATCGCACTTTCTATTAGTTAAATGAAATTGCCTAGTTAGCTTTAACAGTATTAGAAAAGTATTATTTTTATTTATTTTTATTAATAATAACATTAAGAACAAAATATGTATTTGTTCCAACATTATTACAGGGAGTAAATATTAAGTAGAGATTTAACAACTTTAAATTTCTCGTAAGTTCAAAATCTATCCTTACTTCTAAATTAGCTCGAGCCTGTATTTATATAATAGAGGGTATTGATAATAACAATTTTGTGTGTGTGTTTGAGTGTGTGTGTGTGTGATGTGTGTGTGTGTGAGAGAGAGAGAGAGAGAGATAGAGTTAGCGCGTGTGCCTTGTTAAACTGACAATAGAGCCTTTAAATATGGGGGGAATCTTTTCTGTGTAATGTGTGTAATAATTTCAAGTCAACAAAAAAATTTCATTAGAATTCTTCATTATTTCTAAATAATAATAAAACCACGAAACTCAGTGTGTCTGTGACAGTAAATTTCTGTAAATTTCATCGATAGTATGTCAATCGCATCACTACGGTTCAGGTAATGCGTTGTGAAATTCCTGGCCACAGTAGTGATGGTCGCCCATATAGAAGTCGCCTCCCTCCGCCCACACCTCTAATAACGACCAACCACTGGAACTACCCTTCAGAAATGCTTTAAATTCTTGACCCTTGGGCCTATAGTGAAAGTAGGTTATACTTTATTATACTACTAGCTGGTGCCCGCGACTTCGTCCGCGTTGAAAAAGAAAATATATGAGTAATACCGTGCGCCATACACCGCCATCTGTTAGATTTTTGTGGAACTACAGATAATAAAAACAAATTTGTCAGCGTTGAAAAAGAAAAAAGTAGCCTATCCTGTGTCCCGTACGTCCAAATGTTTATATACCAAGTTTCATGAAAATCAGTTAATTCGTTTCAGAGTTATGGAGGAACATACATACATACATACATACATACATACATACATACAGAAAAAAATTGTAAAAATCGTCAATTTAGTTTCAGTATCACGTATAGAGCCTATAAACACGATATCTCTGAAAACAAAGTAACTTACTCCATGACCGACCCTTACAGATTTATTATTAGTATTGATAATTGCGACATAAAATTAAATTATTGGGAGTTTACTGCAGGGACGGGTGTTCCTCAGGGCTCTCGACTTGGCCCTATCCTTTTTGACGTGTTTATAAATGACATAGCGGACTGCTTTCACTATAGTAATTTCTTGTTGTATGCGGATGATTTAAAGATATATCGAATTATTGATAAAAACGAGGACGCCCTTCAGCTACAAGGTGATCTTGATAGGTTGGTGCATTGGTGTCACATAAATAAGATGTCATTAAATATCACCAAGTGCTTCGCTGTCTCATTCTCTAGAAAGAGTTCAACAAACAGCATTGAATAGCTATCACATTGATGATAGTATATTGACTAAAAAAGCTCAAATTAGAGACTTGGGGGTAACAGTTGACAGTAGACTTACGTTTTTTGAACATTTTGATAATATTGTTAAGAGTGCTTACAGGACAAACAGTCTTATACTGCGTACTACTAAAGGCTTTAAGAATCACATAAGTCTGTTGACCCTATACTACTCACTCACTAGAAGTATTCTTGAATATGGTGTCACAGCATGGAATCCTCACTATATAGTTCACTCGGACCGCATTGAGAGAGTGCAAAAAAGGTTTCTGCGTAACGTAAGCTTCCGAGAAAACACACTAAAGGAGCACAGGACCTACTGTCAACAGCTTAAAAGATACAACACCCTCACACTTTCTGATCGAAGAAAGATGTTGGACTTGTGTTTCCTATTCAAAATTATAAATAACGAAATAGATTCAAAGGACCTCGTTGGCAAGATTAATTTCGCGATTTCTAGACATAACTTTAGGCCAAAAAACTACGTGACTTTTAAGCCAAACATGATACACTCCAATTTGGGTGTATCTGCACCGATTAATAGAATTACAAGATTATATAATGAAGTAGCCAAAGACATGGCACTTGATGTCTTTAACGATAGTTTACCCAAATGCAAAAACAAAATTAATTTTTTTTATCTCTCTAAATACATATAAAATGCTACTTCCTTACTGCTTTAATTGAATTGTGTGTATTGAAATTTAATTAAATGAATTATTCTTGGAAGCCGTCCCAACTTTTATTAATTTGTATTTGTTTTTCTCTGTTTTCTTATTCTATATTAATATGTGTGTGTCGTGTTTCTTTACTTTTTCTTTTGTGTAAGTTTTGTATTTGTTTTTTTTTCGTTTTTTTTTTATATATATATTCTTAATACTTAGAATGTGTTGTATTGTATTTGACTTGAATAATGACTTATAATATTTGACTTGATTCTGAATATGTACAAAATGATTAATTGAATTAAATATGTACCTAAGAATTAATGAATATGCATGCTGTGGTAGCCTGTAAATGTGATTTGTGCAAGCTGAACTTTGTTTTTGAATTTTGTATATGTACACTATTACGTTGGCTATCCATAATATAAATAAATAAATAAATAAATTATACCTAGTGATACAGTAGCAAAAAAAAATATTTGAGCAAAACTTATATTACAAGCGACTCGCACCCGGCTTCACCCGGGATGCAATTTTTATATGTAAGTATAAACGTTACCCGATTATCCCTCTTTCCATTGGTAAAAACGTAATTAAAATCGGTGGAGAACTTTATGAGTTTTTGAAGCGTACAAAAACCAACTTGACATTTTTATATATAAAAGATATATAAAAATATAAACCTATATAATGTAAACAATAAAATAGGCTTTATATATAAACTTTATATATATTTTTTATTAATTGCTTGAATAATTTTAAAACTTTTTAATAATATTTATACTTTTTTACTTTTATATACTCTTTTTTTAGTTTTTGTAAGAAAACTAGTTGTATTTATATATTTAATTAAAAGTATAACATTTTTCAAGTCATGTGAAGATTTTTCCAATGATAAATTAAACTGTTATTCCTTGTACACAGAAAAATATATATTATTTTTCACCCATGTCACAGAGACAGTAAAGGTAACTATTATATACTTTTTCACTTATGACAAATTGATTGATTGATTTGACGGATACTGATCGGTTTACGAGTGTTGTTTTTGTTATGCCAAAAAAAAATTTGGGGTGGGCCACCCTTATCACAAAAAAAAAAGTTTATGACCTATTCTCAGACCTAGCAAATATACACAAAAAATTTTATAAAAATCGGTCAAGCCGTTTCGGAGGAGTTTTGTTACAAACACTGTGACACGAGAATTTTACATTTATAGATAAATCGTAGCACAATATAAGAAATATGTTGGTTTTTTTTTTCGACAGGGAGTTTCCTAACAAAATTACAATAATGTAACCCAAGCCCTATAAAAGTCATTATTTACGATAATTATCTATTGATGATCTATAAAATAATATAGTACTCATCATTCTCCCCAAAATAAGTTCGGAAGGCTCTATATCTATAGTAATTTTATAAAGAGAGAAAATTTGTATGTATGTTTGTTATGAATAAACTCAATAACTACTGGACCGATTTTAAAAATCCTTTCACCTATAGAAAGCTATGTTATCAGCGAGTAACATAGGCTATATTTTATAAAGTTGCGTGGGCGAAGTCGCGTGCAATAGCTAGTAATATTATAAAGAGAGAAGATTTGTATTTATGTATGTTTGTAATGAATAAACACAAAAACTACAGGACCGATTTTAAAAATTCTTTCATCTATAGAAAGCTATGTTATCAGCGTGTAACATAGACTATATTTTATAAAGTTGCATGGGCGAAGTCGCGTGCAATAGCTAGTAATATTATAAAGAGAGAAGATTTGTATTTATGTATGTTTGTAATGAATAAACACAAAAACTACAGGACCGATTTTAAAAATTCTTTCATCTATAGAAAGCTATGTTATCAGCGTGTAACATAGACTATATTTTATAAAGTTGCATGGGCGAAGTCGCGTGCAATAGCTAGTAATATTATAAAGAGAGAAGATTTGTATTTATGTATGTTTGTAATGAATAAACACAAAAACTACAGGACCGATTTTAAAAATTCTTTCATCTATAGAAAGCTATGTTATCAGCGTGTAACATAGACTATATTTTATAAAGTTGCATGGGCGAAGTCGCGTGCAATAGCTAGTAATATTATAAAGAGAGAAGATTTGTATTTATGTATGTTTGTAATGAATAAACACAAAAACTACAGGACCGATTTTAAAAATTCTTTCATCTATAGAAAGCTATGTTATCAGCGTGTAACATAGACTATATTTTATAAAGTTGCATGGGCGAAGTCGCGTGCAATAGCTAGTAATATTATAAAGAGAGAAGATTTGTATTTATGTATGTTTGTAATGAATAAACACAAAAACTACAGGACCGATTTTAAAAATTCTTTCATCTATAGAAAGCTATGTTATCAGCGTGTAACATAGACTATATTTTATAAAGTTGCATGGGCGAAGTGGCGTGCAACAGCTAGTTTCAACTATAAAGTTTGCAACAGGAAATCAAAAACAATTGAGAGGCAAAGCCGCAGGATGACGCATTGTTATTTTATTTTCACACTGTTATTTGTTATTGAAAAGCGCCTCTTCAATATTCAAAGAGCAGGTGGCGAAATGATTGGAATTCGTATTAAGGTTCCGCCATCTTGGACGGCCATATTGTTATCAAGGTTTTTCCTCGTTTGTTATTTCTTTGTCGTATTTATTGTCATGTCTAATGGCTTTTTTTAAGGAAATTTATTTTCGTCATCTGTTTTCCTTTTTTATATTAATTTATATTCGATAAATAAACACTGCACAGCTTGGATGCCAGACTATAGCTATTATTTGAAAGTTGTTATCCAAAAAAGTTGATAAAAGTTTCAATGAAGGCGATGAATGTTTTGTTATGAATTAATTGAATATTATGAAATCAAGCACTCCACTACTGTCTTAGGAAAGGTGTAATTTTTTTTGCAAATCTATATAAATAAAATCAGAGTGTCTGTCTGTGATTTGCGAAAAACTGCCTCAAACTAAGCTTAGAGAGTCATTCGCATGCTGTTAAAACGTAAATAACTTTTTTTAGAATTTTTGTCTGTCTGTCTGTCTGTCCGGGGTAATCTCAGAAACGGCTGAAGCGATTTCGATGAAACTTTGCAGACATGAAGAGGGGGTCGTCAGGAGTAACATAGGCTACTTTTTGTTTATGTAAATTGCGGTACATACACCAAAATAACATTTTTTACAATTATTGTCTGTCTGCCTGTTTGTTCCGGCTAATCTCTGAAATAGCTGGACCGATTTTGACGGGACTTTTATTGGCAGGTAGCTGATGTAATAAGGAGTAACTTAGGCTACGTTTATTTTAGAAAAAATACACCCCGGACGAAGCCGGGAGCGGGCCGCTAGTTATAAATAAAAAAACATCACTCATTTAATGTTCTTTCCGTTAGTGAAAACCGCATTGAAATCCGTAGCGTAGTTCAAAATATCATAGTAACAGTCGTATAGTTTCTTTCACGACTTCTTACAGTTTATTAAAAAAAAATGCTAAAAAAAACTATGTTGATTTTGACTCCGACAGGGTTTATAAACAAATAAACAGAGTTCCGTAACGGAAACTCACGCGATGTAGAAAAATGCATGGCTAACATACAATTTATGTGTGTTCGTTGTACACTGCCACTTCAGTTAGCGCCGGAAACACTTCCACAGGAAGTCGATGTACAATGGTTGTGATTCATTGCGTTTCAGACGATAAAGCTAAAGTGATGTATTAGGTGGTCCCGTTGCCTGTTGTTTTCAGTTTTCTTTCTTTCTTTCTTTATGAAGGTGTGTGAAAGGGACACACGTTTATTAATAATGAAAATATATTAGGATGAAAATTGTATTGGATGAATCGATGTCTCAGTGGTCCCGGGTTCGATTCTCGGCTGGGTCAATTTTGGAAATGAACTTTTTAAAGTCAGCCCGTCTGGCGGCAGTAACCACTCCCTTACAACCAACGTAAATTAACAGCATATTATGTGCTTATATAAATAAAATATTAAGAGCCCCTTGGATGAGTGGTTAGGGTGCTTGCCTCAATGCTCAGTCTCGTGGATCCAGGATTCGATTTTCGACAGGGTTGGAATTTTGGAAATGAACTTTTCAAAGTTTGCACTTAATATTTTGTTTGCAGACAAATTGTATTGTTATTTGTAACACAAAAACTAATTCACCTGTTGAAAGCTATATATAATCAGCGTGTAACATAGACTGTAATTTTATAAAGTTTCGCCAACGAAGTCGCGTGCATTGGCTAGTCTTAGATAAAATAAGGCCACACAACAATCTCTAGTTTATGTCCGAAACACAAGAGTATCTACAGCGTGATGTTATAATGATATTCATGTAATTTTTCGTTACGAGCAGAGATCAAAGTAAATAAACCGTCTTCACGTTCATTACGGAGTATACAGCTCTGAAACCGGTCTGTAATTTATCTTGTATGACGTTCAAATTTTCACCTAAATTATGACGTGTGTCTGTCTATCTTTGCGAAACGCAAACCGAATTTTTAACAAATGCAATTAAATCAATACTAATAATAAATCTGTAAGGGTCGGTCATGGAGTAAGTTACTTTGTTTTCAGAGATATCGTGTTTATAGGCTCTATACGTGATACTGAAACTAAATTGACAATTTTTAGAATTTTTTTCTGTATGTATGTATTTTCCTCCATAACTCTGAAACGAATTAACTGATTTTCATGAAACTTGGTAGATAAATATTTTGACGTACGGGACGCAGGATAGGCTACTTAATATTTTTCAACGCGGACGAAGTCGTGGGCACCAGCTAGTACTTTCATATAGTTGTGATTGTTAGCACCACGGTTGTATGCACTGACTCCCGAGATTAGAGAACTATTATACCTATGTTAAAATTTGCATTCACTAACAATATGTGTAAGCTCGTGTAAAAGATGTGTTTTTGTACAAATAAAGAATATTATAGAATACTGTAGACCGGCAAGTGCAGTGTAGGATGTCCACCCACAAGGTGTACAGATAACGACACGTTTGGTCTAGTGGCTAGTAACCCTAGCTGTTAACCAAACGGTCGCGGGTTCGAATCCTGCTAGGGGCAAATGTTCATGTGTTAACATTTACCTTTGTACCTGAGTCATGGATGTTTGTATTTATAATATGTATGTATTTACAAAAAAAGAAAAGTAATCTATGTATTATATCAACTGTCTGGTATCCATAATACAAGCATTAAGTTGCTTAGTGTGGAACTAGATGGTGCTGTGTGGAATGTGTGAAGATATTTATTATTATTATAATAGCCAAGGGTCGACGTTGGATCCAGGCTGCTTGTGACCAGTCCTATTGGAAACTTATAGAGGAGACCTATGTCCAGCAGTGAACACGTAAGGCTAATATGATGTTGATCTACTTAAGAAGGGATTTTAGAAAATTTCAACTCGTACAAAGCCGGGAACGAATCGCTAGTTAAAAATATAGTCTAGTAATATTGATACCTGTAGGTATCAATATTAATTTAGAAATCTCGTTACGAACACTCTCTATCTGTGTTTAATCTTTAGTCAAGCAAAATGGAATTAAAATCTTAACAAGGTTTAACATTATCAAGTTGGAGTATTTTGCATAAAGTAAATTTTCAATCAATTTCATAGCTAACCTTGTTTGAAGCGTTTGAAGTGTTCCAATTGGTATTTTAAAATCCACTCGTCACAATTTAACGCGTCTGGTAAACTTTAACTTATTATACACACTCATGTAAAGTGGGGGTACGAAAACCTTCGTCACTTTTCAAATTTATTCCTTTATCAAAGTCGTAGATTCTTAGTACCTTTTGAAAGTAAAGCACTAGGCAGACGACTAGGTAGACGTTTTAAATGAAGTTTTTGCATGACTGACAAATGCTCTGGTGCGAACAAATTTCGACTTTAAGGTGTCTCCTAACCACTCATCCAAGTTGGATTTCCCCCGAGATGTAAAAATGTAAGACTACCCCCGAGAGATTTCGGGTACGCCGAGGTTCTGACAGGGAGCGTAGCCCTACCCGCGCTAGATAGCCGTGGCGGGGCATCGATGTCGTGTCACAACGTATCCGCGACCTCGCCCATCTACGATCGCGCTACAAAGTCGTTGGGTTTTAGCCGGTACGAATCCGGCATAACCTCGCAGTGTCTCCTACACTGTCGGGTATCCAAGAGGATTTCTCATCTTTAAAAAAGGGGTGTTGCCTTAACGCTGTATCTTGGGACCCGGGTTAGATTCCCAGCAGTCAACTGTGGAAATGAACTTTTCAAAGTTGACTCCAGTCTAGATTTGGAAAGTTCTGGCAGGACACACTGCGTCATGCAGTCATTTAGGCAGCCCGTCCGGCGGCAGTAACCATCGCCATCGCAGTGCGCTGCCGACTATAAAAAGATTAATGATAAGAGATAAGGAAGGGGTGGGGTAATGGGCTCTGGCATCCCTTACTCACTCATGGGTACATATGCCATTATTTCACGGTGGTCTTCTGTAAGAGGGTGGCTACTGCCGCCAGACGGGTTGCCCAAAATGACTTCTAAAACGCAGTGTGCCCTGCCACTACTCATATCTATCTATCTATATATATATAAAAATCTCGTGTCACGATGTATGTTCGGGATAAACTCTGAAACTACTGAACCGACTGATCAAACTTCATAATCTGTTATCTGTTACTTAAAAGATAGGATAGTTTATATTTCATTTTGTTTATTATTTTTTTGCAAATTATATAATATTATTAACATAGCGCCATCTGTTGATACTCATTCAATACAGCAATTATTTATCTGTGAGTTCCATAATGTTCTCACAGATGGCGGTTTAAAGTAATTTATCGGCTGGATTGCAAAAAAGCACCCCGGGCGAAGCCGGGAGCGGGCCACTAGTACATTGTATATTTCAACTATCGATATATTATATATATTATATGGTCTCGGCGTCCACACTTCCACGAGAAATTACCCTCCTTAGGAGAAAATATGAGTAATCTTTATAAAATACATCATAAAATAATAGATGAACCCTTGAACAACTCAACGTATCAAATAAAATAACAGACATCCATTTATTTCTCAGACGGGTATTTTCCGAGCGATGAGAGGGTAATATAGGACAGTAATGGGTTAGAGGGAGATAGATAGCGCATAAAGAATCTAGCTCCAGGCCATACAAACACAATATCCGAGTGTGAACGAAACGGCTTGCGACCGTTCTAATAGTAAGGCGACAATTTCGTCTGTGAATTATTGTGAATTTAGACATCAGCTCAGACCTAATAAAAATTATAGACAAAATTTTGCGGACAACATAGTTAAGCCGGTTTTGTAAACATGAGCCGTTTATTGTGTTGAGATTTTGTGTTCCAAGCTATAACCTATATTTTTTTTAAATATTGGTTTCCAAGTTTACTTGAAGAAATGTGTGAAATGAAATGCCGCATGAAATGTGACTTCATACAGCTTTTTGATTTTTGAAACCTGGTCTTTACACTATTTCACTATACAATTAGCCATTTTCACTAGTAAATATTTTAATAAAGGGAGCCGTAGTCGAAGGCGTAGTTTTACCGGCTTCACTTTGCCTTCCACAGACTTTATCTTTAGTTATTATTTTATCTGAGGTTACCAGTTATCGTTAATAGGTTTCTATGATATCACAAAACATCTGTGCCACAGTTAGATGATGAGTCGCGAATTAGATTCGTTATAATCTATCCAGGGTCATCCAGGGAGTGATTACGACTAAATTCTGTATTAAAACAAGAACATAATCTCAGACCAAACACTTTTTTTAACAAAATGAACGCAACCTAATAACCTATGAATTAAGGTGCAATATTGCAAAACAATGTTTCTCAGAGAAAACTTAATATATAAAAATTGTTTTTTTTTTTTCTTAATTATTGCGTAAAATATGAAAAAAGAAAGAAAAGTAGCCCATTAAAACTTTAGTACAGAACTTAAGTTAAGCTTAGTAACCAGCTATACCATCGAGTGAACAGTCAATCTGGCTCCCAAGCTTACCATAGGTATAGATTTTTTTATAAACTAAGAATTTTCTTGAAATTGTAAAAATAACACAAACACCTAGACGATTTATCATTCACTTTCAAAAGCAGTAAATGATTTATGATTTTCCAATATGAACTGCAGCTACAGTGCGCAGCGGAAGTGTAGTGTCTTATATCAAAAGCCTTACAGTTCGGGAACGCTCAACTTTTCTCGCCGACTGTACCTACCTACAACCGTCAGTACGAGAAGGCACGAAGCATTTGTCTTATAAATATTTACTGGTTTATTCCAAATTGTTTTCCAACACGAAAATCTTTTTACTATATATGGGAGAAATTTAAAATTTATGTTTTGTATCGAGAATTCGATTTATGCCGGACAAACATGCATTGTGTCGATATAAAACCGTAATGTTGGTATCAGTACTAACATTACATAGAAAATAGGTCTGGCTACATTAAGTTTTAACAGTAAGAAGTTAGATCAAAGATCATTAGAGATCATTAGATCAGGAGAGTGTAGTAGTGTACTTCTTGATGCACCTGAGAAAATATATGAGTAGGTAATATGAGTAGGCCTGATATCTTTTAATACGTAATATATCGACCTTTATAAATAAAAATAGGCCTTATTCTGTTCTTTACATCAAAAGATATAACGACCTTTACATAAAAATAGGCCTTAATCTATTCTTTACATAAAAAGACATAACGACTGTTACCTAAAAAATAGGCCTTATTCTGTTATTTACATTAAAAGATATAACGACCTTTACATAAATATAGGCCTTAATCTATTCTTTACATAAAAAGAGATAACGACCTTTACATAAAAAATAGGCCTTAATCTATTCTTTACATAAAAGATATAACGACCTTTACATAAAAATAGGCCTTAATCTATTCTTTACATAAAAAGACGACTGTTACCTAAAAAATAGGCCTTATTCTGTTCTTTACATATAAAATAGGCCTTATTCTGTTTTTGATATAAAAAAGGCCTTATTCTGTTTTTGATATGAAAAGACTTAGCTAACCTGGTAAACGTTGTTTTGCTATACAAAAAGTTTTTGGGGTGGGCCACCCTTATCACTTAGGGGTATAAAAAAGAGCGAATATGCACAAAAAAGTTTATAAAAATCGGTCAAGCCGTTTCGGAGGAGTTTGGTTACAAACACTGTGATACGAGAAGAAAATAGGCCTACATAAGAAAATAGATCTTATTTATTCTATTTTAACATCAAAACACCTTTGCATTAAAAATAGCTGCTATTCTGTTCTGTTTCATGGGCTAAGCAATTTTTCCATTTTCCAATATTTTCTCACAGACGAGACACATATTTTGAAAATATATAAATACCAGTATACACTTGAATATTGAGCTGCCTTCGCTTTTCCTTAACTGAATCAACACTCGATTTGAATATCTAACGCTGCAAGGCGTAAGCTTAAGGTTGCACTATTTAAGGCTCGTGACTTTTATTTATTTATTTATTTATATTATTATCTAACACGTATTTACACACAATATGATGACAATGTCTGTAAACCATTATTGGTTTGTCTAGACATACGTCTAGATGTCTAACGTAGGTTTGTCTAAACGTTACGATGCTTTACAGGGGCGGGAGGGGAATCCCCCGAGTGTATTGTACGTCATTTTTATTTTGTTCTTCCGAGTTGGAAAACCTTTTCGTTGGTAAAAATGGTGATTTGGTAAACTTGGTCCTGAACGTAACATTTAGGGAGGGTACAGAAAAACGTTCGACGCGTTACCTCTTTCCAAAAAATCTTAAAAAAATGCGTTACGTAATACTTGAACGCCCCCTTTGGTCTTATATTAGCTAGATATTCAAGCTAATTATACTCGCTCCTTACATAGTACGGGTACGATTATTTTCTGCAAATGTTGTATAAAAATCTTCCTCGTTTAATGCTCTTTCCATTAATAAAAAACCGCATGAAAATCGTGACAGATTATCTCAAAAAAAAACCAACATACAGAGGTGACTTTGTTTTATAATATGTAAGGATATTATTAAAAAAGTGAGTTAGTTTATTTAGGTTTCACGCCTTAATTACGCAACTGATAACCAGGAAATTTTGTATATACGTTGTCATAGGTACAGACAAAGACGTAGGCTACCGTTTGTCCAGTATAAGTACCGTTTCGGATGGACGTGGACGAAGTCGCGTGCAAAAGCTAGCTAGTGTTATATATATGTCCTAACATCGTGGGAAAGTTTTAAGTACAAATATTATATTGATATATTTTCAAGTAAAGCACATATAGGTATTAAAATATTCCCCTGAGCTATCTGAGCGCGAAAGGTGTTGGTTTTATTTATTTTGTGTTTGGCACCGGTCCAGAGTTCGATTCCACGTGCAGCTATATATTTATTTGTACTAGTTTATGGGCGACGTATTTGAAAAATACAATTCTATTGAGATCATTGGATTGATGTATTTTTGTTCTGTTATGGAAAAAAATAACAGGATTATTGCCTTTTACTTTTTCTTATGTTAAAGTCGTCAGACAGGCTAACTGTTCACTTGATGGTACGTGGCTACCATCGGCTACGATAAAAAATATTTATTATTTACGTTGATTAAATAAAACCAAAGTAATTAATTTTTTTTTTAGATAAAATTTTACAAACAGTATATGTTTTTACATTTTATGACATTTGTTTGTCATAAAATGTAACACACACACACGCACGCACGCACGCACGCACGCACGCACGCACGCACGCACGCACGCACGCACGCACGCACGCACGCACGCACGCACGCACGCACGCACGCACGCACGCACGCACGCGCGCGCAGAGAGAGAGAGAGAGACGTATGAATTTATAAAAATAAAAAAATTATCTGTCGACGTCAATGTTATCTACAATTTGTACATAAACATCACTGAGCAAAATATAGCCTTTTGCCAAAATCTTAGATGCAATCTCTCAGCATCGTGTCCTACAAGACGGCGGTGTCGTATACGTTGCCAAGAGTTGCGGTGACGCATTTACTATTATCTCTACCCCTTTATAAGTACACACGACTCTAATAAAGTGTGATGGAAAAGGTATGATAGAAAAATATCACTTGGCAAGCAATTATATTTTTGACTAGCTGGTGCCCACGACTTCGTCCGCGTTGAAAAATATTAAGTAGCCTATCCTGTGTCCCGTACGTCCAAATTTTTATCTACCAAGTTTCATGAAAATCAGTTAATTCGTTTAAGAGTTATGGAGGATCATACATACATACATACAGATAAAAATTCTAAAAAATCGTCAATTTAGTTTCAGTATCATGTATAGAGCCTATAAACACAATATCTCTGAAAAGTAACTTACTCCATGACCGACCCTTACAGATTTATTATTAGTATTGATTACTGTACTGACTGTAAATTTGGATTACAGGATGTGTGGATGGTAAATATTTATCGAAATCTATTTAATTAATAAATAACTTTTAAACTGTTTTGAATGTATAAGTTCTGATGAGCGTCATCTATATATCCATTACTTGTCTTGTATACCTACATAATACTCAAATTCTACCTTCACAGTACACTCAAATGAAACCTTGTGTTATTAAACATCTTAGTAAGTTGGTTTGTCTATGCTTCAATAACTTGAGAATGGGTATACCGATTTGGATTCGGGTTTCACACATGGAAAGAGGGATAAACGGGGAAGATTTTAATATAATATAAAAATTTCACCCCGGGCGAAGCCGGGAGCAATTCACTAGTGTTAAGTTGTATAATTCTATGAGTGAGTGAATCTGCATAATCTATGTATCCACAGAAATGGATTAATAACTATTTATCCATCACTTCGAATGAATTAGCAATCTTTAAGACATTTTATTTCTAAATCTTTTGAAATTAAAACTTTTAATACAAATAGGTACCAACATGAAATAGCCGCCTAATAGGAACACGAAAAGAAAACCCAGTTCTTTAAAGTGACATACTGTTACTCTCTCTTTGCTGAGCAAAAAGGACAGTACCATTAAAAATTCTTTAAGATATGCCACTCGCTCCTTAGTGAGCCTTCACACTAAGCTTGTGACATATAATAAGGTTATTTGTTAGCTGACTGTACCGAACTGATATAAAAGTGCATGTACACTTGTTTTGTGTTTGGTCGTGTGCCAAGGTTGAGCGGTGAACGCGGCAGAATACATTATTACGATAAGTGAAATAGAGAAGGGCCCGGGCGGAATTCATATTTTAAACGCTATTCTGATGTAGACAACTTTAAAAAATCTTTAAAAATTCAAATTCAAAGAGGAAAACACAAATGAATAGGCTAGTTGACAAAATTTGGAAACTAATTAAAAATATTGCTTAGCATCTATTTCACCCCAAAAATATATTATTTTAAGAAAAATAGGTCTTTTACATTAATATTTTGAGTTTTTAGAAATGAACTTGAAATTGACCGCGAAAAAGGCCAAGACTTCATGGCGTCTTGAATGACGTCACACCTCGCGAAACAGTCGTGTTTGTTTATGACAGTCAATTGTGTCAATGACAGCTACAACATGGCGTTTCGCGAGGTGTGACGTCACGCTTCTATGCGCTTCTCTGAACGGTGTTTAATGTCACGTGATTAAACGCCTCATTTTGTCGATTTTATTTTCCAAAAATATTATTAATCTTTTATTATTTTAATAGAAAAATTGTTTTTTTGTTTACTTATTATCATGGTTAATCATTAGAAACTCTAAGCCATCCGATTTATTCTTAGTGGAAACAAGCCTATTATGGTTTTCAAAACACAAAAGCATGAGTAAATAGCTGTATAAATTTGAAATTGGAATTCCTAACCAAAGAGGAGATATTTGAGATCAAAGTGGCCAGTACGACAAAACGCCAATTTCATATGTAAGGACCTAATATAAAGTTCCTACCAATCCCAATAAATCGGAATCTGTTGAATAGGTATACAGAAATAACTATAACTATAGTCTGATTTGAAATTTATCAAACCTCAAAGTGATCTATGGAAGGTTGTATTGACTTGGCCTCATTAAGTTACACTTGCGTTTCTCATTACTCATTCAAATCTTCTCTCGATACTAAAATTGTTAGTTAACAACGAGAAGGCCATTCACACAACACGATATTATTATAACACCTACTTCTTCAGATAAGTATGATATACTAGTTTTTGCCCCCGACTTTGTTCGCTTTTTCTT
This sequence comes from Synanthedon andrenaeformis, assembly GCA_936446665.2. Taxonomy (NCBI): domain Eukaryota; kingdom Metazoa; phylum Arthropoda; class Insecta; order Lepidoptera; family Sesiidae; genus Synanthedon; species Synanthedon andrenaeformis. The sequence goes on from OW387802.2 coordinate 477,263, forward strand.
AAATGCTAAATAATTTATTCAAGTTTTATTGCTTCCAAGTTTTATCGCACGTGTGCATTTTTTTTTCGCACAAGTGCAATTTTTTCTACAAATTATAATATAGAAACCTTTCTCGTTTAACGCTCTTTCCTTTAGTGAAAACCGCATGAAAATTTATTCAGAATATTTAGAGATCATCGGGAACATACATACAGACATACAGATGCAGCTTATAATATGTAAGGATATATTTTTCTCAGGTGTTGGATTTCTTATTTTATTTTTAGATGATCCGTAGAGAACAGTTTTTTTTTGTGAGATACCTATATCCTGTTCTGTATGTCTGACAACGTGTATTGTGAATTTTCTAGATGATCGTTTCAGTAGTTAAAGTCTGAAAGCGTAACTAACAAACAAACTCACTTTAGGATTTGTAATATTAGTTAATATAAGATATATATAATATTGTATTAGAGAATTTTTGTCTGTTTTTGAACCTTATATATTTTATAAACTTTCTGGTGAACAGAAAATCTTTATATCAGTAATAAGCTCATTAAATTCCATTGAATATTTCAAAAGTATTCAGAATAAGTGAGCGAATACAAAAGTTCAAAGTTTTTTTTTTTACAATGAAATAAATTTTATAAAATTAAATGACTATGATTACAATAAGGACAATCGTATTGACGCCGTGTCGCCTCCGTGTCGCCTCCGTGTCGTCGCATTTAAAGTACACATTTCGTTCACAATGAGATGTCCACGGTATCCGCTTGAAACATAATTATCCAAGTCTATCTCAGCTTTTTAGATAGAATTCAAGCTTTTTGTTCGAGATCTGCAAACTGGAAATTTTAATTTATTTACTTACTGCACTGTGGAGACATTTTTTTTTAATGTTAAGGTGGTCAGACAGGCTGATGGTCTATTTGATGTTCGGTGGCTACCATCGTCTATAATACTCTGATAGTTAGAATAGAATTTCAGGATGGGTTATACATATATACCATGCGGGCGAATCCATGGGCACCAGCTATCTTCTAGAAATAAAAATCCAACGCCTGTAAAATGTATAACAGCAAAGATGTCTATCGTTATTTTTTTATTTTTTATTTATTTATTAAGATTACATACAGCCATACATTTAAAAAAATATTATAGATTATACACAAATAGGCCTAAAGAATCATGAAAACTATATATTTAAATTTATCTATTAATTTAAAAAAAATATAAAACCGAAAAAGAAGAGAATATTATATGTGATAAAAAAAAATTTAAAGTAGGTAATTCGCCAATTTTCTTTTTGTAAGTATTCAAATTATTGGAAAGTATGTCAATATCATTATATTGACACACACATATATATATATATTTACTTTTCTAGTTATAACTGGCCACTGTCTAGTTCTTCGCTAACTTCTTCTAAATCATACAACAGAATTTGATAAGGTTTTCACAAATGGAAATAGCGAAGAAAAGTAACAGAAAAGCATAAATGCGAAGCCGCCGGTGGGTCGCCTAGTAATTTATAATGTTAAAATCAGAGCCTTCAAATGTCTCAATATTTCGCCTCGCGAAAAACAATTTTCGACAATTTAATAAAAAAAGTTTGGAGGCTTCCGAAGGCAGTTTGTTTCATTCCGTTTAATTTTCGCCCTCAGAAAAAAAGGGAAAAAAGAAAGTTTTTTTCTTTTTTTGTTCGCCTAAACTGTTTAACGAAGTAACAAGTTAACACTAATTAAAGATTTTTCCGATTTCCGCCATGACCCCAACTTTTTTCGACCCAAATCTTTCTCGAAATTTTACATTTTTAAAAAGGTCAAATCGAATTAATATACTTTACCGAAACGGCGTGGGTCCTAATTTATTCTTTTTTTTTATATCACCACCTGTTGCACGCGACTTCGCCTGCGTAACTTTATAAAATATATCCTATATTACTCGCTGATAATGTAGCTTTCTATGGGTGAAAGAATTGTCAAAACCGGTCCAGTAGTTTTTGAGTTTATTCATTACAAACATACAAATCTCTCTTTTTTATATTACCAGCTGATTTATAGTAGTTTTTATAGTACCGGCAGGGAGTTCCAAACTTTGGCAGTGTGCATTATAAAGGATGTTTTAAAGCGCTTGGTTTGAAAAAGAGAGATTTCGAACAAAAGAGGATGGTAACCAGCCGTACGTCTGTATGGGATGCCCAACTTTTGGCTGCTGTTTGGGCTTTAGACTCGATAGATGTGCCGAAATTGAGATTTGAGCTCAACCTCATGCCAAGAAGATCGAGATCATTGGCGACAAGTACGGTAGCACCTCGGAAGGTTGGAGCCAAGTCAGAGATACATTAAAGAACATGGGGGTATATAACTTTTATTAAAAAAAAAAAGTAATATTGCCGAGGCGAAAAAATCCAAACTATGACAGCAGAAATCCACACAGCAGTACCTTTGTCTGTCTGTCTGCTAGTTACCTTTTCACCCCTAAACTACTCAATCGATCATTATGAAATTTTGCATAAACATTGTCAGATACAGGAAAGGGCATAGGAAAAAGTACAAGGCAGAGGAACTAGTATAGTTCATCCAGAAAAAAGGACTGATCCCGAGGGATCACCTAAAATAATATAAAAAACTAACGCCTGGTCAAAATGTTTTAGCAACAAGAGGTGCCTAAATATTATATTACTTTTTGTTTCATTTTGAAATGCGGACAAAGTCGCGGGCACCAGTTAGTTTCTGATAATGCCTATTATCTGGCAAGTTGCATTCGATAAGTGAATCAGTGGCCGCGACATCTACATCCGGTTCAACCGGAAACGCGAAACTAGAGAGTCGCTTCCTGTTATTGGATTTCGAAGTTGAAAAATTCCATTTTCAGTTTCTTGGCTTTAAATTTACCAAATATTTCACGGATGGCGACGAATGAGTTATACTTGGTTTCGAAGGCTGTATAAAATATTTTGAATGAAAAATATGTAGTTTACTTACTTATATGAATTTAGAATTTAGTTTTTTTAAGTTTCATAGTGCTGTTGTTTTAAATTTTAATTATTTTATTTAAGTCATATAATATTTATTGTATTATATGACTTGATTAATGAATTAGATATTGTAAAACAAAATGTCTGCCTCTATTTTCTCTGAGCCTTCTTCTAAACCATGTAACGATTTTGATACTTTTTTTAACAATGAATAATAATTATCAGAACGATAAATGAGAAATATTTGCTTTGATAAGCCGGGTCTGATCACTAGTCTATACTAACATGCCAACATTATAAAGAGATTTTTATTTTTGTTTGTAATTAATAAACTCAAGAACTACTGAACCGATTTTGAAAATTCTTTCACCTATAGAAAGCTACTTCATCAGTAAGTAACATAGGCTATATTTTATAAAGTTACACGGGCGAAGTCCCGTGCAACAGTTAGTATTAGCTATATTCTACAAGCAGGCAAGTACTAGGAGATACTAAAAGGTGGGAAGTCTCCCCGTAAAATGTCCCTCGAGAAAGCCGGCGTACCTCCACTTTCGGGCACGCCGTGGTTCCGACAGGGAGCGTACCCCTCCCCGCGCTGGTTAGCCGTGGCGGGGCACCGATGTCGTGTCATAACTTCCCCGCGACCACGCCCATCAACTAGAAAGTCGTTGGAGTTTTAGCCAGTACGAATCCGGCATAACCTCGCAGTGTCTCCTACACTGCCGGGTATCCCAAAGTTACCCAAAGTTAAAAAAAAAATACTAAAAGGTCATAAATCTCTATATCAAATTAGACTACTTTTTTTGTAAGTACTTCTTTATACTTGTATTCTCTTTAGCTAACTTTGATACAGAGAAACTTAAACAAGCTCGCATTGACTTGCTCCGTTACAGAAACAAGAAAAATGTTGGTTCCTTTTACTTTGTACTTTGTAAACAGCGTCATCTTATCTAGTATTATAGAAAGACTTATCTAGGGCTTATGTTCCGTTAGAAAAACACTTAAACAAAAGGTTAAAATTAAAATAATGAATTTCAGACTTATTACACTAGCGACCCGATTATTACACTAGCTGTTGCACGCGACTTCGCTTGCGTGACTTTATATAATATAGCCTATGTTACTCGCTGATAATGTAGCTTTCTATAGGTGAAAGAATTTTCAAAATCGCTTCTCTATGGATCATCTAAACACAAAAATAAAGAAATCAATGTTTGATAAAAATGTAAGAGCAGTAAATGCACGTTGAATAAATGTTTATAAACCTTAAAAATGGGGCCCAGACGAAGCCTCGGTCAAAAGCTGGTCTTATATAAAAATCCGTGACGGTAGTTGCAAAACAGATATGAGTCATATAAAACAATCATATTTTACATGTATCCTCACGCATAAACTACCAAAGTTTTCTCCCCAAAATATATCATTTTGCACGTTTTAAGTAAACAAACGGTAAACAAAATACTAAAATAATGAGGAGGGTACATCGCTAAATCTGTGCCGTATTTATTATACAGGGTGTTCGCAGCTGCGCGCGAGAGATAGTATCGCATTTGAATACAGTATGACGGAGTTAAAGATAATGGAAATGCCATTATTTCGTTAATGCTTTAAGGCACTTTAAATTTCAAAGATAATCAAAAAATATTTTTCGTTATAACCATATATTTAATGATAAACAAACTGCATCAGTGCGAATCCGGGGACTTGTCTTTTAATAACGCGTAAGTATACTTACGCTGTATCTAAGTACTGCGTAAGTATACTTACGATAGTTTTTTATACTATAAAACTATTGTTAGTTTTGTTGATGTAGAGCTTAAGAAGCACCTGTGGCGTTGCTTGTGTTATAGGCGACGGTAGCCACCTACCGTCAACTGGACCATCAACCTGTCTGCTGACCTTAACATAAAAAATAAAAATAAAATAAAAAGTTATTCCCAGACTTTTTGCTAATTCTAAGTTTGTTTTAGTTATAATTTAACAAGTGATCTATATATATATATAACTTAAGCTTCGGTCCCCTGGGATTTTTTTTATTAAAGTATCGTATGTTATTTATTATCAATACTAATAATAAATCTGTAAGGGTCGGTCATGGAGTAAGTTACTTTGTTTTCAGAGATATCGTGTTTATAGGCTCTATACATGATACTGATACTAAATTGACCATTTTTAGAATTTTTTTCTGTATGTATGTATGTTCCTCCATAACTCTTAAACGAATTAACTGATTTTCATGAAACTTGGTAGATAAACATTTAGACGTACAGGACACAAGATAGGCTACTTTTTTTTCTTTTTCAATGCGGACGAAGTCGCGTGCGTGAGCTAGTATTATATAAAAATATAACAATATTAAAAAATAGTTGCTTTATGGATATTAATATAAAGGCACATCTAGTAACTGTTGATCCGTGTAGTTTGTAGAACAACTCAGTAATTGCGTCACAACGTCCACCGCGTTGATTACCACATTATTTGTCTTTAATTAGCTCGCCGGTTACCAGATGGCGCTTTAAGTACATTACTACAATGTTACAAAATCAGTTTACAGTTTTCATTATTATACATTGTATTGTACAAGTATTAACTAAATTATAATTTTCAACAAAAGGATTACGCTAGTGCTCACATAATTACACGCAAACCTAACAGATTTGGTTATTATAATGTACAAGCTTTTGCCCGCGACTTCGTCCGCTTTCTTATAAGCGTTGATACATGAAAAATAAACACATGACAAAAATATAATATACTAGCTGTTTCACGCGACTTCGCCGGTGTAACTTTTTAAAACATAGCCTATGTTACTCGCTGATAATTTATATGATAATGTAGTCCTATTTGTGTTTTTGTATGTTTATAATGAATAAACTCAAAAACTACTGGGCCAATTTTGATAATTATTTCACCTATAGCAAGCTACATTATCAGTGAATAATGTAGGCTATATTTTAAAAATTTACGCGGGCCAAGTCGCGTGCAACAGCTAGTAATATATCTATATATATAAAAATCTCGTGTCACGATGTATGTTCGCGATAAACTCTGAAACTACTGAACCGACTTTGATCAAACTTCATAAGTATCTGTTATTTGGTCCAACTTAAAAGATAGGATAGTTTATATATCATTTTGTTTATTATTTTTTTGCAAATTATATAATATTATTAACATAGCGCCACCTGTTGATAGTTATTCAATACAGCAATTATTTATCTGTGAGTTCCATAATGTTCTCACAGATGGCGGTTTAAAGTAATTTATCGGCTGGATTGCAAAAAAGCACCCCAGGCGAAGCCGGGAGCGGGCCACTAGTAAATGAATAAAAAATAAAAAATAAACCAACTAACTTACTTTTGAATCAATAATAGTTAGGATGTTTGACATATGTATATAATTTCTGTAATTTTGTTATTATTAATACAATTAAACAGTATCGCGAATGAAGTTTCAAGTAAATTGTCATAACATAAACTTAGAAGATAGCTTAGCTTTGTACAATTTTGCCTTGTTAATGAAACCTTAAACAATGGAGGGAAATTGTGCACGAATTTCACAATGACCAAGCCTTTGCACCAAACGTATGGAACTCTATACATTTCCTAGATTGGACATGTAACGACTTGTTACTATTAGATTACATAGCCTCGCTCTAACGTATGATTATTTACACATTTGTATAGATAAATAATGAGAAACTATCTTATCTGAAGCTGTATCAATACTATATTACAAATGTGAAAGTAACTCTGTCTGTCTGTTACCTTCTAATGCCTTACTCAACTGATTACTCACTCTGGATAAAAGGTACTCAATGTATCCCTGACAACGTGTATGCAAAATTGTATGATGATCGGTTGAGCAGTTAAGGCGTGAAAAGGTAACAGACAGACAGAAAGAGAAATATTTTAAAATTGTTTTTTTATATATATAAGTAGATTGTATAGATTAGTATATATTAAATATGTGACTTATACTTCATATAAGACTTATACTTCTTGACGACACGTTTGGTCTAGTGGTTAGTAACCTTAGCTGTTAACCAAACGGTCGCAGGTTCGAATCCCGCTAGGGGCAAATGTTTATGTGTAACATTTTACTTTTGTACCTGAGTCATGGATGTTTGTATCTAATATGTATGTATTTACAAAAAAAAAGTAATCTATGTAGTATATCAACTGTCTGGTATCCATAATACAAGCCTATAGTTGCTTAATTTGGAACTAGATGGTGCTGTGTGGAATGTGTTGATATATTTATTTATATTTATTCATTTATATATTGATAACAAAAGCTATTTTTTTAAAGAATAGTCAAACGACATATAAAAATACAATTAAACGAACGTGTACGTCGTAGCAGGTCGTAGCATTGTCGTAGCATTTTAAATTTCGTAGCAGGCACGTAGCGATTGTTGTAGGAGGCACGTAGCAACTGAAGCGCCTACGCTATGAATGCTGGCTACGTAGGATGCATATGGCCTTGTTCGAGATGCATACCTAGACCTACTGTTTGCATAGACCTTCTACAATCACAAGCAAATAATTTTTTTACATTTTTTTAAATCTTTTGTTTGCTCACAGAAATATTAGCACTTTCACTAGAAATAGTGATGTTTAAAGTTTGAATACTAGAAACAAACATAGGCTTCAACTGCATAAAACTCGTCTTCACAAGGTTGGCAACTCTTTTATGGGACAATGTGCACGCTTCTACAACAGGTTTCTTGCTAACAATTATCTGTGAATAAATTTAAAGTTTATATTAAGAAAACCCTGTGCAAAAAAGGTTATTATAGGATACCAGATTATATAAATGATGAACGTTCTTGGAGTTGAATATAGTTGAATATTGTGTTATATAGGTTGCTAAGTATTGTTACGTGTTATGTTGTAAATTGATTGATTAATTTATGAAAAGAGCAACTAGGGGGGTTTCTTGCCGAGTTCTTCCCCCTAGAAGCAGCTTCCGAACCGGTGGTAGTTTGTAATTGTAAAATAATGTTGACGAGGATAAAGGTTTTATAAAAAACTTACAAAATGATTTATTATTATTTATTACACATACTTCTATATATATATATATATATATATATATATGTGTGTGTGTGTGTGTGTGTGTATGTGTGTTTTTTTTATTCTATAAATTAGCATAAGCCGCTAGTACTTAATGAACTCTTTTTCGCAACCTGTGGTATGCAATGAAATGTTCTTTTATATAAAACACTAGTGACTCGCTTGTGGTAAAACAGAAGCGGACAGCGACTTTATTTTATGACTAGCTATTGCACGCGACTTCGTTCGCGTAACTTTATAAAATATAGCCTATGTTACTCGCTGATAATATAGCTTGCCAACAGTGAAAAACAGTCCAGTAGTTTCGGAGCCTTTTTTTATTTTGTTGAGGGGGGGAAATCACAGTTTACGGATTGCCCTTCGCCGACTAGGGCAGTCGACGAAGGGGTATGTGGGACTCGCCCGGCGACACGCCCTATCGCCGGGCACTACCGCACTAAAACCCCCCCATGTTCCACCATCGGCCGCAGATATGAGACCCGGAATCACAGCGAGGCCTTGTCTCCGGGCCCCACAATCGCCGCCGTGTCCTTGCGGACTCACCTCCCTATGGCGACCCATAGGAACATCAGTGGGACACCACACCTCTCGTCAGCAGCTAGGCTGCGCTCCACTCAAGTCCCGGACGCCAGATGCCCTACTCCGGCGCCCGGATCAGCCGGCCGACGCCGCCGCAGCGACGTACACCGGCTCCTCGACCCTGTGTGAGGCAGTCTTTGTGGGGGCCGGATTTTACCCGGGAGCCGCACACGCCACACCCACGTGCGGATTCAGCCGGAACCGTAGACCTCAGACAACTGGCTAGGAAGGCTTCGGTCGCCGGATTTTACCCAGGATCCACCCACTGGGCGGGTGGGGGATCAACCGGAACCGTACCCCACAGACCCCTTCTCTGACCCAGGGTGCACTCCGCCACGAGCTCCTCTGAACGGAGCCCGCTCGGAGCACACGGTGTGGGCCTTCTTGGTCCCCTCGCCAGGAACTGGCGAGGGTAAGCCCCCCCACCACGTCAAGGTCGTGGGGGGGGGGGGGGGGGGTTTAGTTTCGGAGCCTATACAATGCAACCAAACATACAATCAATCAAATCATTCCTCTTTATAAAATTAGTATAGACAAACATAGAAATATTCTCTCTTAATAATATTAGTATATATAGATTACTTTATACCTCCTTAAAAATCAAATTTCTAACTCAAAACTTTTGAATATTTTATCGTGTTAAAATAAAAGACCTTAATTCAAACCCACGTCAGTAAAAGTGCCAGTTAGCACCTAATTATCCTTCAGTTAATTCAGTTCAAACAAAAGGATACTGTGAGCCCTTATTAATTATGGCGTGGGCTTATTTTACTTCGGGTCCGACGGGAAGTGTGCGCCAGATAGTTATTATGTGAGGCTCGCACATTCAGTAATAACAGGGAGGCTGCAAGGACTATATACGGCTCTTTTTACAAAACACACATATATATATTTGTTTAGGATAAAAACACAATTTTCACGTAAAGATTAATTAAGTTATTCAACGGTTAAAATGCAACATCCGCCTTCCGTTCCGGTCGTAATTCAATTTGAACAAAATTTGTTGGGATTTATTCATTCCATGCGAGCGTATGGAATAAATACATTGAATACTTTTGGTAATATATTTTTATATATTTTTTGAATGGATTTACTAAAAATTATATTATAAAACTTTGTAGGTACATTCATATTGTTTTTATGTTAAGGTCGACAGACAGGCTGACGGTCCATTTGATCCACTAGCAACGCCAAGGATGGATAGAGAAATGGACTCTGACATCCCTTACTCACTCACCAAAACACAAAAGCACACATGCTGTTATTAAAAAATATATATCAATTTACGAGAAGCATTTCGAGGTTTATCCAAACTTTAATATTTATAAAGAGTTATTTCGTTTTATATTAAGTATATATTTAAAAAAAAAACATCTTTTCCAATACGCCACATGGTTTTATAACGCCGGGCGTTAGTTTTCTTAATTTTAGAGGATCCCTTGGGACCAGCACTTTTTTTTTCTAGATGAAAGGTAGGTACCCTATATCCTTTCCTATATACTTGACAACGTGTATGCAAAATTTCATGATGATCGATTGAGAATTTAAGGCGTGTAAAGGTAACAGACAGACAGACAGACAGACACGGTTACTTTCACATTTATAATACTAGTGGCCCGCTCCCGGCTTCGCACGGGTGCAATTGTTTACTCAATCCAGCTGATAAAATTACCTTACATCGCCATCTGTTAGAATCTTTTGGAACTCACAGATAAATAATTGCTGGATTGAATAGGTATCAACAGATGGCGCTATGTTAATAATATTATATAATTTGCAAAAAAAAATAAACAAAATGAGATATAAACTGTCCTGTCTTTTATGTTGGACCAAATTACATATAGTTACAAAATTTTATCAAAATCGGTTCAGTAGTTTGGGAGGTCATCGCGGACAAACAACGTGACACGTAATTTTTATATATATAAGGATTATTATTAGGCAATATTATAATATTAGTATGGATTTTGTAGAATTTCGAAAACTTATTTAAATAATATTTGTGGTATAACCGCTGATAGAGACTCTGGTTAAGTTTATTCGGTAGTTTGTAAATGTAGGTAACTCGCCAACATTCCCTGAAGCTGGGAACACTAAACTTCGGTAAAGCAAAGATAAATTATTGCACTGTAAGTGAATAGACAAACACAGTATATAGGCAAGACGCGGTGTGAAACCTGTGGTGATATTATAAAAAGGTTGAAAGTACACCACGGGTACTGCCAGTCTCTATGCTGCTGACCATAATAGAATTAAAGATAACGATAGGGAAAATAGAAAAAAAAAGTTATGTTAATGAAAAAATAAAAAAACTAAAACAAAGTGTGTGTGTGTAAGCTCCGACGCACGACAGGAGTTTAAGCGGTTATAAAATACATAATAAAAATTATAAAAACACTAGCTGAACCGGCAAACGTTGTTTTGCCATACAAAAAAAAATATCACTTAGGGGTATGAAAAATAGATGTTGGCCGATTCTCAGACCTACCCGATAGGCACACAAAATTTCATCAAAATCGGTCCAGCCGTTTCGGAGGAGTTTAACAACAACAACGCGACACGAGAATTTTATATATAAGATTTACCATAACGAATTAATATCAGCGCCATCTCTGTTCGATTTATCATACATGATTACCGGTACCATCTAGGTTTCGCATAGATGTATTATTACGTAACATATTCTAGTTTCAGAGATATTGTGTAGATGGCGCTAACATTAAAACTAACGCGTAACGTGTGACACGTGACAAATTTGATTTAACTCCCATAAATTTTCATACCTCGGGCTTATATATGAAATCTATTTTTAAGGAGTAAACTACAAAAAGCATATCTTTATATACTCATATAGTATAAAATAAATAGTAATTGCCTTCTGTTCCTCTGTATGGACCCTTAGATCTTTTAAACTATTTTATTTATTAACTATGAAACAAATTTACTTTATGCAGTTTTCACTAATGGAAAGAGCGTTAAACGAGTTATGTTATATAATTTAAGTTATAAGTTATATTATTAAGTTATATAATTCAACGCAGACAAAGTCGCGGACACCAGCTAGTGCATAATAAAATAAAAATAAAATCAATTTGTAAAATATGTTGGACTTCCAAATACAGCGTTTTTGTGAGAATAACTTAACTTTAGTTACTGTTTCTAACTTAACGCCGGTAGTTTTGAACTAAGTCGATAGATATAAATCATTTTCTATCATAAGTTTAGAAGCAATTTTCATAATTACACTCGGGTGTAATTTGCCGAATACATATACAGCATATTTGGCATCATAACATATCTGCCGTGTCACACCAATTTCATGTAACTCGAAAAATACCATTTTGAGAAAAATGACAGAAGGAAATTTCCATGTTTTCCTCATATCTGGAGGTTAACATAATTTTTTTTTAGGTTAATGGTCTTTACTATCATTACAAAAGGTTTTTTTAAATGTAATACTGGATGTATCTTTTTATATAACCCGTTTTAGTTTTGAACCAACATAGAATCCCATACCAAACGTGTTAAAAAATAGTCAATTATAAGTTTAAAAAATAATCTATTTCTATGAATTGCAGTCTTCTATAAGGAAAGACTGTTAGTTTTCCATCAGAAAGTTATGGTTTGTAATGCCAATCTCTTTTATGTAAGGATACATCAATGCGCCATTACAAAACTCTCAAAAATGCGAGTTACGTGCAAGTGCCATATTAATAATTAATATGAAAAAAAAAATTATAAATGATAGTATACACTATATAAAAAGGACCCCAATAATTCGATTAAGCTTTGTTACGCGTAACTCATGTATCTTAAGATACAGTAGATTACATAAAAGTGATATACAGAAATATATCACTTTTATGTAATCAGGGTAATTACATAGACGCAAAGTTGCTGTCTATGTGCCTTTTATAAGATGTACTTTGGAGAGTGTGCTCAGGAGCTGCATGAACTCATACCGCCTTCCCCTTTCTTCCATCGGACATACAGACATACGGCTGGTTACCATCCTCATCTTGTCGATATCCCTCTTTTTCGGACCAAGCGCTTTTAAACATCCTTTATAATGCGCACTTTCAAGGTTTGGAACTCCCTACCGGCGTCTGTGTTTCCGAACTCATATAACCGAAATCTTTTCAAAGTTAGAGTGAATAGGCATCTTCTGGGTGAGCTCGCTCCATCATAGACCTCATCTTCGCTACACGGCTGGATGCTGGCCAAGAGCAAACTCATCTCTATTAAAAAATGGGGTCTACAGAAATGAATACAAAGGTCTATTCTTCTAGATCTAGAATCTTGAATACTAGCAGAGAAGAAAATACTTTGTTCACCTAGATGTTGTACCACGGACAATACCTGAATGCATTAACAAAATATTACTTCACCTAACTCCTCGGAATAATGATTTATAGAAGTATTACATTGAAGAGCTTTGAGTGCAGGAGACGTGACATCATGTCTTTGATTTAATGAAGTGGACTTTGCTAACAGGAACTGCAAACGTTTCTTCGTCATTATAACTCGAAACTTTGTTAATTGCGTTGCGTATTATCGGAGACGCAGTACGTGAAATTTTGGCACTCACAGAGGACTGAGTGTGTGCAAAGTTGAAATGTTTCCGTAACTTTATTTTGATTAATAAAACTGTTTAAAACGGTGTTGGGAATTCGCGTTTGTTAATTTTATTCCTCGAATAAATGTATATCTTAAATGTATATTATTTGGGTTCATATTACTTCGTTGTCATTAAAAGTATGTAAAAATAAATTTTGAGTTTTTTTTTCTCCTTTGTTTTGAGCCAATATTATTTTTTACTAACTGTTGCACGCGACTTTGATTTTTTGCAGAATACGGTTCAGTCACAATATGTATGAGTTCACACGTGTACACGATTTTTGAGATCCGGCAAATAACCGAGACGGGCATGACTTTACATCCGATTTTGCGACTGCAATCGGACGCGACACACGGCAAAAAACCGAATACGGTTCAGTGGCAATAGCATTCTAAGGCTGTACCCGCATTGCGAAATTCCACCGCGCGATTTTTTCCGCAAAATTCTGTGATATATAGAAATTGTATGGAGCTGCACGCACTCGCGAATAAAAAAACTCCATACAATTTCTATATTGCGGAAAAAATCGCGCGGTGGAATTTCGCAATGCGGGTACAGCCTAATACTTGCGTTCACACGAGCGCAGATCCTGTTTTTTACCGAATGCGGCAAGTCGGGTGGCGGGTGCGCACGCGCGGGGTAGTGAGGGACTGAACGCTTTCCTGCAAAAAACCGTATTGCATATTCACACGGTACACGCACCATTCGGTTTTTTGCAGGAAAGCAAAATCGGATGCCGCCTAAACAAAGCATTCGGTTCTGTCGTGTACGGTAAAAATCCGATTCGGCAAAACGTGTCTCTGTCTGAACGTAGCGTATTACGTTGTCTTCATTGTACTTATTAGGTTGTATTTGTGTTAGTTCTAGTTGAAAGAAAAGTAAACAACAAAAGCTCAATTCGAGCGAATTATTAAGGGATTAATGGAAAGACGAAGCTCAACCAACTCTTGAAACTCTAAGATCCTGCATTAAGGGTTATCGAGAAAGTTGTTTGCTTGGGTTCGTATACTTTAAGCGGATGTCTAGTTACGCGCGTGTTCTGTTTATCAATGACAACAATGCTTAACAATCTTAGACATGTCACGCAAATCGCAACCTTATGAGTATAAATAAAGGGTTCAAATAAGTAGGTCATTTTTCAAAAGCAATCAATTAGTTTTAAGTTGTAAAAAAGTCAATATTTTAATGTTAAAATAGTCAGACAGGCTGACGGTTCAGTAAGCAACGCTATATGTGCTGCTATTGCACTGCCCATAATAGTAGGATGAAGGATATCGAAATGGACTCAAAACAACGGAAATGGACTCAAAAATCTTTTATTTACTCACCAAAACAGCAGCACACATGCTGTTCTTTGACGGTGCTTTTCTATAAGAATGATTATTGCCGCCAGGCAGGCTGCCCAAATTACTGCCAATTGCCAAATCCAGAAAACTTTCTGTCGTGAATCTAACCCGAGACCTCTGAAACGGATTGCTAAGGCTCGATCTTAAACCAAAAGACCAAAAGACCAAAAGACCTCAAAATATTTCACTAAGTATTACCGGTTTTGACACTGTGTAATATTTTGTTTAAACTCAAATACAAACTTAGCTATTAGAGGCCTATTATTTTTTTTGCTTATTATATTAATAAACCTTTCGTAATAAAATATCTAACTGATGGTGAAAACCGCATCAAAACCGTTGCGTGGTTTAAGGGAGTTAGCGGAAAATTTATTAACTTAAAAATTGGTTTAAGTTATAAGTAACAACATGAACTTTATGTGTGTCTAAAATTACCCCCAAAACAATATCAGTAAACAGCGTAACAATGGCTAAACAATTAAACGCAGTTGACAAATAGCTCTCCTCATAAACGAGCCACAACTGACATGTGTCAACGCTGTCAGTTATGGCGCCAATTTTCGTCGGCGTCGCGGCTAATATCACGAGGATTCTGTGACATTTCATCGCTATAACATTCCCCTGTTTAGGAAAGTTTGCAACGATACATATTCCACGTCATAGAGTACCTAAGGTGTTTCCATACAGTATTCATATTAAAACCGCACAGGTGCAATTTTTTTTTGCAGGGTATATCTATCTTCTAATATATAAAATTTTCGTGTCGCGGTGTTTGTTGCCAAACTCCTGCGATACGGCTGGACCGATTTTGATGAAATTTTGTGTGCTTATCGGGTAGGTTTGAGAATCGGCCAACATCTATTTTCCATACCCCTAAATGTTAAGGGTGGTCCACCCCAATTTTTTTTTTTTCATTTTTTGGCAAAACAACGTTTGCCGGGTCAGCTAGTAAATATATACAAACCTTCCAATAATGTCTATGCGTAGAAGTCTCGTCACCTTTAAAAAATATTTGTGCATTGAAACTCTTATGCTTTGAAACGCCATAACCTAATGACCTTGTGCTTTGAAACCCCATAAGCTAATGACCTTATGCTTTGAAACCCCATAAGCTAATGACCTTTTACTTTGAAATCACATAATCTAATGACCTTTTACTTTGAAATCACATAATCTAATGATCTTGTGCTTTGCAACTGCATAAGCTCATGACCTTGTGCTTTGAAACCATATAATCTAATAACCCCCTAACCTAACAACAGAATATGTACTAAATATTTTCATAAAATTTATACATCCAACACAAAAAGAATTATTTATTAGATAAATGAATTATTTCAATTCTGAAACAGCAATACAACAAAAACTTGTATGAAGTTAGTAAACGTTCCGTCCTAAAACAATGTTTCGTTTCACACCGGTTATTACTGGAGTCCCTTGTCAGAGACCTAATAAGATAAAGATGTCATCGTTTGACACATATTGCGGCAGCCATGACAGTTTGCTTTGCTCAATTGTGGGAGACGATTCGACGGTATCCTATTACTGGAATAAAGTTATTTAAAAGTGATATCAATACTAATAATAAATCTGTAAGGGTCGGTCATGGAGTAAGTTACTTTGTTTTCAGAGATATCGTGTTTATAGGCTCTATACATGATATTGAAACTAAATTGACGATTTTTAGAATTTTTTCCGTATGTATTTATGTTCCTCCATAACTCTGAAACGAATTAACTGATTTTCATGAAACATGGTAGATAAACATTTGGACGTACGGGACACAGGATAGGCTACTTAATATTTTTCAAAGCGGACGAAGTCGTGGGCACCAGCTAGTATTGTATATACATATTACTTCAGTACATCTATACTTACTCGTATAATAAAATCGTAAACGAGCCGTGTTTACATTGAATATTTTGAAAAAGTCTTCCCCTACTCACACCAAAATACAAAAGCACACATTCTGTTATTTAACAGTGATCTTCTGTATGGGGGTGGTTACTGTCGCCAGACGGGCTGCCCAAATGACTACGTAACACACTATGATCTGCCAATACTTTCCAAACCAAATTTAAAAAGTTCTTATGTAAAGTTAATTCTGCCGGGAATCGAACTCTGGAACCCTAGAACGGAACATTAAAGCAACCTTAACCGCTCATCCAACGGGCTTGTCATATTTACAAAAACCTGTAAAAGTTCACTGACCATTTTGCTGATAAAAATTCTTTTCTTCTACATTTTTACACGACAGAAAAAAAAAACTAAAACTGAGCGTACTTTTAGTAAAAGTGTAAAATTGCAATGAAAATTTTCAAAAATACAAAGTAAAAATAACAAATCTGCAGAGGAAATTTCTCTGTTATTATAACGTACTAATTTTTGTATAAAAATGTGCCCCTATCTGTTCTAATTACTTTAAAACACGGACTGCTTACTTTAATTAAGTTTGTACCAAAATACATGTCTTCCGGTAGGGATGGGACACTTAAATGTCGATAGACTTCGTTCAAACTTCTTGTGGCTAATGCTGTATATTATCTATATATATAAAATTCTGAGGAGTTTGGTCACAGTGCTTGTAACCAAACTCCTCCGAAACGGCTTGACCGATTTTTATGAATTTTTTTGCGTATATTCGGTAGATCAGAGAATAGGTCGTAAACTATTTTTTATACCCCTAAGTGATAAGGGTGGTGGGCCACTCCAAAATTTTTTTATATGGCAAAACAAAGTTTGCCGGGTCAGCTAGTTATATTATTATAAATAAGTAATAAATAAATAAAAAATAAACTAAGTTGGTTAGGTTTGATTATGCTAAATAAAATATACGTTTTTAAATTATTTTTTTCATGTCAAGTTCAGTCAGACAGGCTGACAGCCCACTTGATCACTTGGCCACATGTAGCTATCGTCAAGTGCGGCACAAGCGCTGCCGAACATAGTAGGGAAGCGATAGGGCAATGACTCGTTCATCCCTTACTAAGTTAACTAAACAAATAAGCACTCATGCTGTTATTGCACGGTGGTCTTCAATAAGGGGCTGATTATAAGTTAGTAAGTTTAAAGAAGCCGCTTTCGGTTTTTAAGTGTAGGTACTTACATCTCTATGGTTTTATGTGTGATTATTTGTTATAAACTGCTGTATTGATGATGATAGCACCAGTGAATAGTGTTTTTTTTTTCGCTTAATTAATAATCACTTTTTGATCTTAAAATGGCATACCATTTGAAGCCCTAATTGGCTTCTCCTTTACACTAACTCCTTTGCACGGGATAAAAGTATAGGATAAAAGAATTTTATCGTTTTTTATTGAGAGAAAATAAAATATCCCTTTATCATATGATTGTCCCCTAATCCTTGTTAATTTTCTGGAACCAGTCTAACCTGGAGTCTAGGACAGATGCTTGAATTCTAATTAAGAAACTGGTCCATTTATCGACATCTTATAAATTTATCGACACTTTTCTAATAAACCGGTCACATCACTACTGTTTCTACTAGACTAATTTTAGTACCGGAACAGACTTCATTTTCTAAATAAGTTTCATTTTGAGTAAATTCACTTAGGCGATTACATTCTTGCACAGTTTTTGAAGACGAACAAATGGAAAACACATTTTATAAGTGATTGCTTTTTTATATATTTTCTAAATATTTACAACTTTTCATTTAATAAAAATATAGGTAATAGAGTAAGATATATAGATTTTTTTTAAATCTTAAACAAAAAGCATTGTTTTTATTTTTGTTTGTAACATTGAATAAAATCAAAAACTACTGGACCGATCTTAAAAATTCTTCCATCTACAGAAAGCTACTTTATCAGCCAGTAACATAGGCTATATTATATTTTATAAATATAATATGTTACTATGTTACTAGCATAGATATATACACATTATTTTATACTTTAAGATTACGTATGAAGATTTAAGGTTATAATTATGTCAAATATCCTTGTTACTAATGCCAAAGAAGTATAATACTTTACTATTCTATTATTATTATTATTATTAAATAAAAGTATGGGAAGTGAGATATTATATGTATATGCACGATTTAAACTTCCAAAAGGTTTTTAGTTACTGAAAGACTCACAATAAAACACTTCACTCTATTTTAGATTCTTTTGTGATATAGAGCGGTAGACAGACTACTTGTAAACATATCATCTATTATATCACTTGGTACTATTACATCATGTAAAAATCTTCAATTAGAAATGAATAATATACACAAGCATGCCGCGTGACTTCGCCTCTTTCACGACGACTAATAGTGTGTACAAAATTTTCACATTTACAAAGTACTAGCTGTTGCACACGACTTCGTCCGCGTAATTTTATAAAATATATCCTATGTTACTCGATCATAATCTATCTTTGTATAAGTGAAAGAATTTTTAAAATCGGTACACTAGTTTTTGAGTTTATTCATTATATACAAAAATACAAATATTTTCTCTTTATAATCTATATATATATATAAAATCCTCGTGTCACAGTGTTTGTAACCAAACTCCTCCGAAACGGCTTGACTGATTTTTATGATTTTTTTTTGTGTATATTCTGTAGGTCTTAGAATAGGTCGTAAACTATTTTTTATACCCCTAAGTGATAAAGGTGACCCACGCCAGTTTTTTATTTTTATTTTTGGCAAAACAACGTTTTCCGGGTAAGCTAGTATTAATATAGTATACATTTAATGAACATATGCCTCCATCACACAATGAACAATTCATTACGGCCTGAAAAATGCCGTGAAAAGAGCTTATTAATTTCGTGAAAAATTTATTTAGCCCTCCCTTTGTGAGATTTACTATTACTCAAAATTACATTTCATTCCTTTTAATTAAAACATTCTTTTAATTATAAACCTAATTAATAAAAACATTATTTTTAATGTTTACAACAATTTAACCATTTAAATATTTTTAATTAACGATTATCTAAATTCTTCACTTAATTTAAAAAAAAATGTTGATATAAATCCTAATTAATATTTTAAATTAGAAACACAACAGCACAAGTGCTGTTGTTTCACGGTGACCTTCTATGAGGGGGAGGCTACCCAAATGACTGTGAAACGCAGTGTGCCCTACCATTACTTTGAAAAGTTAAATTCAAAAGTTGACCTTGTCGGTAATCGAACCCGGGATCCCTGGAGACAAAGCCCACCCATTGAACGGGCTCGTCAAGTCCGAAATATATATGACTACCTGTTGCACGCGATTTCGTCTGCTAAACTTTATAAAATATAGCCTATATTACTCGCTGATAATAAAGCTTTCTATAGGTGAAAGAATTTTTAAAATCGACGCAGCAGTTTTTGAGTTTACACATTACAAACATACAAAAATACGAATATTCTCTCTTTATAATATTAGTATAGATAAATTTCAACTTTTAAAGGCAAGGTTGTAAAGAAAACATCTGTCAATTAACGCTCCAACAGAAGAGATCTTTGTAAAAGAGCGAACTGCATGGGAAATCACGACAAAATAATTGCCTTCAAAATCAAGCACACAATCGAGTAACATTGTTAACTGCAATATAGTTGATTGGGTGGCCGCTGTACAGTCGCGCTCACAAGTGCAGATGCTCTACAAAATCCAATTTCGCCTCTACGAGAAAGTTTTCTATATGATTATACAATATGGATCGATTGGTTCAAACCATTTTGTTGACATTTGAAATGTTCTCTCTCTCTCTCTCTCCCCACTCTCTCTCTCTCTCTCTGCCTCTTCAGTCTTGAAGGTTAGCCGTCAACTTTCTAAACCAGTCAGTGTCAAGAGCAAACTGTAATAGACAACTTCAGTGCACTCTCGGATATTTCACAGCCATAACTTCCCTTCCACCTTATCCATCATAATAAACCATCATAATTACAAATCTATAGTACCTAATATTATAAGAGTATTTTTCAAAATAAATGTACGTAACGAAATAGTAAACAATGTTTACTATTTAGTTACATCTAAGGACTACTTCGTAACAATATTTCGTTACGTACGTTCAAAATAAATGTATTTTGAAAAATACTCATAAAGAGAAAATATTTGTATTTTTGTATGTTTGTTACGAATAAACTCAAAAATTACTGGACCGATTTTAAAAATTCTTTCACGTTATCCACGAGTAACATAGACTATATTTTATAAAGTTACGCGAACGAAGTCGCCTGCAACAGCTAGTATGTAATAAAATGTTAAATTTTTAGCAGTAAGCTGACACTAGGTGCTAAGGTACTAAGGTACTCAATAAATAAATATTAATGAAACTTAAAATAAGTTACAAAAAAAAATTGTGAGTGATTTTTGTACAATTTCTTTTTGTAAGTTATTTAGAGTTTCTTTATTATTTTTATTTATTGAGTAACTTAGCGCTCTGAACCTGTGGTCCCGGGTTAGATTCCCGCCAGGGCCAACTTTGGCACTTGGAAACAGAACAGAAAAACAAAGAAACGTCAGAAATTGCATTAATTTTCTCCGCGGCCAATACAATTATTTTTTACTTGCTAGCGAATAAATTGTGTCATTCGATGGCTATTTAAATTAAATCTCTACCTGACTGTACCTCCATGGGATAAGTCCTGCAAAAAATTGTTATTTAAATATAATAGGGATTTCGCATTACGTCGTGGCCTGTACCATTAACAATATGGTAGAACGACAAGGCATTTCCGATATAAACTATTAAGCTCGTTAGCGTGATTGTCTGTCTGCTTTATAGAAATGCAATAATAATTAAGCCTTTTAACTTTACAATATAACATTGCAGTCAATGTAGGACAAAAAATATTAAAATTTATTCAGAAATATGACATTATTCTTTTGTGTAATATTAATGCGAGAAGGTTTATCTATAGCTAAATAAGTAAACTAATTACATGATTTTTATTAACAGATATTTTATACAAATAAAATTTGTTTAAAAGACAAAATATAAGATATTAACTGTTGCTCACAATTTCGTCTTTGCAACTTAAAAAATTAATGTCCTATGTTACTCGCTGACAATGTAGCTTTCTATAAGTGTATTAATTTTTAAAATCGGTCCAGTAGTTTTTGAGTTAATTCAATACAAACAAAAAATATAAAAATCAAATATTCTCTTCTTAATTGTCTAATTCTTAATTGTTTAATTGTCTCTTTAATTAGTATCAAGTAGTATAGGCTCATAGTCATGCTAAACTTCAAAAGAGATGTATCTTTAAAGGCATTGATCTCCTAAACGAGTGGTCCAAATAATCTAAAATATATATTAATGTTATGAGTGTAATATAGTCAAGAAAAAAATCATAGGTTTTTTTTTTAATTTTTAAAGAAAATAAATCAAAAATCATAATCAAGTAAGATCTTTTAGAATGCAATGGATTTTGAATTCAATATTTTTATGTAAACGAGTTAATTCTGTTTAAATAAAAAATTCGTAGCACAGCTACGAAGCTACCGTAACGGCTACGATGTGTGAAACCGTAGCGTGCGCTACGCCGTAGCACATGTAGGCTTTGGGCCGCTACGCCTCGATTGCCCTACGTGAGCTCATTTGAAATTCGGTTTTAAACACGGTTCGTGCTAAAATCTTTAACAATTTAGCTGTGATAACATATAATTATGGCTTTTACAGGCGCCGATAAGTTTAAACTTACGTAATTATGCTGAACTGCTTTCTATAATTTTCTTATACGGCGTCTTATTAGATAAAACTGGTTTTTACTGTCCATAAAGGAAACTTTACATCCAAGTTAGTACAAGGTGTTATAGAGGTTCTACATAATAGTATACTGTGTTATATAGAGGTTGACTTTTTCGGAGAAAAATATGGGTTGCTTTTTAAATTTCATATTTCAGTTATAAAAACATTAACATTTCAATACTTAATTTCAAATTATGTTTAGCAAAAAATAAACATATAATTAAATCAAATTATATTTATTTCTTTTGTATAAAACATTGTTAGTAAATATTCAAATTATTTTGTAATATAGAATCACAATGTAGAATCTAAAATAACTAGACGAAGTAATTTATTGCAAAGACCAAAATGTAGACTAGAACTATATAGTAGAAATGTTCAAGTTATATAAATTAAAACGTACAATAAACTTCCCAATATTGTCGGATCCTATGTTTACAAGAACTTTAACTTACATATACAAAAATAAATTTAGAAAAAAAAAACAGAACTTTATTAGACTGTTGCTGTTTAATAATAATAATAATAATGATTTATTTGCTGAATATAGGTTACAATAATGGTTTTATAAAAGATATTTCTCACTACATTCTACCCTTCGAGGGTGTGCAAATATTTTAAGTACACTACATAAGAATAAAACTAATTAGGTAATATTGCTAATTATTACATTGAATTGTCAGACATATAATCTTTAACACTATAATAACATTTTTCGACGAGTAATTTCTTCATTTTCTTCTTTAATAAATTAATATTGAGTTCTTTAATAGAGTTTGGAATTTTATTATATATAACTGGCGCTTGACAAAAAACACTTATGTTTTACTTAAGTTATGACTTAAGTTTCAATTCATTTATTACAATAAAACATTATATTTGCATGCCCTTGTCGGGTAGAAGATACTTTGTAATGTAACTGCTGTTTATTAATTAAGATCATGTAAGGATATGATTTTGCAAATAAGGGTATTTGTAATATATGATATTACAATATTAAAAAATCGCATACCATTTAAAGTGAAACTTATGCTTTATTATGCACTAGCAGAACCCTATATACAGTATGGACTTAGTAGTTATGGTCGAACCTAGAAAAGTTATTTAAACAAAATCTACAAACTACAAGTAAAAATTCTAAAAACATTAGTCTCAACTAAAATTAAAAATAAATACTACGACGATGAGAACGGCCTTTTTAAGCACTGTAAGATTTTACCAATAAAGAATCAGTTTTCTTTTTCAATACTGAAAGAAAATTTTTTTAACGAGTCCTTAAAAAAATTGGTGGAACAGCCTGTATGCACTAGAGCTATTTCAAAAAAGCGATTACGTACACAGCGCGTAAATAATACGTATGGCGAAAGGACTACCGCTTACATTGTCCCACACCTTATCAACGGCCTACCTTCAGATCTATGTAACAATATATCGATTAAAAATATTAAATTTAAGTTAAAGAAATATATAATTAATAATAATATTAATAATAATTAATAGTATATAGTTAGAATTATTAATAATTTCAAATGATAAAACGAGATTAAACCTCAGTGGTTTTTAGTTTTATCGTTTTACATCTTATTTTATATATTAGCCCTTAAAATTGTTAAAATTATAAATAAAAAAAATAAAAATTTAGTTATTTTTTTATTAGATGGGTTTGCTCTTGGCCAACAACCAGCTTTAATTAAATTAATTTATTTAATTTAATTTAATTTAATTTAATTAATTTGATTAAATTTAATTAATTTAATTAATTTAACTTAGTTTAATTTATTTAACTTACTTTAATATAATTTAATTACTTTGATTTAATTTAATTAATTTAAGTTAATTAATTAATCTAAATTAATTAATTTATTTAAATTAATTAATTAATTTAATTTAATTTAATTAATTAATAAAATTTAATTAAATCATTATTTGACTCTTTAACAACGAAAACGTTCATTAAAATTATATATTTTTGTTCACAGTTAAGCCGAAATCGGTGGAGGTGGTAACTGGCGACGGCAAGACACTGACAGATGGCGAAATATTTGGACCACTGCTGGAAGAGAAAATCATCAATGTCAGCTGCATAGTGAAGGAGGGGAAACCCCAGCCTAAGGTCGTTTGGTACTTCAACGGGAAGGAGAGGCTTGATGGTGAGTCCTATATTAAAAGAGAACTAGTTGCGCCCAGTGGCTTTGCTTCCTTTATGGACAGGAAGGAAATGGGCTCTGGCATTCCTCACTCGCTCACCGAAACACAAAATCACTCATGCCTATTATTTCACGGTGGTCGCCTGTAAGTGGGTGGTTGCTGCCGCCAGGCGGGCTGCCCAAATGACTGCGAATAGCAGCTAGCCATGCCTTAAATTATTAAATAATGGTTAAAAAAATGTCACCTGCACTTTCGCATATTATATTTAGCCACAAAATATAAACATGCTATTCCGGGAATAGCGAAAATTGATAAAATAAATTCCCTGTCAATCGGCTGCGTTCCCGAATTGAAATGTCAAATCGGTAGATAGTACTTTTTGCTTTTAATGGGATTTCAAGAGTGCGAGACGACGCGGTCGCTTTGTGACATGCGGACGGACATATTATTCGCTTATGTATTGTATATTAGTTCATCACCAAAAATAAATTTTTTCAAGAAAGGTTTATGAATGTAATAAAACCTAACTAACATTTTATGTAAGTCAATTGTAAGTAGAAAAAAATATATTTTTGCCTACAAATCGCCGAAATTGTCCGCTTCTGTCTGTTTCTCCGCCAACTACTTCTAAGCCACACAACAGATTTTAATTCGGTTTTCACTAATGGAAAGAGGGATAAACGAGAACCATTTTATGTATATATAAAAAAAACTAGCCGCAACTTCTTGTTGCTTAACACACTTGCAATTAACGCTTGATCTCTTATTGCTATAACACTTTGGCCAGGCTTTAGTTTTTTTTTATTTTATTTTAGATGATCCTACGAGAACAGTACATTTTTTTTCTGGATAAAAGGTAACTCATTTCCTTTCCGATAATCCTGACAACGTGCATGCAAATTTTCATGATGATCGGTTGAGTAGTTAAGGCGTGAAAAGGTAACAGACAGACAAACAGATAGAGTTACTTTCATATTCATAATATTAGTATGTTCCAATTTGCTAGTTTCCAAAATTACTTCTTCGGGGAATTTGATTTTTGAAAAAAACTCTTGATAGTCTAATCATTAAGTCATCAATAAATAATAATCAGAGAAGCACATCTGCGCTAGAATATTTTTGTTCTCGATTACTCGTTACCCACTAAGATGTATTAAGATGTATTCTAATCCACACCTCGGTCCAATTAAACGCGTTCCCGCCAAAATGGGGCAATAACAGTGAGTTGTGGCGTGAATTACTCCACTTACACTGCTATACTTGCGATAAACATTAAATCAGTGGACGGTCCCAATTTGACGACACGTTTGGTCTAGTGGCTAGTAACCCTAGCTGTTAATCAAACGGTCGCGGGTTCGAATCCCGCTAGAGGCAAATGTTTATGTGTTAACATTTACTTTTGTACCTGAGTCTTGAATTTTTGTATTTATAATATGTATGTATTTACAAAAAAAAAGTATTTTATCAACTGTCTGGTATCCATAATACAAGCATTAAGTTGCTTAGTGTGGAACTAGATGGAGCTGTGTGGAATGTGTGAAGATATTTAAAAAAAAAAATTAAAAAAAAAAATTAAAAATGTGGATTAACTATGGTTGAACAAGAGGTTACCTGTCTGCTAAATTACTTTAGATATTGATGAGAAATATCTTTGCAGCGGATGAAACCGGCTGTTTGGCGTGGCGACCCCAACATTTGGCCACACATTTGCCAAATGTTGGCCACACATTTTTTGAATAAATATTTTTTGTTATTGTTAAGTTCAACAGACAAGCTAATGGTCCACTTGATGGCTACTGTCGCCTATAACACAAGTAACGCTATAGGTTCTGTAAGTGCGCTGCCGACCATAGAAAGATTAAGGATAAGTTATAAGGAAGGGATGGGGCAATGGGCTCTGTCATCCCTTAATCACTCACCGAAACACAATAGCACTTGTGCTGCTATCTCACAGTGGTCTTCTGTAAAATAATAAAATATTTTCACATTTGCCAGGTGTCCTGCGATGGCTCTTTTCTTTTATGTTAAGGTCGACAGACAGGCTGACAGTCCACTTGATGATCTACCGTTGTTTATAACACAAACAACGCCATAGGTGCTGTGCTGTAAGTATACAGTAGAATAAGGAATTAGGAAGGGATGTTTCATTGAGCTTTTGCATATCTATTAACTCACTGAAACACAACACAAGACAGGCTGATAGATTTCATAGGGCATCCCTTTAATCATTAAGTGATCTATCAGTCTGTCTGTTACTGTTTATCATGAAAAGTCGTACCAAAGAGTCCCGTCCACTAATTTAATGCAGTCGGTTAATACGAAAGTTACGCGAGTAATGGTGTGTCTGGAAACGTAATTTACGTATGAACAAAATGAGCCAGGTTAACTTAATTGGGAATAACAAAAGAATGATATTGCCTTGCTTTAACGGCACTATTAAAATTATATATAAAAAAGCTGTAAGTAAATCTATACTATTAATATTATAAAAGAGAAAAAATTTGTATTTTTGTATGTTTGTAATGAATAAACTCAAAAAATACGGGGGCGATTTTAAAAATTCTTTCACCTATAGAAAGCTACATTATTATAGCTACATTGTATAATCATTTACAAGTAGTTGTATAACATTAAAAATGGTGAAGCACTGGATTCAACTGGAATGGAGTTAAATCGCACCAGTAGTAGAGATGCAAATTTAATTATTGAATTTCAAGCAAAACTCGTTCCAGATGAATTATCGCACTCCAAACTAGGGCTGCCACAGATTATATTTCTACCATTTCTATACTAATATTATAGAGATGTTTTTTTTTTAATGTAGGAGGTAATTTTAGAAAATACTCATCCGATCGAAAATTTTGCAGAAATTTATTAAAACTAATGTTTTAATACAAAATCGAAGGTAGGAAAAACTATTGCGAATGAAATTTTTAATGTTAACACTAAAATCTCATCAATATATGATATTAGGATGGTTTACCTATAAACAATTGAGAAAAAATTACTGAATTATTCTGTCTGCATATTATATATGTATACACAGACCTATGGCGTTGCTTGTGTTATAGGCGACGGTAGCCACCTACCATCAAGAGAGTGTGGAAAAATAAGTCGGGCCCTGGAGGGAAGTTGGCTCATTTTACATAAAGGAGACATTCCCGTATTTTTAAAAAGAAACAAAACTGCATTCAAAGATTTTCAAATTCAAAGGTAATGTTTTGTTTACTACATAGGTATTCTTCATGGATATCTTGTACGACAGACGAGAGTAAGACCAAATTTTTTAATTTTAGTTGGTTTGAGTCCCGGGCGAGGCAAGCGAGTTTTAGAAAATCTTTGAATGCAGTTTTTTTTTTCTTTTTAAAAATAAAGGAATGTCTCCTTTATGTAAAATGAGCCAACTTAAGGATTTAAGGTAGTTTCCCTCCAGGGCCCGACTTATTTTTCCACACTGTATATATATAAAGTAGGCAACCCTATTTCAAAGTATTAAATCACATAATTACAACTTAAAATAAGTTTCGCTTCATATAATCTTCGCATTTAATATTTATTTTCATTTAGATAAATAAGACAACTATATGTTATTTATTTAGGGGTTATTTCATTATTTGCTCGTATATAAAAATTGCTCGTTTTCCCAAATGAAAATAATAATAATAACCTATTGTTAGCACCCTCTACTTCGAGTACAAAACCACTTTATTTTTATTTCCAATTGTTTTATCGTCCGACCGATATATCGTCCTTTGGCATTAAAACTGTATAATCTCAAAACCTAATTTTACAGAAGAGCTAATCGAAAAAAAATCAATTATTTTTTGTCTATTTTTTTCTTATTAGATATATATCAAATATATGCGTATTATATATCGTTAGAAGCATATTTTTAAGTAGCATTAAATGTTTTAAGTACTTTTATAATAAACTGAACACTAGATGAGTTATAAGCATATAAGTTACTTTTGAATATATAAAAAAAATATCAAAATATATTAAATATGGAATAAAACAACCATAAGTCTTTTTGCAACATACAACATGATGGATTGCGATTGTATTTTTGCAATAAAACATTTTTGGATTTTTTTTTTATTTTTGCTACTTTTGAATTTAGCAGCGATATATTATGAGAACTACAATTCTAACTATAACCTATCGTTCAACTGTTTAATACCTTTTTAATATAATGCCACCGAATGAATCTGAATGCATGACACTTTTTGAATGAATCGTCACACAGCTTTTTTCAATGAACTTCAGTCGACATAAATATCAGACGCGAACACCATTTTTATTTTAGAAAAAAAAAAAATTAGTTACAGCTCTATGAAACATTTCTCACAGAGAGATCAAGTTCGGTTTATATTATATTCACGAGTGTAATTTCAGATATCGAAAACGCACTGAGAATACAAGGTGGATACTTAAATAATAAGGCGCCAGATAAACCTATTCCATTTATGAAATATTGCCCGATACTGGCCAGTGTTAAATTTCAAAATGGCCCGTATTTTTAAATTTAACACTGGCCACTGGCCACTTTTAATAATTAATTTTAGTTAAAGTTTACACATTTATTTTAAAGTAAAGTATTATTAAGTATTAGGTATTTTATTTTATTATTATTTATTTATTTAAAGTATTATTTATTTTTAAGTATTTATTAGTTGTTTAACTTTTTAACTTCGACGCCCGACGCAAAAAGTCAAGGAAAATTTACTAACAAATTAAAATTTGAGTCCATTAAGTAGAGGAATTTTTGATATAAATTTCTAGAATATATTTAACACATATTTCTGTAGAATATATGTAAGTTTCTAGAATATATCGATGCGTGAAAGAAATTTTCGATTCCAATCTGTAGGTGGTGGATTCAAATTTTTTTTTAAATCTTCAAATTATACATAAATGGTAAGAGTTACAAAAAAAAGTTTCAGACAAATATTGTAGAGAATTTAGTTTTACATAAAAATGTTTATATAATATTTTTTACTAAAATTAATATTAACAGAGTTAGGGACTTTATAAGATAAAGAGTTGATACCTAGGTAAACCTGCAACCCTTGAAGCGTCTACCACTTACCATCAAGCAGGCCATCAACAGACCCTCACAACTTATACATAAAACAAAAAAAATTAATGCACATAAATTTCCTGTACAACATAAAATCTATACATATAATAAAATCGTAAACAAGATTAATTTTTTTTTTTAAAAAAAACTTGGATTTGGATGAAATTATGTACACAGATAGTTTATTATCTGGATTAATATATAGACGACTTTTATCCTGAAAATATGTTAGGGTTCCTGTAGGATTTTCAAAAAACGAACTACACCGCGTGCAAAGTTCATTTTACAAAAACTAAAACAATGCCCTTTGTGAATGACTCGTTGGCTGAAATAAGCTATTCATGGCTTAAGTGGAGTTTGAACCCATTCTTTAATATTCCAAGACTTAAATCCTTAGCCAAGTTTGGCTTTTCTCTTACAAGTTTTGATGCTATAATCGAACGGCTTGTGTCCGCTGAAAATATTTTATATCGCTAGAGATCGCGAGATCGGCTATACATTTATTACCTGTGAAGCGCCACAGAATACTAAATATATTGCGGTTCGATATTCGAATAAAGGCGCGCCTTCTACCTTCTATCTGTACTTATCGAACGCTCAAATTGTTAAATTATCTCTTAGCGACTCGCCTCTGGCTTCGAACGAAGTTGAATTTTACAAATATCTTTCAGCTTTCAAAATTTCAAAATTTCAGCTTTTTACACTCAGTAGTTTTGGCTGTGCGTTATTTTTTAACGTTGGGAATTATCCTTTTGGAAACCCGCCAGTGTAGGGGACACTGCGGGGTCGTGGATTTAAACAAAATATTATGTTATTACATGAATTCTAAGTGACGTGATCGCATACTATGGGCCTCGTAAGAAAGCTCAATGTCACTCAACGAGCTATGCTATGCTCGGGATTACACTGCGAGATCGAATCAGGAATGAGGAGATCCGTAGACAAACAAAATTTACCGACATAACCAGTCGGACTTAGTAAGTTGAACTTTTTTTTTTAACTGAGAGGAGAAAAAGTTGAAGTGGCAGTGGGCAATACACATAGTACAAAAAGACTAAAGACCCACTTGGCAAGGTAGGTAGACTGATAAGGGCCGCGGGTCGACGCTGGATCCAGGCTGTTTCTGGCCAGTCCTATTAAAAATTATGGCTAAGATGATGATGTTAGGTTTTTAGAAAACTGCATCCGTGCGAATCCTAGTGTGCTTGTCTCTAGTTTTTTTTTTTTTTTTTAATGTATTCATGATAGTTTGTAAAGCTTAAAATAGGTTACAAAATATATTACCTCTTTTCCACCCAAATTCAACTGGAACGTTTAAAATATGAACTCAGATGTACATTATGAAATTCTTTTCAAAATAACTCTCTTGAAAATACATACTTGTTTTCCGCAACACATATAGTAGTCCATAGAGCGAGAATTTTGCGGTCATACGAGAAATACCAGACATGAAAACTGAAATTATTTACCTAAATTTCTGAGTAACTTATCAACAATAATACAATCTAGGTATTAATAATTGCAGACTTGGTTTTAGTTTTTGCATATTTTCTTTAAGTATCATCCTTTGAAAAATTACACCTGCATTCTTCTAAGACTTACTCAGAACTTTTTTTTTTATGTAAAACTCTTTGTACTGCTCATCTTATATTGAATATTCTTGTAATTGATACATTTTTTTACATGGTAAAAGACCATCCCTTACAGGCCATTTTTTACAAGAGTAGGAATACCTTATATATAATCTCTCATATGCGTTGTTACTTGTGTTATATAGGCGACTGAAGCCACCTACAACCATGCCTGTCTGGTGTTCTTTCCTTTAAAAAATAAAATAAAAAATATATGATATCCTATGAGAAAATCCCGTCAAAATAAATACAGTTCAACCTACTTTAAACGTGTGCTTTTATGTTCAATGAAAATTGGCCATACATTACATGGTGAGAGTATAGCTACTGAGCGAAACAGCAATAAATCCTGATTGTGCACGGTTGATGTGTGTGTCCCAACTTGTCCCGCCAATGTCCCGCCAATGTCCCGAAGTGTCGTGTGTCGGCTCCATTTGCCACCAAATGCCACGTGTCGCGTCACTTAACATGCGCTCGGTTAGTCCAGGCGAATACCGTGCCTTCTACCTTTATCGGAACCATCAATTGGGTACATAAAATCAATAAAGTATAGCTATATGTATCTTTATCGTATTTATATCTAAACTAGCGACCCATCCCTTAACTAGGTCTTTGCGCAGACCTCGTTTATCTCTTTTCGTTATTAAAACCCTATCAAAATAAGTTGGGTGGTTTAGAGGAAGCAGAAAAACAGCTTCAGAAGCGAACAGCGACTTTATTTTATAACTAGCGATCCGCCCACGGCTTTGCTTACAATTTTTTTTTTAAGTTATAAAAGTAAACCTTCCCAGTTTATCATTTTACATTAGTAAAAACCGTATCAAAATATGTTGGGTAGTTTAGAAGAAGTTAGCAGTGAAATAGAAAGATAGAATCGAACATTTGATATAAGTTGATACATAAAAATAAATATTACTTATCTGTTTCAGTCAAATATATAATTAATTATATTTTTGAAAAAGTAATTGTATTTTTGCCAATTTTTTTTTATTTTTTATTAAGCCTTTATTTCAGATAACAGATACAAATATACAAATTAATTATACATTTTAAACGCTAATATTCCTTTTTTTTTTGCATAATTTTATCTAATAATTTTTTTCCTCATATGTCCAAAAACTTGACTTACTGTCCAAAAGGATTGCAAATTTCGTAAAATGTCTTCAAACGAAATATAGCTACTCTTGTGTAAATCGTACTTTAGAATATGATGACAACATAAGTGGCATAGTTAAATTCTGTGCCAGCGACGGTGTGCAGCGTAGCATACGCTCACTGAATAGACAACTAGGCACATGATACGGCAGCAATTCGAAGGAAACCACTTATACCTTCCGACACGACTCCGTGACGACATCGTATACTGTAATCGTATTAACACACTAGTAGGAGATACGGGGAGGGTTCCCAAAGGCTTTGAGAAAAAGAAATTTAAATACAATCGCTTTACACTCGCGGACAATCAAACATTTTAAAATTTATATTATTATAGGTAACGACTTCTTAGAACTGTCTCGTAAAAATATTTATATTATCAGGAACTGTCTCGCAAAAACATTCAAAAAGTATTTTTTCGTATTTTAAAACTATAAAAGAAACGTTCATTTCATGAACTCTGTATTAAAAAAAATTGTTAAGACCGACAGACAGACTAACGATCCACTTGATGGTAAGTGGCTACCGTCGCCTATAACACAAGCAACAACATAGGCCTACTATAAGGAAGGTGAAGGTGGGGTAATGGGCTCTGGCATTCCTTACTCACTCATAAAAACACAACAGCATAAGTGCTGTTGTGTTTTTACGGTGGTCCTCTGCGTTTATATCATAAATTGAGTACCCCGTCTGAATGATGTGATTTTTCAACAGCAATTAACAAGTTGAATTAGCAAGCACTCGTGCTGTTTTGTTTCCGTCATGCGGGACAGCGATGTCGTTAAGCATCGTCCGGCGCTGGGATAATGGCGACAATAGTCTTGTCCGTAAGGTAACAATGTCACAATGGCAAAGTTTAATTATTATAGTCTGCCACTAATAATTCTATAATGTCAAAGAAACAGCCCAGGTTAAATGTGTACGAATCAGCAATGTTGTTGTCATGAAACCAAATCTATAGCACTTCAAAAAAGGTTTACGTTCAGTAAAGGGAAGTTTGTTTACGTTAAACTTTAGGTTAGAAGGCGTCAAAAGTCGTTACCATTAAAGCCTACCCGAACTTCCGTTGAGTTAGGAGCGCGACGCGAATTTTAAAACTTTTTGAAATTTATATTAGGTGTTTACTCTGATGCAGATTTACAGCGGACGCTCTTTGTGTTACGGAAATGCTTTGATAAAAACCTTTTGAGAGTCGCTGGTGACAGATAGAATTAATTCCAACTTCACTACAAAGGATTTAAGATTAATATTTGTTTAGGAGCGTTTAATATCGGCTCCCGATTTATTCGTGTTCGTTGAAGCTATATTGCTGTTCAACTTCTAATACAGTGGATGTCTTTTCAAACTATGCATCATAGTGGATGACTTAGCAATTAATTATAATTATTCTACTGGTGGCCCAATAATTTTCGTGAATCGTGAGTATCTTGAACGTACCATTCAATAGATTTTGATGCGGTTTTCAACAATGAAAAGAGTTGTATGTTTTTGAAGTGAAAATTTCTATAGGCGCGTTGAGCATTTTTAAGATGGGAAAAAACGATTGAACTCGCGACCTGTTACCGTAATCGTGTAACCGATTAATTAATTAAATAAAAAAAAATTGAGATGGGAAACCATTGAACTCGTGACCTGTTACCGTAAAAGTGTAACCGATTAATTAATTAAAAAAAAAATTGAGATGGGAAAACCATTAAACTCGCGACTGTTACCGTGTAACCGTGTAAGTGACAGCATATAAGTACTTAAGCAGACAACTGCATATGAAATTAAACTTACTATATATGATAACAAAGATCAATATGGTATACACCTGTGACCAATAATATAGTTTCATATCAATATCAAACCTTTTTAATGGTCTGTCATTATGAAGTTCATGTTAAATAATTATGTCATTGTGTGTCAAGGTCATATATATTTTCTCTTGTATTTCTTGCGTTCAATAATATTTCGTATTTATCTAATTCGATAATGCCAAGGAATTTAAGTATCATACAATTAACGTAATCTTTCAAGTTTTCACTTCTGTCGGCACTCCCGGAATGACACTGTTTATTTTTATGTTAAGGTTGACAGACAGGCTGACGGTCCACTTGATGGCTACCGTCACCTATAACAGAAGCAACGCCGTAGGTGCTGCAAGTTCTCTGCCGACCATAGAAGGATTAGGGATAAGGGATAAGGAAGGGATGGGGTAACAGGCTCTGGCCTGGCCTCTGGCCTATCTTACTCACTCACCGAAACACAACAGCACTGAACAGTCATATATTTTCACATAATACATCTAACACAAACCAGAAAGGTTTGCCTGGATATTTTCGAAAAACATCCTGGTCGTTAGCATATGTATAATATAACTAGCTGGTGTCCGCGACTTCGTCTGAATTAAAAATGAATAATATAACATCTGAGAATCTGCCGCCACGGTGAATAGTGACGTACAACTTTTTTATATTTTTAGACGATCCCTCGGGAACCTAACTTTTCTAAAATAAAAATATCCTATATTTTAATCCAGATAATAAACTATCTGTGTGGCAAATTTCATCTAAATTCGTTGAGTCGTTTTCGCGTGAAAGAGTAACAAACATCCATCCATACAGTCATACATCACTCTTCACAAAATTCGCATTTATTAAAAAGTAAGCACTGTTCCTGAGAGATCATCTAAATATGAAAATAAAAAAATCAACGCCTTACAAAAATATATGTCAAAAGATAGATTGAATAAATTTTATTGCTCGTATATTATAAAAAAAATAAAAATAAAAATAAGTTAGCGTTGAAAAATGTTTTTTAATATTTTAAAGCTTAAAAATTAATCCAATATTTTTCTAAAATTTTTGTAAACATGTGCTGAAAATGGGAGATTCCAATTGGTACAGAGTTTGGAAACATTTCCAAATATTTTCAATATTCAGTTATACTCGTACGTTTGACAAAACTGCATCGTGTCTGTATACGATCGAATATTTTCAACTCGGTTTACTTTGTCGCCAAGTGAACTAGGAAAAAAACCAGCAGCGAACCAATTCCCAACTGCGCAGTACACAGACTAACGAAATGTAAACAATTCCGTCCGTATTGAAATATGATATCAGACAGAAAAAGATTTTTTTTTTATTAAATATTGGTTTGCTCTTTGCCAACATCCAGCTGTGTAGCGAAGATGAGGCCTATGATGGAGCGAGCTCACCCAGAAAATGCCTATTCAATCCAACTTTGAAAAGATTTGGGTTATATGAGTTCGGAAATACAAACGCCTACAGGGAGTTCCAAACCTTGGCAGTGCGTGCGTATGCGCATTATAAAAGAAGTTTTAAAGCGCTTGGTCCTAAAAAGAGGGATTTCGACAAGATGAGGATGGTAACCAGCCATATGGGTGATATGATATATTAATAAATGATATATATCAATAGTAATATAATAATAAATCTGTAAGGGTCGGTCATGGAGTAAGTTACTGTGTTTTCAGAGATATCGTATTTATAGGCTCTTTACGTGATACTGAAACTAAATTGACGATTTTTAGAATTTTTTTCTGTATGTATGTATGTATGTATGTATGTATGTATGTTCCTCCATAACTCTTAAACGAATTAACTGATTTTCATGAAACTTGGTAGATAAACATTTGGACGTACGGGACACAGGATAGGCTACTTTTTTCTTTTTCAACGCGGACGAAGTCGCGGGCACCAGCTAGTATATAATAAAACCTTACACAAGTTGGTATACTTCAAAAGGCTAGTTTCAAAATACATTGTTGGTGATCTATAGGTAAGTACAGTCGGGGTAGGAAAAGGTTTGTCACCTTAAAGTCGATATTTGCTTGCACCAGAGCAATTATCAGTCATGCCGAAATTTCATTTCAAACACCTGTCAGTTGTCTGCTTAGTGCTTTAGTATCAAAAGGTAATAATAACGAATTTGGAAAAATGACCAAGTTTTCGTATCCCGAGTGTACATATTAATTAGTTTCACATATTAATAGTTTATACCACCAGGCATTCGCAGTTAAATGCACATGTAAATATGAAATTTTCGGGATTAATGTTTAAAGACTTTATTTAAAGAAATTGCGATGATTTTTAATAATTGCCCAAGGGACTCTTTTAATAAATCTGTATTTCTGACATAACGAAGTTACCTATGTAGCCCAGCATTCTAGTACTGGTCAACTGTGACGTAAAAACAATAGCACAGTATGATTTACTTTTGCTATAATTTCGTGCTAAAATCCTGAATTATACTCATAGCTATCTTCTATAATATAAAAAAGAACGGGTGGACCGATTTTAATTCTGTCTTCACTCATGGATAGAGGGATAATCAGGGAAGGTTCTTACGTAAAAAACAAATGCACCCCGGGCGAAGCTGGGAGCGGACGGCTAGTATTATATAATAATGTGCGACCAAAAGTGACGTACATTTTAAACACCTTTGCGTTGTTTCGCGGACTCTCAACTATAAAACTAAAAGTCGTCACGGTCCGCTCGCCGAGGGTTTCAATTTAATTAAAATTCTAAATTAAAACGCCGATGGTTTGCGACCCCTGTCCCATGGTGATGGACGGAGATGTGAAAATACTGGAAGTGGCAAATGTGCATCGTTATTGTGAATCATTTTGCCGACTCAACAGACGTAGGTTCGTATCCTGACCAGTTCAGCACGTCTGATTAAAAATTCTAATCCATTAAAAATAAATAAAAAAACAGTGACGGAAACCTACTTCTCTAAGAAGACCAGAAATCTTTACGGACATACGAAGTCCTGTCAATCTTGTCGTTGGATGACATGCGTCACTTGATTCAATATTTAATACAGTAGAGCGTCGATTATCCGAACGTCGATTAACCGAACGACCGCTTAACCGAACTGCTTGTTCTCACTCGCTCGCACACGCATCCCTTCCCCGCTACCCCCTAATGTGATGCGCAGATCCAGGTTACCAAATCTTGCTCTTATTTGAGAGCAAAATTTGGTAACCTGAGAATCTTGACATCGAGTCTCTTAAGAAAGAGCAAGGAGTGGCTAAATTTCCCATGGAAACAGTGCGTAAATTTATATATGTATTCGTGGCCAAACAGATTAAAGGCCTGTATCAAAGCTAAATGTGGCCATTTTGAATATAATTATTTATTTATTTTTTCGCTGAGGCTTATAAGTATATATATTTATATATATATATTTCTCATAAAGTACTAAACCATATTTATATCGTAAATGTGTTTTTATTGGAATATAAATGCATAAAAGCAAAGCCATGTATGTATAGATCGATTATCCGAATAAACCGGTTATCCGAACACCTATGTCTCCCAATTAGTTCGGATAATCGACGCTCTACCATTCGTTGGCAGTCATAACTATGCACTTCAATCAATACTTATCTATAAAGAGAGATTTGTTTTTTTGTATGAATAAACTTAAAAACTACTGGACCGATTTTAAAAAATTCTTTCACCTATAGAAAGCTACGCGATTTCGCCTGCTAATATAGCCTTTATATAGGTGAAAAGATTTTCAAAATTGGCTCAGTAGTTTTTTTTTATTTATTCATTACAAACGTACAAATCTTCTCTCTTTATAATATTAAGATATAGATCTAGAAGCAAAACTCTTTCGTGGAGACATATCTAGTTCCAACACTTTATATCTTTGTGTTGAGTTAACTAAACTTTTCTGGGTTACCTGTTTCACACAATTTCGATTAGTGACACTTCTGCCACAATAATCTTTGATTAATTCAATTATATGAACAAAAAGGCTTAAATACGAACCGTTAGGGAAGCGGTTTCAAAATTATTTTTAATTAAACTTTAACTTAATTATGTAAAATATTAAAATTTTATGGACTTATATGGACAGGTAAACTGTATAAATCAACTATTTAATAAGTATAGCGAGGATTTAGAGTAAAAGTAACCAACTCATTAAGAAAGACTCATTCACTCTGACAATGACACAACAGACAACGCACACAATTATATATGTACTACTAGTGGCCCGCTCCCGGCTTCGCCCGAGGTGCTTTTTTGCAATCCAGCCGACAAATCACTTTAAACCGCCATCTGTGAGAACATTATGGAACTCACAGATAAATAATTGCTATATTGAATAAGTATCAACAGCTATGTTCATAATATTATATAATTTAAAAAAATAATAATGAGATATAAACTATCCCATCTTTTAAGTTGGACCAAATTACATATAGTTACGAAATTTTATCAAAATCGGTTCAGTAGTTTGGGAGTTCATCGCGAACATACATCGTGACACGAGATTTTTATATATAGATATGATTTTTTTTTGTTTCCATTCAACCAAACCTTCACATTATATCTCAGTCATGTTTTTTTTTATGCATTGCTACAACCAATAACCAATGAGTAACATGGAATTACTTAGTATGGAATGGCAAGCTGCTCGAGTTGGAAAGTTAACTCTTTAAAGTAAAAAGCATTTGATAAACGTAATATTGTCGAAACAATAGTCCAGCATGAAATGCGTTCGCTAACAGTGCATGCGCTGAGTCGTAGACGGGAGTAAATTTCAACTCTCGGGAAATCAGTGTCCGTCGAGTTTTAATTAAAATTCTTAATTAAGTCACAAATGTAGCGGATACTTGTGCAACTATGTTCCGAGTGCACGAAATGATGTTCCTCTCCTACTATCTGCCTCTGATAGAGAACCACCTTAGAAGTGATGCGACACTGTGAGCTCTTCGGGAGTTATTGACTCGTGACTCGTGCTCTTCGGGAGTTAATTGAAAAATATACGAGTATATAACTCAGTCGCGATAACCTGTACTATTCCTAAAACTATTTCCTATATCCTATGTTATTGGTTTATTTAATGCTGTTACGATATATATAGTAAGATTATTAAGAGACAAGATTTGTATGTTTGTAATGAATGAACTCAAAAACTAGTAGACCTATTTTAAAAATTCTTTAACCTATAGAAAGCTACATTATCACTAAGTAACATATAAGCATATAACATATATTTTATAAAGTTTCGCGACAAAGTCGCTTGCAACAGCTAAATAAAATAAAAAGAAAAGATAAAAATAGCCTTTATTGCAGAAGGTAATTAATAAGAAAAAGAAAACATAATATATTATCTATCACCAACAACTAGTGGTTTTGTCCAGGTCATCTGAACATCTGAAATTAGGTCTTCCTCTTTTCCGTAATAATCCTCCCGAGTACGATTCTACAATGTCTTTGGTCCATTTATCACGCTTTGCCTAATC
Source organism: Synanthedon andrenaeformis (assembly GCA_936446665.2). Taxonomy (NCBI): domain Eukaryota; kingdom Metazoa; phylum Arthropoda; class Insecta; order Lepidoptera; family Sesiidae; genus Synanthedon; species Synanthedon andrenaeformis. The sequence continues at coordinate 516,828 of OW387802.2, forward strand.
ATGTGCACTCCAACGCTATTTTTGCTCATTTATTCTTTTAGTTTTTGATTTTTCTTTAATTATTGTGTTTAATTCTATCCTTTAACTATATATTAAGCACACTTCTTTCCATATGATTTTGACTAACCTCAAGTTCCTTGAACTGTCTTTTCGTCAATGTCCAAGTTTGGCCACAGCTAGTAATTAAGCCATTTAATTCATGTTTCAACTATGTCAGCCTGTCGGCCACCCTTAATACTATTTAAAAAAATCTGGGCAATTCGGAGAAGGAAAATGGAACTGTGGAATGTATGGACTCCAAAAAAAGTTGAACTGATTTTGATGTAATTTTCAAGCAATCTTCAGATTAGACAGTGAATGCATTTTCAAATTTATCTATTAAAAAAACAGTAAAATTTGCCCATAACAAATGAACTTTTTATTTTTATTATAATAATTTTCTTTAATTAACAATATCTCATATAACTCTTTAAGAGCGTTCATCAATTAAAATCACGCTGGAGTCAAAATTTATGATTTCAGATGTTTTAGTTTGCAGATAAGATGTTAACGTCATATTATTTGTAGTTGTATAATCTAGTAAATAGCTGAAAAATATTTTAAAGTGAATTTTCATTGGAACATTTTTGAACAGCCCTTTTTTTAAACTAGCGGTCGAAGGCCTACGCAGATAAATATACAAGTTATTAAAAAATTATAACACAATCTTTTAGAACAGGGATTCCCAAAGTGGTCGATATCGACCCCTTGGGGTCGATATCGGTTTCCTAGGGGTCGACATAAACGAAAAGTGATTTTGGGGGTCGACGAGGTCTAAAAATCGACCCCTATTATATTAACACAAGTTCTTATTTAAAACTTTCAAGATAGGTAAGTAGGTAGTTACTGTATTGTTTATGTTGTGTTACGTGTACTAAGAATAATTAATATTTTTGTAGGAAATAATGTTCCAGGAATGTAAAGTTTCAAGTTCGTACAAGATGAAAAACTCGGCAAGTCTATGTGGACAAGTTTGTGCAAGATTGAGTTGGAGCGTACGTCTTTCAGCGGCGTTTTGACTTGCTCTCTATTTGACGATAAAGTGCTTATCACACTATTCAATTTGAACGATTCCTATTTAGGAATCTAAGTAGTGAGCTCGTGATCACACTACGCTAAATTGATTTCTAAATCGAAGATATAGAGTTGAAAATGGATAAACTCTTAATTGAATCCAATCTGTTCTAACTGCGATCACACCTTCCGATTTCCTAAATTGGAATCGTTCAAATTGAATAGTGTGATAGCGGCTTTACGCGAATTAAGACGAACGAATTCATGATCAAGTCCAAACATGTTCCTGATATTTTACTATTTAACGAGCTTGCATTTAGGTTGAAAGTTCATTTGCGTTTTGAAATTCGTTGGAGCTTGAACGATAAAAACTCATATAGCTAAGTACTCATTTATTTCAAGAGATTACAAACTTATTACAAAGCTAAATTAAGTGAAGTAAAGTGACTGAAAAAGTGTTAAACACAACATACAACATATTTTAAATAGGTATGTATAATTGTATTTGTAAAAATTACTAACACTTAAGTCTTTGGTTTTCGTTCTTATTCTACCTAATTACCTAATACGAAGTTTCTATACCTAATTACCTACTGTAGTTACTTCCCAATATAGGTATCAAAGTTTATCAAAGAGTAAGTCAGTAATACTTAACAAGAATCCATTAACTGAGTGTGATAAAAATAAGATAGTGTGCAAATTTAACAGTTTATTATTGTTTTTTATTTAGGTTCCTTATTTTTTTGTTTGCAGAATTACTGAAAGTTTTATGATGGCGGACACGAAAAAAAAATGCAGACAATACAGTTTGGACTACTTGAAGTTCGGATTTATTGCATCTCCATCAAATCAACACTTCCCGATGTGTCTCATATGTGAAAAAGTATTTAGTAACGATGCCATGAAGCCTTCAAAAATGGATGACCACTTATCAAGAGTACATGCTAACAAAAAAAGTAAGCCCTTGTCATATTTTCAAGCACTGAAAGAAAAACTAGACAAAAGGCCATCCATAGGATCGATGTTTGCGTCATCATCTATTCGAGACAATGATGGTTTACGAGCGTCCTATAATATATCTTTACTAATAGCGAAGTCGGGGAAACCCCATACAATTGGAGAGCAGCTTATCTTACCAGCCATTGCGGAGGTCCTTAACAATGTATTGCACAAACCCGCACATGATATTTTAAAGAGAATACCTTTGAGCAACAACACCGTTCAGAGACGCATAGATGAGATGGGACGCGATGTGGAAAACATTTTATGCAAGTTCTTACAGACCCGCAGATTCTCTCTCCAGTTGGACGAGTCTACATTACCCGGCAATGAAGCTCTATTGTTAGGATATGTTCGATTTATCAAAGATGAAAATATGTGCCAAGAACTGATTTTTGCTGCATATTTAGAGACTGATACTAGAGGAGAATCGATTTTTCAGGCCGTGGAACATTTTTTTACTGATAAAGCTATTCCATGGAAGAATATTGTTTCTGTTGCGACTGATGGTGCACCGTCTATGGTTGGTCGTCATCGTGGCTTTATAGCTCACTTAAAGCGACAACTGCCTGATGTACTGGTTATTCACTGTGTGATTCACAGGCAGCATTTAGCAGCAAAAAAGCTGAGTCCTAGATTGCATAAGTCTTTACAATATGTAATAAATGCTATCAACAAGATTCGAAGCAATTCTTTGAACTCTCGGTTATTTGCTCAACTATGTGACGAAAACGACGAAGTCTTTACTCGGTTACTTCTGCACACTGAAGTTCGCTGGCTATCAAGAGGCTCTTGCTTAGAAAGATTTTCAGCCCTTTTTGAATCTGTGTTGGAGTTTTTACAAGAAAAAGATCCGAATTTGAAAGAAAATCTGAACAATTGTAAAACAGATATTTATTACTTGACTGATATCTTTGGAATGTTCAACAAAGTTAATTTGCAACTACAGGGTGATGATCTTAACTTGATTAAAACAAAATCAATAATATCGGCCTTCGTGGGTAAACTAGTTCTTTATAAACAAAATTTAGGCAGAAAAGAATATTCGCAGTTTCCGCATTTGTCAAAATTACCAAAAATGCTTCAAGATGATGACATTTTATTATATGTTACTCACTTGGACGCATTACACAAGGATTTTACGGAGAGGTTTGATGATCTTTTAAATTTACAAATTCCTCAATGGATAATAAATCCGTATAACACCACAGCCATAGAAGAAGCCAATGTGATAATGCAAGAAGAGTTGATTACCATCAGCACAGACGAAGAGCTTAAGCAAAAGTTCAACCAAGGCTATCAGAAGTTCTGGTTGCAACGCAAAATTGAAACACAGTATCCTACATTGTGGAACATTGCTGAAAAATACCTTATCGCTTTTCCATCATCATATCTAGTTGAAAAAAGCTTCAGTGTGGTAACAAACATTTTGACAAAACAAAGAAACCGTTTGAAAATCAACGAACGTGGAGATTTAAGGCTGCAACTCACTAATATTGAACCGGATGTAGCTAGATTGGTAGATAGTCACCAGGTTCATCCATCGCACTGAATGTTTTATTTTCTCTTTGCGAATTAATAGTTTTTAAAATATAATTTCCTACCAACTTAAGATGCTTTATGTATTAATTTGTAATAATTATAAATTAAACTTGATATTTACTGAATTGGATTGTCTTTTTATTTTGTTAAATTTTGACGAGAAAATGAAATCAACTTCACTCACTTAACCAAGTGCAAAGTTTTCTAATTGGCACCTTAGTACCTAGGTATTTTGTACCAATAGGAAAAAACTAAAGATAGACTAAGATAGATAGCTGCTTTAAGTTAGCGGACCATTATGAATAAGGGGGTTGGTCTTAAAAGTAGGTAATTTGACCATGGGGGTCTGAGGTAACAGTTCATTGTTGAAAAGGGGTCACTTGTCCAAAATAGTTTGGGGAACCCTGTTTTAGAACATTAATGACTTCACATACTAGGTCCAAGAAAAAACAGAAATATCTCAAATTTGATCCTAAAATAACACGTTTAATATCACGAAAAATTACTAAAAGTGACACTTTTGATTATACTTTTCTTGAATGAAAATTTTCAGAAATTGTATGTTTTTTTCGACTATTATCTAATAAATGATATGAATTTTTGGAAAATCAATATTTTTATAATTTTTCGCATATAATTTTACTAATATCTCGCTTCTGCGTCGACTGTCGACCGCTAATTTTAAAAAAGGGTTGCTTAAAATCTGTTCTAATGAGAAAAGTATCCCAATATTTTAAAATATTTTTCGTCAATTATCTAGATTATAAAACTACAAATAATATAACGTTAATATCTTATCTGCAAACTAAACACATCATGGCATTATGGTCCGCCGGGAATCATAAATTTCTGATTCTAACTCTGTAACGGCCTTAATGGGGTACCTCATAATATAAATTAGTATGAAGAACATCACTAATTTCTCCGTTCCGTTTCTTGTATTTTAATTAGTAACTTTGTATTGAAATGCATTTGGTAAGTTGAATTGAGGAAATATAGTTTCTGATTTCAACTTCAAAGTTTCCAGTTAAGAAAAAAGAAATTGCTAATTCAGTGCTGAAATAGTGTACAGAACGATTGCTATCTGGACACAGACACAATTTTATCTTTTGTTTGAAATAATAATTTGAACCCAATAATGTTAATAATTATTAAATAAATAAATAAATGAATAAATGTATAATAGTAATAGGCTTGAATTGTTTGTGTTTTTTTTAAGTATAAATAATTTGCAATATGTTATAGCGGGTGAAACCGCGGGATACATCTAGTTTATTATATTAAAAAAAAAACGGATGCTTCTTAAATACACGAAAATAGTTAAAATTAAGAAAGCTTAAGTTACTCCTTATAGCATCAGTTATCTGCCAAAAAAGGCCCGTTAAAATCGATCCAGCTGTTTCGAAATTTAACCGTAACAAACAGACAGACAAACAAAAATTTATATAATGAAATTTATTAGTATTGATATAAAATAGTATGTAGTATTTATTTAAAGAATAGTTTTATATAATTACTAGCTGGTGCCCACGACTTGGTCCGCGTTGAAAAATATTAAGTAGCCTATCCTGTGTCCCGTACGTCCAAATGTTTATCTACCATGTTTCATGAAAATCAGTTAATTCGTTTCAGAGTTATGGAGGAACATACATACATACAGAAAAAAATTCTAAAAATCGTCAATTTAGTTTCAGTATTTTTTTTTTTTTTAAAGGTTCACAAAACTGGTATACAATTCCATGTACAAGCAAATAAGAAAAAACAAGAACATACAAATACAGCAATTAATTCGGAATGTAACCTACTACATGTGAACACAACATACAAAAATAAAAACGTGCTAGACAGTTACAATAAGACAAACAATAAAGTAAAAATTATAAAGTTACATATTTATGAATTAATTTCCTTGCTGAGACCGCAGAACCATAGAATAAATCAAATTCGTTTTGAATTCCATTATATGAAGAGCACATACGATAGATTGGACTGTGTTGACCGAGATTAGTGCGACATGCAGATAGAGCAAATGTTTTACGGTTGTGCAATCGGCTACCCAGTCGAGGTACAGAAAAGCAAAGATGTTCAATGATATCAGGAGCATCGACAAGACCATTGACAAGCTTGTAGAGAAACATAAGGTCCAGAACCCTTCTACGTTTACACAAAGAGGCTAAATTAAAGTGAGAGAGACGCGACTCATACGACAGCAATTGATTGCACTTATTGCCCTGGTAAGTAAGATGATAAAGGAAGCGCTTTTGGATGCGTTCGATGCGATCTGAGTGAATTTGATAGCCGGGATTCCACACAACCGAACAATATTCCAGTATACTACGTACTAAACTGTTATAGATAATTATAGATATTGTCGGATCCTTGAAGATTTTCAACTGCCGCAATACAAAACCTGAGATCCTTGAGGACTTTTTAATAATAGTGTCAATATGATTGCGGAAGTTCAAGCTACTATCCAAAACAACCCCAAGGTCACGCATATACGAGACTTCGGATAAAGTCGTACTGTCAATGGAGTAAGCGACATCAGCTGTTTTTTGACGTCTAGTGAATTTAATAAAATAACACTTATTTGCATTAAGAAACATACAGTTTTTAACACACCAATGATGTACCCTGTTTAAATCTTCCTGCAGAGATTGACAATCCTCACGTGTAACAATACCTCTGTATATCTTTAGATCGTCGGCATACAGTTTAAAATTACATTGTAAGGTAAATGATAGATCATTAATAAACACGAGGAAAAACAATGGTCCCAAATGGGATCCCTGGGGTACTCCACATGGGACCTCACATCGCTTAGATTTGAATCCATGAACAGAAACCAATTGTGACCTGTTTCGCAAATACGATTCGCACCACCGCAGGAGCGATCCGTGAATACCCATCTGCTCTATTTTTTGTAAGAGGATGTCATGATTAACTAGGTCAAAAGCTTTTTTAAAATCGGTATAGATTGAATGCACCTCACCACCCCTGTCGACCACCCCAATCAAGTCCGACACATAAGCGACCAGATTGGTTGCGGTAGATCTATGAGGTAGGAAACCATGCTGATTGTGATTTATTAGATGCTTTATATGAGCAGATAAAATTGAAATTGGCCGATAATTCGACACATTGTGAAGGCAATCAGACTTATGAATAGGCGTTAAATGTGCTAATTTCCAAAGCGTGGGAAAAGTACCAAGCTGTAATGACTTGCTATAAATTTGGACGAGCGGACCGCAAAGAGTATCATGTATAGAGCCTATAAACACGATATCTCTAAAAACAAAGTATCTTACTCCATGACCGACCCTTACAGATTTATTATTAGTATTGATGTAGAATCACCATATTATTATCAGCTTGTGTGGACAAAGCAGTTGACTATTAGTCCATATAATGTAGCACCCATAAACCATTTCGCAACACAAACTAACGCCATGTTTGTGTTAGCGAAATTCAATATGGCGACAGGAGCACGAAGTTGGCACCGAAATCACTTCGCAAAGTACATTCACCATCAAAAGTAGCCCCCCATTACTTACAACACGGTCGGTACAGTCAAACGCATTATGTTAAGAGTACGTCAAGCGTTACGGTTATTGACACAAGCATCAATGTACTACAACTTTTTTTTATAATATAAAGTAGGCAGAACAGGCTGGCGGCTCACTTGATGGTAGGTGGTTATGGTTACCGTCGCCTAAGGACACAAGCAACACTAAGGGGAGTGCTAGTGCGCTGCCTACCCAGTAGGAGTTTATCGCTTGAAGTAGTCGATATTGTGGCTAGGTGGAAACACCTCAGGGGGCCTAGCCAAGATGCAAACGTACAGTCTCGTAAACGCTACGCTCAGGCTACGCTACGCTAGGAGAAAGCTTAGTGATTGGTCAAAATTATATGTGGGCGTTACAACAACCAATCACCGGGCTTTATTTCTTTCGTTTCGTAAGAACGCAACGAAACGTTTGCATTGGTTTGGTTCTTGGCTAGCGCCTCAGGAGGGAGATCGTTCCAAAGTTCGCGCGTCCGCGGGATAAAGTTTCTACTCAACTGGACTGTGCGTAGTGACACCTTATCCAAGTAATGCGGATGAACTCCGCATCTGTGACGCGCACTACGGTGGTAAAAACTTGGGGTAGGCATTAGTTGGAACAACTCATCAGAGCACTCTCCATTGTACAGCCGGTAGAACACACAACTATGGATTTCGCACGCCATACAAAACACTAGGAACTTTATGGAACATTTAAAAGTGACATAATATGCGTAGAGCATCAACTCTGTCATCTGTCATTTAAAACCAACCAGACATCTGACATTTAAAGAAAATGTGACAACACATTGGAGTTTAAAATCAATAGTAGAACTTGGTCGTTACTACCTTCAACCATTGACGCACGAAGGCAAGACTCCGCCATGATTCCGTTTTAGGCGTACTTTTTATGTGCCGCTTTGACATTTGTGACGCAAAATCCATAGTTGTAGTACTTCGATGGATATAAGCTATAATTAAAAAATTTAACCTAACCTCCGGTTTTCTATTGACCCCAAACACGCTATATCTGCTGTAAGTTGCTGAGAAGTTGGGTGTCCCGCGGACTACTTGTTACCATGTAACATATTATAATATAATATATATCATCAAATAGAAATTGAGACTCCTTTAAACATTATTTTAACATAAAAACTTTCATAATTCATATTACAAAATAGTATTACTGGCATATAAATATTAAAACAAGGGTAGGTACTTTTTATATACATTCATAATGTAGCGGTATGAGGATGCCTTTTACGTTGTATCCATACTAATCCTTAGTAATATTATATAAATGTAAAAGTAACACTGTCTGTATGTTACCTTTTCACGCCTTAACTACTTAAGCGATCATCTTGAAATTTTGCATACATCTTGTCAAGAATATAGGAAAGGAAATAGAGTATCTTTCATCCAGAAAAAGAGAAAAGTTCCCGGGGAAAAAAGAAATTTAATCTAAAACTTTAACTTGGATGTAGATTATTTAGTGTAGCACAAGTGCTACCCAAACCACAGGGTCTTTGTCACAAGATTCTCTACTAATAGAAGTCTGAAACTTGCAAATTATGGCTTAAGTCAGGACATGTGTATATCAAACTATGGAACAAACTTTCGGTGCCTTAAAAAACTAGTTTCTTCTCTCCTTAGGTTAAACTGAATTTGGAGTGGCTTTCATTTTTTTTTTGTAGAATTTTCATTATAGATATATGATAAGAAATATATGTAACAATATATTGCTGAGAAAATATCTGACATCTTTATCGCTGTGACGACGGTGGCGCCAATTTTTTATATTTTTAACCAATCCCTCGGGAACCTAACATTTTTCAGAATAAATAATATTCTCTATGTCAATCCCTTTAATAAACTATCTGTGCGCCAAATTTCATCTAAATCTGTTGAGCCGTTTTTGCGTGAGAGTAATAAACTTCCGCATTCATAATATTAAGTCATCACTTTTTTTTAATGTATTAATTTTTTAATATAATATCTGATTTGGAGAAAGCGAACTAAAAATTATTACAGTTGCCTTATTAAAATCCAATCCAATGTAAACGAAATTTATATAATTAGTCAATAAAATATAGCGGAATCGCTTAAGCTTGTGACTTGCAATCGATTCTCAACTACTAGGATTTAGTGTTCAGTAAACTCTCTCTAAAGTTTATATACGATCTTGCTTACGAGACCTTTGTGACGTCATCGCACTAATGACTTCCAATTTTGTTACAACAGAATATAATAACAAAGTTTTTGCTAGCATTTTCTTATGGATATCCCAACTAAAATTCTAAACAACAGGAAATAGGTACATTAAATAAAATATCTAAGAATCCATTTACTGCTTGAAATTCTTGTATCCGTAAACTTTCCACTTAAGGGAAAAACTCCGTAAAAAAAGGATTGTTCTAAAAAGATTCGTCCAGCTCCTTGAGCCGGTGACTTTTGTTAGTGATTGTGGACGGTTGCTATTCGAGATGTAGCCAGCCAGTTTTAATCAAATTTTTTGTCAGCGGCGCAGCTTGCTCTTTTTTTTAACGTTAAGAAATCCTCTTGGAAACCCAACAGTGTAGAAAACACCGCGGGGTTATGCCGGATTCGTACCGGCTAAAACCCAACGACTTTGTAGCGCGGCCGTTGATTGACGGGGTCGAGGGGACGTTATGACACGACATCGGTGTCCCGCCACGGCTAATCAACGCAGAGGGACGCTGTATCAAATTTTGTCAAGTGACTCTTTTATCTTACTGTTCCTCTTCTTTTTCTTGCGGTCTCTCTCTTAAGAGCAGGCCCCACGAAAAAAATTCCTACGCTCGCTCCGCCCACGTCCCGCCACCCGAGAGTTACAAGTTGCTCGGCGGCTCTCTAGGATTTTTTTTAATATATCGCAAGATACAGCTTACGTAAGGTTGAATATTGCGTACATTATTTGAAGCATGATTTGGTGTGCACTAGCTCGGAACTAAACAACGTAAGTCTCAAAATTGTTTTCGTTAATTATAGGAGTAAAAATAAACCTAAGTTTATTTTATTTTGACAATCACTGGTAAACAATGTTTCCTTGCTACGAGCAGTTTTTTGACGATATAACTCAAGCCGTTTAGTAGAAAAATGTAATATTCTCCGGAAAAGGCGCCGATTTCGATCAAAAAATGTATCGAATGAAAATCACCTAATTATGTTTCTGACTTGATAATCTACAGATAAAGGTCTCAATATATATATATGTAAATTCCACATTGATCAGATATGTGATTGACTCAGCACATTTATTTAAAGTTCCCTTAGTTTCACAGGGCCTGGCCTTAAACTAGTGAACGTTGGCAATCAGCCTGAACTAGTCTCTCTATCTTTTCTTCTTCGGAACAGCTCAACTGCGCTAGCTATCCCGATCCACTTTCTGATGTTCCTGAGCCACGACTTCCTTCCAGCTTTTCTTTTCCAGTGACTTTGCCCAGAATAATATTAATGTCTTAATATTATTTAGAAAGATTTAGAGTATTCGGAGGGCATACTGCGTTTTATTGTCTTAAATTGGTCATCCCGTCTGGTAGTAGCCACCTTCAGAAGACCACCATAAAATGACAGCATGTGTGCTGTAGTATTTCGTTTCTACCTACCTTAAAATTAACCGTCAACAAGAAGTAATATTTTTTATTTTATTTTAAAATATTTAGTTTCTTCGTGTAGCATTGCATAAAGCCGTCCAAGCACCAGTCGTAAGTTCCCGTCGTTGACTCGCTCACCCGCGACAGAATTATACGGGACGAAAGGGTTCTCGTGTTAAAAATACGGTTCAACAAGTTTAACTGCTTAATTCTTTATAAAAAGATTAATACCTGAATTTTCTCTTCATTGATTGAGATACTTGTTGACCTAGACTTGTCTTTTTAATAAATAAATAACTGAAAAATAATAATATAGATTTGCGCAAACAAAAGACTTTTCAATTTTATTAGCATAAATAATTTTGTATTTTCCACAAATGTTATAAAGTATACTTACAGTTAAATTAGTAAAAAGAGGATACTTAATAACGTAGAAGCAGCTATAAAACTGGTTCGTTCTCACATAAAATTAGGTCGATTGTCGATATATTAGGTGCAACCTTTCTCTGAAAGCCTTCGGAATGGCTGTAATATCATGCTTGTAGCGTTAACATGGATCCTTCGCTACTATACCTATGACTGCTAACATTTTATACAACATGGATAATTTTAATAACCTAAATATAGTAAAATTGTCTAGATTTATTGAATTGCGCCGCCGACGATAGAAGGATCCCTTACTTGGCTTTGGCATCCCTTACTCACTCACCGAAAGTAAACAGCACACGTGTTGTTATTTCACTGTGGTCTTCAATAAGGATGTGGTTAGTGCCGCCAGACAGGCTGCTCAAACGACTGCGAAACAGTGTGCCCTGTCACCACTTTCCAGATCCAACTTCTAAAGTTGACCCTGACGGGAATTGAACCCGGGACCATAGAGACATAGTGTGTAAATTGTACCTTTTTAGTAGAAGTTATAAATAAAATCCACCGGTACACCTCCGCACCGGTAAAACAACCAAATAATTAAACTCAAGTCGGACGGAATTCATACATATTTCATGAGGGTATAGCTCGAAAACTAAGCGGAGCAGATGGTAAATTTTCACTTCATTGACTCGGATTTCCTCTCAGCGAAAATGTTACGTTCGCAAAATAATTCGCGAAAACCACCCGGTTTTAATATATTTACACAAGTGACACGTTACTGTAGGTACATCCTTCAATATTTGCTTTATGGATGGAGCGAAACAAAATCTACGATATTTAGAAAGAAAAGAAAGAAATAAAGAATTTTATTCACGCAACACAAAGACAAAAACAATACAAAAACCACAAAACAGAAATTAATATACAGGTAAAAGATGTGTGTGTCCTTGCAACAGTGAATCGGATACTGGCCCAGAATTGTGCTGAGGTGCTAGATAAGTACCTGCAGCGCTCATTTTCCGCCAGCACCTATCTATCGTTTATTTCATGCAGTTGTGGAAACATTCGTATTTCAAAATCATGGCAAACATGAGCTATGAAAAGTCTATGAATAATGTAAAATCCATTCTACGAGTCCGAACTACCAGGGAAAAAAAATAATCGAAGCTCATAGATCAAACTCATTGGTTAAAGTAATGACTTGAAGTAGGCTTCGCCCTGTTGGCTCATTAGCCAATCACATGACATATCACGCGAATTAGCCAATGGTAATTTAGCATTATGCTAGGTTGGCAGACAGGCTAACGGATCACTTGTTGGTAGGTAGCAACCGTCGCCTAGCAACACAAGCAACGTCACAGGTGCTGCCCCCAGACGGGCTAAGCAAATGACTGCGAAACGCAGTGCCCTGCCACTACCTGCTACAGACCAGAACTCACGTTTGACGACACGTTTGGTCTAGTGGCTAGTAACCCAAGCTGTTAACCAAACGGTCGCGTGTTCGAATCCCGCTAGGGGCAAATGTTTATGTTTTAACATTTACCTTTGTACCTGAGTCATGCATGTTTTTTATTTATAACATGTATGTATTTACAAAAAAAAAGTAATCTATGTATTATATCAACTGTCTGGTATCCATAATACAAGCATTAGTTGCTTACTTTGGAACTAGATGGTGCTGTGTGGAATGTGTATTTACCTACCCAAAAATGTCGTCCAGTCCAGGGTGTCGATTTTCCCCATTTTCAAGTATATCTAGCAAAGTAGAACTTAGAAGAATCCAGCATCAGAAAGACACCGATATTGCCCACTTTGTAATTATTCTAATGCAGAAATGTCTATGAGAAATTCTTTCCAAAGTTGGCCCTACCGGGAATCGAACCCGGGACTCCTAACGCCCCTAAACCTTAAGCAGTGCTCTTTTGATCTAAATCGTGATCAAGATCGAGACTAAGCTAGTCGTAGTTTCTATTTATCAACTGGAAAATAGTATCTAGTTCATGCATATACTAGTGATGTTTTATTGTATGATTTTGAATGTTTCTATTAGGGAAACTTTTCCTGGCTAGAAACCTAAAATGTAGGACAGAAATCCTCAAACTATGCAGTACAAAATAATTTTATTGTAAATATTTTATTTACATACCACTAGAAAATAATTGTAAAAACGCGCCAAATAAGGAAAGCCAAATAAGCCAAATTCGGTGCCAAATAAGGAAATTATTGATACGCTATGAATTGTACATATTTTATTAACCCCTACCACCCGACGCAAAAAGGGGGGGCGTTATAAGTTTGACGTGTGTGTGTGTGTTTGTCGTAGCTCCCGAACTGATCCCATTTTCATGAGTTTTTTTTTGTTTGAAATCTGGACGTGATTGGGCTCAATAGAATGTCGAAGTCTTATAGTTTATAAATTTAAAATATTTTAAAATAATAGCTTGTTTGAGAAAATCTCATTGCTCTTATTGCTCTTTATTGCTTATTGTTATTGCTCTTTCCATTAGTGATAACTCCAACTATCCATATAGGTAAGTTTTTTCTGCAATAAGTAGTGACTGGATGGACATTAAATAGCCTCATTTTTTCGTTGTAATCTTAAAAGGGTAGTTTATATTGTCATTGTTACAGAGCTGTTCCATTACCCTTTGTACACTGTTATATAGAAGTGTTTCCCATCCCTTCACATCGATACAAAATGAGAACGTATCCTGAAACAGTAGGGGGGCGAACCCATCAACTGGCTGTACGCAGCGTTAAAGCTGTATACTAGATGTGGCTATTAAATAATATTGCCAAAATTGTACAGTTAGAAGATGGATTGTCAATTTTCGACTCTAACGCTTCTGAATATGAGTTAATGAGTAGTGGCAGGGTATTTCTCTGTGATCTGTTAGGCGGATGACGGGCAGAGCAGCCTTCCACAGCCTGGCAACAATCCTGGTTGTGAGGATGCGGCGGCTGGACTTGTTTGTGGACCTCGACAAGTCTGAAGTCCTGTGTTTCTACGGCCCTTGGAACGCGCCGTCGCTCGATAGCCATCTCGTGGTTGCAGTCGTTACCATCGTTATTGGGTCGACAATGAAGTATATCGGCCTCGTCCTCGACAGTCAAAGGAAATTTGACTGTCATTTCCGCCAATTGGCGCCGCGACTCATCGGAGCCGTGATATAATGTTATGTTTATATATAAAACTAGCTGGTGCCCACGACTTCGTCCGCGTTGAAAAATATTAAGTAGCCTATCCTGTGTCCCGCACGTCCAAATGTTTATCTACCAAGTTTCATGAAAATCAGTTAATTCATTTCAGAGTTATGGAGGAACATACATACATACATACAGAAAAAAATCTAAAAATCGTCAATTTAGTTTCAGTATCATGTATAGAGCCTATAAACACGATATCTCTGAAAACAAAGTAACTTACTCCATGACCGACCCTTACAGATTTATTATTAGTATTGATTGATGATTGATGATAATTACTTATTTTATAGTTTAATGCAAAAAATTCCCATTGTACAAATGTAAAATCCTTCCTTAGTTGGCTGTTGGGTAAATTTTTGTTTTTGTCTGTAAATTTTATGTTGAGAGCTGTTGATTTTGAGATAAATAAATAAATTTTGTTTTTCTACTATCACTATTTTCTTAAATTGTGTAATACGAGATTTATTAAATTAATACACTTTTTTTTCTTCTTCGTGCCACATCTTGTAGTTTTAAGTGCTTGTACTTTTACGGTCGATCGCGGTATCAATCTTGTCGTTTCCTGTACGTCTATACATCTGCGGTGTTCACCTTATCGAACTCTGTTCAATTACTTGTTGAAATTAGTTTCATAGCCCTTCTAGAACTTGGGGTGTGTTCACATCACAGTAACCACAGGTTGCGTTGTGTAATCACTGATTTACGTTACGTTGTTTGTAAACTTTTGAGAAGTTCACTGAAGCTGTGTTTCAACTTTATTGTTTTGACATTTCATCGTTTTGACAATCTAATGTATTTTTAACACTTGTTACCAATTATTGCAGTACCTACCTAAGATTATATATATTTGCATGTATATTATGGTTTCGTATTCATCTCGCACAATTTTATTTCGTACGAAATATGCGAAAAGCCAACTTTAAATTTATACTTTATGCTTAAAAATATTATAAAGAGAGATTTGTATGTTTGTAATGAATAAACTCAAAAACTAAAAATTCTTAAAAATTCTTTTAAAATCGGTGCAGTAGTTTTTGAGTTTATTCATTACAAACATACAAAAATATAAATATTCTGTGTTTATGATATTACTAGCTGTTGCACGCGACTTCTCCTGCGCAACTTTATAAAATATAGCCTATGTTACTTGCTGATAACATAGCTTTCTATAGGTTGAAGAATTTTTAAAAATCGGTACAATAGTTTTTAAGTTTATTCATTACAAACATACAAATATTCTCATTTTATTATATTAGTATATAAGTACAGATATAGAGCCTTCCGAACTTTTTTTGATGAGTGCTTTTGTATAAACATGTACTTAGTACATTATTTCATATATATCATCAATAGATATCGCAAATAATGACTTTTATAGGCTTCGGGTTATATTATTGTAATTTAAGTAGTGATAAGTGATAAAAGTGTTAACAAAAGTAGCTTAATAACCACAGACAGAAACACAGACACCCAGTTTTTGCGTCGAGCATTGAAAATGAAAAGAATCCAATATAAGACTTGTATGTACTCTTGGTTGCATTTAATTAAGCACTAAGTAAACAGATAAGTACTAGACGATGTCCGTGACTTCGTCCGCGTTGAAATATCAATATATCGCCCGACATCGTTATTGCTATTACACTTAGCCAGGAGTTAGTCACCTTAATTTCAGATTATCCCTAGGGAATAGTCCTTTTTTCTGGATGAAAGGTACCCTATGTCGTTTCTGATGTTCCAGACAACGTGTACGCAAAATTTCATCGTGATCGGTTCAGTAGTTTTCGCGTGAAAGAGTAACAAACATCCATACATACAAACAAACTCGCATTTATAATATTATATTGTAGTACGGATGGATCTAACGATGCATCTAACAAGTCCTATCGGTTCTGTGTTTGAACAACTGCTAGTATTGTTTGCAATTCGTTATCGAACTTCAGTTCAGCTCTATTTCTAAACTGTTGACTACATGCTCCGCGGAACAACTCCTAGGCTGTCTACTCTGCCAGTTTCAAAAATCCAACTAAACTTGTTTGAACACTACAAATAGGTATTAACAGTGCAAAGGGAATTAGGAAAAAAATCATGCTTTGTAAATTTTCTTACTAAAACACGTTTAACAAATTTCAGCAATAAAAAAGCAGGAATTCGTACTATTTTATATAATATCTAGTTTGTTTGGATGTATGGATGTTTGTTACTCTTTCACCCGAAAACTACTGAACCGATCACCATGAAATTTTGCACACACGTTGTCTGGAATACAGGAAAGGACATAGGGTACCTTTCATTCAAGAAAAAAACGACTAAAATCATAAAATCACGACTAAAAATAGGGATCATCTAAAATTAAGGAAACAGTTTTTGCGTCGGAGATTGAAAATGAAAGTATCATTATAAGACTAGAAGTGGTTAAATCTAGAATGAGTCTCATTCAGTAAAGAAATTTTTAAGAACTTTTCACACACAGCCTGAAGGTCTTAATTAAATTAATTAATTAAGCACATAACGTCATTGTTAAGTAATTAGAGATCTCAAATAATAATTAATTCCCTAAGTAATTATTATAACTTATATAGTGTAATCTCACTAATTACAATGTAACTGCTACTCGTTCGTGTGGTAATTATTTTGGACGTTGTTTGATCTAGTTATTATTTAAATAATTAGCTAACAATCTAAGGCCGTGTATAAACATCTTATTACTTGATTAAATACAAAACAGTTACTCATTTTAAGAAATGTACTTACCACATAATTACTCTAAGCCACAGATACTCAAAGTGGTCTATAGAGGTTAACGACGACTTACAAGGTTTTTATAAGTATAAAAATTAAAAAAAAAAAAAATAATTTGTGTATTCCATAAGATGCAAACAGGACTCCACAATTGTAAATCTCATTGAAAGACGTAATTTTTATTTTTATTTTAACTTTAATTTTGATATTCCATTGTTGGAATCACGCATACACAGATTAATTATTGTACCTATATGTGTTTTATAACTCTACTAGCTGGTGCCCGCGATTTCGTCCGCGTTGAAAAATATTAAGTAGCCTATCCTGTGTCCCGTATGTCCAAATGTTTATCTACCAAGTTTCATGAAAATCAGTTAATTCGTTTCAGATTTATGGAGGAACATACATACAGAAAAAAAGTGTATTCAGTATCACGTATAGAGCCTATAAACACGATATCTCTGAAAACAAAGTAACTTCCTCCATGACCGATCCTTACAGATTTATTATTAGTATTGATGTTTAGCTCTACCTACTGTCTACCCTATACCTTTTTGCAAATAAGTCTCCGTTTTTGACTTAGACGTTGTATCAAGTTGATGAATTTGATCAAATACGATACAATATTAGCTCATCTAAACCAAAAAACATTCCAAGTGATCTGCAAGACAAAAAAGTTTGGGGATCACTGCTCTAAGCTATCAATTCGCAAGCTCAAAAAGATTTTACAAAACTAAAAGTATATCAGCATTATGTAAATTGTATTACTTATGAATTTTTTTTTGTTCCAGCTCGTACAATAACGCCAAATAATCAAACTGTTAGGTATTAGATGTGCGGACGGCAATAAAACGCGGTTGACATTCAAACGTATAATTCATGACTGACTGACAACTTATGAGATACCCTATCTATGAAATCATAATAATAATAAATACCCTACATTACATCTCTCCACCTTAATTAACACTACCTAATAACATAAATAAACATATAACATAACATACAACAAATATGATATAGCAAAAGTTAAAGTTTATACACATTAAAATCTAACCTTATAATTAATATTCTTTAACCTACACTTTCGAATTGGTCGGGCTTCGGGCGGTACAGGGGCGGCAGGTGGCGTAGTGAAAACCTCTTGATCGTCACGAACCGGTGAAGGAGACGCCACGTGAACCGGCGAAACCTCCGCCGTCGGCAGCTCCGACTGTTCCCCGCCTGTACTCTCGTCCCGTCTACAGGGACTAATAGCGACCGTTTGCGGTCGTGGTGATGGCAGCGATGACGAACCTGTAGGGACCACAAGCGAGCTCCGCGACCTACGCTTTAGCTGATCGACATGCCTATGCCACCGATTCCCATTACTATCTATAACGCTATAGTCGTTTAAACCTGCCGAACTTACGACCGTTCCCGGAGCCCATTTCTCGCCCTTAATGTACTGACGATACCATACGTCCTCCCCCTCTTTTATTTCTCTGCTCGTCCCCCCCGCACATTCCACCTGCTTCTGTTGCGCATTTCCTACCCTCGCCTCTCTATCGGGTTTCAGTGCGTCCAGTCTTGTACGCAATCGCCTGCCTAGAAGTATCACGGAAGGGGGTTCTCCCGTTGTAGCATGTTCCGTATTCCTATAATATAGCAGATATGTGTTTAATGCTTCATTAATATCAGTTTTTTCTGTTAGGGCTTTTTTAATTACCCTTTTTAAGATTTTTACGGCATTTTCAGCCGCACCGTTCGATGATGGGTGATATGGAGCAATAAACACATGTCTGATTCCGCAATATTTAATAAAATTTGCGAATTCTCTACTCGTAAATGGCGGTCCATTGTCGGTAACTATCTGCCTAGGTATACCCCACCTACTCCATAACTCTCTAAGTTTCCCTATGGTGCTACCCGCGGCTGTACTGGGAACTGGGAAAACTTCCAACCATTTAGACGTCGAGTCTACGACTACTAAATAAATTTTACCAGCAATCGGGCCCATAAAGTCCAAATGCAACCGGGTCCAAGGTCGCGGATACCAGGGCCAGGGCTTCGGTGGCGCGCGCGCCGGTGCATCCGCCACGGCCGCACATACCTCGCAGGCGCGGCACTCGCGCTCCACTGCCTCGTCCACGCCGGGCCACCACACGTAGCTACGCGCCAACGATTTCGATCTTACGATGCCCATGTGCGGTTCATGAATCATTTTTAATACTTTACTGTAGCAAGCCTCCGGAATGACAACCCTGTGTCCCCACATTATGCAATTTAGTTCCTCATACAGTTCTTTTCTACGATTAAAGTAAGGTATTAAATTCCTTATTTCGCATGTTTGCGGCCAACCATCCCTTATGTAACTCAACACCCTACCTAATATTGGATCTTTTTCCGTTTCTGTTTTTAACTCATTATAATCCAACAACAAGGCGTCCTGTGCGAAATGTAAATACGTTTGCTCCGGGATGACATCTTTAACTACTGACTGGTCACCTGTGCTCACCGGTAGGCGCGATAAACCGTCAGCGCAGTTTTCGTCGGTTCTAATATATTCTATGTCGTAATTGTACGCTGAAAGAATTACTGCCCACCGTTGCATTCGACTGGCCGTCATAGTAGGTATACCGGTATGAGGTCCGAATATAGATACTAGCGGTTTATGATCCGTGCGTAATACAAACTTCCTTCCGTAAACATACTGATGAAATTTTTGCATACAAAACACTATCGCCAATGCTTCCCGATGAATCTGTGAATAATTAGCCTCCGCCTGTGTGAGTGAGCGCGACACATAGGCTACCGGCCGCTCCCCACCCCCGTCCGGCTGCGATAGCACTCCACCGATTCCTCGTGCGCTTGCGTCGCACGTCACTATCAAAGGTCGCTTTGGATCATAATGCGCGAGTACATCTGTACTAGTTAAAACCCTTTTTATTTTTGTAAACGCCTCATTACATTTATTGTTCCAATGCCACTCGACTCCCTTTTGCAATAATTTGTTCAAAGGTAATAATAAAGAGCTAAAGTTTTTTATAAATCTAGAAAAGAAATTTACCATTCCGAGAAAAGAACGTAACTCACTCACGTTTCCGGGTGGTTCAATTTTCAGAATTGCTTTTATTTTTGATTGATCGGCTTTTATCCCTTCCTTAGAAACAATGTAACCTAAATATTTTACTTCGTCGACTAAGAAAATACATTTTTGTTTTTTTAATTTTAAACCGTTTTGCGACACCCGTCTAAAAACCTCTCCGAGCGCCTTTAAATGTTCCTTCCTAGTCTTCCCGCCCACGATCACATCATCTAAGAAGACTTGGACGTCTGGAATTCCCTGGAAAAGATTCGTCATAATCCGCTGGAAGATACCCACACTCGAGGATAAGCCATATACTAATCTATTGTAACGGAATAACCCCCTATGGGTATTTATTACGGTATACATTTTAGACTCGTCTAACTCCACCTGGTTATATGCTTGTGAAAAATCAATTTTACTGAAATATTGCGCCCCATTTAACCCTACTAGTACGTCTTCGATTCGGGGTAACGGAAATCGGTCGATCAGCAAAACGGGGTTAACGGTTGCCTTGTAGTCCGCACAAATTCGCAACGTACCGTCAGCCTTATTGACAGGCACCAGCGGCGAGGCCCAGTCAGAGCAGTCGACCGGCTCAATTACGCCGGCGTCCAGCATGGCATCCAGCTCGGCGTCGACGCGCTCGCGCAGTGCGTACGGCAACGGCCGCGCGCGGTGAAACACAGGCACCGCCCCCTCTCTCACGCGCAGTGTCGCCCTGCCGCCCGTATACCGCCCGAGCCCGCCGCTGAACACTTCTTTATATCTGTCGAGTATATTATACACATCCTTGTCAATATGTTCAAGACACAAATTATTTAATTTTGTAACTTTTTTAAACATTGGAATATCAATATTTAGTTCCGCTAACCACTGTCTACCTATTAATGGAGTGGCACCTTGGTTCATTACAAATAATTCTAAATGCTTTCCTCGTTGACCTTGGTACTGAACGTAGGGCCGTATTATACCTAACGGCTTGACCCTTGTGCCATCGTAAAATCTTAAAACAGTATTGTCTTTTTTAATGGGAAATTCCGGAAAATATTTATTGTATGTCTCCTTGCTTATACACGACACCGCTGTCCCGGTGTCTATTTCCATGTATATTGTGGTATTGTTTATAGAAATGGGAACACTTACTGCCTTATAATTGTTCAGAGTCAGGAGGTTCAGACTCTCCTCAGCATCGTGGTCTTCCTCGCTAGACTCGCGGTCCACACCGCCGAAGTGAAGTTGCCGCCGCTGACCTTGACCCCTCGCACCACTATGACTGCTGGGCTGCCTGTCACGCTCCGTACAAACTCGACGTAAATGTCCGATACGTCGGCACTTGCTGCACATGAATTTCCGGTAGCGACAAGTGGCATGCGCATGGTCGTTGGCTCCACACGCCCCACAATTAACCGTCTCATTTCCCGCTGTATCAGCAGGGCCTGTCATCTTCGCGCTGCCGTTGTTGGGTGCGCGCGCGCACCCCCTCCCGCCGCTCGTCGTGCCCCTCCAGCCGCCCGAGCACTTCTGCCTCTGCCCGTGAGCCAGTGCATGTACCGCACTGGTAACTGCCGATGACAATGGTGCCCCCTCGACCTCCGCTGCATCTCTCTCCGCAGCTTCCAGGGAACTCGCCAGACAAACGGCCCGGAAGAACGTGATTGAGTCATCCTCCGCGAACAACCGTTGCCTAATCAAATCACTCTTGAGTCCGCACACAAACTGGTCACGTAAATTTTCATTTAGATTAGCAGCGAATTTGCAGTTACGTGACATCTTCTTTAAGTCCGCTACGTAGGCCGCCACGTCTTCCGACGCAGCCTGACGCTTCTGTCTGAACCGGAATCTCTCCGCTAACGCTGATGGTGTTGGTTGTAAATGGTCCTTCATTAATTTAACGACTTCTGCATATGTCAGTTCCGATGGCTTATTTGGACTAGCAAGGCTTACCAGCAGCTCATAAGCCTCGTCCCCCATGCTGGCTATTAATGAGGGTAAGTGTAAATCACCCGCCACATTGTTGGCCTTGAAATACATTTCTAGTCTGTCGATGTATGATGACCATTGTCCGTTATTTATATCAAACGTACTTAGCTTTCCGATCGACATTTTTTTCTTGTACTTTTAAATAATACACGCACAAATTAATCCCATCCTCGTCGCCAGTGTTAGGTATTAGATGTGCGGACGGCAATAAAACGCGGTTGACATTCAAACGTATAATTCATGACTGACTGACAACTTATGAGATACCCTATCTATGAAATCATAATAATAATAAATACCCTACATTACACAAACCATAGAGCACATGCTGCCCCTGACTGTGACCAGAGCTGAACTTGATGGCGAGTTGAAGTGTGTGGTATCTTCAGCTGCGTTGGACGACCAAATCGTGACGAGGATAAAACTAGATGTCAAAGGTAATTTGTTCTAGCTTGTTAAGACTCGTTTACTTATTAGAAATTAGTACTAACGTTTATTGGAAACTAGCTGACCCGGAGAACTTCGTACCTCCCCAAAATAAAAACCTGTTCGAAAAAAATACCAGAAAATTTATATTTTTTTCATTAAAGCGGGTCGTCTTGTCACGCAATGTCATGTTTTTCTAAGAAACGCTAATATTAGTTATTAAATTATTTCTTTATACATAAATCATAAAGTAATAATATAAATTCTAAGAATGAATTGGATCTACGTGGAAAAAATGAATTGTTAAGGCGCAGTTCTTTCTTAAATTCCGTTACAGTAAAGAACCGTTATCTTGCGAGACGGGGCGTGTTCGAGATAATTATATCCATTAATTACATAGTATCAGAGGGCCGCCTCTTAATGAAAATTTATTCGCTCGCGAAATTAAACGGGAAAAAGTCGCGTGGCCAATGTCGCATCATTTAAGGCGCAGTTTATAAGAATTTTCTACACTTAGTAACAAGCTATTACCCTACCCCTTACTTATCCCTTCCTTATACTTAATCCTTCTACGGTCGGCAGCATACTTAGGCACTACATGCAAGCGCACTGTCGGAAAATATGCCTTGGCATGCTGCAGCGTCCTTAAGCATGCCGAGTCGTCCTTAAGCGTGCCGAAGCGTCACGCGTTCTCTTCAGGCCAA
Organism: Synanthedon andrenaeformis; assembly: GCA_936446665.2. NCBI lineage: Eukaryota > Metazoa > Arthropoda > Insecta > Lepidoptera > Sesiidae > Synanthedon > Synanthedon andrenaeformis. Next base: position 540,075 of record OW387802.2, read on the forward strand.
GTTATCTCCGAGTGCCGAGTGTTTCCTCGGCTTGCCGAAGGATGCCGAAGCATCCCGAAGCATCCTCAGGGCTGCCGACGCGGCAGCCTCAGGCGAACCGAAGCGGTATTTTTGTTACTACCACCATATATATTGGAAATTTCTACTTTATTGCCATGACGTTAATGTATATTTCTATTTGCCACCTAAAATCCTCAGCCGTGCCGATGCCGACAGTGGGCGCCGGCCCTTACAGTACCTATGGCCACCTATCATCAAGTGGACCTTCAGCCTATTTGTCGACATAGGGTACCTTTCCTCTAGAAAAAAGGTGCCTGCGAATTCGTCCGCGTTGAAAAATCAATATAATATCGCCTGACACCGTCATTGCTATCACACTTAGCCAGGAGTTAGTTTCCTTAATTTTAGATGATCCCTCGGGAATAGGTCCTTTTTTTCTCGATGAAATGTACCTTATGTCCTTTCTGGTGTCCCAGACCACGTGTATGCTAAATTTCAAGATGATCGGTTTAGTAGTTTTTGTGTGAAAGAGTAACAAACATCCATACATTTATACATCCAAACAAACTTTCGCATTTATAATTTTACTAGTGGCCCGCTCCCGGCTTCGCCCGGGTGCAATCTGTTAGATTGTCATGGAACTCACAGATAATTTTAACAAATAATTGCTGGATTGAATAGGTATCAACAGATGGCGCTATGTTAATAATATTATATAAATTTGCAAAAAAATAACAATAAAATGAGATATAAACTATCCTATCTTTTAAGTTGGACCAAATTACATATAGTTACGAAATTTTATCAAAATCGGTTCAGTAGTTTCAGAGTTTATCGCGAACATACATCGTGACACGAGATTTTTATATATATAGAAGATATAGTATGGATAGTACGGATGTTTTAACGCGGACGAAGTCGCTGGAACTAGCTAGGTTACAATATTAGTACAAAAAATAAGGGCTGACACTTCGCTTTAAGTGTCAAGTAAAGAAAACATAACCCAGATAAATAGATTATGGAGTTAATGGGGTAAAAATAATTAGATTTTTTTACTTTGAAAGCGCTACTGCAAGAAATGTTTCTGTCTTTTGTTATTGTTAAATTTACAAAGAATGCCAAATTGCTCTGTAAAAATTTAATTGTTATGTTGGAAGCTGTATAAATCTGCATAATAATAATTATTGGAGCTAGTTGAAAAATAAAGACTTACTGACGATTCGGACACTTCGTATTCTCGCATTAAAACTGTATAATCTCAAAACCAACTAATTTTACAGGAGAGCTAATCGAAAAAAATTAAATTATTTTTTGTCTATTTTTTTCTTATTAGATATATATCAAATATATGCGTATTATATATCGTTAGAAGCGTATTTTAAAGTAGCATTAAATGTTTTAAGTACTTTTATAATAAACTAAACACTAGAGGAGATATAAGCATATAAGTTACTTTTGAATATATAAAAAAATGATCAAAATTTACTAAATATGGAATAAAACAATCATAAGTCTTTTTGCAACATACTATATGATGGATTGCGATTGTATTTTTGCAATAAAACATTTTTGGATTTTTTTTTATTTTTGCTACTTTTAAATTTAAGCAGCTTGAATTTAAATTTTTTATTTTTAATATATTTTTCACCGATGATTCAGACACCACCAAAAAAAACAGGTGTTGTGTACAGTCAAACAAAAAATTAAGTTACCAAGACGAATCTGTCGATATATTGTTCTCTTAACAATCTAAGAGAAATGACATTTATAAATTTTTGTTTTTTTTTTTTTTAAATCCCTCGGGAAATTACCTAATTCTAAATCAATCAACGTGATTTTTGTAAATTACTAATACAAAGCAATGTTTATAAGGTTTATATGATGTTGATTTTTATATACTTACTATAATATATGTTTTGAATTATGGTTTTTTTGCAACATGTAAAGTCAAATTCAAATTTTCAATTTCGGGGTTTTCAAATTCATTCCCTTATCAAAATCGTAGACTCTTAGTACCTTTTGAAACTAAAGCACTAAGCAGACATTTTGAAATGAAATTTTGGCATGACTAACAATTGCCCTGGTACAAGCAAATTTCGACTTTAGGTGACGAACCTTTTCTTACCCCGACTGTACCTAATACGTAATTCAACAGAACAATTTATGACTGAAAGATTCTGTTTTATACTATCCTAGACTAGAAATAGTCCGTTACAGTAAGGCTCTTTTCCTGCTAAAATATTTTGAAAATATTTCTTATCTGACTGTACACAACAACTATTTTTTTGTTGTTGGCCGAATTGTCGTTGACAAATATATTTTAAAAAAAATAAAAAGTATGTAACAACTCGAACAAAAGTGTGAATATTTTGTGTCCGAAACGTCCGTAAGCCAAAATACAAATAACGCCTGACAAAACTTAACATATTAAGCAATAATTTATTAATTTTTCATTACTTTACAACAGAAAACAGCTGTTATGCCTATGTTTTACACAGTCTACTATTCTTGCGAATAATTCTCCCACAGACTACTCTTCACATTGAATCTAGATCTAGATATTCACAGATGGCATTACGATATATTACATCTGACTATACGGAATTCGTCCATCGTACTAACGACGTTATTGCCGAAAGGAAACTTACCCAATAAACAAGTGTAGTTTCAAATTAACTATATCGTTATTTGAACATTGTGTCTGTCTATTGGTGGAATTGGGGGCAGGGCTGTATTTACTCTTAATTATTGTTTAACTATAGCGACCCGCTCCCAGGTTCGCACGGGTGAATTTTTTTTGGAAATCTATACTATATCTATATTAATATTGTATAAAGAGAGGTTTGTATGTTTGTAATGAATAAACTCAAAAAGTACTGGACCGATTTTAAAAATTCCTTCGCCTATAGAACGTTATCAGCGAGGAACATATTTTATAAAGTTGCGCAGACGCAGACGAATTCGCTTGCAACAGCTAGTAAACGGTGACAAAGTTAGTTGTACTATAGTTGTAATAAAAAAAAAATAGGTATATAATCTCCCAGTTTCATCTCAGTTTTTCTTGTACTTATTAAGCTCACAGCCTAATGGACTTGTCGACAAAAAAACCTTTGTTAATAAAGTTTCCTTTTCGAAGAAAACCCAAAAATAACTTAACAATACCTTTATACTCGTACAAGTGCTATTGTATATTGTTTATTTATTTATTTATTTATTTATTTATTTATTTGATGAAGTACACAAACAGAATACAATTATATACATGATAATTATAAATAACAAGTGTATTGACTAAACTAAATTGCACTCCTAAACAGTGTACTTAACATGTTTAAGTTAATTTAACTACTAATGGTTATTAATACATGTATTAACTACTTAATTAGTTCTTAATTAATAACATTTTCTTATTTTCTATTTAAATATAAGTCTTAATCTATTTTTGACACGAGAAAACCTACTGTCAAATTTATCAATATATAGTTATATTGTTATATATAATAGATCTTTCTTTGAACTGAATTAACAAACAAAACAGTGAAACAGTGGAACATTCGAGAAGAACTCACAAGAACGAGGAATAATGTTCATATGACGAAAATATCTTGGTTTCAACTTTCCTTTTTCCTGGCTTGACAAGGAAAATTTTCTGGCGGTGATAGAGCCATTAGAAGAACTACTAAATCCACATTTTCCCAACAACAGTATCTTACACAACTTAATTCTCTGTTAACTTACACAACCTGTAGCTCCTAAACTATTGATCGTAGAGTAAAAATGAATATATCCAATATTGTGGAAAATTTTATGTAGAAACTTTTGTCAGAAGTAATCATAATGGTATCCGTACAGATATTCGCGATATGAGCCAAAACCTGAAAAACGGTACATTCAACCCCTCTACACCCTCAGCACAGCCCCCACACTTGTTTAGTATGTTCATCTGGATACCGTAAGGTATAACTGTACCAATTTTCAAAACTACACGAATTATTTCCCCTGATTTTCCATATTCGGCTTAATTTGACTATGCTAAGTATGCAAAATAATGAACGATTATTTTTAAGTACATCCCTGTGCTTACACTGTCTGGCGAAATATATATAGAGTAGCCCACCTCAATATTTTACATATAAGAGGGTATTAAGCCATCACTTAACTAACTTGGAGCACTACAGTGGCGAGCAATTTTCAGGGGCCCCACCCGATAAATTTGCGAGTCCATATAGCTAATAAGTGGCAAGATACGAACGCAACATAATGCGGGAAGGTTTGTCGATATTTTTCAATATCGATCTCGATTTTCGATATTTGAGTGTTTACGTTCGATATTTGGTTTTGGATATTTGTAATTTTGACGAGCCCGTTGGACGAGTGGACTTGCCTAACATCTCAGGGGCCCGGGGTTCGATTCTTGGCGTCGTCAACTTTGGAAATGAACTTTTCAAAGTTGGCTCTGGTCTGGATTTGGGAAGTAGTGGCAGGGCACACTGCGTTTCGCACTCATTTGGGCAGATGACTTTTATAAGATGTGTCTATGTGTATTTTATAAGATATGCTGTGGAGAATGTGTTCAGGAATCAAAGAGTACATCCTGACCACTCATCTGACCGTTCCAGGAATTAACATCTCGTCCTATATCGATCTTCTTCTTCTCTTTGTGCCATCTCCTATTGGAAGTCGGCTATTATCATAACTATCCTAACATTATTACCAGCGATCTGGTACTTTGGCCATACTATTTGCGGAGATTCTTTATCCAAGAAGTAATTCTGTCTTCTTGGATAAAGAATCTCAAGAATCTTAATCAAGAAGCAAGTCTACCTTGTATTTCCCCCTGCATGATAAGCTGCATTATGCAGATTATATCGAAACGTGACAAACCAGGCTATGTCGCTTAGTAGGAGCAATCTGTGCATGCTAACTAGGGCACTAACGGGACACTGCCGCCTCAATAGGCACCTTAAAATAATGGGTCTCACCAGTACAGGAGAGTGTCGCTTCTGCCATGAGACAGAAGAAACACCAATGCATATCCTGCGCGAGTGTGGCCCTTTGATGCGCAAGCGCAGTCACATCCTAGGAAGCCACACAATGGATTGTGAAGATGTGAGGAATGCCTCTATCAAAAAAGTACTACAGTTTCTAAACGAGGTAGGTATAGGTAGAGAGCTTTAGTTTACGTGGCGATCACAATATTTCAGCAATGGACGAAGTGATACTGGTACTCTAGCAGACCAGAAATAGCCACTAAGAAGATAATAATAATAATGCAGATTATATTATCGATATCGATAAGAATCTGTAATTTCAAGTTGACACATCACTACAAATAATGGGGATCGGGAATTTTAAGGGTTGATAGGGCGGCGCGGCGCAAACGTGCCAATGTCCGACACTATAACCCTGTCGATATAATTGAACGATGCCCAAATTTATATTGATAATAGTATGAAGATATTACAAATTTATTTCGTAATACGGTCCAGCCAGATTATGATATGATATCACAGGAGATAATTATCTGCTAAAAATCAATTAAGTTTGGGTAAAGTTGAAATTATTATACATTTTTGTTGTAATCACTTCCAAAGTTATAAATGATATTTTCACTATAATGGACTTAATATATTATTAAACGTGTCTCAGTCTCAATAAATATGATATATTATTATGTTAAGGCCGGCAGACAGGCTGACGGTCCACTTGATGATATGTGGCTACCGTCGCCTATAAATACCACAGGAACATTTTTTTTTTTCTGAACAATAGGTATGGCCATGGCCCTATGGCGTTTTCTGTATCCCTGACAATGTTTGAGCGAAATTTCATGACGATCGGTTGATTAGTTAAGGCGTGAGAGAGTAACAAACAAACAAACAAACAAACTCACTTTCTCATTTATAATATTAGTTTTTTTTTTTAATAAATACACATTCCACACAGCACCATCTAGTTCCAAAGTAAGCAACTAAGCTTGTATTATGGATACCAGACAGTTGATATACCTACTACATAGATTACTTTTTTTTTGTAAATACATGTACATGTTATAAATACAAAACATCCACGACTCAGGTACAAAGGTAGTTAAAACATAAACATTTTGCCCCTAGCGGGATTCGAACCCGCGACAGTTTGGTTAACAGCTAGGGTTACTAGCCACTAGACCAAACGTGTCGTCAAATTAGGAGAATTTTTAAATTGTGAGCCCCCTTAACTAATATTATTAATAATGCTAGACAGTGTAAGGACACGTTGTATATGACGTGCGATACATCATTCTGCCACGCATTCATTTACTTTACGAAAGTTTTCATTATAATCCCAACATGTACAGGGTGTTCGTATTAATTAATGCTACTTTTATATTTTAATTATTTAGATAAAAGATTATTTATTGCATACACATGACTCACACGACTTTTTAAAAAAATTTTTTAATTTATTTATTAATACAACGTAATGTTACATTTAATATAACTGGTTTAAATACAAACTCATTTTAGTTTTACCACACACCATGTTCAGTTTAGAGAATTATTCTATTTTAAGTCCTACACAATGAAACCCTGTAATTGGCAATGTAAGTAGTAATACTGTGTCTATTGTATGTTATTTTGTTTTGCTGTAGGGTTTATGTTCAAACAAAATAAATAAATACAGATAGGTATATAAGTGAATACCGAATAATTAAGTAAACCTGCTGTTGACGCCCACGTACACTTTCAACACTTCAATTACTTAGTCATATTCGTAATTTAGATATCTGCAATATTGCTTGTTTAATCTAAATACATAAACTATTCCACATTTAAATTAGAATTCAAAATTAAAATCCCATGGAGCTTGCGCCATGGCAGCAAAAAGGTATCTGGCTCAGCATAAGTTGATGCAAAGCACAGCGCTTTTTTAGCAGTTGATCAAATGAATGATTCTGTGCATCACTAGTGACAAGTTCTAAAAATATATTCCTACTAGCCCCTACTAATATTGTAAATGTTTAAAGTAACGTTGTTAACTTTTTACGTTGTGAGTAAAGTTGTGAGTACTTTTTAAATAGTGTTCCCGAGGGATCATCTGAGAATTAAAATAAAAATTCAACACGGCACAGATATATATATGAGCAAGAAATATTGAATAAATGTTTTAACTAATTAAAAAGCTAGTCCATACTTATATACTATAATAATTATACTAATATACAAATAATATTATAAATACGAAAGTAACTCTGTCTGTTTGTCTGTCTGCTACCTTTTCACGCCTTAACTATTTAACCGAATCATCATGAAATTTTGCATATACGTTGTCAGGGATACAAGAAAAGACATAGGGTACCTTCCATCCAGAAAAAAAAAATTGTTCCCGAGGAATTATCTAGAAATATAAAGAATTTGGCGCCACTGTCGCGTGGCGGCGCCACCATCGTCACAGCGATAACGATGTCAGGCGTTATGACTCATATATTTTCGTTTTCAATGCGAAAGAAGTCGCGGGTACCAGCTAGTTTCTTATAATAAGACTAGCCCACTGGTCTAGTGGTTAGTTATATTATTCCAAAATCAATGTCTTTTTTTATGAAAAGATTTGGACACAATCAACGCCATGGATGCTATCACGGATCACGTAAGGAAATTGATTCTTTACGTGTCTAGACATAAGGTCTAGAGTTGTCTATCTGTCTTACTTGAAAATATTGACTATATCGCTAATATTAGAGGATAATAAGTGTCTATTTTTATAATAAAAGAACGTACCCTGTACAATTGTAAGTTATGCGAAAACTGTCACATGTAGGGTTAAAATTGTGCCAACCTATCATTTAACGTAGTTAGTCATTTTCCTTCCAATTGTGAAGTAGAATTTTCCCTTTAGGTAAATCCAATCACAGCCCTCTTATTTATGCAGAAAGAGGAAGTCGTGTCGCTAACGCCAATTTCCGTTACAAGTCTTTCTTTAAGTGTTTTTTTTTTATTCATACTATATTATACTAGCGACTTGTCCCGCCTTCGCACGGATGAAACTTTTCGTTCTTTGCATTAATGAAAACCGTATCGAAATTCGATTTTAGAAGAAAAGTTTAGAAGAACAGCGATTTTGTTTCATATGTACAGACTAGCTGTTGCACGCGACTTCGTCTGAGTAATTTTATAAAATATAGCTCATATTACTCACTGATAATGTAGCTTTCTATAGGTGAAAGAATTTTTAAAATCGGTCCAGTAGTTTTTGAGTTTATTCGTAACAAACATATACATATTCAGTCCATAACACTGGTGTTTTATATATTTTTTAACATCTTTCTTTATACATTATGGTTTCGCAATAAATGAATTGAATTGAAAAAAAAAATCTTTTCTCTCTATAATCGTAATATAGACTAGTATATAGATATATAGATAGTTTTTTTTACTCCATTCTCATCGCAATCTGTCACAATTGTGGACATTCAGTGATGTATGCAGATTATTTAGTTGGCATACCGAGATGCACTCAATCATACTCATCAAAAGTAGTTCAGTTGCTAATTATAGCAAGTCTATTGACAATCTTTTCTTTAGACATCTTTTAACTTTGACATTCTCATTAAGTCCTGTGATCAGATAATTTTTATGTATGTAGTATGAATAAAACGAGGTAACGCAGCTAGCATACTTGGGACCCTACCTAGTGGACCGAAGCTTAATATTTATAATATATACAATTTGTAAACATATAGTAACTTAGTTTTAGATATAGACTAGTTGTTAATACATTTTTATTAATTTACTTTATTCTTATCTCAGTTTTTATTTTACTCTTAACAAGTCGAATTAGGCGATAAAAAAAGGCTTTTCAGCTAATTCCTAAAAGCCTCTAGTGCCCCTAAATTACTATGAGAATACCCATGAGAATCTCTATGACAATCGCTATGAGAATTCCTATGAGAAATCCTATGACAATCCTTGTGAAAATCCCTTTACTTGCAGGTAGTTTTTTTTTTATTTTTTACTTGAAGCACTTCAGCTAGTATCTAGTAGACAATCGTAGGCAATCGGTGGGCCCGTAATTGATACGCCTACCCTATTATTTGTGCTGCCAAGGGCCTACGCCTCGGGGGTCTAATACTTACAAATTGCTCTCTGCTTGCCGTACAAGTCACATACTTTCGGCTCTTTACTTTTTAATAAATAAAAAAATTAAATGCTCCAAAAAATTCTTTAAAATCAAATCAAAACATTTTCATAATAAATTTATGAAGCCAAAAAATAAATCACAGTGAAATTGACATAAGTTTTATAACTTAGTCCCTTAGTAACTGTTAAAAGCAATGTTAAAAATTCTATAATCCTGTAAAAACTGCAAAATCTACGAGGAGTGTTAAATAAAAAATGAGAATGATTTTAATACAACTTATTTTATTTTTCAACATAGTCACCTTTTAAGATAAGACACTAGATACATCTTTTTCTAGACTTAAAATGCCCTTTAGTAAAACCTCTTTATTCTGAGCCTCTAAAAAACTGTGTACTGTGGCGACTACTGCCTCATTGTCTTCAAATTTTTGGCCTCTGAGGTACTCTTTCAACCGCGGAAAAAGATAGAAATAACTTGGGGCGAGGTCCGGTGAATATGTAGGATGTTCCCTCAGTTCAAAGCCAGCATCTTCAATGGCAGCTATCGCAACGTTGAACTTCTACGTGGGGGCGTTATCTTCGTGAAACATAACAACTTTAGTCAGTATGCCACGCCTTTTCTCGCGTATTCCGTTGCGCAATTTTTTGTTTGTCCTGCATATAAATTGCCCGTAATAGTGGCTCCACGATTTAGGTATTCGATCATTACCACCCCTTGGTCCTAGAAAAGAAAGCCCATGATCTTACCGGCGGATGGAGTTGCCTTTAAATTTACCTGCTCCGTAGTAAAAAAATTTAAGCAGAGATATTTAATTACAGCGCGAATTTCAATTTTCTCAATTTTCAAGAACACGTTCCGAAACGTAGGAAAACAAATGACTACAATTTTTAAAATACAAATGAAAATCGAAAACTTTTTTAATTATTCTTATAACAAATGTTTAGGCTTTGCCTGCCAGTATCAATTTTTTTTCTTACCAAGGAGTATCTATTTCAATATCACTTTTTATTGAACACCCCTATTATAATGAATAATTATAGATATAATTATATTATAAAGCAATGCTACAAATTCTATAATCCTGTAAAATCTATAATTCCTGCAAGTGAGCTGCTAACCTACGAAGTAGGAAAAGGGGATTTGGAAGGAAATGGACTCTCGCATGCTTTACTTACTCGCCGAAACACAACAGCATTCATGCTGTTATGTCAGCTATATGTTATATTATATTTATTTATATATGTTGTTATGCCAGAACGGAAAATTTAAGTTTTCTTATAAACCACCCATCTGGTTTTGATACGGTTTTCACTTATGGAAACAGCGACAAATGAAAAAAAGTTTGTGTGAATAATTGGCACAGAAAAAAAATCATCCGTTTGAACAGCTTATCGATTAATTTTACCAAATCATTAAAATTTAATCTTAAAAACGTCCGAATAGATTATTTGTTTTTTTTTTTTTCTTCAAATCAAACCGCTTGTGACTTGTACCATACCCAAAAAACGAATGTGATGATTGAGCTATCACCTATAGGGTAATAGGTGTAATGTTGGACCCTCTTCTATCTATATTAATGCGACTATTTTGGAAAGAGGTCAAAAGCTTTTATATTAATCTAATTGTCATGAACACTTAGATTAATTAACGTAACTTAATTAAAACTTAACCTCTATTAATTTTTGTTGTACGAACTAAAACGGAATAATTAAAAAAATCGAATTAATTTGAACTTGTATGAAAATGATGTATGAACTACATTACTGTTAAGTTTTATCAAAATCGGTTCAGTAGGATTTTCGTGAAAGTAACAAACATACTTACATACAATCATCGCCACAAACTTTCCCATTTATAATATTAGCTTTTGCCTGCGACTGCGTCCCTACGTGATATTATCTTATTGTTATTCTGTTGCATAAATTCATCAAAATCGGTTCAGTAATAATAGTAGGTAGTGGCAAGGCACACTGCGTTTCGCGTTCGTTTAGGCCCCCGTCTGGTGGCAGTAACCACCGTTGTTGTAACCACCACAGTGGTTGATGAGACCACCGTGAAATAACAGCACGTGTGCTGTTGTGTTTTGGTGAGTGAATAAGGAATCCCTAATCCTTCTATGGTCGGCAGAGCACTTGCAGCACCTATGGCGATAGTAGCCACCTTTTTTTTAACGTTGAGTAATCTTTCTACCATCAAGTTGACCGTCAGCCTGTCTGCCGATGTTAGCATAAAAAAAGTAATATTTGGACAATATTCTTCATTTGAATTTTATTTTATTAATAAAATCTTACCTAAAAAAATATTTCTTTGTTAAAACTACTTTTATATGTTTTTTGGCCCCAAACAAAAGCTGCCAAAGTTTGGAACTACCTGCCAGCTCATACATATAACCCAAACCTTTTCAAAGATGGAGTGAATAGGCATCTTCTGGGTGAGCTCGCTCCATCATAGACCTCATCTTCGCTACACGGCTGGATGCTGGCCAAGAGCAAACCTATCTTAAAAAAAAAAGCTAACATTTTTCACCCAAAAGGCGAAGTGGACCTCTATTGACGCGATGTCTATATTAGCGATGTTCACCCCTCACACAAAAGTTAAAAGGGTTCATACAGTGACCAAGCACTAATGCAACTATCAGCGATGAGACACTCGTAAAGCCGACGAAATATCCGTGTCCCATATCGGAGTCCCTTGAGTAAAAAACACGCAAACTGAACAACTATTTTATGACCCTTCATATAACTAGGCCGTATAACACTTAGACGCGTGACTTCGCACGAGATTGTCCCTTTGGGAGACGACGGACAGACACTTTGCTTACTTTTTTATATTATGTTAGCTGATAGAGTAAAGTTCAGCTTGTATCAGGTTGTAACTTTGAGGATATACCCTATTTATGGCTGCATGTATACACTAGCGATCCGCCCACGGCTATGTGCGAGGTTGTAATATTCAAAAATCTACCGTAAGTAGTTAACAGTAAGTTTATTTATTTATTTATTTATTTATTTATTTATTTAGTAGCTAACCTTACAGCATGTAACATTTCACAAGTATATTTAAAAAAATAATTAAATTTTTATATAGCCTATTACAAGGTTAGACATATTAAAATTTATAAGTAGGTACACAAAAAAAATTGAAGTATTTATAAAACTGTATCAAAATATATACACACATATACAAGTATCTAAAATTAGATAAACATTTCACAAGTTATGCGCGCTGTGTGTGTGTGTGTGTGTGTGTGTGTGTGTGTGTGTGTGTGTGTGTGTGTGTGTGTGTGTGTGTGTGTGTGTGTGTGTGTGTGTGTGTGTGTGTGTGTGTGTGTGTATGAGTGTGTGTGGTATTGCTCAGTGGAGAGGACCAGGTCATTTCGGAGTAAGGTGCAGACCATCAAGCACTCGCTCAATAAAAGACCTTCTACTCAAAAAGTAAATGTCGAGATCATTAAATTTGTTTTCATATGTACGCACAATTCTACACAACACGGAGTTCCTGGCATAGTTGTTACGCGCGTTTCCAACGTCAAAAAGACATTTACGCCTAGTATGAGCCACACTTACACGCAATCCTATTCGCTCGGCTAGACATGGGCAATCTATTACAGAGTTGACCACGTCGAACAGAAACCTCAAGTCTGCAACCAGCCGTCTGTCTTCGAGCGATTGCAGACCGAAAGAGGTAAGTCTATCCGCGTAATCAGATTTTCTTTTCAAACGGTAATTTAGGCTTCGAGTGAAGCGCCGCTGAACAGATTCCAGCCGAGCGATATAGGTTACATATAATGGGGACCACACTGGCGAGGCATATTCCATAATGCTCCGAACGTATGCGAAATATAAAAGCTTTAATGTTTCAATTTTTTGGAAGCATTTAGCACTTCTATGCAAAAACCCAAGCATTTGGTGAGCCCTGTGAGCGATGACATCATAGTGGTAAGTGTATAAGAGTTTGCGATCCAGCATGACTCCAAGATCGCGAACAAGTTCAACTCTTGGAATTGAAACACCATTCATAACATAATTATGTATTATATAGTTGCGTTTTCTAGTAAAGGTAGTAGTAGTAGTAAGTAGTAGTAGTAATTTGACACTTATCAACATTTAAATCTAGGCGATTCACCCTGCAATACACTGAAAGTCTCTCAAGGTCCGATTGAAGCCTGTTACAATCATCCAAAGAGTCTATTGGATGGAAAATTTTATTATCATCGGCATACATCAGCACCGTAGAATGACTGAAACAAGCCTCAATATCATGCAAATAAATATTAAATAGCAGAGGCCCCAAATGAGATCCCTGCGGCACACCTGAAGGGACAGTTTTGAAGTTAGATTTAAATACCCCAATCCTGACCGCCTGCAATCTATTCTCAAGATAAGAAATAAGCCATCTAAGTAGGTCGCCGTGAACACCGACATCTATTAACTTCGAGATGAGAATACTGTGGTCAATACGGTCAAAGCATTTTGAGTAATCAGTGTACACAACGTCCACCTGAGAGCCCCGATCCATGCTTCTCGTGACGCTATCGGTGAACGCTGCGAGGTTGGTGACAGTGGACCTTTTGCGCATGAAACCATGTTGACATGTGGGAATATACGATGCAGCAACCACATATAACTGATCATAAACGATGGACTCGAACAACTTTCCAAAGACCGACAAAATGGAAACTGGTCTATAATTCTCAACCATTTGTCGAGAACCCTTTTTGTGGATGGGAATGACGTAAGCTTCTTTCCATTTGTTCGGAAAAATTCCACTCTCAATGGATTGTCTGAAAATTAAGGATAACGGAAGGATGAGCGCTTCAGCACAAGATTTAACAAATAACGAGGGAAAGCCATCGCTACCAGCTCCTTTATTAGCGCTCAATTTCTTTATATATTTTAGGATTATTGCTTGTGATATTTCTACCGAAGAAATTGTATTTATATGAGATGATCTTAAATTCATAGCAAGAGAATCATCACTAATAGGGCCCGATGGTCGTACGTATACAGAGAGAAAATATTGTAAAAAAATGCTACAAATCTCGGACCCTCCATTAGCCACCCTGCTACCATAAGTCATCTGAGTTGGCATACCTCTGTCCCTGCGCAAAGACTTACTGTGAGACCAGAAGTATCTAGGATTGGATTTAATTGAATTTTCGCAATTATTCACATATGTTTTCCAGCACTCATGTAAAATGTTCTTCTGTCGCTTCCTAAGCAGAGCAAAAGAGTCATAATCTAATTTATTTCCAAATCGCTTCCATAATCTATGGTATTTAGATTTTTCTTTGATAATTTTAATAAGAGGTTTAGAGAACCACACCGGATAGCCACCGCCGCTGGTCATGAAACTTGGTACTTCGCTATCAATAATTTCTTGAACTACTTCATTAAACCTAGCTACCATGTCATTGACGTTGCCACATTTAAGAACAGTGGTCCAGTCCACTGAAGATAACCTAGATTTTATTGCGTCATAATTGGCCATCTTAAATTTGTACATTTTGAAAGTAGGATTGTTCAATACCTTGTTAATAGTTAAGTTAGGAATATCAATTTCGAGGGCTGGGTGATGTGGCATGTCCTCACGAGTAATAGGAAGAGTACAACGAGCAGTAGTTACTTCTAGAGTACAAAACACAAGATCCAGGAACCGATTGTTTCCATTGATTACAGTATTATATTGATTTAAGCCAAAATCAGAGAGAGAATCAAAAAACTTAAGCTGAGACTCGTTAGTTACGTTAAGCGGTAAGCGGGATAAGTTATGTGGATGATTAATCCAATCAACATTAGCGCAATTAAAATCACCTAACAAGACGCAATCAGCTCCCGGGTTTCTATCCATAAAATCACCCAAATATGTATGAAGATGCATCACCTGAGAATCGTGTTGGGCGCCAGAGCCGGGTAGATAAACACAAATAACATGCAAGTCGCGCGCAGTCCGCAGAGTGTGAGCCGGCAGAATAACGTGAATCAAATCATATGGAGCATCACACGGCGAGAGAAGTGCACGCGCACCAAGCTCACGGCGCGTCAATAGCATGACTCCGCCACCAATAGCACGCGCACCTCCACCATCACGCCGTAATACGCTACCAGTTAAGGGCCGGTCGCGTCTGTAAATATCGTAACGGCTGTCACCGACCTCGGCGTCACAAATGCTGTCCAAGAGCCAGGTCTCGCAAATTGCTACCACGTCATAGTCGTGAACCAAAAGACCCTGATTAAATTCTGCAAGTTTACCGCGAATGCTACGGGAATTTTGAAAATACAGATTAAAAGTTGTCATAATAATAAGGAAAAAAATAACAATATAAAAGGGTTAAAAAGAAAATTCCCGTAGTGTTCGAGGCATATTGCGATCATTATTTTTATTGTTAATAATACCAACTGAGCAGGTCCAGTATGTGACATGTGTTGTATGTGTGAATGTTTATGTGACATGTGTTGTATGTGTGAATGTTTATGTGATGAGAATTTTGAGATTACAAAAAAAGGTTTACATATATTAAAGAAGAAATAACTAAAATTAAAATAAGTTACATGTGACACTATAATAAAGTTCATCAAAAGTATCAGGTTCACTTCTTCAGTTCTTCAGTTGTTCAAGTATGTTCTTATAAGTATATATGTTACGGCTAAAGATAGGTGTGAACATAAACTTAAGATTAGCCGGCTAAACTTAGGTTTATCTTCGAGGAGATGTTAATGTTAGTTTCATCTATCATTAGCCGGTTAAACTTAAGTTTAACTGCAGGCCCTTGGCTAAAAATGTAGAAGCAAATGAAAAAGGAAACGGTATAACAATGTTTACTATTTCGACACGAAAACTTTTATTAAAAAATAATCACTCTCATTACACATACTTATGTAGGTATACAAAATTACAAATTAAAACTTCTGCAGCGTTAATAACTTAAAACAATATCTATTCATTAAAATAAAATAATAAGAAAACATTTGTTCATGACAGATACTTCTGTATTTAAAATTACAAAAAAAACTTCTGCAGTGTTAATAAAACAATATCTAGTCATTAAAATAAAATAATAAGGAGCCCCATCCCTCCCTTATCCTATATCGTTCTATGGTCGGCAGCGCACTTGTAGCACTCATGGCGTTGCTTGTGTTATAGGCGACGGTAGCCACCTACCATCAAGTGGACCGTCAGCCTTTCTGTCTGCGCGCATCGTCTCCCCTCCGCCCTCTCAAGCATGTTCGCCCCGGTGCATCCATCGAAACATTTTTAGCAGTTTTTTTTCGGTTAATGCGCACATTAACCGGCCAAAGATGGAAATTCACGACGCAAACTAACATGATATCGAACTTTAGCCGCCTCTCGAAGATAAACTTAAAATTAGCCGGCTAAACTTAAGTTTATGTTCACACCTATCTTTAGCCGTAACATATAGCTATAAAACAAGCTTTATCAAAAAAAAATGTGAAAGGTAACTTGATACTGGCTGGCTAGCTAAGAGTTCTGAAATATTTTTTTAGGCTAAACAGAAAACAAATGAAAAAGAAATTACACAAACCAGTATATTAAGGTGCTTATTTTTTAAAATATTTTAACAAACATTTACAATTTTAAACTTTCCTGACTAAGAGTTATGTAATATTTTTTTTAGGCTAAACAGAAAAGAAATGAAATCAAACTTACGTAAGTCAGTATTGGGCGTTTAAGGCGCTTTGCATTTCAGTCAATATGGGAAACAGACAATTTGGGATCAGGTTATAATGAACCGGAAGCTAACTTCTTTATTAGATAAATAGGAAAATTTATTACAGAAATTGCAATGGAAATTCACAATTAATGAAATCAAGAACCTGTAGACATGTGTTTTTCTGTAAATAAAGATTTATTTATTTATGAATATTATTCATGAAATCGAAAACTCATCCTACCGGGATTCGAACCGAAGTCACTGGGTTTTGTTTATTGCATTACTAACTGGTGCCCGCGACTTCGTCCGTGTGAAAAAAAAACAATCAATATTAAATGCCTGATTTCTTTATTGCGTTTACACTTTCGCCAGGCGTTAGTTTTCTTAATATTAGGTGATCCCTCGGGAAAAGTACTTTTTCTGGATGAAAGATACCTTATGTCCTTTCCGGTATACCTGAGAGTGTGTATGCAAAATTTCATTATAATGGGTTAAGTAGTTAAGGCGTGAAAAGGTAACAGACAGACAGACTTTCACATTTATAATATTTCCAGATGGTGCCCACGACTTCGTCCGCGTTGAAAAAGCAATATATCGCCTGACATCGTTATTGCGATTACACTTAGCCAGGAGTTAGTTTCCTTTATTTTAGATAATCCCTCGGGAATAGTCCTTTTTTTCTGGATGAAAGGTACCCTATGTCCTTTCTGATGTCCCTGACAACGTGTATGTGAAATTTCATGGTGATCGGTTCAGTAGTTTTCGCGTGAAAGAGTAACAAACATCCATACATACAAACAAACTTTCGCATTTATAATATTAGAAGCTGACCCGGCTAACGTTGTTTTGCCAAAAAAAAATTTGGGGTGGACCACCCTTAACATTTAGGGGTATGGAAAATAGATGTTGGCCGATTCTCAGACCTACCCGATAAGCACACAAAATTTCATCAAAATCGGTCCAGCCGTTTCGGAGGAGTTTGGCAACAAACACCGCGACACGAGAATTTTATATATTAGATAATACGGAAGTATGGATATTTTACTTTCTTTTACTATTTCAGTTGCTCCCGATAAAATATTGATCACTGGCGTCGGTGACCACGCGACCCAGGGTACATTGCTGACATTGACCTGCACTGCCTCTGGGGCCAGGCCAGCTGCCACCATTGAATGGTTCAACGGGACTGAGAAGCTGATAAGCAACGAGAGGAACATTCAGGTACTTTTTCAATACAAGTTTTAATCTGCGACTTCATAAAAATGTTGTTGTTCGTCTTGAATTTCTAATTCAAATAAAAAGCCTATTCTCTATCCACCTGTGGCTTTGCATGTATTATAGACGACGATAGCCAGTCAGCCTGTCTGTCGACCTTGAAATAAAAAAGATCTTTTTTTTTTTCAATTCGAATTAATAATTTCAGAGATTGCCTCATAAATGTAAACTTAGAAATACGAGGTTTCAAACTTTATAATATTATTGACTAGGCACCAAGTAAGGAATATCATGCGGTAGCAGCTAAGTCTCCAGGGGCCTTAATTAAAGTAACATTTTAAAAACGATAAAGTAGTTCGAAAGAATTTTCGATGTTTATTTAATATTAAAATAGAAGAACAAAAATTAAATATAAATCCTAAATAAAACTAAACTAAACTAAAATCTAAAACTAAATAAGCCTAAAAAATATCTAAAAAATTGGGCGCCCGCGGCATGGTGCCGAGGATGCTGGCAGCATTTCCTCGCTGTATTGCAATGCTAATGCGTTGCGCGAGGAAACTGCCAGCTCGTTGGTCACCAGTGGTGTTGGTAAGCCTTTTCGAAATGTCTTTGAAAAGTTGGCGAGCGCTGGGACCCCACGGACCAAGGGTCTCGACTCCGAACGGCATAAAAATGTATCCGGAACCGAGACTCTGGTATTTCGCGGTCTTTAATTTTTCGGCTACTTTAGCGGCTGCACCCATTTGCCTACTCGTTTCGTGGATGCGGGAAGGAGCCAATGTGTCCACGCAAGTAGCGTCCCACACTAGAACCCTTCCCACACTCCATGGAATCAGGGACATGCCGTCCGGTCTCTTACCGTCATCCCTGGCTATGCCAGTTGGTTCCATTAAGGTAGGAACGTTGATGGTGGCAAGAGACCGGCGGATTATATCATTGAGTGCGGCGTGTCTGGAAAAGCGACCGGCGCTTTTCTGACATGAAAGCCCGTGGTGACCCAACTCGTCAACTTCGTTGCCGCAGGCACACCTGTGTGGAGCACAGACACGAACCCCGAGACGAAGACACGTGGCCAGACGAAGGGTGTCTGGCTCGAGGAACGTGCCAATGTTTGGCGACGGGTAGGCCCGCAGCCAATCTCCGGACTCCTTCGCCCCTGTAGCCAATAATCTGGCCTGTTCTGAGCCCGTGCTTTGACTTAGGAGAGAGTTAAATGTAATTTCGCATATTGTGTCATCCCAGCTCCTCTGACAATTTGGATGAGATGGTAAATCCTTGCTCGGGCAGGCAACTGACCAAGCCTTTCTGGCCTCCTCCAAGCCCGCAGTCTCATAGTTTGAGGGAAGATCCCGTAAGATTTTACCTATGAGACTAGTGGAGCTGTGGACGGAAGATAGAAAAGCTGGTAAGGACACGCTAGAGATTTTTCGGATCCCTAGCCCACCATGTCTGATGGGTAAGGATGCTTGGGTCCAAGACTTGTCGCTGAGCTGAATGTTTAAAATCGATTCCAATGTTAACCTTATAAGGTCGTCTAAAGGTGATAGAATATTTTTAAATTTCCAGAAAGGGCTACAGCGAAGAACATACGTTAATTTAGGGACGAAAAGGCAAAATTTGAGGATAGATATTGCATAATGCGGGCTTATTTCTAGTAGGCGGTCGGAATAGTTTTTGAATTTAGAAATGGAATTTTGTATAAAATCCGAAAAGGAGTCTTCAAAAACGGGGGACCCTAGGAGGTAAAGAGAGTGGTTATAAACTATTTTGATGTTAGGTGTTAGTACATTGAATTTTTGTTGAATTTCATGGTAATTTGGACAGGAATTTGGGATGTATAGCTCACATTTATTGAAATTCAATTCCAAACCGATGTTTTTAAATTCTGTCTGAATTATTGTAAGATCAGACAAAACTGTGTGTACATCTCCTCCTAGGGTTCCATCGTCCAGGTACCATACGTTAAATTTAGATTTTAATTTTTTAATAATAGGGCTGATTGCCAGAGAGAAAATTGCGGGCCCGAGAGGATCACCCTGCTGACAGCCGACCTCGGATGATAAAACGTTTTCTCGGTAGAATAATTTAGTAGGATCTGCGTACGAGAGAAGAAGGTAATTGTAGATTTCAGGAATATTATGTTTTGCTTCTGTCAACAGAGTCTCTCTGTTTAACGAATTGAAGGCGTTTTTCACGTCAATTTTGATCAACACTTCAGACGTTGTATTGGTGAGGAAGGTGCGCAGGGAGTGTACGGCTGCTTCGCAACCCCTTTTGGTGCCAAAGCCTAATTGTATCGGTTCAAACTGAGATTGTAGTTTTGTTTTGATGTGTCGGACTGCTATTTTAGATGCAAGACGCCGAAGTGTTGTACCAACGGCTACAGGTCGTACCCCGCCATCTTTTTTAGTTAAGGCGATAAGATTGGCGCCGAAAAGGATTGGGACTATGTCGGAGTTGATGTTGCCAGAATACATTTTGTTAACTAATTTTGTTATTGAATTTAGGAGCTTTTCACCAGCATCACCAGCAGAGGTTGAGATAAGGTCCTTAAGATGTTGGGGTGAGATCCCATCCATTCCAGCCGCGGAGCCGGTTTTAAACGAAACAATCGCGTCAAGGGTGTCTTTATTGTTGATCGTTAAGCATACTTGTGTAGCCGTTGGTGGATCCAGGAAATACGGTGTTGAAGGAGCTGGGGGATGTTTAGACTGTAGGGACGAAAGAGTTTCAGGGGTATCTGGTGACAGCACTTCGCTTGTGAAAAGGAGGCGAGCAGCGCTTTTTAGGTCCCCATCGCTAATTTTAGCTTCTATGTATTTGCCTCGATTAAAAGATACACTGTTTCTTTTATTAGCTGCGGAAAGAGGACAAGTTTGATTAGAACAGTTATTTTTAATCTTCTGTGTAAGAGAGATGGATGAATTGTTATTATCGACGTGGAGCGTGTGAAAAGAAAAAAGAAGGAGGTTATGCCAGTCATGAATATTATTATTTTCTAAGCATTTATCGATTATGTTGGACAGATGAGTAGCGACGGTGATTCTAGCACCACGGGGTATTCTTTTAACTAATTGTGTACTGAGTTTTAATTTGCTAATATGAAGATAGAATGAAATGACTGGATCGTTGGTGAGTGAAGGTGCGGGTGGAGGAGTATTATGGCTGCATGCTGAGGGTGCGACATTTTGACTTTTACAATTTCTGTGTGATTTTGTGAAATGAATATTAAGTGC
The DNA here is from genome assembly GCA_936446665.2 of Synanthedon andrenaeformis. Lineage (NCBI taxonomy): Eukaryota > Metazoa > Arthropoda > Insecta > Lepidoptera > Sesiidae > Synanthedon > Synanthedon andrenaeformis. The sequence goes on from OW387802.2 coordinate 561,321, forward strand.
TCTTACAGATTTAAAATGTCTGGGGCACAAGCTGCATGTGTGATTTAACGAGGTGTTGTCATCAGGCTGGGAGGAAGGTTGCATCCACACACGTATAAAAATTATCACAGAAACTTAAAATACAATGATTAGGAAACTTAAATTAAAATATACTAAGAAAAATAGTAAAATACACAATATAATAAAAGCTTGTACATTCACCCATTGTCACTTGTGTCAAATTGTAATATGTATCGGACACCAAACAATCAACAACACCAAACAAGATATTTATGTATTATTCTTGAATAGTAAGTCGCCACAAGTAAGTATACGATATACAAAAGTCGCCTATTTTGCTTGCGAAAAAAAAAATTCTTCTCTTGCAACTGGTTAGGTTATTTCAGTTACGAACATGGATGAAAGGAATTTTTCACATGTCATCTGATCTACTACTTTACGCAGTAGCACATTTATCAGCGCCTACGCTCTTGTATTTATTTGAATCAGTATACGTGATGCAAGGAACTTTTCTCCTTATCCTTTGCCTTTTATCCTGTCAAAGTAGACAGTGTCTTGTGATGTTTATCCACAAATTATCTCGTAATTAGATATAGGTGACCATCCAATTATTTTGTAATTTATTTGTAATCTAGCGATAGTTATGTAATCTTTTCCTTTAACTTTATGTTGGTCTGAAATTGTTTTAAAATTACTATTTTCTAAGAAAAATCCGAAAATGGTTGTATTGACACACACACGTCACACGTCAATCCAATGTTACAATTTTTCGATGTTATTATTTGATTTAATATTCACTTTCCAATATTTACGTCTGAAGGAAAAATCCTTATTATATTCTAAATTATATATTAGTTTCAATTCAAAACTTTGTCAATGCATTTGTGTTTCTCTTCGAGATTATGTTCTAGATCTCGTCAAATCAAGTCTAGACTCGTGAGAAAACGTCTGGAAAATTCATGGCTACTTTAAATTAAATAGGGCGATAAAAGAAAATTGAATAAAATGTATGGGATGTGATTTAGGGACGTGTGTATCACGTGATTTAGCGACGGCATAATATATCAATTTTACATACATTATATTGTTTTCGAAATTCGTTATTGTTTTAAATTATTACTTAGACTAGGGGGCCTAGTCAAGTGTGCTTCTACAGTCGTTTACGCTACGCTACGCTAAGAGAAAATTTGGTAATTGGTCAAAATTTTATTTTGTCACTAGCTGGTGCCCACGACTTGGTCCGCGTTGAAAAATATTAAGTAGCCTATCCTGTGTCCCGTACGTCCAAATGTTGATCTACCAAGTTTCATAAAAATCAGTTAATTCGTTTCAGAGTTATGGAGGAGCATACATACATACATACATAGAGAAAAAAATTCTAAGATTCGTCAATTTAGTTTCAGTATCACGTAAAGAGCCTATAAACACGATATCTCTGAAAACAAAGTAACTTATTCCATGACCGACCGTTACAGATTTATTATTAGTATTGATTACAATAACCAATCACCAAGTTTTCTCTTAGCGTAGCGTAGCGTAGCGTAGCATATCGTAAGCGACTGTAGAAAGCACACATGGCTACGGACCTTGAAGCGCTATGATATCTGCATTTCGACTATTTTCGACACAGTTTACGATATAAAGAGAGAAAATTTGTATTTTTTGTAGGTTTCTTATGAATAAACCCAAAAACTAGTGGATCGATTTTAAAAATTCTTTCACCTATAGAAAGCTACATTATCAGCGAGTAACAATAGCTATATTTTATAAAATTACCCGGTCGAAGTCGCGTGCAACAGCCAGTCTATTATAAAATCGTTTGTCCTGACTTATTATCAACGTACAGCCAAAACTACTAAGTCTAGAAAGCTGAAATTTGAAACATAGCTTTAATTTATAACTTAGGCATCCGGTAAGAAAGGATTTTTTAAAAATTTCTACTGGCTCCGTGCGAAAGCCGGGGACGGGTTGCTAGTATGTAATAAAATGTAATATTTCGTATCATATTCACGAACCTGTAAGGCCTTAAATTAGTATAAGTATATTGAATCATACTTAAAATACCTTAAAGTAATTATAAATACTAAAAATGTCCATTAACACAGACGGACAGACAGAGATATATATGCGTTTTACTCACGTTTCACAATTTCGTTAAAGAGATCACGTAACTCATCTAGTTTTGAGAAAATAACCAAATTGTGTTTGCTTCCTGGACTCGATTTGCTCAGCGATTTTGATTACGAAGGGGTCTGGATGGAGTGTGAAACATTTTTCAAATTTAGTACCCCACAGTGAAGGGTTTTTAGGAAGCACTAGCGTAAGCCCGCTGCTCTGCCCGCGTAATGCATTGACAATTTCAGAACTAAAGTTTAGGATATTCTTTCAGAGGTAAAGAGAGAAGATTTATATGTTTTTAATGAATAAACTCAAAAACTAACTTGAAATTTTGGTAGGTATTTGATGCAAAATGTATAATTTTTAAAAATTTCACCCTAAAGGGTTAAATGAGGGATGAAGGGTTGTATGAAAACCCGTCACTTTCAAAGTTAGATGCATGAATTAAAATGGTTAGAAATCTCTTTCCCAAGATTTTCACTGATGTATTGATGTTTAACTGGATTAAACTTGTTGTATAAGATACTTTTTTGTCCTGGAAAAAATGTTAGTTTCCTGTGGAATTTTTAAAAAAAACTATCAGCTAGATTTAAAAAAAAACAACAACTTATACAAAAAGTAAAAGTATATTCGTTTAATATCAAAGAAAATTCTTTTGATTTGCCATTTAAAAATTTTTTGATATTTTTTTATGTAAGGTCGGCAGACAGACTGATGCTCCGCATGATGGTAACTACGTCCCTGAACGATAGAGTAAATAGTAAGTGCTATTTACATAGAGTAAATAGTAAGTACATACATAGAGTAAATAGTAAGTGCTATGTACAAAGAGTAAATAGTAAGTGCTATTTACATAGAGTAAAAAGTAAGTGCTATTTACATAGAGTAAATAGTAAGTGCTATTTACATAGAGTAAAAAGTAAGTGCTATTTACATAGAGTAAATAGTAAGTGCTATTTACATAGAGTAAAAAGTAAGTGCTATTTACATAGAGTAAATAGTAAGTACATACATAGAGTAAATAGTAAGTGCTATTTACATAGAGTAAATAGTAAGTGCTATTTACATAGAGTAAAAAGTAAGTGCTATTTACATAGAGTAAATAGTAAGTGCTATTTACATAGAGTAAAAAGTAAGTGCTATTTACATAGAGTAAATAGTAAGTGCTATTTACATAGAGTAAAAAGTAAGTGCTATTTACATAGAGTAAATAGTAAGTGCTATTCACATAGAGTAAATAGTAAGTACATACATAGAGTAAATAGTAAGTGCTATTTACATAAAGTAAATAGTAAGTACATACATAGAGTAAATAGTAAGTGCTATTTACATAGAGTAAATAGTAAGTGCTATTTACATAAAGTAAATAGTAAGTACATACATAGAGTAAATAGTAAGTGCTATTTACATAGAGTAAATAGTAAGTGCTATTTACATAAAGTAAATAGTAAGTACATACATAGAGTAAATAGTAAGTGCTATTTACATAGAGTAAATAGTAAGTGCTATTTACATAGAGTAAATAGTAAGTGCTATTTACATAGAGTAAATAGTAAGTTCACATAGAGTAAATCCGACGACACGTTTGGTCTAGTGGCTAGTAACCCTAGCTGTTAACCAAACGGTCGCGGGTTCGAATCCCGCTAGGGGCAAATGTTTATGTGTTAACATTTACCTTTGTACCCGAGTCATGGATGTTTGTATTTATAATATGTATGTATTTACAAAAAAAAAGTAATCTATGTATTATATCAACTGTCTGGTATCCATAATACAAGCATTACTTGCTTACTGTGGAACTAGATGGTGCTGTGTGGAATGTGTGGAAATATATATAAAAATATAAATATAAAGTGCTATTTACATAGAGTAAATAGTAAGTGCTATTTACATAGAGTAAATAGTAAGTGCTATTTACATAGAGTAAATAGTAAGTGCTATTTACATAGAGTAAATAGTAAGTGCTATTTACATAGAGTAAATAGTAAGTGCTATAACGAAAACACGATAGATAAAAGTAGAGTAGTAAGAGTAGGTCGCAATTATTAATTATTTCAATGCCAGCTAAATGGATTACTCGCAAAAGTATGTTCCTCCACCTTTGAAAATTAGAAACACATTTGGCCGTTACAAGTTAAATTCGAATCAGTTCGAAACGGTTGAAGCCGCAATAAAACTTCAAAAGTAGAACAATCCAACCGGGGTGCGTAATTAATTTGGGTTCCCTCCCTCTTTGGTCAAATATTTGGAAACCTATGGAACCGTATAATCGGATTGCAATGAAAAAGTAAAAATCAATTAGTATGACGAACGGGTCAAGATTTTCGTTTCGATTTTCGAATTCTCGCGCGGCCATTTTGTTTAATTCGAATTTGGACGTCTACCCTTCGATTTAAGGGATGGAAAAAGGCTAGCACCTGGTAATTTATTAATTACTAACTGGTGCCCGTTTCTTCGTACGCATTATTGATTCATTTATTTAACTATGTGCTTTCATTAAATTAATTTAATTAATACTTGTAATGTTTCTTCCTGTGATGTGATTAAGTATGTCTTTAGTTGGTAAGCCTTTTCAAATAAATAAATAAATAAATAAATAAATAAATAAATAAATAAATAAATAAATAAATAAATAAATAAATAAATAAATAAATAAATAAATAAATAAATAAATAAATAAATAAATAAATAAATAAATAAATAAATAAATAAATAAATAAATAAATAAATAAATAAATAAATAAATAAATAAATAAATAAATAAATAAATAAATAAATAAATAAATAAATAAATAAATAAAGAAACACCTGAGAAAATATCTGACATCTTTATCGCTGTGACCACTGCGAATGTTGCGCCCAATTTTTTTTATATTTTAGACAATCCCTCGGAAACCTAACATTTTTCCAGGCTAAAAAGTATCCACTATATAAGTCCAATTAATAAACTATCTGTGTGCCAAATTTTATCCAAATCTGTTCAGTAGTTTTTACGTCAATGAGTAACAAACATAAATCCATACATCCATCCATCCTCACAAAATTTCCCATTTTTAAACTAGAGTCCTTCAGTAAATCCCTCCAGTAATATTTGCTTGAAAGAGTAAAACATCGAAATATCCTTAAAAATTTTTGGCTTTATAATGCGAGTAGGATTTTTTGAGGCGCAGCGAATGAAATTGTAAATAAAGGCGGTATCTGAAAGTGGTAATTTTACATTGGAGGGAATTGTGCAAGGTCCGGTATCGCCCACCTGACGCCAGGCGCAAAGTGAAGTGGAGTAGACTTATCTACGACTCTTTACTGCTTCATTATTTAATGTCTCTTTCTTCCTTATATACTTGTATAATAACTGTTTATATAAAAATATTAGTTTTAGTAGTAGCATACTGCTTTCGCAGTCATTTGGGCAGCCCGTCTGGCGGCAGTAACCATCCCCTTACAAATGACCACCGTGAAATAACACGGAATATGGTATCAAGTGGATCTTCAGCCTGTCTGTCGACCTTAACATAATAAAAAAAATAACTATTAGAACTAGTTTAACTAGTTTTAACCAAAGATATATTTAAGTTTCAGGAAGATTCATGTTCTAACTTGTATTTTGGAACCTTTCAGTACAATTATTAAGTATTCAGAGTGAAAATCGGAATTTCCTTTAAACTTCAAGTCCCTAAACCAAAATTCCCTATTTGGACAGCTCACACAACTATATCAATTAATTAACGAGATATTTCCGATTCTTTTTGGAACTTATTTCCTTTTTCCCGCCCTTACTGCTCTAATTAATGAATTGAGTCGGCTAAATAAAGCAAAGGCCTTCAAATAATTTTGTGTTGGAATTTCTTTTGCATTTAATGTTCAAGTCAATTCCCTAATGTCGTAATAACTATGTATAACATAATAACTCAGGAACGATTGTTAGAATTGTACCAATTTATAAAACTGGGAATAAAATATAAGATTGAGCATTTTTGCTAAAATATTAAAAATTGATATACATATATCAATTTTTCAAATATGCAGCCTCAAATCGACTCAACCCCAAACAACATGTGTTTCGTAAAGAATCGCTCCACAACCTCTATATATTTAGAATACACCTATTGCCTTTGTGACTCTTGAGAACCGCGCCCAAGTTGACTCAGTCTATAGATACTGATTTTGCAAAAGCATTTGATCTTGTCGATCATATTATCTTCTACGAGAAAGTTAAATACTTGGGAATTCATGGTCTCGCTGCTACGTTGGCTAATCTCTTATCTCCAGAAGAAGCCTACTAATTATCGTATATGGCTACGATTCTAAACCATTGTTAGGCCTTTCTGGGGTGTCGCAGGGTTCTATTATAGGTCCACTACTATTCATAATATTAATTAACGTAGTACTTAAAAAATTATCATGTGAATGTTTTTCTACGAGTATGCATTATGTTCACTAATAAAAAGAGTGATAAACGAGTAAGGTTTTTATATTCATATAATTTGCAAAAAAAAATTGCATCCATGCGAAGCCGGAAGCGAGTCATTAGTTATATAATCAAATGTGACATAAATATTGGGTTTATATTGCGTGAAGCTTAGATGCAAGATATATTTTTTAGATGTCACTGAAGTCTCCACGACTCCGGCTGTCCCGAGACGTCTACACGTGGCCAGTTCCAATAAGTCAAATTCAATATTGCTCACGAACGAAACGTCACACTTCGGGATTTTATATTTCTACTGGGAAAGTTCGTTCTAGATATTATTTTAAGACCGACGCTTTTAGAGCGAAATGCATGAATGTTGACTTTCGAAATCCACTTTTGCTGAATTCTTTCAGTCGGTCGGTGTACCGTGAAAGTCGAAATTGGAAAAAAGAATGACTGGTTTTCTCAACAGTTTTTAAAGATTGTTAGCACTCCGAGTGAATAACAGTTATTCGAAAAGAATGAATCAGAGAAAACACAATTTATTTGAAACAATCACCAAGTAGGTACACATAAAATAAGTCAGATAAATATTAAATCCTATACTAATGTTATAAAGAGAGATGATTTGTATGTTTGTAATGAATAAACTCAAAAATTACTAGACCGATTTTGAAATTTCTTTCACCTGTAGAAAACCACATTATCAGCGATAACATAGGCTATATTTTATGAAGTTACGCGGGCGAAGTCGCGTGCAACAGCTAGTGCTTTATATGCTAACTAGTAACCCGGATTGTTCACTGTTTTTCCGCTAACTACTTCTAAACTACTTAACGGATTTTAATCCGGTTTTCACTTATGGAAACAAAGATAAAGGATAAAAATAAAAATTGCATCCCGGGCGAAGCCAGGACTGGATTGTTAGTGTATAAACAATTTACCTAATGCATAAATATTGCTTAATGAAAATATTAATTTTCCCCTTTTCCTCTTTCGCCGCTAAGTACTCCTTAACAAGTTCGCGTTAGTCTCGTACACAAATAAAACACAAAAACCTTTCCACTTTTCTTAGTCTTAAAGAAATAAAGTTGGAACTCAGTAAGAAAGAACCAGGAAAAAAGTTCAAATAAGCGATAAAATGGAGACAATGTTTTGTTGGATGTTTTTCAATGTGATCAAATTAAATGTAGTGATGCTCTAAGTTGTGTAGGTCTTAGAAATAAATCATTATTTCTTTAAAAGGTCTTTAAACCTCAATTATCTACACTTCCGTACTATACTATATAATATTATAAATGCGAAAGTTTTTTGAATGTATGGATGGATATTTGCTACTCTTTCACGCGAAAACTACTGAACCGATCACCATGAAATTTTGCACATACGTTGTCTGCGACACCAGAAAGGACATAGGGTACCTTTCATCCAGAAAAAAAGGACTATTCCCGAGGGATCATCTAAAATTAAGGAAACTAACTCCTGGCTAAGTGTAATAGCAATAACGATGTCAGGCGATATATTCCTTTTTCAACGTGGACGAAGTCGCGGGCACCATTCAAATTCAAAAACTACTTGACTGATTTTGAAAATTCTTTCACATAGGACATATTTAACTACATATTAGAGACTTAGAAAAAGACCTCTTTTTTGGGTCCGTGCTACATATATGGAAACTTTAAAGCGGACATATAAGTGCCGTTAATATAATGTTTGGTACAAAGAAAAATTTTCATACAAAATGGTGATCGCTACATCCCTAGGGCTAAGATAAAATATTGTTTACAGGGTAAACTTGTGCGCAATTATTTTAATAGACGACATCTCGGAGAGAGCGCTGCGTGTTTCATCGTTTCATTTACTTCGCCCTCTTCTATACTTAACGCAGCGAGCATAATACATAGACTTATAGCGGGTTTGAACATTTCAACTATGATTTCTGGAGTTTACTCCAAAAATCGTGGCCTCCATTCGAGACGCATGTTTTAGCTTTTAAAAACTAAGATTCAGAGCCTGGCATATACACGCAAAATTACCAGTCTATACACCTGTATGAATTCATGCCGCCTTACCCTTTCTTCCATCGGACATACAGACGTACGGCTGGTTACCATTCTCGCCTTGACGAAATCCCTCTTTTTAGGACTCTATAATGCGCACTGTCAAGGTTTGAAACTCCCTGCCGGCGTCTGTATTTACTAGCTCATATAACCCAAATCTTTTCAAAGTTGGTGTGAATAAGCATTTTCTGGGTGAGCTCGCTCCATCATAAGCCTCATCTTCGCTACACAGGTGGATGTGTAAAATTTAAAAAAAAACTTTAGCATTCAAGAACCAACAAAAAAGGCCTAAACCTATCACATGGTATAAAACGTTTAAAAGAATGACAGAGTTGTTAATAAAACGATTGTTTTGAAAATTTCTAATGCAACATTTAGAAATCGCTTTTCGCTCTTACCTTGGACCATACAGCTCAGGATGCTCTTTATGCTGGAATTAAAGAAAATTGCTCGTTCCACAGTTTAGTTAAGATGGGGTCATTACCACACTCTTTTCGTGTATTTTTTGTGGTTGAAAAATACGAAGCACAGATTTAGAGATCTTCAATCGAGTGGAAGAGATTTTGGATGTAGGTATATTCGATCTTCACTTAATGTTTAAAAAAAACCTTAAGACGTGATAAAATTTTATTCCACCCATGGGTTTACAGGACCTATTTTAATTTTACTAGCGACCTGCCCCCGGTTTTGCATGGATGTAATTTTTCTTGCAAATTATATACGCAAACCTTCCTCGTTCGCACTTTCCATTAGTGAAAAGCGTATCTAAATCCGTCGATTGGTTTAGAAAAAGTTAGCGGAGTAACAACGCAAAGATATATTATTTCGATAGTAACATACATAACAACATTGGTCTACACAAAAAATTGATAAGATAATAAACACGCAACAAAAGGCTGCAGTAACTACGCTTCTAGTTTTGCTGACCTTGGATCAAGGATAAAGAAGAGATTTAAAAGGAATGCGCTCTGGTATTCCTCACTTATTTACCGAAACACACAAAAGCACACGTGCTGTTAACTTAAGATAGTCTTATTTAAGCCGCCAGACGGGCTATGTTTATCTTGACATTATGCAGTATTATTTTTTACACAATAATATCATAATACATTTAACATTAATTTAAACTTTAAAAAAATTTTTTATAAAAACTTTAAAAAAATTAAAAAAAAAAATTTTTCATAATCTGAAAAAATCATAACGTATCAACATTTACTTACTTATACCTAACTAGCTGTTGCACGCGACTTCGCCCGCATAACTTTATAAAATATTTTTTATGTTACTCGCTGATAATATAGCTTCCCAACAGTGAAGGAATTTTTCAATTCAATTCAATTCATTTATTGCTAAACCATAATGTATATACAAAGATGTTAAAAAATATATAAAAGACCAGTATTATGGGCCCTGTCGGGCATGCAACTTAAGGGACTAGGAGAGAGAAAGCGTAAAATATATATATAAAAATTATTTTATTTTATTTTATTTAAATTAAATTTTAGAATAAAAATAAATAATATTTACATATATTTACATTAAATAATTATATGATCTATAAAATATTCATTAGTATTATAGTAACATTTACTATTTAGGGTTTTTTTCAATTTTTTTATAAATATGATATTATTGTTTTCTTTTTTAAATTATCTGGTAATTTATTATATATTTTTATAGAATGACTGAAGGTATTTTAAGAATTTAGTTTTAATCGTGATGTTGGTAATATTAAATCATTTTTATGTCGTAGTGTATACTTGTATGGTAAGTCTTCACGTTTTGTATAAAATTGTTTATATTTTCGGACAAATTTACACATCTCCAAAATATATAAGCTGGGCAGAGTTAATATTTTATATTCCAGAAAGTATGGTCTACAGCTATCAATCTGTTCTACTTGATTACTTGATCATACTGTTTGCTATGATTCTGATTAACTTTTTTTGAAGGGTGAATAAAGAGGTTACATCTGTACTGTTACCCCACAGAATAACACCATAACTTAGCCAGGCGTGGCGCATACGCATAATATGTTGTTATTGCTGTTTCTACGTTTGTAGTCTTTTTAATTTCGCGTAATGCATATGAGAAGCTCGATAGTTTAGACTTCATTCTATGGATATGCGCTTTCCAATTCAAGTGGGTGTCTATATCTATACCGAGCAATCTAAATTCTTTCACAGATTCTAAAGTTGTGCCATTGTAATCGAGTTTTAAATTTAATGTAGTTTTTTGGTGAGGATGAAATATTTTTAAATCATGATCATTCAACCAGTGTGAAGTTTTGTCAAGAAGTAATTGGAGTTTTTCATAAATATCGGAATTTTTTTTAATTTCATTTTTTTTTTAATTTTTTAATTTTTAATTAAATAAATTTCAAATCGGTCCAGTAGTTTTTGAGTTTATACATTTTTTATTTATTTATTTATTAGCCTTTATTAGCCAACTTTTCTTACAATAGTTATTATACATTATATAGGTAGGTAACAATTAAACGTTATTTTTAGTCGGCGTGTCTTTGCGACACGAAGGCCTCCTCCAGCAGCTTCCAATCATCCCTCAGTAGAGCTTTTCGGTGCCATAACGGGCCCGCAATCTTTTTGATGTCGTCAGACCAACGTTTTCTTTGCCTTCCTCTTTTTCTTTTTGTTTGAAATCTAGGGGTCCACTCTGTTATGTCTTTAGTCCATTTATTTTTATTGTCCCTGAGCATGTGACCCACCCACTTCCACTTGAGCTTTTTAGTTTTAGTTACAACATCTTCCACTCTTGTCGTTTGTCTTATTTCCTTGGCCTTTTTTCTATCTCTTCGTACATAGCCCAGCATGCTTCTTTCCATGGCTCTCTGGCTTTATACATTACAAACATACAAATCTCTCTCTTTATAATATTGCTAACATATTAGTACCAGGGGCCTTACCACCACCTCTTATAGCAGTATTATTTTAGTCTTACTTTCAAATTTCGTACCATGAACCCTTAAAAGTAAGCTTACTTTAATATTGTTTCTATTAAGAAGTTTTGTGACGTCATTCGCTATTTCGTTCACTCAATTCGTACCATGACGTTCCATTTGACAGTAAGCATTATTGTTTTAATGTCAAATTTAGCAATCTTAAAAAAGTTGCGTTTTCAGGACGGATACAAAACTGCTACAAAACTGCTTTAGTAAAGTAAAGTGATTTCGACTAAAATAATAATTTTACTGTGTTAAAAAGTGAGTAAATGTTATTGTTATATCGATCTTTAAGTGAATAAAGTATTTTTCTTTATTAATTGCATTTTAGTAATAAAAAATGTGTTTGTAGATGGCTAGTGAGTACGAAATTTTCGAATTTTTGATAAACGATAACGCCCAAAGTAATATAATACGAAGAAATCGACGACGACAAATGCGCAGCGAGAGTGATCCTTTCGAGTTTGACGATGTAGTTTGTGAAGCGTTATCGACTTACAAAAGAGCTCACTTATGAGCTCATCGATGAGCTAAAACCATTGATGAAGGCTCCTTCAAAACGCACACTTAGATGTAGAAACGAAGGTAAATGAACATAATGCTATTTTAAATAATAATGATTTATAAACAAAAGATTATAATTGGTAGGTAGCTTAAATTTGCTTACTTTTAGTACTTATTTACTTTTAATAAAACACGTCACAGATGCGTCAAAAATATATAGTTTTCCTGGAAAATGAGCAAAGCCGTCGTCAAATAAAAACAGAGTAAGCAAGTTTTTGTATTTGATATAAATAAAACAATTTTCAAATATTATCACTTAACTAACGAATACTTACCTTTTCAGATTTTACAATAAATATATGGCATACCTGGCGTTGTAGGTTGCATAGACTGTACCCACGTAGCTATAGTTGGGCCTACAATAAATGAGGAACATTTCTTTTGTCGGAAACATTATCATTCCCTCAATGTTCAATTGGTGTACTAATTAAGAAGTTTTCTAAGATATTATTATTTTTTAAAAGAAAATTAAAAAAAAATAGCTTTACTGCTTTTACAATTAGTTATGGCTTCAAATTTTTCAAAATGTAACATAGCACTCGTAACATACTAGGTTTCTGACTATTGTACTAGATTATCTCTCTTACTGTATCACATTATTTGTTATAGGTATGTGATGCAAATATGCAAATACATATTAAGAAAATACATTTAACACTAATCAAATTGTTACACTATTATTAATTAAACAAAATCACGAAAATAAAATGTTCACTTACTTTATATTTGACATTTTTTAATTAAAATTATAAATAAATTATAAACCGAATCACTTATTTCGTTTTAAAAAACGGCGGTCACTGACAAGTGTAGATACCACAGAATACTATTACTCTTAGCAGAGGTAGATACGTTCTAAAACTGAATAAGTAAGTGAACATAGATGTGGCGCGAAGATATGGCATTTTTGGTCAATATTTACATTAACAATATTAACTTGGAACTTTATTCCAGTGTTTCAGCAACAATTCTTTGATATAGCTATAAGAAACAATTATAAATAGAAAGAAATTATGATATCTTGCTTTTGTAGCGTAGAAATAAAATATGTTTCAGAACATACCAAATACGATATGGCGTCATACTTAGTACTCTGTGGCATTATTTAGCAGGGAATAGACAATCATGCAAATATCATTCGTTCACGGCAGGAATAAAACAATATTGTTTTGTGGACGTCATGGTACGAATTTGAGTAATGTTACTTTAAGCTTGAAACAAAACTTCCTTAAAACACGATGGTTTACTAAAAGTTCATGGTACGGGCCCAGTATAAATAATTGTATAAGTTTTATGCAAATGCCTACTGTAAATATTCGTTTATTTATACATATAGTAAGTATCTTTACCTCTTCTTCCCGTGAATAAAGTGGCGAAATTTTCGCCTAACCGGTATCAATCGGTGGGGACACACACGAAGGCGGTGTCTTTAATTAAAACATCCCGTCCTCGGAAAATTGAATTTTGCACACAAGAATACGGCGATACGCGGACACATAGATACTGGATGTGGCATTATTGTGACCACGCTCAGTTCGCTGGAAAATATTCAATCATTGTATGACGTCATTGTCACTATAAAATGGTTTGTGCCCTTAGGGCTATATTTCACCGGGACACCATGGCGGCGCAACCAGTGTCGCCACCGTGTTGTCCGTAAGCTACCAAATTAGACACCATACAGACACCAGAGTCGCCACACCACACTGAGACATTATTAAAAGATCAGTATCAAAGCAATTAAAATTAAAAAACAAAACACAACAGTGCACACGTGTTGCATGCAATGAGGTGGGGGGCGTCACTGGCGGCCGGACTGGCGGCCGAGTGAGTGAGACACCATACAGCGCTATAGTAACTAGTGGTGGCGCGACCAGAGTGGCAGCGCGACCAGTAACATTCTGTGCACGCGTCCGAGCTGGTCGCCCCGCCAAATTGGTTGCGCAATCAAACGGACACCAGGTGAGTAACTCTCTATAGAGCTGTATACATTTTGTTGGTAGCGGCGACTGGTTGCGCCGCCATGGTGTCCCTGTGAAATATAGCCCTTAAAAGCAATATACATAAGTTTATAAAATTTGTATAAATTATGATTTTATATAAAATCTTTATAGATTTAGTTCAGATTCGATGTCACCAAGGTATTTGAGAGCTGGCTCGAACTTCAGGAGTCATGAAACTCTATTTACAGATTCATTTGTTTGATGAAGTTTTTTGTTAATTAGTCAATATTAACAATAATTCCTTCAAAGGTAACGCAATAAAAGCTTTTTTGAAAGTTAACCGAGCTCATATAACCAAAATTTCCAAGTTGGAGTGAATAGGCATCTTTTGGATGAGCTCTCTCCATCATAGGCCTCATCTTCGCTACACAGCTGAATATTGGCCAAGAGCAACTGTTGTACTTATCTGTACTTATCTTAAAAAGTTAAGATATAGGTAAGCATATACATAGATAGATAAGGATATATATAAACTAATATTATAAAGAAAGAAGATTTGTATTTTTGTATGTTTGTAATGAATGAACTCAAAAACTACTGGACCGATTTTGAAAATTCTTTCCCCCTATAGAAAGGTATATTTAGGTATTTATGTATATTTTATGTTATTCGAGTAACATAGGCAATATTTTATAAAGTTACGCGCGCGAAGTCGCGTGCAACAGCTAGTAAGATATATTATGTTAAGGTACATGATAAAGAGTTTGTCGCTATGTTTTGGAGACATTATGAAATTGTAATTCACTTTTTTCTTCTTTTTTTACACATTTCACACATCACTATCTAATTCCACGCTAAGCAACTATTGCTTGTATTATGGATACCAGACAGTTGATATACTACATAGATTACTTTTTTTTGTAAATACATAAATATTATAAATACAAAACATCCATGACTCAAGTACAAAGGTAAATGTTAACACATAAACATTTACCCTTAGCAGGATTCGAATCCTGTAACCTATATGCCAGTAATGCCAGTAACCCTAGCTGTTAACCATACGATCGCGGGTTCGACCCGCGACCGTATGGTTAACAGCTAGGGTTACTGGCCACTAGACCAAATGTGTCGTCAGAGTTTGGTTTGCTCGATTTTTTTGGTACTTCCAGTACGCTTACATCTGCGTATCTCTAATGGGTAAGGGAATTAGGTCGCGGGTGGTAATTTTTCATTCTGTCACTAAGGCGCCTTAATAAGGCTTGGTCCGGACCCACCGATATCTAACTATCTGAGAGATATCATTACACCACACTCTTGTAATTCATCACTATTAAAATATATTTAGTGGCTAACAAGGTTTACTTGTTATGGCTTTATGGAAAACTTAGTTTTCCTATAAGAAGGAAAGCTCCGTTTAGGAATTTATTGGTGGAATTTTTCCACTTTTTGCCTCGATATTGCGCTTTCGGGAGTATTTCTGGAACAAATTTTGATTTTTAAAACATTCTGCCAACGTGAGCATGGCGTCATCCCAACGTCCTAACAAATTCGGAAATTAGTTTGTTTGTTTGTTACAGCTTAACCACTCAACTGATCATCGTTATTTTTTTCATCCTTTCATCCAGAAAAAAAGTACTTATCCCTGAGTAATCATCAAATACATGAGCAATAAAGATTAAATAAATGTTTTAACACTTAAAAAAAATGTGTGTCTGTTTGTGGAATCGTAGCTCCCAAACGGATTATCTGTTTTTAATCATTTTTTTGTTGCTTGAAAGCTGACATAATCGAGATCGTTCTTAGCTATAGTTTATGAAGATTTGTTCAGGCGTGTGACGGCCATCAGCCCATTTGTTAGTTGACATAAAGATTTCACTAACTTCCACATCTTCGATTAATGTGAAACTTGGTTTACTGTTACTTGGTTGACATTGTAACATTATATATATAAACTAGTGGCCCGCTCCCGGCTTCGCACTGGTGCAATTTTTTACTCAATCCAGCTGATAAAAATTACCTTACAACGCCATCTGTTAGAATCTTTTGGAACTCACAGATAAATAATTGCTGGATTGAATAGGTATCAACAGATGGCGCTATGTTAATAATATTATATAATTTGCAAAAAAATAATAAACGAAGTGAGATATAATATATCCTGTCTTTTAAGTTGGACCAAATTACATATAGTTACGAAATTTTATCAAAATCGGTTCAGTAGTTTGGGAGTTCATCGCGGACAAACATGTGACACGTAATTTTTATATATATAAGGATGATGCTGCAGCAAATAAGTAGTCACCCAAATCCTTAGGAACTTACAGTCAACTGAATTTTGACTCTTATTGTCCAGTATTTTTTTTTATTAAATATCAACAATTATTTCACTTTATAGTTTAATAAAGTTTTTTGCATTAATTTTGCATAAATGTGTTTGAAATTCATCTTCTAATTTGGTTGCACGTTGTAAGCTTCTGTTAAATTACTAATTAATTCCGTCTTTAATTATAATTTAGGGTCGGCCCGGCCCCAACTTGCCGGGATATTAATTTTTATTAACATAAGAGATTAATTTCTAATAAAAGGAGGTGAAATATTATCGTGTTTATTACTTTAAAGAAGTAATAATTAACTTTTATTATTTTAAAGTTAGACAAGAGAGCAATAATTATATTTGTAAACACTTGTAATATTAGATAAATATCACATGAATTTAGTAGCGGCAAAACACACTGGGTTTCGTAGTCATGAACTTGGTTGTTAACTAAAATTTTAAGATATTAGTTAAGATTTGTTTTTCTCCACGCCTCAACTTCTCAATTATTGATCATCATGCAATTTCACTTACACGTTGTCAAAAAATGACATGTGGTACCTTTCAACCAGAATAAAATCATCATCATCATCATCATTTCAGCCGCAGGACGTCCACTGCTGGACATAGGCCTCCCCCATAACTCTCCAATAGGACCGGTCAGAAGCAGCCTGGATCCACCGTTGACCCGCGGCCTTAATTAGGTCGTCTGTCCACCTTGTGGGTGGACGTCCTACGCTGCGCTTGCTGGTACGTGGCCTCCACTCGAGAACCTTCTGGCCCCAGCGGCCGTCGGCTCTCCGTACTATATGCCCTGCCCATTGCCACTTCAACTTACTGATCCGCCGGCTTATGTCGGTAACTTTCGTACGTCTACGGATCTCCTCATTTCTGATTCGATCTCGCAGTGTAACCCCGAGCATAGCCCTTTCCATAGCTCGTTGAGCGACATTGAGCTTCCTTACGAGGCCCATAGTTAGAGACCACGTTTCAGCGCCATATGTCATCACCGGCAACACACATTGGTCAAAAACCTTTGTCTTGAGACACTGAGGAATTTTGGACGAGAAGATGTCTCGGAGCTTCCCGAACGCTGCCCATCCGAGCTGGATTCGACGATTGACGAAGAATAAAATACTTTTGACAAATTAAAAAAAAATCAACATTTGAAAAAAAAAATATTATATTTATATGACCATGTAAAAGTTCACAGATATATGAAAAATAAATTTTCATGTAGCCCATTACAAAGATAGACAAATTAAAATTTAAAAGTACAAAAAAATAAAAAAATAATAACAATATACATACATGAAATATACATTATAGATACATAATTATACAAACATATTATACATTATACGTACATATAAAACTCATATGTGTGAGCGTGTGAGTGTATGTGAGTGTGTTAGTATATTATATGTTGTAGTCATATTTATATGGCCAAAATATGTTAAAGTAGGCAAAATAATATTTAACATACCTTCGTTCGATTACTGAGTTTAATAATAATACAGCCATAAAATACATCTCGCAATCCACCTGAGAAATACATAAACTAATTGATTTTATATTATTCATTTAAAACAAAACGTTTACACTGGAGGACAAATTAATGTGGCAATTTTTTTTTTCTACCAAATATTTCATTACATAAGATCTGTTTCTAATCTTCAGTTACATTATTGTGTGACAACTGAAATATTATGTTTAAAATAATATAAGTTACACTGTAAGCAGTGCACCCGTGCGAAGACGGGGGCGGGTCCGCTGTATGTTTCTCCGCTAACTTCTTCTAAACCACCTAAAAGATTTTGATGCGATTAAAATGAAACAAAAAAGGATTTGGGATTTGGTGACATAAAGGGTACTTTACATGGTGGTTGATATTGCAAAGTTAGTGTGTAACATTGTGTTGTAACAACTTAAAAACCCTTTAACTTTATGTGATTTTAAAATATCATTTTATAAAATAATATTAGGGGTTAAAGTATGAAATTGCCGATTTGTACTGAAAAATAAAAATTCGTTTTTTTTTTAATTTAACATATTTATTTAATCAAAATAATTACCATTATTATCTATACATTGCTGCCATCTAATAGGAAGCTCATTTATGCCCTTGCGATAGAACTCTGGTGATCTAGATTCGACAAACTGTGTGAAAGTATTTTGCACTGCCTCCTGAGAAGAAAACTTTTTATCACGCAGAAAATTGTCCAAATCACGAAAAAAATGGTAGTCCGTTGGAGCAAGGTCTGGCGAATACGGAGGGTGACGAATGGTTTCTAATTGCAGTTCCTGTAGAGTCTGCAGATCAGTCAAATCATGAGGCACCCATTTTTCATATTTTTTTATTTTATTGATTTGACGCAAATGAGTCAATATTGTTGGTAAGGTAACGTTAAACCATGCCGCTAATTCCTGGGTAGTTTGGCTCGGATCGGCTTCCACCATCTCATTCAAATCATTGTTATTCACCTGTGTGGGCGGTCTTCCACGTGGTTCGAAGTTTCCATCACGAAAGCGTTTAAACCAAAATCGCACAGTGCGTTCATTAGCAGACCCCTCTCCAAACGCAACATTAATATTGCGAGCTGTTTCTGCCGCGTTAGTTCCGCGTCGGAACTCGTATTCAAAAATCACACGAATTTTCGAAGTATCCATCTTTATTGTCTAAGCTGAATAAAAAAAACAACTGAAAGTTGATAATCGAATGTTGCACATTTTTTAAAAGAAGAACTACATAGGTACCGTATGAAAAAAGTTTCACTCAAAAATCTCAAACCATGAAGGTTCTATGTCAATTCGAAGTACCTATTACAATAAAACGGCAATTTCATACTTTAACCCCTATTATTTGTAAAATTAAGATTTAATCCTTTATCCTTAATCCTCCTACGGTTGGCAGCGCACTTGCAATATTATGGCGTTACTTGTGTTATAGACGACAGTATCTACCTACCACCGTGTGGATAATCAGCCTGTCTGTCAACCTTAACATAAAAAAAGTATTAATACAGAGTCTTATGTATACCAAAAATACTTTTTGAATGTATTTTTGCTATACTTTTCTAAGAAGTCGTTACTTGTAATAATATAAAATGAAAAATTTTTGATTGTCCGCAAGTGTAAAGCTATTGTATTTAAATTTCTTATTCTCAAAGGCTTTGGGAACCCTCCCCGTATCTCCTATATAATTAATGGAAGCGCTTAAATTGTTTTGTTACTCGCATGTTACAGTATGAAGTCGTTAAACTCATTTTTGGTAAGAACGCTTATGGGTAGGTAGTAGGTACGCTCAAATTCGATGTAAGTATAATAATACTTGATTTTGCTAGCGACTTCCTATTCCTTTTTTATAATACTAAATTAGGTTTATGTAATAGTGTATTATGTATTACATAATATTAAATAAACGGAACTGTAAATTAATATGTAACTAATGAAAATAAAACGGCATCCAGATCAGAGTCGTAGCTTATGTTACGAAAAAAAACCATGAGCAGCGTCCTAGCTTATGCTACGAAAAAAAAGATGATCAGCGTCGTAGCTTATGCTACGAAAAAAAGATGATCAGCGTCGTAGCTAATGCTACGAAAAAAAACGATCATCAGCGTCGTAGCTTGTGCTACGAATACATTCTGAGCGGAGACACTTTTCTATTTTGGTACAGTATCTATAAATTTAAATTATAAAATACGAATACTTCGGCACCATGCCGCGGGTGCCCAATTTTTTAGATATAATTTAGGCTTATTTATTTTTAGATTTTAGTTTAGCACATAAATGTACCTACATATGACATTGGTTACAATTATATGTATAAATATAAATAAATATAAATATCTTCACACATTCCACACAGCACCATATAGTTCCACACTAAGCAACTTAATGCTTGTATTATGGATACCAGACAGTTGATATAATACATAAGATTACTTTTTTTTTGTAAATACATACATATTATAAATACAAACATCCATGACTCAGGTACAAAGGTAAATGTTAACACATAAACATTTGCCCCTAGCGGGATTCGAACCCGCGACCGTTTGGTTAACAGCTAGGGTTACTAGCCACTAGACCAAACGTGTCGTCATAGTATCATAGTATCGTATGTAGTTAGAGTTGTTATAGTTATAGTTTTGTAAATATATATATATATTTATAATACTTTACAATCTACGAAATAAACATTTTTCTTTCTTTCTTTATGTAACATTTACGATAGCAAATGGCATAAACTTATCAACGCCATCTTTTGCGCTAATTTCAAAATATAAAAAAAAAACTCAGTGATGCAAATAAAGTCATATAATAATTATGTGGACTGAAATTCTCCGATATTTAATATAATTTAAATACAGAATTTTATAATGAACCCAGTTTTTTGTTACACAGAAATTAATACAAGACTCATTAAAAATTTATTTTTAAATCTTTAAAATATTTTTATAAAAAAAAAAACGAGCCTTCATCTTTTCATAGCTGCATATTTTATTGAGATCTTTTTCTTTGTCTAACTAATAATAATGGGAAAGAGAGTTTGTTTGTTGTTTGTTACTGTTTCACGCCTTAACTATCATCGTAAATTTTGTATATACATTGTCAAGAATACAAAAAAGGACATATAGGGTACTTTTCATACAGAAAATATTACTGTTACCCAGGAATATCTAAAAATAAAACAAAAAAATTCAAGTCAAAAGACAAAAATTGAACAATAAAGACTGAATAAATGTTATAACACCTAAGAAAAAAAGACGTGGTAACTTGGTCCAGGTAAAACCTAGTTAAGAATATAATTTAATTATAGATTAGTTTTAAAAAAAAAAACAAAAACACAAGCAATATAACGACTGACGTCTATCTATTACACTTTTGCCATGCGTTAGTTTTCTTAATTTTAGGGATCCCTCGGGAACAGTACTTTATTCCTGGATGAACATGAAATGATCAGTTGAATAGACAAACAGAGTTACTTTCACATTTACAATATTAATATGGAAGTATGGACTAGTATGGATAGTATGGATATTATGGATAGTATGGATAGTATGGATAGTATGGACAGTATGTACAGTATGGACAGTATGGATAGTATGGACTAATATGGACTAGTATGGTTGGATAGTATGGATAGTGTGGACTAGTATGGACTAGTATGGATAGTATGGACAGTATGGATAGTATGGACTAATATGGACTAGTATGGTTGGATAGTATGGATAGTGTGGATAGTATGGATAGTGTGGATAGTATGGATAGTGTGGTTAGTATGAATAGTGTGGATAGTGTGGATAGTGTGGATAGTGTGGATAGTGTGGATAGTGTGGATAGTGTGGATAGTATGGATAGTGTGGATAGTGTGGATAGTATGAATAGTGAGGATAGTGTGGATAGTATGGATAGTATGGATAGTATGAATAGTGTGGATAGTATTTACTAGTATGGATTAGTATGGATGTAGGTACAAAATAAATGTAAAGTGAGAGGGGAAAGAAATCTCTACCTTAATAAGTGAAGTCGTTATTACATATAGAAGAGCAAGACGTTATAAAAGTATTTAATTCTATTTTTGAAACGGACGAAGCAAAAACTTTTAACAGCCAGGTAACTTCTCAACGCCATAGCTCTGGTACTTGGACGAATGCTACAGGGTCTTTTTGTATTCCTATGTATTTAATATCAAAAGATCTCTGTGTAAGTTATGCAACAGACAAAAAACGATTAAGACAGAAAAAAGCACATTTAATGCGAAGCCTACTACAGTAATCGTATTAAAAATTAGTGTTGGGAACAAGAATGTATCGATATTTTACAATAGAGAGAGACAGACAGGTTGATAGTTGTAATCAAAAGTGGCCTAGATATAAATTAATGTACTAGTATTGGCCTTGCTTTGTCTGAGATAAGATTGTGCTTTGTGAGAGCCTATTTCCCTATCTCTATCCTGAATTATCCTAAATTAGGGTAGTCGGCAGCGCAGTTGCAGCACGTGTGGCGTTGCTTGTGTTTTAGGCGACGGTAGCCAGTTACTATCAAGTGGACCATCAGCATGTCTGTATAGTTTAACATATAAAAGAGTAACACTTTGTGACCTTTACCCATCAATGTACTATGACTATGGATTTCGTACCGCGACTTTACATCGATACCTTTACCCCTTTATTATGGTGAAACGTGTCACTATTAAACTGCGAGTATCAATTTAATTGACTCTCTGCGCTTTCGTCACAACTTTGAGTGTTCATTGTGTTCAAAGCTTCCTAGAGGTCAATGTTTCATCGATATAATCTATATATATAAAAATCTCGTGTCACGATGTATGTTCGCGATGAACTCCCAAACTACTGAACCGATTTTGATAAAATTTCGTAACTACATGTAATTTGGTCCAACTTAAAAGACAGGATAGTTTATATCTCATTTTTTTTAATTTTTTTGCAAATTATATAATATTATTAACATAACGCCATCTGTTGATACTTATTCAATACAGCAATTATATATCTGTGAGTTCCATAAGGTTCTCACAGATGGCGGTTTAAAGTAATTTATCGGCTGGATTGCAAAAAAGCACCCCGTGCGAAGCCGGGAGCGGGCCACTAGTATTAATATAATAATTTACCAACATAAAGTATTTTCATTATAAAAAAAAACTAAAAATAAGCTTATTAAAATAAAATCTTATTTTATTTTAAATATATCGATTAATATATTTAAAATAAATATAATTTTTTATTTTTTATATTTTATTATATATATAATATAAATAATATACATATATATCATATAAATTATATAAATAATAAGAATAAATAAATTTAAAATAAATAAAAATTACATGGACATATCGTCATCGATATGTCCATGTAACATCACTACGATTCTAAGAGGTAACGAAAAAACTTTTGCAAAGTGAAAATTCCGACCAATTAATTCGTTAAAACGACGCCGACCAACTCGAAACGAGTACAAAAATAATCCCCCGTTTGTAACTTTTTCTTACATCTGTTGTGAAATTGAAAATTTTAAAATGGCGTTCCTTTGGCGGCTTTTTTTTTTAAATTTATACTTTCTATTCATCCGATCGTTTCTTCAGCTATTTTATTTTCCCAGCTGTATTTCGTCTCGTCACTTGAACTCTTTACATGTCTCTCTATCTATTTTACTTTTAACAGTAGTATAGTAAACTCTATAGTTATCTGTTAATATAAATCATGTTACTAAACAAATCCCACATATATTATACTATATAGTACATATAGTTTTAGCCTTACATACACTATAGCTTGTAAAAAGTTTTTCCTTATTATTAATTTACTTATATGTTTTTTGTTACATGTACGCACAGACACGTGAAGAGGAGTCCGTAAGTAATGTTATTGTCATATTATCTATTGTAAAAATATCATTGTATAACTATTCTTAGCAATCATCAAGTGGACCGTCAGCCTGTCTGCTGACCTAACATGCAAAAAAAATAGATAAAACGTCTTAAATACAATTAAGAATTAAGTTATAGCCTAGCCTCTTTTTAGCTTTGTTTCGTGACGTTGTTGTTTGTAACTCGCGAAGACATTAAACATTTTATAATGTTTGTGAACTTGTTCTAAAACCTTGGAATAGACAATTGTAAATAAATTACATTAGACAAAAGGCATACACGGTCATTATTGTAAAGTTCTCTCGGCGCTCTGTTATTTTCTATGCATATCTAATTACTGGTGATTTAAATTGCAAATGCCTTGTGGAAGGGCAAACGTTGATGTTGAAAAAATAATACTAGAATAGACATGGAATAATTACATCTAAAAAATTAAAAATGAAATAAAATAAAATAAATGAATAAATAAAATAAAACTTCTTTGTGCGTAATCAGAGTAAAATTTCGAGGTCAAATACTGTGTGACGCTTCTTGTAACGTTTCTGTGTGACATTTTGCACTTAGTATTTATTTGATCGCTAAAAAAGTTTCTGTTCTGACACGCGTGCCCAGTCTGTATACGAGCATGTATTTTTTTTCGACATTTGTAGACAATAAAAATCGAATATGAAATACTCGCAGCTACTTCACTGGCAAATATAATGCCATACGGTTAGTTTATTAGCTAACTGGAAAACGCCAGTAAATAGTTAGTAAAGTAGCCAGTGTGTCAACTTTTCCCCTAGATTGTTTACAATCAGCTGGTTAGCGAGTGAATATGATACAACACTGGGCTTCTATACAAACACTAGTGTTTGGGTCAATCAAATCTACTCGTAAAGTGAGCAGACGCTATGTCTTCTAAGTAAGTCTGATGTGCCTAAAACTTCCCACCCCCTCCAGTCCGGAAGCCAGGTCGTTATTAATGTGAAATAACAATCTATTTTGATAATTTTACTAAGCGGGAGATCACAAAGTACAGCAAAAATTGTCAAAGTAGCTAATAAAGTCGCTCAGTGTAATCAGCCCTTAAGTAATAGATAATACTTTCTTTCAAACAGCTTCTTCTTTCAAATAAAACACAGTCAGTAGTGTATTCAGTATTAAAGTCTTGTTATTCCACGCTTTAACCTTAAGTTTATTACTAACTTCAATATCAACTTCAATACTAACTTCAAGTGAATTCAAGTATCACTGAAATACGAGTAGTTTCAAACAAGAGGCTGTCAAAATTACGAAGTACGCTCAGCGAATTTGATACCGCTTCCGCAAACTTTAAATCTGTGGGCAAAGTTGACGCAAGACGGTCGACAGTTTCAGATTGTTAAACGCACCCTTCGGGGTGAAGAAATTAAAATTTTATAACTACACAAGTTTGAGGCGCCAATTATCCCATATTACAGTGAGATTTTAAGGGGGCGACTTTCTTAAACATCTGTTAATTTGTTAACCTTTTGTTTAGGTAACTACCTTAAATTTTGCATACATTTTCAAATATCATCTAGATACATATAAAATTCTCGTATCGCGGTGTTTATTGCCAAACTCCTCCGAAACGGCTGGACCGATTTTGATGAAATTTTGTGTGCTTATGGGGTAGGTCTGAGAATCGGCTAACATCTATTTTCCATACCCCTAAATGTCCACCCCAAAAAATTTTTATTTTTATTTTTTGGCAAAACAACGTTTACCCGGTCAGCTAGTTATATATATATATATATAAAAATCTCGTGTCACAGTGTTTGTAACCAGGCTCCTCCGAAACGGCTTGACCGATTTTTATTATATTTTTTTTGTGTATATTCGGTAGGTCTGAGAATAGGTCGTAAACTAGGTTTTATACTCCTAAGTGAAAAGGGTGGTCCACACACAAAAAAAAAATTTTTTTTAGCAAAACAATGTTTGCCGGCTCTAGCCGGGTTTTTGGTTTATAAAGATCGATTTTTGAAGACTTAACAAACATAGGCGTATATCGATTCGAAAGGGTTAAAAATGAGACTTGTTTATTTATATATTATTACTCATTAAATCAGGACTCACTTGTACTTATATCATCCCTTTAACTTATATCATACATACAAAACATCTATACGATATAGATTATGTTTGGATTAAGCAAATTAACATATAAGCGTAAACTTCTAGATAGGGTGTCATTAATTGCATTAATTGGATTTATTATTGGTTTGACTAAAATTCGACATCAAATAGACACACATCATCTAATTACAAGTTTACATATAATATATAATACATATCTTAGTAAGAAATGATAAGACTGTGATCATATTTTTCATTTATTCAAAAAATTAAAAAGATAATAAAAAAACTTTTTTTTTAAATTCAATTATAAATATATGACATTGTTGTTTTCTTTTTTTAAATTATCTGGTAATTTATTATATATTTTTATAGAAGAACTGAAGGTATTTGAAGAATTTAGTTTTAATCGTGATGTTGGTTAATATTAAATTATTTTTATGTCGTAGTATTTTTTTTTATATTTTATAATTTATTTATTTATTTATAATTTTAACAATTTTAAGGGCTAATATATGAAATAACATGTAAAATGATAATACTAAAAACCACTGAGGTTTAATCTCGTGTTATCATTTGTAATTATTAATAACTCCTATTAAAAATAATTTGTAATTATTTTTATGTATTTATAAGATGATTTTTTTATTTTTTTTATTATTCTTAATATTATTCTCTTTAAATAAATTAATGAACTTTTGATTTCAGAGCGATACAACCTTTGAAACCTCATCCAACTTGACATTTGAAGCGACTCGCTTCGAAAACGGCCACAAGTTTCGCTGCGAAGCCATCAACGACGTTTTGCTTGAACGAAGGAATCCTCCCATACATGCCATTCGAGAACTGGAAATTTGGTGTTAGTATTTTTGTTTTATTGTATAATTATAAAATAAGCAATTGCGTTGCCGACCATACTAAGATCAATACTAATAATAAATCTGTAAGGGTCGCTCATGGAGTAAGTTACTTTGTTTTCAGAGATATCGTGTTTAAAGGCTCTATACATGATACTGAAACTAAATTGACGATTTTTAGAATTTTTCCCTGTATGTATGTATGTATGTTCCTCCATAACTCTGAAACGAATCAACTGATTTTTATGAAACTTGATAGATAAACATTTGGACGTACGGGACACAGGATAGGCTACTTAATATTTTTCAACGCGGACGAAGTCGTTGGCACCAGCTAGTTATTAATAAGATTACTAATAAGGGTAAATGACAAATGGGCTCTGACATCCCTTACTCAATCACCGAAGCAAAAAATATGCATTCTGTAATATCATGGTAACAGTCTCCAGATGGGTTGCTCAAATCACTGCAAAAAGCAATGTGCCCACTACTTGCCAGATCCAGAGTCAACTTGTTTTAAGGTCGACAGACAGGCTGACGGTCCACTTGATGATAGGTGGCTACCGTCGCCTATAACACAAGCAACGCAATAGATGCTGCCATATAAGGGATGGGACAATGAGCTCTGGCATCCCTTACTCACTCACCGAAACACAAAAGCACATATGCTGTTATGTCACGGTAGTCTGTGAGTATCAAATAATTTTGAAAAACTGCACAACGTTGCCATGTTTCTCTGGTCACAGATATAATTTCATATTTAACTAAAAACTAGC
This sequence comes from Synanthedon andrenaeformis, assembly GCA_936446665.2. Lineage (NCBI taxonomy): Eukaryota > Metazoa > Arthropoda > Insecta > Lepidoptera > Sesiidae > Synanthedon > Synanthedon andrenaeformis. Next base: position 588,804 of record OW387802.2, read on the forward strand.
TGTTGCCCGCGTAACTTTATAAAATAAATAGCCTATGTTACTCACTGATAACATAGGTAGGTGAAAGAATTTTTAAAATCGGTCCACTATAGTTTTTGAGTTTATCCATTACAAACATACAAATCTTGTCTCTTTATATTATTTACTAGCTGGTGCCCACGACTTGGTCCGCGTTGAAAAATATTAAGTAGCCTATTCTGTGTCCTGTACGTCCAAATGTTTATCTACCAAGTTTCATGAAAATCAGTTAATTCGTTTCAGAGTTATGGAGGAACATACATACATACAGAAAAAAATTCTAAAAATCGTCAATTTAGTTTCAGTATCATGTATAGAGCCTATAAACACGATATCTCTGAAAACAAAGTAACTTACTCCATGACCGACCCTTACAGATTTATTATAAGTATTGATTGATTAGTATAGATACATATATTATACATTTTTGTATTGTTCTAACAGATCCGCCCATCGTGGTCGTTGAGCAAACGAACATCACAGTGATAGAAGGTGCTCAGATTCTGCTCAAGTGCGAATACGAAAGCAACCCTTCTTCTTTGACAGAAGTCATTTGGTAAGTGATACAAGTTTTTGGCATTCAAGTTTGGCTGACTCAGCGCTCTGACCAAAGACAAATATGACAGAGCCTGTCAAAGTTTATCGTCTGTAATTACTATAAAAATTAATTAATTAATTTTGAGAACTCGACCTTACTGCTTTGGACTTGACGGACCTGTTTTGGAAAACTAAGAGAAATTATAGACTTGACTTGATTGACTAGTCTTCTGCAACTTTTGATTTTAATTTCCATTTGACTATTTTTACTAATGACACTGGCAAAATCATCGGAGAAGATCTGATGGAGCCAAGACGTTAAAAGAGAAGACGAAGAGAAGAGAAAAATTAATTAATATTTCACTTTCAGGTATCGCGATGAGACGAGAGTGTCTGTGGACGACACTTCCCATTACACTGGTGGCACCATAGAGCAACACTCTCTCATCATCAGAGACGCCCGTGGCTCAGACATGGGGAACTATACTTGCTTCTTGGCCAATATCGTCGGCAACGGCACCTCCGAAGATAGCATTTCTGTCAACGTGCACTGTAAGTTGTATTTATCATCATTGATACGTTTGTCTAGTGGCTAGTAACCCTAGCTGTTAACCAAACGGTCGCGGGTTCGAATCCCGCAAGGGGCAAATGTTTATGTGTTAATATTTCACTTTTGCACCTGAGTCATGGATGTTTTGTATTTAAAATATGTATGTATTTACAAAAAAAAAGTAATCTGTTTAGTATTTACCAACTGTCTGGTATGCATAATTCAAGCATTAAGTTGCTTAGTGTGGAACTAGATGGTGCTATGGGGAATGTGTGAATATATTTATTTATTATTTATTTATTTATTATTATTAAGCGCTTTAAAACATCCTTCATAATGTGTGCACTGCCAAGGTTTGGAACTCCCTGCCGGCGTCTGTGTTTCAGAGCTCATATAAATAATAAATAAATAAATATCTTAACACATTCCACACAGCACCATCTAGTTCCACATTAAGCAACTAGTGCTTGTATTATGGATACCAGACAGTTGATATACTAGGTTACTTTTTTTTTGTAAATACATACATGTTATAAATACAAACATCCATGACTCAGGTACAAAGGTAAAATGTTACACATAAACATTTGCCCCTAGCGGGATTAGAACCCGCGACCGTTTGGTTAACAGCTGGGGTTACTAACCACTAGACCAAACGTGTCGTCAGACGTAGGTACGGCTGGTTATCATCCTCACCTTGTCGAAATCTCTCTTTTTCGGACCAAGCGCTTTAAAACATCCTTCATATGTGTGCATTGCCAAATTTGGAACTCCCTGCAGGCGTCTGTGTTTCTGAGCTCATATAACCCAAAACTTTTCAAAGTTGGAGTAAATAGACATCTTCTGAGTGAGCTCTCTCCATCATAGGCCTCATCTTCGCTACACGACTAGATACAAAAAAGTGCACAAACAAATTGCAATTTAATGAAAACCATAAAATACATAAGTGAAAATTGCTAATTTTCAGTCCTGAACAGTGTACATAGCAGGTTAACTTAATTACTAATGATAAAACGAGATTAAACCTCAGTGGTTTTTAGTTTTATCATTTTACATGTTATTTTATATATTAGTTCTTAAAATTGTTAAAATTATAAATAAATTTTTTTAAAAAATAACTTACTTTGCCATAATATTAAAACACTAGAGCTAATCAACAAATTTTACAAGAATCTCCTAAACTTACTTAAATATTAACCTTAATCTACTTTTGAATAAAGAAAACCTACTGTCAAATATGTCAAATAGGATTCAAGGGACATCTCAGGACATCCTAATCAAGGAATTGCAGTTCCTCAAGGATGTGTTATCCTCTCTGTATAAACTTTTATAAGCGTTTATATAGATCCTTCAATACATTTTTTTTATGTCAAGGTCGTCTGACAGACTGACGGTCCACTTTATGTTAAGTGGCTACCGTCGCCTAAAACGCTAACAACGTTACAGGTGTTAAAAGTTAGATTTATAATCAATACTAATAATAAATCTGTAAGGGTCTGTCATGGAGTAAGTTACTTTGTTTTCAGAGATATCGTGTTTATAGGCTCCATACGTGATACTGAAACTAAATTGACGATTTTTAGAATTTTTTTCTGTATGTATGTATGTTCCTCCATAACTCTGAAACGAATTAACTGATTTTTATGAAACTTGGTAGATAAACATTTGGACGTACGGGACACAGGATAGGCTACTTAATATTTTTGAACGCGGACGAAGTCGTGGGCACCAGCTTAATAAAATTCTGTAAAACTACTCCTCAGACAAACCTCAAGTGCGGCTGACGATGAGCTCCCCAAGTCCAATCCTGGAGACAGACCACAAGAACGTGACCCTCACCTGCGAAGTGGAATCCGGCAACCCCTCACTCTTGGATGAGGTCATCTGGTACTTGGATGGAGAGGTGCTCAAACATCTCCCGGAGTGTAATGGAACGAATGGAGATGGTTGGTATTGGCTACTACTTTTTTTATATACCTAAGAGTAACATAGACAAACACACAATCCACATGATGGTGCTATTGCGGAATATTTTTAATTTTTTTAATTTTTGATTTTTGTTTTTTGAATTTTGAATTTTTTTAATTTGGATTTTTTTTTTTACTTTTGACATATATTTTCCCATTCTTTTTTAACATCTGACATAGTATTAAAAAATTTTGTTTGTATTAATCGTAATTAATTTAGTTTAGATTCTATTTTCTTTTTATTTTATTGTTTCAAATTTAAATTTACTTGTTGGAGTTTATGTACCAAAGTGAATAATAAATAAATAAATAAATAAATAAATAAATAAATAAATAAATACCACCTAGAAATAACAGCACATGTGCTCTTGTGTTAACATTTTTCAAGAGTTTAACATTTTTCACAGTTCTTAAGAACTGTTCTCAAGCACTGATCCTAAAAATAATATAAATACGAAAAATTGTATGTTAAGATATTTGGATTTTTGGATGTTTGTTGCTCAATAACACAAAAACGGCTTAACGGATTTGGACGAAACTTCGCACACATATAGTTTATTACCTGAATTAATATATAGCATACTTTGTATCCTGTAAAAATGCTGGGTTCCCGGGGGATCGTCTGACAATATTTAAAAAAAAAATCGCAACGATAAAATATAAGAGGATTTATATTTCTTTAAAAATTTTATTCATCTTTTATTTTTCAACCCAGAGACGAAGTAATCAAAAAAATGATTATTCATACAGCAACATAATGTAGTTTACTTTGCTTGCCTATTATAAATGCAATGTTATTCTCGTATACAATTTCAGATAATCTATGCAACGAAGTTGACCCTTCGATGCTTCTCCTCCAAGACACGACGAAGAGTTTTCACGGCAATTATTCGTGCCAAGGCAAGAACCTCGCCGGATGGGGTGAAGTCAGCCAGATGACCGAACTAGTTGTCAACTGTAAGTATTGCTATGAAAGTTTCTATGTTTGGATGTTTGTTACTTAATAGCGCAGAAACGGCTGGACCGATTTGGATGAAATTTGACACACGCAAAGTTTATTGTTTGGATTGAAGTATAGGATACTTTTTATCCTGGAAAAATGTTAGGTTAGCGCGGGCATAGGTAGTAAGGAATTTTTAAAAAAAAACTTCACTTTGTTTATTAAGATTTAATAGTACCTTTTTTTACTGAGCAACTAAAGTCCTAAGCTCACAGTTATAGTCAAGTCTCAGCCTTAAATAGTAGAGCCTGTCTGGTTGCAACAACCACCGTCATATAGAAAACCTTGTGTTGTGTTGTGTTTCGGTGAGTGAATAAGGGATACAAGTAACCATTCTCCTGTAAGAGAATACCTTTTAAGAATAATAATAAGAATAAACTTTACTTGCAACAAAGGACATAAAAATACTAGCTGGTGCCGGCAAATTCGTCCGCGTTGAAAAAGAAAATATATGTGTAATTATTATACGATGAGATATCTCAAAAACAAATTTAAAAAATCAGTTGCTATTTGCGCCATCTAATGGGATGAAAATAAGACTTTTTGTCACTGCAGTCTATCAGTATTATATTCAATGTGTTCTAACGACACGTTTGGTCTAGTGGCTGGTAACCCTAGCTGTTAACCAAACGGTCGCGGGTTCGAATCCCGCTAGGGGCAAATGTTCATGTGTTAACAGTTTACCTTTCTACCTGAGTCATGGATGTTTTTTATTTATAATATGTATGTATTTACAAAAAAAAAAGTAATCTATGTAGTATATCAACAGTCTGGTATCCATAATACAAGCATTAGTTGCTTACTGTTGAACTGGATGGTGGCGTGTGGAATGTGTGAAGATATAAGATAATGTCACTTTTCACTGACAGATGGCGCTAGTTGACGCAAATCGAAATTATACTAAAATTATAGATATTTATATATATATATATACTATGACGATAGCTGCGTCGAGGATTTGCGAGGATGAACATCCCTTCACGATAACTTCTCATAGAGATAAGAAGGCTCCTTATGTTTATTGACGCCAAAATAAGGCATTTTATTATAATGGAGGTCATTACTTGCCTTTCCCTCTTATGTTCAGTATTATGTTCTATTTTTTCAGATCCACCCGGACCTGCGAAACTGACTTATTCTCCTTGGCGAGTGGTGAAAGGCAAATCTTTGGTGCTCACATGCAGCATAGAAGAAAAAGGCAGACCAGAAGCACACAGGTAACGTTTTAAATCACATCATAACTAAAACACTTCTATTAAAATGCTCATTTGGCTCTTGCGCCTGGTCGCCATTTTGGTGACGTAATCTCGTGACACACTCAGTATCTTTAGCAATATTGGCTGGCGAGTTTTTAGTTGCGGATGACGTCACATGGATATTAATGTGACAAGATTCCTCCATTAACATAATATACTACATTATGTTAATACTTAAAACATAATATACTAGCTACACGCTCCCGGCTTCGCCCGGGTTCAAAAAAAAATACATTCAAAATAAACACATAGTTACGAAGTTTTATCAAAATCGGTTCATTAGTTTAGGAGTTCATTGGCGTCAAACAATGTGACACGTAATTTTTATATGTATAGAGATGGTTTCAGAAATAGATAATAGAAATTAGCGAAATACTCTGGCACATGTATTTTAATTAACAAATTTTTGAAACAAATTTTTAATCCTATTTTTAACTGAAAAAAGTATTAAGATACTAATTTAACAACGTATTAGAAATTGGGTCTACATGGTAAACTAAGAAACGTGCTGACTTGTAACAGTAATAGTTTTACTATAAAGTAAGTAAAGTAAGGATTACTTACTTTAGTCGCCACTGTAGCCAATGACACTCTTGGAAATATATATTTTATTTCATATCTCATTCTCTTGAATAATAATGATATTTTACTATACTAGAAAATGGGTAATGAGTGAAACCACTTGTGGGAATGGAATTCCCATAAGTAGGTTCCCACTTTTTTGCTTATTCAAAAAAAGTGTTTGTGTCAGCTCCGACGAACGACTGGAATTTACTCTTTATGAACGATAAATAAATAATTTATTAAATATAATTAAAAGTATATTGTAGCCTGTAACGCGTAACGTGTGACATTTGACTTTTACTCCCATAAATTTTCATGCCCTGGGCTTATAATGAAAATCGATTCTTAACAAGTAAATTCCAAAAATATGTCAAATATTAAAGCATGTCCTGTGTTTGCGACTGCAGATTTAGGTGGCATCGTGGTGGAAGAGTGGTAAGCGACATAGTATCACAAAACTGGACCATAGATCCCGTGACCCTGGACCATAGAACCAACTTTTCTTGTCGAGGAGTCAATGCTGGCGGAGAAGGTGAACCGGCCAATGCTAACATCGATGTCCTTGGTAATTATTAATATCAGGCTTTTTCCATTTTAAATAGGGTCCAAAATAACTAGGCAAAGTAATGTTATGGCAAAGACCAAAATGTTGACCAAAATGTTACATTTTGGCCTTTGCCAAAATTATAAACAATTTGTAAATACACTGGACCGCAAAGAAAAAGGGTCGGTTAGAAAATCTTCAACATCTTCAAAAGTAACTGAAAGTAACTGAATCTTTATGAAACTTACAAGAACTAACAGAATTTCGGTTATTATTATTAGGTTATAGAAAGTCTTAATAGCAACCTATAAAACTTTTTTATAGGATCTAATTTTATGATTTTTTAATATTATTCAAGTATTTATTTTCTTTCTTAAATTTTTTTTTTTTTTTTTTTTTTCAATATAATTATACAAAAACAATAAATATTATAAAAAAACTTGAACGTAGAGTGCCGCAAGTAGCGGGGCAAGGCTCAAGCTACCGGTGGTTAGAGCTGCAGAGTGAGGAACCTCCTGACAATTGGTGCCTTCTGTATCTGTCCCTTGACCCAGCCATCTAGTGAGAGCCTCTTAAGGTGTTGGTCGAGGCTGTTGGCTATAAGACCGTTCGCAGATACGACTATCGGGACGATAATGGTCGAATCGACATCCCACATGGGAGTCACCTCGTGAGCCAAGTCTATGTACTTGGTAAGTTTGTCTTTCTCGGCTTTCACGAGGTTTTCATCATGCGGGACAGTGATGTCAACAAGCATCGTCCGGCGCTGAGATCGATCGATAACCACGATGTCAGGCTAATTAATTATTAATAATTAATTAGTAATTATTTATTAATTATGGACTATTTGTTTCATTACAGCGCCTCCAAGTTTCAAGTACGCTATGAATCACTACAGTGGAGCTTTATACAAATCTCAGGTAATTACAAAAATTTAAGTTTAAGTTTCCTTTTACTATAGGTCGGTATTGAAGTTGAGCAAAATTAAAAAAAAAAAAAAAAAAAAAAAAAAAAAAAAAAAAAAAAAAAAAAAAAAAAAAAAAAAAAACATTTTCAGATCTCAGAATTTTAAAATTTTAAGTTAGTTTTGAAAAAAATAAATATTTTACATTTTTCTGGTTATGCCTGAACTATACTCAGCTGCATCGCACTTGCAGCACCAGTAGCGTTGCTTGTGTTACAAGGCGACGGTAGCAACTTACCATCAAGTTTGTCTGCCGATTTTAACACAGATTTTACGATTTTTTGACAACTGACAACGTGTATACAAAATTTCATGATGATCGGTTGATTAGTTCTGTTGAAACGAGAAAGCGTCTTAACTACTGAAGGGTGGTTACTGCCGCCAGACGGGCTGCTTAAATGACTGCGAAACGCAGTGTGCCCTGTCACTACTTTCTTAATCCAGACCAGAGCCAACTTTAAAAATTTTATTTCCAAAGTCGACCCTGCCGGGAATCGAACCCTGGGCCTTTAAGACGTTAGGCAAGTACCATTACCACTCATCCAACGGGCTCGTCAAATAGAGTGATTACAGTACTCGAATACTTGAGTACTTACTTACTAACTTTACTAACTTTTACTTATCCAAATGTTAGCGTCTGCTATTTATGTCGACTGAAGTTGATTGATTAAGACAGATAATATAGTATAAAGTGCTCTGTGACGTTACAATATAGAGTATTCTGTGGCATGACATTGGATTGAAAGGGTAATCTGACAGTTGAAGGAATGCGTCCGCGAAGAGAGGTCGTTTTCGTGTGTCCGCGCATCTTATAGTTGGAATTGTAGTTCCGATATATCGGTCAGATATTGGAAGTATTGGGACTGGACATAAAGTGGTTTTAATTAATGTGCGCGAAGTAGTTTTTTTATTAAACTATGTACTCTGAGTAAAGTTGCCATGGACCATATTTTATTATTTGAATTTCAGAACATCTCGCTGTCTTGCACCGTGGAATGTGCGCCTTTGTGCAGCGTTCAATGGCTGAAGGGCAACGAAGTGATCGACCCTGAAAGGACCGATCGGTACTACGTCGTCGAGAGGATCATAGATCCTCAAGTCAACAGGAATGACTTCGAGGCTACCGAGTCCTCTCTGGTGAGAATCTTTTTCCCCTACCGAGGGATAGGCATTTCGACTCTGGCACACATACTGTTATTTCACGGTGATCTTCTGTAAGGGGAGTGGTTATTGCAGCCAGACTGGCTACTTGCCAGTTACAAATCAAAGCGAAGCTTAAAAAAATCAATTACAAAGTTGTCTCTGCCAGGAATAGAACCCTAAGACGGAGCGCTATATATCTTAACCACTCCACCAATGGGCTCATCAAGTACAGGCTGTGAAATTTTTGACCACATTTTTTTGAAGTGAAACTTCTAATGCGACTTCCAACAAGGTAGTGTTAAACGTTTAACGCTAGGAGGGGGAATAGAAAGAGACAGAGCGAGAGTGAATGCGTGGCACTCGAACGCATGCGCGTAGTATACCTGTTACAGGCCAGCGCGAGCGTTAGCAAAACGAGTAGCGTCCAATATTCCAACGCAAGAGGGAGAGAGAAAGAAAGATACACAAAGGAAAAAAGTTTCACTTATTCCGCGCGGAGGGACTCCACGCACTATTTTTTGTTTTTCTTTAATTTCGTTACTGTTAGCTATCCGATAGTTCATTAATAGCTTTTAACCACTTCCTTGGTAACTATTGAGTTTAAGTGTGTATTATGAATTCTCAGCACTGGAATATGACAGCGTGGCCTCACCATATGTTGGACCGGGAGGGAGACAAGGCCACTTACACTTGTCGATCCTCCGCCAACCTGGCTGGACCGCCCGTCAATAGTACCACCAAGTTTGCTGTCGAATGTGAGTATTCATTTATTTATTTAGGCACGTTGGGCACTGAGCGCTTTTGGTATGGGGGGAAAAAGCACTGAACTCGCGTGACCGTCACGCTCAGTGACGCTCACTGACGCTCACTGACGCTCACTGACGCTCAGTGACGCTCAGTGACGCTCAGTGACGCTCAGTGACGCTCACTGACGCTCACTGACGCTCAGTGACGCTCACTGACACTGACTCACTGACGCTTAGTGACGCTCAGTGACGCTTAGTGACGCTCACTGACGCTCAGTGACGCTCACTGACGCTCAGTGACGCTCACTGACGCTCAGTGACGCTCACTGACACTGACTCACTGACGCTTAGTGACGCTCAGTGACGCTCACTGACACTGACTCACTGACGCTTAGTGACGCTCAGTGACGCTCACTGACACTGACTCACTGAGGGTCAGTGAGGGTCAGTGACGCTCACTTACGCTCAGTGACGCTCACTGACGCTTACTGACGCTCAGTGACACTCGGTGACGGTTAGTGATGCTCAGCTAAGTTGTCACTTCTGAGGTGCAGTCCTACGACTGGCAGTTTTATTTATTTATTTCCACATGGCCTTCATACGAGGCAGGCATCAAACGAAATTTAATTTAATTTATTCGCGCAAGCAAAGAACTCGACTCGAGTGGAGATTGAGTACAGTTGATGCAAATGATCTAAATGAATCTAAAGATTCACTGATTCAAATCATTGAACCGATTCAGACACAAATGATGCAATCTCAACGAATATAGTGTTTTTGCCATAACTACCTCAGAATGATATAAATTCGTGTTCCTCCATTACAGATGAGCCTGAAGATATAATAGTACCAAAAAATGTGTCCGTTGAAGAAGGGAAGATACCAGATAAAATTGTCTGTTCAGCTAAGTAAGTAAACGGTTCACATTTTGGCTAATTGAATTAACTCAGCTTGTACATAGCTAGCTAAGTGCCGGCGACTTCGTCCGCTTTGAAAAATGAAAAATGAAAAATATAAATATAAAAAAAATAGTTTTTGTTTATAAAATTACTAGCTGTTGCACGCGACTTCGCCCGCGTTAACTTTATAAAATATAGCCTATGTTACTCGCTGACGACTTAGCTTTCTATATGTGAAAGAATTTTTAAAATTGGTCCACTAGTTTTTGAGTTTATTCATTACAAACATACAAAAATAAAAAACATCTTACTTTATAAATTACTAGTGGCCCGCTCCCGGCTTCGCACGGGTGCAATTTTTTATTCAATCCAGCCGATAAATCACCTTACACTTACCTTACCTTAGAATCTTTTGGAACTCACAGATAAATAATTGCTGCATTGAATAGGTATCAACAGATGGCGCTATGTTGCAAAAAATAATAAACAAAATGAGATATAAACTATCCTATCTTTTAAGTTGGACCAAATAACAGATACTTATGAAGTTTGATCAAAATCGGTTCAGTAGTTTCAAAGTTTATCGCGAACATACATCGTCACGAGATTTTTTATATATATATTGATAAGGATTAGTATAGATATATTAATTCACATTAAGATTTAGTACACGCGAACGAAGTATATAATCGGTTAGTATATAATTGTCGTTTGTAACGCATTCATTGTCTACAATCGATTTTTCCAGAGGTTTCCCGATGCCAAGTTACACTTGGAGGCGAGAGAATCCAAGCAAAGCGTACGCCATGAGGGAAGGCTTCAAGAGTATAGTCCTGTCGTCTTCGAACACCCTCCTCCTGGGACCGGTGCAGAGGAAGGACGGGGGGAACTACATCTGCGAGGCTTACAACAGACACGGCGCTGTCAACGCTACAACCTTTTTGGATGTTACGTGTCAGTATTTACTTACGTTTTAAAAAAAAATCGTCATTGGTTCCTAAACACACGCACTCTCTCTCTCTCAAACACGCACGCACGCACGCACACGCACGCCACACGCACGCACGCACGTACACACACGCACGCCACACGCACGCACGTACGCACACACACACGCACGCACGCACGCACAACCTATAGGTCTCAGGAAATTTTCATTTTCACTAGTAGTAACCAATAATAAAAGGTACTTTTTTACTGATAACCAGCAATAGATATAGCAATAGCAATGACGACACGTTTGGTCTAGTGGCTAGTAACCCTAGCTGTCAAACAAACGGTCGCGAGTTCGAATCCCGCTAGGGGCAAATGTTTTTATGTGTTAACATTTACCTTTGTACCTGATTCATGGATGTTTATGTTTATAATATGTGTGTATTTACAAAAAAAAAGTAATCTATGTATTATATCAACTGTCTGGTATCCATAATATCGTACAAGCATTAGTTGCTTAGTGTGGAACTAAATGGTGATGTGTGGAATGTGTGGAGATATTTATTTATATACCTATAATATTTCATAACTTTTATGTTTTAAAATCAAATTTGTAACTTACTTCAAAGAAATAAAAAAAAGTGTGTGTGTCATCTCCGACGCACGACTGGAGTTTACTTCTTACGAACGATTATAAAATACATAGATTAGTAAATGAGGATAAATGAATGCATTTTGTTAGTTTTATTAGTTTTTTAATTTTCTCAATTCACAAATAAATATCGATGGATATAAATATAAATATATTATATGTAATAATATGTATTGAAGCATATTGTAGCCTGTAACGCGTAACGTGTGACATGTCGTCTTTTCGCATTAAAACTGAATAATCTCAAAACCTAAATTTTTTTATTAAATTTAATTATTTTTTGTCTATTTTTTTCTTATTAGATATATATTAAATATATGTGTACGGTGTCCCGTACATATATTGATAAATAATGTTAATGATAGAAACAATGATACAATGCTAATGAGTACACGCTTGGTCGCATGTACTGCGGAACGCGGACCGAAGCGGACTAGTTGCTATGTTTATTGAACGATGTGTGCGGCCTGCTCCCGCGCAACTGTGTGCGTGCTTTAAGCCCGTACATGCTCCCAGGCGGACAAGATTCAAAAGTCAATCATAATTAAATGTAAAATAACATGATAAAAGAGAAAAAACTACTGCTAAATACAAATGAAAATGATAGTAAACATAAGAACAAAAAATAAAGTAGGTAAACATCAAATTAAAAATATTTACGCATTGATTTGCTTAATGTCTTTATGATTTAATCACTTCGCGATAAAAAGAATGTAGTAATTTAATCACTCCTTAAACTCATTACGGAATAATAAGGGCGAAGTTCCTTTATTGACGCGCACTTCACTTAAATTGCTATCAATACACATTTCACTATGCTCTGCTTTTACACTTTTCACTGGCGTTGGCACTTTATCACTGGTGTTGGCACTATATCACTGGTGTTGCCTTGAGCTGTGTAGTGGACCGACGGGCAGGCGAGCGGCGCGGGTCCCACCGCGCGGCGGCGCCTCCACCACCAGGTAAGGGCTGCAGCTCCCGCTACTCCCAACACGACGTAGAATGATACATAATGATGAACGTCGTGATATGACATCTTATTTGATAATCCCAATTCTTCATCCCTTTTCATGCTCTTTATTTTTTGGTCTATTTGTTCTAATGATTCGCTCTGCGTTTCAAATGTTTTATGGTCCATGTCAATATAAGACGGAATTGTTATATTTATGATGTTATTAATTGAATGGATCTCAGGTAACAAAATGTCTGGTTCGACGTCTAGCCGATTCTGATATTGTTGATGCGAAATTACTGTAAACGTGTCGCCCTTGATGACACAGCCCATTCCGAGCGTAAGTGTGCCAGCCTTGCTGAGTCGTGTCGCTCTTATATCCTGCTGACATATCGTTTTGATTTTACAAGTGTCACAGCAAAAGAATAGGTAAGTGTTCAGAGGGGATAGGGTATTCCACGTATTTTTGCAGCTTGATGTTGTGGTTTTACAATTAGATGAATTTTCACCTTTGACACATAAATCCTCATCAGCTTGTAGTTGGTATTTTGCTGTTTGAAGATTGCAAATAATGGAAGTGGCGTCATAGTGAAGGCATTGTTGTATGTCGCTTTCCGTCGTTGGTATATATGTGTCCTTTTTCACATTAAATGCTATTATATTAGCTATCGGAACTATCTTGATCATTTTGCTATCCCTTTGCTTAGGTATAGGCCAAATTTTAAATAATTCGTAGGTATCCCTTTCTACTAGTGGTATTTTTATTTCAAATATGAAATAGTCTTCTCTGATACTTGCTTTAACCTTTAATAAACTGTATATTTTTGGTAGGTCTAGTTGTATGTTGTTAAGTGGCAAGCTTAAGTCCTTTGGTAATTGATCTGAAATAATGCTTAGCTCGCTTCGAAGTTGCTCTGGTTTCCATAAATGTATATTAAGTTTACCGTGATATATGTTTGTCACTGTATCCATTAGGCTGTCTTGGATATTTTTAAGTTCTGATAATATGTTGTTGATAATAAAAGAATATAACGTGAAGTCGTTGATTGTGGTGATATCTTCTATTTTTAATTTTAATGATATTGCTGCATTTGATAAATTATTTAAGTGGTTGGTAAATATTTCGTGTTGTTCTTTTATAGTCTTTTCCATTCTTTGCATTACGTTATATTCTGCTTCAATGATTGATGATTGGTTTTTCCATAATTTCAGTAAGTGTTGTTGATTATTTCTAACTAACTCTATGTCCTTTTTGTATTGCTCTGCGAAGTCGTCGTCTAATATCCCGAATAAGCTATGAGCTATATAACCTACCCCATTTATAAGCCCACGGCGTTGTCTTGAGTTACCGTGATATTGCTGACTGAGTAGAATGTTATTATAGTGCTCGAGATTGACGTAGCGGTGACGCAATTGTAGTAAAATGATCTCACATTGTGATTTAGCAGCTGATTTGTTACATATTGGTTCAATTCTGCTTAAGTATTGATTGAGTAAGTTTGTAGCATGCCAATACGGAGTCATGTTATAGTAAACAATAAGTTTCCATTCATCTCGTTGCAAGTGTAAATTTGTTAATTTATCGAAATAGAAACCTTGATCTGTTTTTATGTTTGTAACTTGCTGAGTGCAAGTTACTGATGTGATTAGCATGATAAATGATAATAGCAATAGTGATATGAAGTTGCAAGTCTTCTTTTTTACCCTTTTTGGTATGGTTGCTGTTTCTTTCTGCTGATTATTTGTTGCAGTAGGTAAAATTGATACTTTTGATACAGGTCTTTTAAAGGTGCCTTTTTTAGTTTTAATGCTGATGACCCTGACGAGTCCGTCAGCACCTGGGTGGGTTGATGTGACGCGACCAAGAGGCCATCTACCTGCTGGTAAGTTGGTATCGTGTACGATTACAATGTCTCCCACTTTTATGTTTTCTTGTACTTGTCTCCACTTACTTCTTGCTGTTAATTGGGACAGATATTCCGTTCTCCATCTATCCCATACATCTTGAAAGATTTTTTGGGTGAGTCGCCACCTAGTACGCTCATCCTTTTCTGTTTCGACGATTGATAATATTGGGCCACTGGAGAGGAAATGCGAGGGTGTTAGTGCATTTATATCGTCTCCGTCTTCTGTTAAAGCACAGAGAGGGCGTGAATTAAGGCAGCCTTCAAGTTGAGCTAACAACGTTGTAAACTCCTCAAAGGTGAGTTTTTGTTCGCCGAGCACTCTTTTTAGATGGTATTTGAGACTTTTTACGGCCGCCTCCCACAGTCCTCCTGCGTTGGGCCAACTCGGAGCATTAAAATGCCAGTTGATTTTCATTTCAGTTATGTTATTGTAGAAATTTTCGTCTGTTATTTTTCGAAGATCATGATATTCTTGATTGATAGTTTTGCAGGCCCCTACAAAGTTTGTGCCATTATCGCTGTATATGTGTCGTGGCGCACCTCGGCGGGCTGACATTCGTCGTAAAGATGCTATAAAGGCAGACGAGGTAAGGTCTGATACAAATTCTAAGTGTACCGCCTTTGTCACCATACAGACGAAGACGGCCACATATCCTTTACATGTCTTAATTCCTCTTCCCTTGCTTGCTTTATATTCCATATACCCCGTAAAGTCTACCCCTGTATGATAAAAAGGTCTGCTTTGATTAATGCGTGCTTCTGGTAAATCGGCCATTAATTGTTCGTGTTTTACTGGATCGTGCCTTCTACATGTGACACACCTTCTAAGGTGTTTTTTAACGCATCTGTTACCTCCCATAATCCAATATGTTTGTCGTAACCAGTTTAGCGTTAACCGAGTTCCCCCATGAAACGTATTTAAATGGCCATAGTCAATGATGAGGTTAGTTAAATGATGATTACTGGGAATGATAAGTGGATGCTTCATATTTTCTTCTATGTTAGAGTGCTTAAGTCGACCTCCTACTCTTAGCATGGCATCCTTGTCTAAAAACGGATTAAGACAAAGTAATCTGCTTTTATTATTCACTCTTTGATTATTTTTTAAGGCTGTAATTTCCTCTAAAAACTCTGTTGATTGAACATGCTTGATCAAAATATTTCTTGCTTTTTCTATCTCTTCGATTGTAAGGGTAAGAGGTTTATGTTTACGTGAGCTCGTTCTTAGAACCCATGCTAACACATGTGTAAGGCGTGTGTAGTTGCTATGACTCATTATTATGCGATCAATTACATTGTTTTGATAAGGTAATGTCGTCGTTAAGACATTTATTTGTTTTGATTTGCATTCTTCATTTGTAGAAAAGTTTTGTTTCGTATTTCGTTTTTTATGATCGTATGATATTAACCATGAAGGTCCTGTCCACCATCGATGATTTTTAATTAATTGCTCAACACTTGATCCTCTACTCGCAGCATCTGCTGGGTTTTCGTGTGAGGTAACATATTGCCAACACTCTGTTGGTATTATTTCGGTGATCATTCTGACCCGATTCGCGACGAAGGTCTTCCAACGGTTTGGCTCTCCGTTAAGCCAACCCAACACCGCAGTTGAGTCTGACCATCCGAATATTTTGATGCTATATTCTGATAAATTGTTTTTAACTGTTTTCATAAGTTTTGCTAATAATGATGCTGCACACAATTCTAACCTTGGGAGAGAAATGTTCTTATTGATGGGCACTAGCCGTGATTTGCCTGCTATAATAACCACTGAGGAATCCTTCTGATATTCTGACATTTTACAGTATATTACGCAGCCATATGCTTTGTTACTGGCGTCACAAAAACCATGTAACTCTAGAGAGTAACCTTTTTTGGATTGTAACCACCTTGGTATTTTGATAGTATTTATGTATGCTAAGTCTTTACTTGCTGTATCCCATTCTTTTTTGATATCTTCCGGTAAGGCGTCGTCCCATTTTAATTCCAACTGCCATACCTTTTGGAATAGTATTTTTAGTTTAGTAGTTGCTGGAGTAAGCCACCCCAGGGGGTCAAATATCTTTGATATATCTGATAAGAGAGATCTCTTTGTATGTGCTGATGATAATGATATGGTGTTGATATTTAGCTTAAAGTTGAAGCTGTCTTCCTTTGGGTTCCAGCTTATTCCCAGGGTTTTAGTAGACTCCTGAGTTGTATGATTAAAATCGAAGATTTCATTATAAGAAGTGTTTTCAAGTAGTTCTGTTTTGTTTGATGACCACTTGCGGAGATTGAATCCCCCAAATTTTAATAGATTGATAAGATCTGACTTCATTTGTTTTGCTGATTCTATACTGTGTCCTCCGTGCAACAAATCGTCAGTGTAAAAACAGTTTTCAAGAACATGTGCTGCTTCCTTATACTTATGACCTTCATCCCTGGCCAACCTTTTGAGAGTCATCATGGCGAGAAAGGGCGCTGCTTTCATGCCATAAGTTATCGTTGTTAGCCTGTATTCTTGTAAGGGTGATGCTGAGCTGTTACGCCAAATTATTTTTTGTAAAAATTGATCTGATTCGTGAATACTGATTGCTCTAAACATTTTTTCAATGTCTGCTACATATGCTATCTGATACTGGCGCCAACTGAGTATTAGTGAAAACAAGTCCTTTTGCAAATTAGGACCGCTGTACATTAAGTCATTAAGACTAAACCCTGTGGATGTTTTGTTTGAAGCGTTAAAAACTACTCGGAGTGACGTAGTTGTGGAATCTGCTCGTTGTATTGCATGGTGTGGTAAGTAACAGACGGGCGTTTGTTTGCTAGAACAAGGCATCATATGACCAAGGTCATAGTATTCACTCATAAATGATTTATATTTATGCTCTAATGTTTGATTTTTTGTAAATTTCTTTTCGATTTGGTTAAATTGTGCTAATGCTTTTCTTTTCGACTCCCCTAATTTTTCTTGATAACCTTCTTTCATCGGTAATCGAACCACGTATCGTCCATTTTTAAGACGGGTTGTTTCTGCTTCATATTGTTTTACACATTTATCACTTTCGTCGGATATTTCTGATTTTTCGGATATGTCCTCCACTGACCAAAATTTATGTATGTTTTGTAAGTCTGTTAGAACAACATTGCAATGGTAAGATTTTACGTTACCGCTTAGTATCCACCCTAAGCGGGTTTGCTGTGCTACAGGGTGATTAGATTCTGATTGTATGATACCGCTCATTATGATAGAAGGGTAGACATCTGCTCCCAGTAAGATGTCTACAGGACGACTGTTGTAAAAGTCGTCGTCAGCTAACTTGATATTTGCTATATGAGGCCAGCATGGCTTGCTAAATGAGTGATTGGGTAATCGATTGATAAGGTTGTTTACAATGGTAACATCTGTTGTTAGTGAGAATTCATTATCGGTGGATGATAATGTGATATTAATGATTCCCTTGCACCTATTTTCCTTTGCACCAACTCCTAGTATTACTCCCTTGCAATGTTTACGTGGCAGTTTTAACAGCTGAGAGGCGTTTTCTGAAATAAGGGAAATTTGTGAGCCTTGATCAATTAGTGCTCTCATGATATGATATGATCCATATACATCCTGTATTTTTAAAAGTGCAGTTGCTAGAAGTACCTCTGTGATATTTTCCTTTGAAATGTGAGTAACATTTTTGCGCTGAGAATGCTCATTTTGCTTTAGCGTGCGATTGTAGGTATTGGTACTGTTCACATAGGAATCATGTAACAGAGTGTTATGCTTTGCGGAACATAATTTGCACACTTTATTGGAAATACAATCCTTTCCATTATGACTATAGAGGCAGTTTTCGCATAAATTATTTTTGGTTGTTAAGCTCTTTCGTTCGTGAGGTTTTGCTTCAAGAAAAATGTTGCAATTGAATATCCCATGTGTCTTATTACAAATTGGACACTTCGGAGTGATTGCGTAATAACCATTTTGCTGATAATTATTATTGAAAAATGGTTTGCTTTTATTTTCACGTGGGTAAGTAGGTGTGTTATATGATATATGGTTTTTGTTCCCACGATAATTGTTCGTTGTTTTTGCTGACAATGTTGGTTGTGTCGGGGCTTGTTTCCGACGAGCTGATTCTAATGCTGTGAATTTTCCTTCAAGATAGTTCATGAAATCTGATAATGATGGTAGTTGACGGCGATTTTCTATTGATAAGGATTCTATGTAGTCGTTGTGGGTCTCTTCGTCTAACTTCTGATCCAATATATAGACGATGATAGGGTCCCATGTTGATATATCGACTTGTAAATTTTTGATTGCATTTAAACATTCGTTTACCGTATCATGCATTCTTTTTATTTGTGTTGATGATTGATTTTGTATGTTAGGTAATGATAAGAGGATGCTAAGATGAGAATTGAAGATAAGTTTTTGATTGCTGTATCTATGATCTAATAGCTCCCAACAAGCTTGATAATTATTTGAGCTGATGTTTAAATGAGATACTAACTTCTCTGCTTCTCCCCTTAATTTGCTTTTAAGTATTTGCATTTTTTGTGCGTTTGGGACTGATCTGTTGCTGTGAATGGATTCAACGTATAAATCCTTAAATGATAACCACTGATAATAATTGCCGCTGAAATGCGGTAATTCGATTTGAGGTGTTGATTTTTCACGATGATAACAGGTCCATATTTTGCTGTTGATTGATTTTTTGTTAGAATTATACATTTGTTCATATTTGGTAAATGCTTCATCGTATTCGTTATTGACTTCGTATTGCTCGCTATCGATCTCCCAGTGTAAGGAGTCGATTGTTGACCATCGCGATTGAATGGTTTTTAAGTGGTCTTCTAATTCCCACTTTTCTGATAAGTCTTCAAGATTGACTGATGATATAGTACGTGATAGTGCTTTGAAATTGCTTTTTTGTTTACGATACATCTCCTCCAATTTGCTTGTAGTCGACTTTGACGTCATAATTGAAGGTTGATTAGGATTGATATGTGTTGATATGCCTGTCGGCAAATCACCATCCCCCTGAATCTTTTTCAGGTAATTTAATAGTGTTGACTTGATGTCATTGTATTGAATACGTGCTCTTTCGAAATGTTTATTTTCGAAATATTCGAACGATTTGTCTGGAAATTCGTTAAGTTTGTTATGATTTTGCTGAAATTGACCCCATAGTGATTCTAAATTGATAATTCTTTTGTTGATAGATTCTGCTGTTCGTCGTTCTAAACTTTCTTTTTTGAAGTTAACTAGAACTTGATTGATAGATTCGATAATTTGATGTTGCTGGTTTATGATAGTTTCCATGATTAATAAAACAATCAAAGAAAATTATTAAAGAATGATTTTACTTGATATGTTTATAAGATGCTTGCTTGATGCTGATGCTGGCCTTGCTGCTATGCTAAGACCAAACGGTTGTTGATAAGTAAATGTACACTGTAATCCCAATGTTCACTGGTTCCTCACTATATGAACACAACACTTTGTAATTCACTCGCGAGGTTGTCGAAGGACCATTTTCTGTACGGTGTCCCGTACATATATTGATAAATAATGTTAATGATAGAAACAATGATACAATGCTAATGAGTACACGCTTGGTCGCATGTACTGCGGAACGCGGACCGAAGCGGACTAGTTGCTATGTTTATTGAACGATGTGTGCGGCCTGCTCCCGCGCAACTGTGTGCGTGCTTTAAGCCCGTACAATATGCGTATTATATATCGTTAGAAGCGTATTTTTAAGTACTTTTATAATAAACTGAACTCTAGAGGAGATATAAGCATATAAGTTACTTTTGAATATATAAAAAAATTATCAAAATATACTAAATATTGAATAAAACAAACATAAGTCTTTTTGCAACATACAATATGATGGATTGCGATTGTATTTTTGCAATAAAATATTTTTTGGATTTTTTTTATTTTTGCTACTTTTGAATTTAACCAGCGATGTGACATTTGATTTTACTACTATAAATTTTCATACCCCGGGCTTATATTATATATATGAAAATCGATTCTTAAGTGTAAACATCCAACAATAATCCGAAAATATGTTAATCCAAACAATAATAAATAATAATAATAAATATCTTCACACATTCGACACAGCACCATCTAGTTCCACACTAAGCAACTCAATGCTTGTATCATGGACACCAGACAGCCGATACAATACATAGATTACTTTTTTTTTGTAAATAAACACATATTATAAACACAAACATCCATGACTCAGGTACAAAGGTAAATGTTAACACATAAACATTTGGCCCTAGCGGGATTCGAACCCGCGACCGTTTGGTTAACAGCTAGGGTTACTAGCCACTAGACCAAACGTGTCGTCGTAAATCCAAGTAAATCTTGTCTCTGATTTTGTCTTAACTTTTCATTTGTGTGATTTATTTCAGTTATTCCTGAATGCGGAATAAAACAAGACGAAGTAAACGGACACCAAGTGTTGGTCTGTACTGCGCACGCGAATCCTGATAATGTATGTGATAAATATTTACTGTCTTACTTATAAAAATCAACTAATCATCTTCTTAGCATCGTATTAACTAATCACTACTTATCTTCTTAAGTAGTGTTTGACAGTTCATTAAGACATTGCTAAGCAACAAATTAAAGTTAACGTTTATAAGTAAAAAATTTTCTTAAGTGGTTTCTAAGTATTACTTAAAATTTAAGTAACGTTTATAGGTAAGGCTGAGAATCTTTTTTTTTTTTTGAAATTTATTTTAAGATACACCAACAGTACGTACACGTGTTAAAATTATTCACTATATAATGATTTATAGAGTATTTCAGCTGACCCGGCAAACATTGTTTTGCCATACAAAAAAATATCACTTAGTGGTATGGAAAATAGATGTTGGCCGATTCTCAGACCTACCCGATAGGCACACAAAATTTCATCAAAATCGGTACAGCCGTTTCGGAGGAGTTTGGCAACAAACACCGCGACACGAGAATTTTATATATTAGAAGATTTCAGCTGACATGTGCACAAATTGCAGGCGTATACAACATTGTATAGAATGTTAGAATTGAATAATGTTAATCTAAATTTAATGAATTCTAATGTTAGAACATTAGAATTTTAGATGTAGTAGTCTGATAAAGACAGGCAGACATCTCATTAGATGGGTGGAAATCGTATGAAGGTTCCCTGCTGATAATATATAATCTAATATATAAAATTCTCGTGTCGCGGTGTTTGTTGCCAAACTCCTCCAAAACGGCTGGACCGATTTTGATGAAACTTTGTGTGCTTATCGGGTAGGTCTGAGAATCGGTAAACATCTATTTTCCATACCCCTAAATGTTAAGAGTGGTCCACCCCAATTTTTTTTTTTTTTTGGCAAAACAACGTTTACCGGGTCAGCTAGTAAATAATATATTCTTCTTATAAGTGAATAAAGTAAAGAAAATCAAACGAAAACTCATTTTAAAACGTAGTTTTTGAATGACAGTTATTTTTATAACTATAATAGCCTCTTTCACCATCACTGAGTAAAGTGTCAAGTAGGCTAACCGCCATTTAAAGTCACCGGTAAGAAAGTGTACGAGTTTCACCATCTACGAGTAGTATTTACTCAAGGGTAATTTCAATGAAATTACTCGCATTATTCGTATCATTTACTCGCCAATTAACGTTACTTGAAAAGTAACTAATCAACACTTTACTTTTAGTTAGTGAAATAGGCCCTTAGTCTTGTTTACTATTTTATAAGTATCTGAATAGACTTCTTGCGCAATTGCAACACATGTGGCGTTGCTATAGTGTTTTGTGGCGACGGTAGCCACCTACCATCAAGTGGACCTTTAGCTTGTCTGTCGATTTTAACATTAAAAAAAAAAAAAACGCTTTTACCCGCAATTTTGTCCGCGCGGAATTTAATTTTACCCTTTACAACTTGTACACAAAATTTAACCTGCGATCGGTTGAGCTGTTTTAGAGTTCATAGAGTACATACCGAGATACACATATCGATATATTTTTTTAAATACCAAGATTACAAATGTCCAATCGCAGTTACCCCTGCGATTTTCCCCCCACTTAATGTACTTATAATTAAACCACATGTAAAACTAAATAAATATATGGCCCTCGGGGGGAAACTAAAACAAATTACAATTTTCAGGTAAGCTTCTCGTGGAAACTAAAGAATGATAACGACACACTAACAGACGAGAAGATCTGGGAGGAAGGAACTCAGAGTTTCCTCAGACTGAGCAGCAACGTCGAAGTGTACCGCACCTACTTGTGCTACGCCACCAACAAAGTTGGCACGTCCAGGCCCTGCGAGAGGGACGTCGTGGGTGAGGCTTCATTTGCTTCTTCTTTATTTATTTAAAACAACAACAGCCTAGCCTAACACTTAACATTCTAACCCTATAGCTCAACATCGAGCTCCAGTTTGCAAGCCAATTACAACTGAACATAATTCACTATGGTACATATACTCAAAACAAATAAATTTTAAAAATTCCAAATATAAAAATAGAAAGAAAAAATGTAAAAAAAAATTAATTGCAAACAAAAAATTAGAATAAAATGTGAAATGTTAAATTTTTTTGTCAAAAGTAAAAAATCAAAAAAATCAAGTAAAAAAATATTTTAAAAAATCTTCTTTTCTAACTTACTTACTAACTTACTTACTTTAAGAACCTGAATGTGTAAGGAAAATAGTAATGTTATTGGATAATTATGTACTCGTATATTATTATGTTATTGCAAAATTTGTATAGAATTTTCCTCTAATTTCCAGCCAACTTGGAAAGTTACAGTAAGTAATATTAATACGACATATAGTTTTATATATACATATATTAAATAGCGATCAAATGCCTCTATAAGGTAAAAGTATGCGCGTATTTACACATCTAAAGTAAATACGCGCAGAAAAGTGGGAGAGAGACGAAGCGAACGTGCGGCCAATTAATTATCTTTTTAGAATTTTATTTATTCACTAGCTGATGCCCGCCACTTCGTCCGCGTTGAAAAAGAAAAAAGTAGCCTATCCTGTGTCCCGTACGTCCAAATGTTTATCTACCAAGTTTCATGAAAATCAGTTAATTCGTTTCAGAGTTATGAAGGAACATACATACATACAGAAAAAAAATCTAAAAATCGTCAATTTAGTTTCAGTATCATGTATAGAGCCTATAAACACGATATCTCTGAAAACAAAGTAACTTACTCCATGACCAACCCTTAAAGATTTATTATTAGTATTGATTTGATATAGTACACAAACAGATTGCAATTACTCAATAAAAATACGTAATAATACGTAAAACTTAATAAAATAAACTTAACTTAATAATAATTTTAATTGGTCCTTGAAGCTACTGCAGGAAAGAGATAGGTATTGGCCACACGATCGCTTTATCTCTTTCTAAAGAGTGGTCAATTACTATATTATTTAACGATCCGTTCTCTATATTATTTAACGGATATTGTTTAAATTTTCCAGGTGTTAAAGTGTGGTGGCGAGACCAACAGAAATTAATACTGATCGGTGGTATTGCGCTCGCCATTTTGGTTTTAGCCGTCATCATTTGCATCGTCATAGTTTGCATATGTCGCCGGATGAGGGCCAAGTCCAAATGTAAGCCTCATTTTTCTTTATGCTCGTTATGCTATTTGTTTGTCGTATTAAATGTCAGTTGTTTTTTTTTTTTTCAATTCCAAGTGGAATGGTCTTGAACTATACCATTGAGATTTAAAAAAAAAAAAAAAATTATATATATTTTTAAAAATATTTTTTAATATATATTAGTAACAAGTTGTGTTTACATCTAAACAAAGCCACAGTCATTTTTAAAAAAAAATTAAAAAAATTATTGGTTAAAAAAAATAAAAAAATATACTAAATACGTTGTTAAAGAAGAGTTAAGGGAATGTAAATATATGTATTGTTGGTTTTTCTTTATTTCTTTTATTTTATTTGAACAAAATATTTATTTTATTTATTTTTAAATTGGTTGAGTAATTATTTTATTAAAATAATACAAAAAATATATTTTTTCTAAAACAGTAGGTAACGTTTTTTTAAAAAAAAGTAAATAAAACTGCGAGACCATTCCGCTTCGGAGACAACATTTTGAAAACACTAATAATATTACATTAAAAGATAACATAACATAGTAATACTTAGTAAAAGATATTAAACCAAAAAAAAAATTTTAAAAAACGGAAATTTATGGAAAAAAAAAATATTTATAATTATTATGCTATAATAATTACAATAGAAATTAAATTCATTATTTTATTAAATTCAATTATCTTCTACACAAAAAATTATTAAAATTTATTTAAAAAAAAAATTTTGCTTCAAAAAATTTTTTTTGTTAACTTTATTTTTGTATGTTTTGAAACACTCACTGCACATATTATTTTTGTCAGCAAAACCTTTTCCAATTAAATGTTTAATTCTCACACCACCTCATCACTTTTGACTCTGTAACGTCACTGTGTGTTGTTTTTTTTTTAATTGTTTTTTGAATGAGTTGCTATACACTTTTTTAAACTGACTAATTTTTTGTTTTCTGTTTTTTTTTTAATTCCCGGACGCCGCCTAACACTTAACATTGACTAATCAAAAATAACGCAAAACCAAAAATATTACCATAGACAATAATCCTGTGGAATTAGAAGAGCGAGAAAAGTAAGTCTTTTTTTTCTTTATACTTACACTTCTTTTATATTGTCTTTAGTGTAACACGATTAAAAAAAATTGATGTTTTAAAATTTTCACTTCATTATTGTTTAGATTTTAATTATTTAGATAAATTTTTTTTTTTTTTCAACATTGAAAGTTAGCAGCGAAAATTGTTTATTTTTTTTAAGCTTTTAGGGTTTTTATGTGTTGCAAAATAAATAATTATATAGAGAGTAAAAATAACATTTATTTTTCGAAATTTAAAATTACTAAGCGAAAATATTTTGATCCTTTGCTTTTATTGTAATGGAAGTATGAAAATGTAGCCTCCTTATATTATTGTACTGTTTTTGTATGTATTTTATTTAAATTTATAATTTATATATTACTTAGTTACAATTTAGCAAAAAAAAATTGTCCCAAACATGCGTACATTATAAAGACCAAAGTGATTATTTTTTTGAAATTTGTTATGGGTATTCTAAATTAAAAATAAACTCCTATTTCAAAAACCGAGGCAGATATTAGTTTAGTCTTTATATAATTTGACGCAAGGAGGCAGTTTATTGCCCTAGTCGGATTTTGACACACCGAGGCAGTTTATCGCGTTAGTTTTGTTCAGAATTTGACACACCGAAGCAGTTTATCGCGTTAGTTTTGTTCAGAATTTGACAAACCGAGGCAGTTTATCGCGTTAGTTTTGTTCAGAATTTGACACACCGAGGCAGTTTGTCGCGTTAGTTTTGTTCAGAATTTGACACACCGAGGCAGTTTATCGCGTTAGTTTTGTTCAGAATTTGACACACCGAAGCAGTTTATCGCGTTAGTTTTGTTCAGAATTTGACAAACCGAGGCAGTTTATCGCGTTAGTTTTGTTCAGAATTTGACACACCGAGGCAGTTTGTCGCGTTAGTTTTGTTCAGAATTTGACACACCGAGGCAGTTTATCGCGTTAGTTTTGTTCAGAATTTGACGAACCGAGGCAGTTTATCGCGTTAGTTTTGTTCAGAATTTGACACACCGAGGCAGTTTGTCGCGTTAGTTTTGTTCAGAATTTGACACACCGAGGCAGTTTGTCGCGTTAGTTTTGTTCAGAATTTGACACACCGAGGCAGTTTATCGCGTTAGTTTTGTTCAGAATTTGACGAACCGAGGCAGTTTATCGCGTTAGTTTTGTTCAGAATTTGACACACCGAGGCAGTTTGTCGCGTTAGTTTTGTTCAGAATTTGACACACCGAGGCAGTTTATCGCGTTAGTTTTGTTCAGAATTTGACGAACCGAGGCAGTTTATCGCGTTAGTTTTGTTCAGAATTTGACACACCGAGGCAGTTTGTCGCGTTAGTTTTGTTCAGAATTTGACACACCGAGGCAGTTTGTCGCGTTAGTTTTGTTCAGAATTTGACGAACCGAGGCAGTTTATCGCGTTAGTTTTGTTCAGAATTTGACGAACCGAGGCAGTTTATCGCGTTACTCTTTTTAGAGTTGGACGCACCGAGACAGTTTATAGCGTTAGTCTTTTCAGAATTTGGCGAAACAAGTCAGTTTATCGCATTAGTGTGTTCAGAATTTGACGAACCGAGGCAGTTAATCGCATTGTTGTGTTCAGAATTTGACACACCAAGGCAGTTTGTCGCGTTAGTTTTGTTCACAATTTGACACACCGAGGCAGTTTATCGCGTTAGTCTTTTAAGCATTCGACGCACCGATACAGACTTTTTACTTTAGCCTTTACAAAATTGGCACGTATTGTATACAAAATTGGCATCTTTAAAGGACATAACAAATCAAGGAAATCACAATATAGGTTTTGACAAGCCTAGGCGCACATCACTTTTGTCTTTGTATGTCAAAGTCAACGTATTGATTATATATAAATTTGCAGCGACGCCATTGGTCCGAGCCGATTCATGGCACACGTTATCCATGCCTCCTTCGAGGTCCCCTCTCGTGGTGCCGATGCCGCGATAAACCCCCATAAGCCTCAAGGACCAACTCACAAGGTCGTTTCGAGTTCGCTTTCGCCTGTACTTTAGCTAAAAGCTTGGACCAACGGCTGTTACGTTTTAGTTTTTGACGAATCCCTTAGGAACTAACTAACACTTTATTAGAAATCCTTTTTTGGGCATGTAAATACCTACATTAAATATTTAAAAACGTTTTCGGCAATGTAAACAAAAAAAAAAACAAATTAAATTTTTAACATTTTTTAAATTAAGTTTTACATTTAAATTATGATTTATTTTGGTCCAATTAAATTTATTATTATTTTTAAAAATAATAATAAATATTTTGCTCGAATTTGTAAAGATAAAATCTGATCTCTTAATTCATTTTAGGTTGGTTACTTAAAAGATTTGTTTACATTAAAGAAAACTAATGTCTATTTTCTTTATATATTTTTTTTTACTTATTTTACCCAATTACATATTATTATGTAGATATATAAATAAATTGAATACAGTTGACTATTAGTATTCCTTTAATTGTGTAATTTAAAGTAATTTAATGCCTGCTAGCATTTTTCAGATTTGACATAGTATTTTCAATTGTATCCGCTAAACAATCTCCTTTGTTTTAACTTATAAACATGCAATTACAAAATAAGAGAGAATACCTCTTAATCACAAATTAAGAAAGAATACCTCTTAATCACAAATTAAGAAAGAATACCTCTTAATCACAAATTAAGAAAGAATACCTCTTAATCACAAATTATGAAAGTATACCTCTTCTTCTTAATTTTAAGAATTAAGAAAGAATTAAGAAAATTAACAAAGAATTAAGAAAGAAAAAAATATTACAAATTTAGAGAGAATACATCTTAATCACAAATTAAGAAAGATGTTTTCAAAGTTCAATAAAAAATATGTATTTTATCTTACCAATAGTTAGTTTATTTTAAAATTTATTGGGTAGTTTAGAAGAAGTTAGCGAGGAAACAGACTTGACAGAAGCGGACGGAAATTTTTTTTTAATAAATAATATACGTATATATATCATCAATGTACTACAACTATGGATTTCGCACGCCATACAAAACACTAAGAACTTTCTTCTTCTTGTTCTCTTTTAAAGTCTTGGCTCCATCAGATCTTCTCCGATGATTTTGCCAGTGTCATTAGTAAAAATAGCAATTTGTAATAGCCTTTTTAAAAATAAAAAAGGCAAAATTGAAATTAAAAACAAAAGTAGCAGATCCCGAGACTAGTCAAAGTCAAGTCTTATAATTTTTCTTAAAGTTTTCCAAAACAGCTCCGTCAAGTCCAAAGCAGTCAGGTCAAGTCCACTACGAACGTTATGGAACATTTAAAAGTGACATAATATGCGTAGAGCATCAACTCTGTCATCTGTCATTTGAAACCAACCAAACATTATGTCATTTAAAGAAAATGTGACTCTACGTCGACGCATTAGAGTTCAAAATGAATAGGAGAACTTGGTCGTTACTACCTTTCACCATTGACTCCGCCATGATTCCGTTTTAGGAGTACTTTTTATGTGCCCCTTTGGCATTTGTGACGCAAATTCCATAGTTGTAATACTTCGATGATCTGTATGTATATTATATATTAAATTATAATATATGAAAGAAAGTGAAGTTAGGTATACAATTTATCTCTCTATAATATAAAAATGAATCCCTAAATGTGTTGCTATGCGCAAAACTCGAGAACGACTGGGCCGATTTTAATTCTGTCTTCACTCATGGATAGAGGGATAATCAGGGAAGGTTTTTACGTAAAAAAAATGCACCCGGGCGAAGCCGGGAACGAGTCGCTAGTAACTCTATAAATATAACGGCTGGACCGATTTTTGTGATCTTTGATTTGTTGAATTTGTTTCCGCCCCGAATAGCAAAATAAATATTAAAACAACTAATATTTAACAACAAAAAAAATTGTAAATAAAATTTATTTTCTCATACATTTTGTATTGAACGGGTTTTTATTCTGAGGTGGATAAAATTTTCATATTTTTTTAAAATAATAATTATAAACTTAATAACTATATTGTCAAAGTTGAAAACGTACTAAATAACTGTATTTAATTTATTTATATGTCGTTCATATATAATAAACATAGAAGCATTTACCTATGTCTTGTCTTAACAGTTTTATCCTTGCATAGGTTCCTAACAGCTCTAACCCCCGACGTCCTAAGACTGACCACAATTAACAGTACAGGTATATTACTAACATATATATTATATATTGACATACTTTATATGTTACTATATGAGTGGAGAATGCTTTCTTAGGCTGTGTCATAGTATACTTTCATTATTGGTCAAAAGGCATTTATGTAGAGGATTTATTTTAAAATTCCAAAAAATAATTAATTTCGATGAATTAAAATCAAAAATATTAAAATTCGATTAGTGGCATTTTAATTTCGACCTAATGCAATTTTTAATTTTAATCTAACAAACCTCGACACATATTAATTTCATCAAAATGTGCTATTTTAATTATTACAGATAAATTGTTAAAGCAAGAAATAGATCGATTTTATTTCTTAACAGTTTTACTAAAATTCCAAATTTTATTGACTTTCCGACTTATTTCAATATAAACTTTAATTTACTAGCTTTTGCCTGCGACTTCGCACGTGTATCTTTATTCTGATGTAGGTAAAGTTTGATCAAAAGTTGAGTATCATATACATATATTTATCCATACTCACACATCCATATATCCATATTTGACGACACGTTTGGTCTAGTGGCTAGTAACCCTAGCTGTTAACCAAACGGTCGCGGGTTCGAATCCCGCTAGGGGCAAATGTTTATGTGTTAACATTTACCTTTGTACCTGAGTCATGGATGTTTGTGTTTATAATATGTATTTATTTACAAAAAAAAGTAATCTATGTATTATATCAACTGTCTGGTATCCACAATACAAGCATTAGTTGCTTAGTATGGAACCAGATGGTGCTGTGTGGAATATGTGAAGATATTATAGATATTATCTAAAAATTAAAATCATAAAATTATAAAAAATTCCGTAAGAAATTACTTTTTGACATATTTAAATTTATATTAAGACTAGTGGCCCGCTCCCGGCTTCGCCCGGGGTGCTTTTTTGCAATCCAGCCCATAAATTACTTTAAACCGCCATCTGTGAGAACCTTATGGAACTCAAAGATAAATAATTGCTGTATTGAATAAGTATCAACAGATGGCGCTATGTTAATAATATTATATAATTTAAAAAAAATAATAATAAACAAAATGAGATATAAACTATCCTATCTTTTAAGTTGGACCAAATAACAGATACTTATGAAGTTTGATCAAAGTCGGTTCAGTAGTTTCAGAGTTTATCGCGAACATACATCGTGACACGAGATTTTTATATATATAGATTGTTTCGACAGTATCTTTCAAATATATACCCAGATTAAATCCAGTTCGGTGTGCACAAAAGTTAGAAGGCGAAACAAAATTCTAATAAAGCCCCAATTACTATAAAAACACTTAAATATGCGGATACGCTAACAAGACAGGGAACCTAGGTAGGCTATGGTAAAGGCAAAAGCCATTCAGGCCATACATCCAAAGTTTAGTCTTAATTTTAACATTAACTAAACCTTAACTTAAGTGAATTTAAACGAGATAGTTAACTTAAATTTTCATCATATTACATGCGATGTATGATCTTATCAAATAACTAGCTGGTGCCCACGACTTCGTCTGCGTTGAAAAATATTAAGTAGCCTATCCTGTGTCCCGTACGTCCAAATGTTTATCTATCAAGTTTCATGAAAATCAGTTAATTCGTTTCAGAGTTATGGAGGAACATACATACATACATACAGAAAAAAATTCTAAAATTCGTCAATTTAGTTTCAGTATCATGTATAGAGCCTATAAACACGATATCTCTGAAAACAAAGTAACTTACTCCATTACAGATTTATTATTAGTATTGATAAGAAAATGCTTTTTGACCAATAAAGGAAAATTTATTTACTCTAGCTTCAGTATTTGTGTTTCGCTATTTTCTTTAGAAATTATCGTTTTAAAGTAATATTTTGTGAGTTGCGTTAAAATACGTTGTTTTGCGTTGTTTTTTCTCTAACTGCATGACTGTGTTTGAAAGCATTCTTCTTTGCATCATAATTATTTATATGAACTTATAATATACACTTTATATACTATATTATATTTAATAGTGTATGTATTTTGTTATCATGTATACACGTAGGTACATTTTCATCAGACATTACCTAGGAAAACATAAAAAAATATATATTTCATTCTGTCATACATTAATGAATCAGATATGTAATAACCTTAATTTAAAATCTAGTCTAGCTATTAGATAGCCAATTTTATTTTGAATTATATTTAGAACCTCTTTTATTCATACGTTTGGTCTAGTTGCTAGTAACCCTAGCTGTTAACCAAACTGTCGCGGGTTCGAATCCCGCTAGGGGCAAATTTTTATGTTTTAAAATTTACCTTTGCACCTGAGTCATGTATGTCTTGTATTTATAACATGTATGTATTTACAAAAAAAAAGTAATCTATGTAGTATATCAACTGTCTGGTATCCATAATACAAGCATTAGTTGCTTACTTTGGAACTAGATGGTGCTGTGTGGAATGTGTATTTATTATTATTATTCTACATACATCATCATCGCAATGTTACTTATAGCAGTCTGATTTTTGAGTTTTTTTTTTTTTGAGTCTTCATAAGGCACATAAATCTGCTTTTATTTATTTAATGTGTTTTTTTTAATCATGCTCATCCTCTATTATCCTCATTTTGCATGTGTTGAGTTTCTTTTTTTTTTTATTTTAATTCAGTCCTGACGGTAGCTGTTTAAACGAGATGTCGATCGCACAATCGATAATATCGCAAGCGTTGCCATCATTATCGCCACTGAGTCTATCGTTCAGTCAAAAAACATCAGATCGGGCAAGACTAGTTGACTCTTCGAGCTGTGCTTACACACTCGAAATGAATAAAGTTGATAGTAGTTTGCAAGCCAACTTATCACAGTTGGAGGCTGCAATGAAAACTGAACCAAAGGCAGAAGTAGAAGAAGCACCAAAGCCTGAAAAGCAAGCAGAAAATAAGGAAGAAGATAAGATACAAGCTGTAGTGTCACCAAATAAATGGCCTCTGAAACCAGGTGTACTAGTTCACGTGAATTCAAATCATACATTGAGTCCTAAGAATCAAGCTAGACTACAGAACATTCAGAAAACTGAAGAAGCTAATCTGGGATTGCTTGAAAGAAACAATAACGTTGAAGATGCAATAGAAGTCGAAAGTAAAAAGAAAGCTAAGAGCCACACGCAGAATATCGTAACTGGAATTTTTAAGAATTTCAAATTCAAAAGCGATGATTCCGACGATAGTGGTAAATATAAGAAGATAAATAAGAGCAATAAGAGAGCATTGTCTTTGGTTAATTTAAACAAATCCGGTTACAGTATGCCAAAGAGAAGACTTCGATCATTTTTTCAAAATGAATCATCAAACGTAATTGTTACTGAAGGAGGTAGTCTTTTTGTTATTTTTTTTTCTACACATTTAAAAAACACATAAAGTTAATAATTACAAGAGAATTCTACATTGTAAGGAAAACAATAATTTGAAAAAAAAAGGAAAATTTGAAATAAACAAACCGCTTTTAATGTATTTCAAATCGCTGTTATTCAAGTGAATCGAAGTATAACAAGCAAATAGTATCTATTCATTCATTTTGATTATTATAGTCTAAGATCCCACTATACATCGACCTTCACCGAGCTGGTTAATGGATGAAAAGTATTTTATATCCAATTAAATATGTCAATAAATATATTGCAAATGGGTTGTCTAAAAAATTTCAGTCCAGAAAACTGAAGAGTACAGAACTTCAACCTGAGAACTGCGGTTGGTTCTTAGATGTGAATATTTAAGGCCGTTACAGAGTTAGAATCAGAAATTTATGATTCTCGGCGGATCATAATGCCATGATGTGTTTAGTTTGCAGATAAGATGTTGACGTCGTGTTGTTTGTGGTTTTATAATCTAGATAATAGTCAAAAAATATTTTAAAATATTGGGATACTTTTCTCATTAGAACAGATTTTAAGCAACCCTTTTTTGAAATTAGCGGTCGACGGTCGACGCAGAAGTGAGATATTAGTAAAATTATATGCGACAAATTATAAAAATATTGATTTTCCAAAAATTCATCATTTATTAGATAATAGTCGAAAAAAACATACGATTTCTGTAAATTTTCATTCAAGAAAAGTATAATCAAAAGTGTCACTTTTAGTAATTTTTCGTGATATTAAACGTGTTAGTTTAGGATCAAATTTGAGATATTTCTGTTTTTTCTTGGACCTAGTATGTGATGTCATTAATGTTCTAAAAGATTGTGTTATATTTTTTTAATAACTTGTATATTTATCTGCGTAGGCCGTCGACCGCTAGTTTGAGGAAGGGGCTGTTTAAAAATGTTCTAATGAAAATTCACTTTAAGGTATTTTTCGGCTATTTACTAGATTGTACAACTACAAATGATGTGACGTTGACATCTTGTCTGCAAACTAAAACATCTGAAACTACTGAAATCATAAATTTTGACTCCAGCGATTTAATTTTAATTGATTTTAATTCATGAACGCTCTTAAAACCAGTAGGGTTCAGGGGATCATACACCTTTAAGGATAGAAGACATTGTCGAAACAACTGAAACAGAAAGCGATGACGAAGAATGTTCAGATTTACCTGTTTATACCTGCCTACCCAAGAGTTGTGACGGGAAAAAAATAATCAACCTAACGTTTGCATCTTCTATGGGCTTCATACTTTCGATTGGTATGAAATTTTTCTATTAACCAAACCAGTGAAATGTTAAAAAAATAATTAATTGTTAATTAATCATATTCTGGACTGAAATTTTTTAGACAACCCATTTGCAATATATTTTTTGATATATTTAATTGGATATAAAATACTTTTCATCCATTAACCAGCTCGGTGAAGGTCGATGTATAGTGGGATCCTATACTATTATTATACCGTGTCTGTCCCAAGTAACACGCCGTTAGACTTGCTAAAAAAATTTCATTGGATTACCTGCATTTAATGATAAATATAGTTCAAAAATTAATTTAGGCTTCATTTATTTACTTTTTTATTTATCATTTTTTATTTTTTATTTACCAATTTTTATCTTTAATACGGTATCTGATTTTGTACACGGCATGCAATATTAAATGAACGCGACGTCTGATTTGTTCTTTATTCTGATGCTACTAAATTTTCATAACATATCATAGACGTGTCATAAGAATATATCATATCATAGATATGACATATCATAACATTGTCATCATCAATCTTACACTAAACTACACGTTTACACAACCTGCCAGTGTTCGCTTTAACTCTTGCTTCGATTGCTTTGGCACTTTGTGATTGTTTGCATTTCTTTTATGTGTATTGCATGTTTTAGTCGTGTCCTTTAAAAGGCCGGATAGGATTCCGACGAGCGCCAAAATAAAGCCTTTTAAAGAGGAGATCGCTAAAACAGCGGGCACTAGAAAGAGAAAAAAGCCAGGCGATAGTAAGTGTGGCACGATTTTTTCTTTTGCTAATTAATTAATTGCATTTGCAAGTTTTTTTTTTAATTAATTTTCGAATTGTCCTCAAATTAAAATCTATTAAACATTAACAACTTAATTTTTTTTAATTTTTTTTTTTTTCATTTAGTATTTTACAGATTGTACGTTATGTTTTACACAAAAAAAAACTTCAGATTACTTACGTTTTAAAATTACCGTATTGTAAAACTTATAAAATCTTCATAAGACCGGCAAATTGCTAATGCGCCTGGCCGCCATATTGGTGACGTAATCTCGTGACGCACTCAGTACCGTTAGCAACATTGGCCGGCGAGTTTTTAGTTATGGATGACGTCACAAGGTTCCTACGCATTAACACTTCGCAGGGATTATACGAAGTAACCGGTTCTTTACAAAGAAATACAAGTTTCGTATAGACAATTTTCTTTTTTTTTTCTGCGTAAGCAGTTAGTTACGAAAACTTCATACTTGGAATAAACTGTATACGTAATAGTTTTTTTTCCTCAGTAATAGCAAATTTTTTTTTTTTGGTTAGCCTTTTTTGTATTTAAAATATAATTGATCAAAAATCTTTAAGTAAAAATATTTCTACAGAATGTTTTTTTTTCGTTATCTTGACAGTTTATTTTTTTAACAGTTACGTTTAAAGAAATAAATGTCTTCATCCGGAACTGGTTACTAAGTATTAAAAATATGTTACATGTATTGGTTACTTTATGGTTACACAGTACACAAACTTAAGTATTTTTAAGTTAACTATTTTAAGTATTTTTACCTCGGAAAGAGCTGGTTGTAAAGTATAATCTCCACTTTTGATTCCAGGCCCACCTTCGAATGGCATAGATAATGCTCCCAATGGGAATCTTGGAGCGGACAACCCGGGTCTCTACGAGAACCTCCCGTTCCACGGTCTCCAACAACCCCCCAATAAGGTAACGGGAAATACTACTTCGATATGAATGCGAACAGACATATCTAATAACTTCATTTATTATGTTGGAATGACATCATTGTTTCATTGTGATCATATTGTTCATCAAACTAGTTTCAAACAGTTACGTGATTTTAGTCAAAATAAAAAGTCAAAAAAGTTTTTTTTTTTCAATTTTTCAATAGTACTGACGTATTATTAATTTATTATATTTCTTATTTGAAA
This sequence comes from Synanthedon andrenaeformis, assembly GCA_936446665.2. Taxonomy (NCBI): domain Eukaryota; kingdom Metazoa; phylum Arthropoda; class Insecta; order Lepidoptera; family Sesiidae; genus Synanthedon; species Synanthedon andrenaeformis. The sequence goes on from OW387802.2 coordinate 624,865, forward strand.
AGTGTTTTTTTTATATATATAATATGTGCCTGAAAGCAACGCTTCGACGTGTCTCGTACGGCGGCGGCGTGCGCATGCGTGAGCCTAAGTTACTCCTTATAAAATCAGCTATCTGCCAGTGAAAGTCCCGTCAAAATCGATCCAGCCATTTGGGAGATTAGCCGGAACAATCAGACTGACAGACAGACATAAATTTTAAAAATTGATTTTTCTCATAAATTATACATACACTTTGAGAGTCAAATGTACGATATATATAATAAGGTTGAAAATAGTTTACAAGACTATTGAATTTTTCAAGAAAACCTACCTTATGTTTTTCAAAACTTGTAATTTAATAAAATTATTGTGTAGCTGTATGTTATTTAGTTATAAAAGATCTCAAAAAACTAGTTCGATGTGCAATGCCTTCTTGTCTATCTGCTTCATTATACTCGTGTTTGAATGTAATGTGTGTTTGAGTCGTGATAATGACTCAGGTCGTGACCGTCTTTCGACTATCACGAAATGAGTCAATATATCACGTTGTAATCAGATCGACAACACGGCTTTCAATTTCAATGCCATCAATTTCAATGGAATCCGCTGTTATGTTTATCTTATTCCAAGGTTTTGCCAAGGTCAAGGTACAGTTGTAAAAAAATCCTCTAAAATAGACAAAATGGCGGATTTCATTTAAACATTTTTAACGTTTGTTTGTGTTGCATTTTGTTTATTAATTTTTAACATTTTTGTTTTATTTCTTTATTTCTTTCATGCATGTATAAGCCTGTGCAAGCTATTCACCCGAGAGTCGTTGAGACCAACCCAAAAACGTTAAAAGGAATCGAGGCATTACAAAAACAGTTGACAACAAATCCATCTTTTACTCCAAGGGTAGTTTGTCCACCGTTCGTGCAAAATGCGGTGTATCCTGTGACAAGTCCGCCCAGTGGGCAGTATCCGACTACTTACGGTATCTCACTGTTGTCACCCATGCAACAAATGTACCCGTTGCATCAAACGGTACTTCTGAATCCTTACTTGCCCCAAATGCAGACATCATTTTTAAAACAATTCCCAACAATCGACGAAGAAATCACAGAAGAGAACCCCAGAAAGTTTTCATCGCTGAACACAAGGAATCCTAATAAGAAAGCTCCACAGTTTCAATCGATGAGGATTGTTAAAAAGAGGAATATAGCACGATTCTATCCTAACACTGAGTACGGAGAAAATTTTAATGAAATCAATAATAATGGGGATATGGAAAATTCGGATAACGACAAAGAAGAGAATGCTCATGAAAATATAATTTATGCTAACTGTCCGTCACTTCTCAAAGTCAAATCGAACATAAGTGGTGTTGAACAGTTTGAGAATCTAACAGACTCTATACAAATATATGAGGAGAATAACGGTCAAATGAATGTTTCAACTGATTCATTGAATAGACCCATACCAGCGCCAAGAACCAAAATATCACCAATGACTTCACCAATGAAATCGGATCACGTTTATGTAAACTTATCAATGCCGATTATAAAAACTAGATTTAGCGCGTACGATGAAGTAGACGCTACTGTTAGAACAGCAAAATCTGCTGAAAATATACCGGAAGCAACACAAAGAAATAAATTAGATGCACCAAATAGAAACACCAAAAATGATTTAGATAAATTGTATGTTAAGAAGGAAGAAGATGATGTGATTGATGATGGCAATGACAAAGCAAGAGTTGATATTAAACCAAATATAATAGGTGCTACACCAAAGAGAAATACCTCTACAATATTACCATCGACGTCACTAGTGAAATCAGCTATACACAAACTCGATCAAGTTGGTATGAATAAAGTTGGTTTGCCAAAGAAACAAGTAATCTCTCCTAGCAAAACACTACAAATACCCAAACTCAGTGAAAAGCCTATACCAAAACGAACGTTAGTCAGACGAAGCAATTCCGTTCAAAGTAATATGACATTTGATAACGACAACGCGCAGGTATAACGCTTTTTGTTTTTTTTTTAATTTTGTGCTTTTCTCATGTTCATGCTGTATGTTTTACAACATAAATTAAAAACACGAATGTAAAGTGTGTTTACACAATTGATTATGTCTGCAAACATAGATTCAATATGTCTATAATTTCCCAGGAAATTCATGGATAGTTTGATATTTTTAATCGTTTGATTGGATATTTTAAGGTCCTGAAGTAAGCATTCTCGGGAATGGCAATTTACCCTAATGTGTTCTATGATATTTTTGATTTTTACGCAATGACGATTTCGAATTTTCGTCCTACCTACCTAGTTTATTTTTTTAAATTTTGCTTATAGTTACCAAAATAAACTAGATTTTCTTTTTTCAAATAGACTTTTCTTCATCTATACATTTATTTCTGTCTCTGCGTCAATAAAAGTAAGTGTAGAAGTGAAAGTCAACCAATTGTGTAAATATATTTTACTTTTAAGGTTTCATTGCGCTACGCTTTTGTCATCACTAACACATGCTAATATTTTCATGTTTCCAGAATACTAACATCCTACAACAGCAGTATCTACAAAAACGTAATCACTTTGTAAATTTAAACACCAAAGGGAAGAACAAAAAGAACTTTCAAATACCATTGCAGAAACACCATAGCTTTTGTTATTTCCAACCTATTAGAGTAGACAAACGTATACCCGTAGATCAAGAGAGAGCATACAACAACACCATAGGGCCTCTCATATACCAGCCAGCGGACACCCAATACTACACGAAGACTTTGAATCGAACAAGAGAGAAGAACAGTCAGAAGATGAATCGCTTAAAAAAGTCTGAAAGTCTTAGAGAGAAGTTGTCCTGTGTAGGTGTTTACGATAGCTACGATAAGCCAGAGTATCCGGAATACAACGAATCAGAGAGGCGATCGTACTTGCAACTACTTAAGGGCAATCACATATCAAACTCGAGTAGAAACTTAGATCACAACTCAACATACAACACTGCAGTTCTCAAAGAAGAGAAACCTAAAAAGAAATTAGTGTATGCAGATTTAGCATTAGGAAATCATAATTTGAAATTTAAAAATACAGTCAATTCTAATAGACATTTGTACGAAACGTATACTATAGGTAGTGAAACTAATAAAGATACTAACAGCTATAGCGGCGGTAGTCAAAGAAAGGGCAGTCATAGTCAACATAGGAGTGATTATGCGACGCTCAAATTCAATGAAATCGACGTTTGAAAGGTAAGATTTACTATGGTTGAGGGTAGTAATTTCAAAATTATTTTTATGTCTGAATTATCCGCCTTAGTTATCAGGCTCTACTCTAGTTCCAGGATTAGCATTAAGAAAAGTCATTTTTATCTATAAAGTATTGGTTTGGTCAAAATGTTCGTGCGGTATCAAAGTATAATTGAAAAACTCTTTTGCCTTTCTTCGGGTAATTTTAAAATTTCGCTTTCATAAATAAATTCATCCCAGTCAAGTCTTATGAAAAACAGCTCAAATGCTATTTGACAGTTTCTTCTTTATCGAACGTTACATACACCTTCCATTCTGATATTAAAGCCATAAACATCTCATATTTATTCCTAACTAGCGGTCGGCTCCCGGCTTCGCCCGGAGTGCATTTTTTTTTAGGTAAAAACGTTCCCTGATTATCCCTCTATCCATGAGTGAAGACAGAATTAAAATGGTCCAGCCGTTCTCGAGTTTTGCGCTTAGCAACACATTTAGGGAATCATTTTTATATTATAGAAGACTAGTGGCCCGCTCGGGGTGCATTTTTTTTTACGTTAAAACCCCCTGATTATCCCTCTACCCATCAGTGAAGACAGAATTAAAATCGGTCCAGCCGTTCTCAAGTTTTGCGCTTAGCAACACGTTTAGGCATTCATTTTTATTTTTATTTATAAAGATAATTTTCTCATATTTATTCCTAACTAGCGGCCCGCTCCCGGCTTCGCCCGGGGTGTATTTTTTCTAAAATAAACGTAGCCTAAGTTACTCCTTATTACATCAGCTACCTGCCAATAAAAGTCCCGTCAAAATCGGTCCAGCCATTTCAGAGATTAGCCGGAACAAACAAACAGACAGACAGACAGAAAGACAAAAATTGTAAAAAATGTTATTTTGGTGTATGTACCGTATATATATTCATATGCATGTAGTAAAAAACGGTTATTTCAATATTACAAACAGACACTCCAATTTTATTTATATGTATAGATTATAATGATGTCTGCAATCGACTTGCAGACATTAGTCTTGAAGTAAAACTAAACAGTAATTGGTAATACATATTTATAAAAGGATGTCCAATTGTCCAAATTTTGTGTTGATAACAACCGAACCGAAAAAAAAAACCTCACAAACTTTTTGGACCATTTCATAAGTTTTTCTCATAAGTTCGCGTAATAATTTTAATTATTTAAATTTATTATTCGATAAACAACAAATAAAAAATGAATTTAAAGACTAACTAATTTTTATGACTAACTATTTAGACTATTAAAAATTTTTGAGACTTTCAAGATTAACCTCAAATAATATTTATTTTTCTTTAAGTGGTTCTGTATTTTTTGTATATTAGTTATTAATTTATTGTAAATTAAGTTTACATATTTCGCTTCTACATAGTACTTAGTTTTAAGGTAACATGTGTTATGTGAGAACATGGAGGCTCGATAACTTAACTACGAATTCCCTACTCAATAAAAAATAAGCATGAATTCTGAAACTGACAATTTTTATGGCATGTTTTCGCAATTGTTGTGACGTTCTGTTTTTTTTTATTCTAGGGACGCTTTACCAAGAGTGACACGTACATTTATTAAAAAAAAACCAAAGGTAATATTCAAAATTAATCAAAAACGCTTTTAAAATCATCGCTAATGCAAAAAAATCATTATTAATCACCTTCGACTAACGCGGAGTGATCTTCTTTTTTTTATGTTACGGTGTTACAATAGGGTTACCGAAACAATACTGAAACACAACAGCACATGTGCTGTTATTTCCCAATGGTTTTCTGTAAGAGGCACCCCTTACAAGGCCTTACTGCCGCCAGATGGGATACTGAAGGCTTAAGGCGCTCTGTTTTTGTACTTCTTAGGGGGCTTTGTTTTTGTACTTCTTAAGGGGCTTTGTTTTTGTACTTCTTAAGGGGCTTTGTTTTTGTACTTCTTAAGGGGCTTTGTTTTTGTACTTCTTAAGGGACTTTGTTTTTGTACTTCTTAAGGGGCTTTGTTTTTGTAATTCTTAATGAGCTTTGTTTTTGTACTTCTTAAGGGGCTTTGTTTTTGTACTTCTTAAGGGGCTTTGTTTTTGTACTTCTTAAGGGGCTTTGTTTTTGTACTTCTTAAGGGGCTTTGTTTTTTGTACTTCTTAAGGGACTTTGTTTTTGTACTTCTTAAGGGGCTTTGTTTTTTGTACTTCATAAGGGACTTTGTTTTTGTACTTCTTAAGGGGCTTTGTTTTTTGTACTTCTTAAGGGACTTTGTTTTTGTACTTCTTAAGGGGCTTTGTTTTTATAATTCTTAATGAGCTTTGTTTTTGTACTTCTTAAGGGGGCTTTGTGTGTTTTTAAGTCTACTGTTGCTATGGAAAATTCGTTCGACTCAATTCAACCATCAGATTACTTGGTTGATTTTTATCAAACCAAGTAATCTTTTGCGATTAAAAATCAAAGGGCTACAAAAATATATATAAGAAAAAAACAATATTGTTATATCAATAACTAGAAAATAGATTTAAATTAAAACAATAATGGATCAAAAGTCTAGATCTAATGAAGTCTGCCAACACGGTTATTGTTTATACAATCTAGATATTTCGGTTCATATTTCTGCTTTCATAGTATAGCTTCAATATCTATATAGATATTTCTACTAAAATAATTACATCAACAAAAGAATTACTAATGTGTTTTTTTTTAATTATTAATACTATGAACTAAAAAAAAGAATTCATTTCTCTTTTCGATACTTCATGTTTTTACTTAACACATAATTTATTACCTACCATTAAATTGTAATTTTATACAGTTTTCACTAGTGGACAGAACGATAAATGAAGAGGGTTTGTGTAAATATTTAAATATATAAAATAAATAGATATCATTATAAAAATGTATAAAAATGTAACATATAAGTTCAGATGCCTGATAACAAATGAATTTTAATTTAATTTAATTTTGATTTAAAAACAAATGAAATTTATTCAGTTTATTCTTTTGAGTGTTTGCAAAGTAATAAAGAAAAATTAAATAATTTTAATCAAATTTAGACAAATTAAGTAAATATGTATTTTACTACTTGAAGCATAAACCTAGAAAAAACAACGGACGGAGTGCTGTTACTGTACAAAGTGAAGCATGTACGTTTTTACATGTGGATAGTGATTCCTTGTTATATTTTATCACGTAAAGTGCTACAGGGACAACATTTCACGACGCAGGTGGCATAATTAAATAGTTATTTTAATTACTCATTACGTGTGCACTTAATCAACGCTAGCAGCGTAATGGCGGACGCCGAGCTTACTATGGTTTGTATGTGTGCGTGTTAACGTGTAAATACACGTTACCGAGCTTACTACGGTGCTTCACTTTATTAGTACATGGAATTCCGTCCATTGTTTTTTCTAGATTCATGGTTGAAGTTCTTTTATTATTTATAATTTTATTTTTATTTTTTCAAAAATTTATAAATAATAAATTTTTATTTAAAAAAATTACTAAACAAATTCACAACAAATTAACATGATTTAGGTATATTCATTGCCACTTTTTTTAGAATATATCCTAAATATTCAAATTCAGTGTTTAGACATTGTTGTATTGGAATTTTTTTTTCGCAGCCATTCAAACCCGATGATCAATTTATTTATGCGGACGTCGACCTCAAGGACTACGGACCAATCAACTACAAAGCAGCTTCGATCTACGCTCAGATGAAGAGAGTCAAAGAACAGCAGAAACTTCAAGAGATCTACGAGAAGCAACACCCCGACGATGGTTTATTGTGATCCCTATTGGAGTGATGTTTCTTTCGCTTAAAATAATAATCAATTAATGAGCTATATATTAAAAATTAATGAGCCAAAAATGTAAACTAAGCTGCTGTAATTTGCTAAGGAGTTGGGTGTTTCGAAGACTATACTTGATGGTGCAGCATCAAGTCAAGGTTACCATGTCATAAAAATACCACAAAATTTCAAATCAATCAAACCTGTGGAAGTTCTTCTACGAGGAAATGAACTGATGACTTTCAGACGCCATAAGTTATAGCTAAGAACCATCTCGATCAGGTCAGCTTTTAAACAAAAAAAAACTCATCAAAATCCACCCGTTTGGGAGCTATGCCACACACAGACACACAGGTTAAACTTATAACACCTCTCTTTTGCGCCGGGGTTCGGGGGTTAAAAATATTTTTTGCAATAGAAAATAACCACAAAATTATTGCAAAAAGACTGCGTCGTCGTCCAAAATAAATAAATGAACGCTTGACTCATCATTTATACTTAATTTTAAATGAAACACTTTAGTAAATAAGTCAACTAATGCTCTATGGAATAATAAAAAAGGATTTTTAAACACAGAACCCCAATTAACTTAAGGTGTACAAAGTAGTGTAAATAATAAGGAACCCTAATGTAATAAGATCCCTTAAAAAAAATAGTAAAATTATTTTCAATACAATAGACTGAAGGTTTTTAGGGTTCTAACGAATTCTAAGACGCCATCTTGTTTCCTTCAGTAGCTTTTGGTATTGTGGTACAAGAAGGCAAGAATATATCACTACCCTGTGTTACAGGTTGTTTTTTGTTTGATATATTATATAATATATTTTTGAAAAAGATTGCCTTGTCTGTTTATTTGTCACTTTTACAAATCGTCTGGACTAAGTAGCATTTTACTTAGGCACGTATACAAAATACATATGTTGGTACAATAGGTACAGAATAATTCGCATTTACTATTCCAAACTTTTATATAGTGATCTTTGGTGAATATGAAAAATAAATATTTGTTTTAGTGGTATCACTCGGTACTAAGTAAAAAAATTATAACATTGCAAATTTATCCTAAAAAATTTGTGGGCATAGCGCCTATATTTGGCATAGTGCGTACACTGAAGGTACATGACACTGAAGTTTAATTTATATCGATATCCACACAGTACTTATAAACTTGATGCATTTTTTTTATAAAAATCTAATCTTGTTTTTCATATAAAATAAAAAATATATCCTATATTTCTGGCATTGCATATAATTTTAACCTGCTTACAAAGAATAAATTATAGGGGTCATTGGTGACTCAGTTATGGTAACCCCCTATAATTTATTCTTTGTTAACACCTAGATGATAGTATATTATTAATTTTTAAAAGTCAGCCTTTAAGGCTCCTCCAAACAGTTGCTAGTATTGGCTTTGTGAAGTAAGTACTTATAACTGCGCCTCCACACTACTCGCGAAGTGCCTCGACGAATTATTCGGGAAAGTTGACCCAAGTACGAAGTGCGTGGCTACACACTCGTTCAACCTCGCGAGGAACTCGTTCGCGGTACTTCGAGTCCTTTGACTCGGGCGCAAAAACTGACAACAAATGGAAGTAGCACGAGGCGAGGTAGAGTTGGACGAGGTAACACGAAGTGCCCGTCCACACTCTCATATTTTCTTCGCCTCGCCCGACTTCGCGAGTAGTGTGGAGACGCAGTAACAATTTTCTAAGACGATTCTTGTTTACTTAAGACCACCTTACTTCATTCTAATAATATGGCTTTAAGAGCCTATCTATGTGTTTTAAGAGTTCTAAATCTTCTAAGGAGAAGATCAATCGAGCAGATGTTTTGAAGAGACTTAGATTATTAATTGAGTTATCATATTAGTCAACTATTGAAATCCTTGTCGTAGGAATTACTGGCTTATAATTCCTAGAGGAATCAATCGTAATTCCTAGGTTTATGGATTTAAAAAAAAAACATATATTTTTTCATATTCACAAAAACTAATCCTGTATCTACTTCAAAATTGTTAAAATGCATTATTTTATATAGCAAACAATAAAATTCTTGCAGGATTTCATTTTTGGTATTAAGAGATCGTGAAGTAAGTTAGGTTTTTTTGTTATAAATAAATGAATGTCTCATCATATTAAGTGTCCAGAAATGTCTTGTTTAATTTGCTTTAAAATATATGATCGAACATTTCGTTAAGTTGTTTAATCGTAGGAATCGTCCTCTGGATCACAATGACGCTTAGTAGGGTGACAACACATTTAGTAGCTAATATCCGTCCATGCGGGAACGTCTACAGCCATAGTTAATTCTTAGCCAATGCCCCATCACTAGTTAAATGTGTAAAATAGTGTAAAATAATGTTAAATCATTTAACATTTAGAAAAACGTGTACATTTGTAGATGTGTTCACTTTTTATAGATTTGCGGACATTAGTTACGTAAGAGATCTTGATAAAATTATATTGAAAAAATATTTGTTCAGCATTGACGCGATTGTGTGCTGACATTTTTAGCTGCTGAAACTTTGTTTTAATTTTTTGATATTAATTTTTTTATTTTATTGTTTTTAAACACCAACTTTTTTCTGTATTTTTATGATACTTTCAAAATTGTACATTGATGTAAAATATTTTTTCCTTGCAGATTTTTCTGTTACTTTACAAAATTGCACATTATTTAAAATATTTTTTTCCTTACTGAATTTTTCTGATACCTTACAAAATTGCACATTGATTAAATTTTTTTTTCCTATATAATTCTCGCATATAATAAAAAAGTTGTTCTTTTCAAATAAAAAAGAAGAAATTGGATTTTACAATCGGTTGTAATTTCAAAAAATATCTGTACATAATTATTGTGCCACATTACCTAATAGAAATTATTTTATTTTTTCACTAAATACTTCACTTTGTTTTAAGAAAAATATTTACTTACTGGATGTATATAGTAATGTCCATTACATTACTGTACATTACACCATTGCATCACTGTACTGTACATTACAGCACTGTACTGTACATTACACCATTGCATCACTGTACTGTACATTACAGCACTGTACTGTACATTGCATCACTGTACTGTACATTACACCATTGCATCACTGTACTGTACATTATATCACTGAAAATTACTATGCGATTACCTCAACATATGACACCGGCATTTATTTTATATTTTTTACACATTTATTGTGTACACACGAAATAAATCATTTGTGTAATTTTTGTTTTTTTTTTTCTAGGCGAAATCTAATAGATTTTTATTTGTGACAAATAACATATTTATATATGTTTTAAGTGACTAATGTACATATAGGGGGTTAGAAGATCCTAAATTTACCTAACTTAAAAAAAAATTGCGACACTCTTGTAACACTTTTTTGTACTTAATTAATTTAAAAAATCGTTATATTTTATTGATTAATCTCTGTTTACTTAACCAATTCATCTTAAATTCAAAATTAAATTTTGAAATTATGATTTTCTTTGTAAATAATACAGTTTTAAATGTCTAAAAAGTGACTAGTGACGAATTTATTTTTATTTTATTTTTTTCTTAATAAAATGTATTCTTTTATGTGAAAAATACAGCGATAAGCAAGCCTTAATATTATTGTTTTTTAAATTTAACCAAAAAAAAATTCATGTCCATAATATGAACAATTAATATATGAAAATAATTCGATGATGAAAAATGTAAACGTTGAATTGAAACTTTTGTACATAAAATATTGTTAAAATATTATCGAATAGTGTTAATAAAGTTAATTTATCGATTTTTATGGTGTGTGTTTTATTTTTTATAAAAATGTTCCAAGAGATGTGTTAAGACTATAATGTCTTCACCCATATAATTAAACGAAAAATAAATCATATAGATCCAATATATTATGTAATTAAAATACCTACTTTGTACATATGATCAACAAATAAATTATAAAAAAATTAAAAAAAATTGTAGAACGTAAGAGAAAATTTTCATATATATTTTATTACATTGAACGTAGGTAATTGAGGTAAACTGGAAACTTGTCCTATAACTCTTCTATAGTACCCTAACACAGAACACAGACCTGGCTGGGGATTAGTGGGGCGTGCAAGTCTAGATGCTGGCCAAGAGCAAACCTATTATTGTTTAAAAAAAACAGTCCGAACCCGTTACCAGCGCCACCTATCGGGTCCAATCACCAATGCCCGATCCGCTGCCTTATTATCTAACAGCAGACGACAGCAGACGACTTGCGATCGCGTGTTCTGCCATACAGAAATATGTACTTTAATTTTAGCTATTGTCAGTAAGAGGCCTTATCGCAAATCACACCACATGACGACACGTTTGGTCTAGTGGCTAGTAACCCTAGCTGTTAACCAAACTGTGGCGGATTCGAATCCCGCTAGGGGCAAATGTTTATGGTTTAATATTTTAACTTTGTACCTGAGTCATGGATGTTTTGTATTTATAACATGTATGTATTTACAAAAAAAAGTAATCTATGGAGTATATCAACTGTCTGGTATCCATAATACAGCATTAGTTGCTTACTTTGGAACTAGATGGTGCTGTGTGGAATGTGTATGTATAAAAAAAACCTTTGTTTATGAGTTACGTGATCCCAAAACACTATTTAGTGTGATATTGCACAAATTGATAGAAAGATTTCGCCTGTCGCAAGTTGGTCGCAAGTCGTCTGCTGTTAGATAATAAGGCAGCCGATGGGATATGGTTTAAAACGCAGATGGTCTAGTAGCAACTCGTCTAAAAATCATTTAGTCTAATGTTGTTTTTATCAAGACGTCTTAATTGTAATTTGTTTATGTTGTAACTCATCTAATTTGTAGTTTGTCTAAATATACATATTGCCAAAACTAGTTACGTAGCAAAAGTAGTAATTGCTACGGGCCCCGCGTAATACTACTACATCTCAACAGCTAAATTTTCAATACTTTGCAATGAACATTTCAGAAAATATTGTTCAAATGTTATTACTTTATGTAATTAAAAGTTTAAATAAAATTATAATATCTTTATATTATATTGAAGAAATTAGAGAAAATACGCTTTATTTTAACATTTAAAATCCACTTAATCCTAAAACCTGGAGATCTTAATACAAAAAAAAGGGCCTCATGATAGAATTTGTTACGGGCCCCGCGCATCTTAAACCGACACTGCCAATCACCCAACGGATTTTGATACGGTTTTCACTAATGGAAAGAGTGATCAACGAGGAAGGTTTGTGTACACAATTTGCAGGAAAAATGCATCTGTGTGAAGCCGGAGGAGGGTTGCTAGTTTAAATGTTTATACTAGCGGCTCGGTTGTAAATTAAAGTTTACAACAACTAATGTATATATTAATTACATTATTATATAATTAATGTATATATTAATTACATTATTTAATAATTAATGTATATATTAATTACATTATTATATAATTAATGTATATATTAATTACATTATTTAATAATTAATGTATATATTAATTACATTATTATATAATTAATGTATATATTAATTACATTATTATATAATTAATTTATATATTAATTACATTATTTAATAATTAATGTATATATTAATTACGATATTATATAATTAATGTATATATTAATTACATTATTTAATAATTAATGTATATATTAAATACATATTTAGTAATTAATGTATATATTAATTACATTATTATATAATTAATGTATATATGAATTAATTTATTAACAAATAAATTATTTAGAATTTTAATTTTAATATTTTTTTTATGCTAAAGAAAGTAGTGAAAAGTAAAACAATAATTGATTACATTTGATACAAATTTATTTTCATTTTTCTGTCACCTTAATAACTATCACAGCCATATATATATATTTTTACATTTTCAACAAAACACAGTTATTAGTTTACACACTTTATAAAAAAACCTCTTTTTTTTTTTCAAAATTTTAACGGCTTGGATTCTTAATTAAGATTGAAACGTTATCAAGCAAAATTGATATCAATATTTCATCAGAACAAGATATTATAATTAAAAATTATAAACTAACCCCCGACTAAGTTGCTGAGGAGTTGGGTGTCCCGGAGACTTGTTGATGCTGCAGCATCAGATCAACAGTATACCAAATTTCAAAAATTCAAAATTTAAAAAAAAAAAAAAAAAAAAAAAACCATTTGGGAGCTACGATTCAACCTTATAAATCCCGTTTTTGCGTCGGGCGTCGGGGATTAAAAATTGATTTCTTCGTTTTATAATTAATAAACGTTAATTTAGTCCAAATTGTTATGAATGTTGTTATGAAATTTTTATTTTTTTTAAATAAATATAAATTCGCTATAACTTATATTACTTACATGCATAGGGGACGGCTAATTGATAAATGTTAAATGAGATTATTGAATATTAGTTTTTACTAAACTAATGTGACAGCAACTTAATTAAATTAAATAAATTTTAAAAAAAAACCTCTAGTTAATTAAAACTTCGTAAACTATGCAACTTAAAGGTACATACATTTAACGCCAATTATTTTAATAATTAATTTTCCGTTTAATTTATAAAAATAGTGATCGTCATATATGAATTGAAGATCATTTTAGATTTTCAATTTATATGGAGAGGTTTTTTTTTTTAATTTATATTTAGACTCAGATAAAGTAAGAACTAAAGATAGAGCACTGTTGACGGCAGAGTGATGCCGTTAAAACTACGCCCTTGCCATGTGAATACACGCCTCGCCTTATTATTATTATTTTTATAATATAAAGGTGGCAGACAGGCTGGCGGCTCACTTGATGGTAGGTGGTTACCGTCGCCTAAGGACACAAGCAACACCAAGGGGAGTGCTAGTGTTTACTACTGAAAAAAACGAATTGAGCAATGAAAGGATGTAAGAACCTGGTTTCAAAAAAATGGGGAAAAAAACATTTCACAAATTTGAAAAGCAATATTTTCAATAAAAATAAACTAAAATTGAGATTATAGCTTGAAATACAAAATCTCAATACAGCAAATTGCCTACCACAGGTTTATAAAACCTGCGTCATAATTTTGTCCGCAAAACTCTGTCTATAGTTCTTATTTGGTCTGAGTATTTAGATTAAATATTATTCATAAAGAATCACATCTCACTCTCAATAAAAATATCACATTTTAAGTCCAGACTAATAAATCTAAGACTATCTTATTAGATAACTATCTTATGTAATCTTTATTAAGATTTACTAAACCCGATTTGAACTAGTTAACTTTTTTTACTTTTTTTTTCTAGATCTCTTCAAATTCTTTGCTCAATTATTGTCAGATAATATATAATTTTTCTAATATCTTTTATATGTTTTTTTTTAACTTTAGGTACAAAAGTAACTTACGCGTAATCAAACTTAAACAGTACTTTTTTACAATCAAAAAAAAAGTAGATACTTACTATGTCATAAGTCGACTGATAGTCTACAATGTAAGTTATAAAATGACATATAAGTTGGTATGTATACGTAACATTTTGATCTAAAAAAAGTACTTTAAAAAAATTTACCCCCATTTTTTTTTTTCGGTATATAAACCGAAAATTACTAGAATATGATTTTTTTACGCGAAATTCAAGATTGAGAAGATTTTATATGCGATATTGAATGTGTAATATATTTGCAAAAGGGGGCTATAATACCTAGTATTGTGTAGCATTAATTTTTCAAGAACGTAGATTATATCTTCTGAAGAGACCAGTTTTTAGAAATCCAAAATTTCGAAAGCTCTTTTGGGTATTTTTAGTAGTTGTAAAAATCGAACTCTCCCCTTCCGAAATAGACGTAGTCTGAGCACCATTTCCTCGCTTGTATGTCTGTGGAACAACAAGCCGGCAATGCTTGTTTGGACTTTGTCAACTTTGCACATCTCTGGCAGAGATCCAGCAGCTCATCCTGAAAGAAAACATTAAATCCAATCAATTATTCTCGCCTTTTATTTGGGACTTCTTTTTAAACTAGATGGCACTAGAAATAGTGGCTTTTAAAGCCCTTTTTAAACTAGATGGCGCTTTTCATATATTAGAAATTGGCTTTGAGTGATTGTTTAATTTAGTACACACGTTATTTAGTTTCCAATTTTTATGTTAATGTACTCATCTGAGGCTGAATGTCCGTTTGATGATAGGTAGCTACCATTGCCTGTAAAACAAGCAACGCCACAGGGATAAGAGATTGGAAAGGCACAGGGAAATGGGTTTTGACATCCCTTATAAATAGGCAATGAATATTGTAGTCACTGACTAGAAAGAATTCCAGAAAAATCTCTGAAACTTACACTGGCCTAATGAAAGATTAATTTTTTCCTTCAAAATTTCTAAGGAAGTGTTCGGTGTTATTATGGCAACAGTTATTTTTAAAAAAAACACTACCAGTACCTAATTAAAAGAATATATTTACTAATCTCAGTTCCGTGATTGCGGAGGTCAAGAACACGTTCATATATCAAACGAAAATATTTAACCTTTGCTATCGAATTTGTGTGATAATTCAAGTTGCACGAGCTAGATTCTAAATTAAGTCGCACTCTTCAGAATTGGCGATATCTTGCGAAGAATAGGTATGTTAAGAAATGTTTTGAATATTATAATTAACTAGCGGCCCGCTGCCGGCTTCGCCCGGGGTGCTTTTTTTACGTAAAAGCCTTCCCTGATTATCCCTCTATCCATGAGTGAAAACAGAATTAAAATCGGTCCACCCGTTCTCGAGTTTTGCGCTTAGCAACACATTTAGGGATTCATTTTTATATTATAGATATTACAATGGATAATATAGTTAGTTTCATATGAAAGAATGATAATGTTATTTTTATATCTATACCTAATATTATGTCTGCATTAGGCATATATAATATGTACCTATATAGGTATGTGCAGGGCTTTTTTGTGGGGCACGTGGGGGCACGCAGTGTTTAATATTGTTACTCACCACAAAAAACAGTGGCAAGGAATGGGGAAAAAATGGAAAAAATTATGGACTTACAACTTTTCGTGCCCCGAAAAAGAAGTGACAAAAAAGGCCTGGGTAACATATAAAAAATTAATGCTCAGTAATTAATGCTATGAAAATTATTTACAAAAAAAAATTTAGTAAAAAATGGTATATATCTAAAATTTAGGATATATAAAAATTTTGCCTCACTTTTAATCCGTACTAATATTATAAATGCGAAAGTTTGTTTGGATGTTTGTTACTCTTTCACGCAAAAACTTCTGAACAGATCACCATGAGCAATAAAGATTGACATCTAATAAAAAGCGGGCGCGGACGAAGTCGTAGGCAATAGATAGTTAACTATATTTATAAATGTACAATCACTCAATAAATTAGATACCTACATATTTAACATCTATGTGAATATTAGGGTTTAAAGCGGGAATTTTATGGATATGAAATGTGAGAGAAAAGGACAGAAAGCCTGATTTGTTTACATTGTTTGCGTTGTCTCCTTGGCTTTACTTTAGTTTTGGATAATTTCATTTGTGGATATTAGATTTTAAAAAGAACTGTAAAAGTAAAATACGAATAGGAACATAAATTATATGTATTTATTTGCAGACTAGACCGGGCAAAAACGAAAACCTGTTTCATTTAGACCTATCCGCACCTATCCGAAATTATGTGAAACTTTTATATCGAAATCGGTTACGGTTACTGAAAACTATTTTTTTTTGCAGAAAATTATTGCACTATTGTATCCGTGCGTAACCGGGAGCGGGTCTCTAGTGTATAAATAATAATATTGATATACCAAAATTTCACAGACATCACAATGTATGTAATCACAATGTATGCCTTTGAACCTGATGATATCACTTAAATTAAAGAAAAAAACAAACCAGTTGAATTATATGTACAAACACGGGGCAACGGGAATGTATATATATATATATATATTGCCTATGTATGTTTTTATATGTCCTCTGCTACATATAAAATTTATTCTATTCTATATTCTATTTTATTTCTATTCTATTATTCAGAACTATTAAACTTTTAATTATTACAAACTGATGCTAGGGACTTCGTATGACCTGTTTTGTTTTTTGACGAGCCCGTTAGGCGAGTCGTAAAGGTGCTTGCTTAACGTCTCAGGGGCTCCAGGTTCGATTCCCGGCGAATGGACTGTATTTGGAAAAACGTTGCAGGGCACATTGCGTTTCGCATTTGGGCAGCCGGACTGGCGGCAGTCACCACCCCCTTATAGAAAACCGCCGTGAAATAACAGCATATATTTTCTGTTGTGTTTTGGTGAGTGAGTAAGGGATGAAAGAGCCCTTTACCCCATCCCATCATTATCCCTCATTCTTAATCCTTCTATGGTCGGCACCGCACTTGCAAAACCTATGGCGTTGCTTGTGCTATTGGCAACGGTAGCCACCTACCATAAAATGGACCGTCATCAGCCTGTTTGTCGACCTTAACATATTAATAAAGGAACATAACATTTTTTCCAAGATAAAAAGTGTATTTATATGTTATACGTGGGTCGACCAATAAGTACCCGTGTTAGAAATGAAGACGCAATTTTTTTCAATTTTTTTTTTTCAACGTAGTCTCCTTTTAGGCTTATACACTTTTCCCAACGTTTCTTCTCCAAAAAATTAGATTTTTCAAACTGAAAAATACGCTTCTGTTTCCGCGATAACCTCTTCATTTTATTTGAATCTTTTTCCTCCTAGCCAGGTTTTCATATTAAGGAATAGAAAAAGTCACAGGGTGCCAAGTAGTAAGGTGGTAGTAGTAAGTAAGGTGGGTGCGGAAGTAATTCGTACCGCAAGTAGTGCAATTTTTCCGCCACAATCAGAGATGATGCAATCAAGCTGGTGCATTGTGATGGTGAAACACCTTTTTCTTGGACAAATGCTGCTATGTCTTCTTCAATTTCTATGTAATAATTTACTGTAGTACTGCCCTGTAATTGTTCTTCCTGTCTGCAAATAGTCGATGAGGATTATTCCTTTAGAATCCCAAAATATCGTGTCCATAACTTTTCCGACTGAGGGAAATGTCTTTGCCTCTTTGGAGCAGATTCACCCGGAAAAAATCCATTGCTTAGATTGTCTTTTGGTCTCTGGTGTATAATAAAGTTTTCAGGTTTCATTAACGGTGACAACTCGACTTAAAAACTCCTGCGCATTTCGGTTAAGACGATCTAAGCACTGCTTCGACATTGTTACTTGTACCCGCTTGTTGTCCAGTGTTAGCAATCGCGGCACCCATCGCGCCACCTTTCTCACACCCATTTTATCCTTTAAAAGTTTGATTGCCGTTCTGTACGAGACACCTACGGCCTCAGGTCCTTCGCGCACTTTCGTTCGGCGATCAGCGAGAATGATATCATGGACCTTTTCGACGATTCCTTCGGTAACCACATCTGACGAGCGTACTGGACACCTCATCGAAAACAGTTGTGTCGTACAACTGTTTTCGATACGCTTAAACTCGTTGAAACCAATATCTTACGGTTATCATGGACGGTGAAAGGTCCCCATAGACAGCATCAAACTTCATTTCATCGCATGTTTTCACGTCCAAAAATAAACGTACAAAAAAAAACTAGCCAATGAAATAACCTCAAATTAAGCACGATGACATTTAACGGACTACAGTACACGTTGGTAATGTCAATTTCACTCACCAACGCCACCTGTCGTCAAATACGGGTACTTATTAATCGACCCCCAGGTATGTTTCGCCAATAAAATTCCAAATAATACTTACATCTGTATGACATTCAGCCGATTCGGTAAACAATCCGCTGTTTGAGGCCAACCAAGGTGGTCGCGCGTTCGATTCCCGGATTATTATCGCTATACAAATCACCAACAGGACCAGTCGTGTAGACGTTTTCTGTTGACAAAAGATAAATAAACTTATAGTAGACTAGTTAATACCGTCCGCGTTGAAAAATAAAAAATATATAAGCAAAATAACACCTGACATCTGCATTGCTATTACACTTTTCTCAGGAGTTAATTATTTTTATTTTTACATGATCGTTATTTATTTTTGGTTCGGTTTTTTCGTGTTCGATGTCGCGGGCACAGCTAGTATATTTGTTGTTAAATATACTTCATTCTGTGTTCTTTTAAACAAGGAGTTTCTTGCTATTAATCAATAATACTTGTTATAATATGTTTATTGTGTTCCATTTCATTTGACCCTTGCTACAGCTTCAAAACAAGATTGGCCTAATTTTCTACTCGATCTTGTCGGCCATCTAAAATGTTATCTAAAATGTCAATTGTTTTAACAATAAATTTATATCAAACTAGATAAAACAAGAGCATTGTTATGATGCTTGCGATTGTGTGACCTAAATTTCATTGTTTTTGCTAAGAAATCGAAAAATATTATTGATTAAGTATTAAGTACAACATATCTATTCATTTTTTTTTTTAATTTTTCAATATATAAATTTAGTTAACTTCCTGCTGTTGAATATACAAAATATTCAAAATAAGAAGGTACAGTCGACGTACGAAAACATTCGTCAGTTTTCAAATTCATTCTTATATCAAGTCGTCAGCGAAATATTTCGTTGCAAGTCGTAGACTTTTAGTACCTTTAGAAAGCCCGTTTTTGCGTCAGTCGTCGGGGGTTAAAAATAGAACGCTATGCAATGGCAACACCATGCACATCTATTTTGACAGATAGTTTTGACAGCGAATGAAGCGGAGCCCTTTTCAATGCCACAGAATAAGTAGTACTATAAGTTACAGTATAGGCAAGTTAACGAGACATTGACACATTGCGCATATACCTCTTGTTTTCATTTTTACAAAGATTTCAGATCTCCATCCAATAGATTTCATAAACATTGCGTAATTGGTTAAAATATAACAATTTTTTCAACATACTATATATCAAAAATGCATTTGTATGAGTACTGTGAACGTGCCAACTTTAGTTAACTCACCTATACTACATGCAAAGACATTATAAATGTCTTTGACTACATGTCAATACACAGACTACAACAATAGATAGGGGCGTTATTTGTAGGTAAATAAAGAAATTCAACCAATTATAAAACGAGTTAATTAATCATAATAGCCAATTATAAACACAGCCATTGCTTTATCATGTTTACATTTAGATACTTAGTTTACTTATGTTAGCCTTCGTGTGACGAATACAATCATGTATCGAAAATGAACATTTATCTCTTACCTTGTGTATGGAATAATTTCATTACAATTAAACTTTTATGACTTAAAATTTTTACTGTGCCTACGTTGCTATAAATATTTTATAATCTATATTCTTTATATATATCTATATTCTATAGAATTTTATATTATTTCTTTTGCAAGTACAGGACACTCCGACAATAATATATGTGAAACAGTTTCGGCCAGATTCTCTTAAGAGCGTTCATCAATTAAAATCACGCTGGAGTCAAAATTGATGATTTCAGTAGTTTCAGATGTTTCACTTTGCAGATAAGATGTTAACGTCATATTATTTGTAGTTGTATAATCTAGTAAATAGCTGAAAAATATTTTAAAGTGAATTTTCATTAGAACATTTTTAAACAACCCTTTTTTAAAACTAGCGGTCGACGGCCTACGCAGATAAATATACAAGTTATTAAAAAAATTATAACACAATCTTTTAGAACATTAATGACTTACTACTAGGTCCAAGAAAAAACAGAAATATCTCAAATTTGATCCCAAAATAACACGTTTAATATCACGAAAAATTACTAAAAGTGACACTTTTGATTATACTTTTCTTGAATGAAAATTTACAGAAATCGTATGTTTTTTTCGACTATTATCTAATAAATGATATGAATTTTTGGAAAATCAATATTTTTGTAATTTGTCGCATATAATTTTACTAATATCTCGCGTCTGCGTCGACCGTCGACCGCTAATTTTAAAAAAGGGTTGCTTAAAATCTGTTCTAAAGAGAAAAGTATCCCAATATTTTAAAATATTTTTCGGCTATTATCTAGATTATAAAACTACAAATAATATGACCTTAATATCTTATCTGCAAACTAAACACATTATAGCATTATGATCCGCCGGGAATCATAAATTTCTGATTCTAACTCTGTAACGGCCTCCATCTTGCCCTGTAAATATTGAACCTATGTTGATCTGACGATCTTGTATGCCCCTGTCAAAAGATATTATGATTAAAGATTGGGAAAAAAAGGAAAGAATTCTTAAAATATTTCTAAAGTATAATTAAAAGAGTGATTGAGAGAAATAAATATTAAGATTAAGGTAACATATTATTATAGTTGGTTAAGAATACTAAGTAGGGACGGGCCGAAATTCGTTTCACATTCGGTTTAACCGAATTTCGGCGGTTTGAACCGAACTTCGGCGTTCGGCCGACTTTCGGTTCAAATGTCGAACATTCGTTCCAAGATTTCACATTAAATAATATAAAGCATCGGTCCCTTTGGAAGGGTCCCAAGCATGCTGGCTGCATTACGTCGTTGTATGGCAATGCTAATCTGTTGCCCGAGGTAATGGCCAGCTCTATAATCGCCGGTTATGTCGACCAAACGTTTCGACAAGATGTTAAAAAATTTAAGCGCGTTGGGACCCCACGGACCCAGAGATTCGACACCGAAGGGAATGAATATGTAGCCGGTGCCGATATCTCTGTATTTTTGAATTTTCCGCTTTTCGGCCGCCTCCGCAGCAGCACCAGCTGTGGTAAGTGTTCCATGAAGGTGGGACGGTGTCAAAGTGTCGACGCAGGTGGCATCCCACACTAGTGGACGACCCATCCTCCATGGAATTAGGGACATCCCAACAGGTCTCTTGCCATCATCACGCACGATACCATTTGGTTCAAGAATGGAAGCTATATTAATGGTGGCAAGAGACCGATGTATGATGTCATTTATGCTGGCGTGTCTTGAAATACGGCCGGCGCTATTAATGCAGAAAAGACCGTGATGTCCCAAGCGGTCGACATCCCTACCACAGGGACAATTGTGGGGGATACATACCTCTGTACCTAGTCGGAGTCCGATCGCGAGACGGAGAGTGTTGTTGTCCAGAAAGGTGCCCAAGTTAGGTGATGTCACGGCGTGGAGCCAGAACTCCGACTCTCGGCTTTTTAACGCCCTCAATCTAGCAAGATTGGGCCGCGAAAAGCTCTCCAATAAACTGTCATAAATAGTTTGACATTGTATGTCATCCCAGCTCCTCTGTCTTTCCGGATTTTTTGGGGAATTTTGACTCGGAAAAGCCATATTCCAGGCGGTTCGACTCTAAAAGGTTTAAAAAAGGACAGGTCCCAAGATTTTTCCAATGAGGTTACATGTGGCATGCACTGAAGAGAGGAAGGCCGGTAAGGCTACACTAGAAATTTTTCGTATCCCTAGCCCACCGAAACGGACTGGTAGGGATGCTAGAGTCCAGGACTGTTCCTTTAAATTTATATTTAAAAAATTATTTCTAAATTCTGTTTTACCAAATCATCTATTTTATTGAGTAAATTTTGACATTTCCAAATAGGAGATGAGCGGAGCAGAAAAGTAAATTTAGGCATAAAAAGGCAAAATTTAAGAATAAAAATAACTCATCTATTTTTATCAAAATAATTAAAACAAATTTATAATCAGTCATTTATTAATCTTTGTCATTAGCTACCACAACCATTAAATCTTTTTTATGAAATCAAATTAACTTTTAATTATAAATATATAAATTATAAAGATTTATTTCTTTGAACTATTGCTTACTTAATAACTTTTTATTAATACATATTATTACAGGAAATAGATAAATAATTAAATTATAATTCAAATGAAATTTAAATTATGAGAGATTCACGAACTCTATTTTGATACATTCTTCTCATTTTGAACTTTAAAATTATGCGAAATTAACTATTTCTAACTATTTGTTATAATTTCAACTATTTTGAACCGACTTTTTCTTTCTCTGAACCAACTTTTTTGAACCTGAGGACAGATATAGCCTATTTTTTATTTTTTAAATCAATTCTGTATAGAGGCTCATATTTTAGACGATGAAATTTTAAATTTAGTCTTTTGAGTAGAAATACTACAAATGAACGTATATGTTTTTAAAAATCAGCCCCATGTATGGGATGGGATGGTAAAGTATGGATTTTTGGAGGTAATTTTTGAAATAATTTTCCGATTTAAAAAGTTCTTTCGATGATTTTTAGTACTAGCTGTTCCCGAAATTCGTGCGCTATATAGTTCATTTTTTGTAAATCCTACAGGAACTTTCCATTTTTTCTGGTTAAATAGTATCCTATATATTAATACAGGAGATAAATTGTCTGTGTGACAAATTTCATCCAAATCCGTTCGGCCATTTTCGCGTGACTTAGTCACAAACATCCAAATATACGAACTTACACATTTATAGATACCTAATGTTAGGTATTAGGGCTAGGATATTAAGCCGCGAGGAAAATTCACAATAATATTAACCGTTTAAAGATAGAAAAAAAATACTAAAAAAGAAACTGACCGTTAAATGAACAAACGTCGGCGTCATTTTTGAAACTGGCAACAAACTCCAAAAAAACACTTCCTCAAACAAACTGCGAGAGTTCTTTATTTAAAATTTTGTAACGGTCTCTTGGATTCGGTTACTTCTGACCGCTTAACACCACGTCCACTCACTTTATGAGATGTGTCGTCAGCGAATGCTTTATGAAATAGCGACGATAAGTGAACTGATAAGAGGATACACCTCTGTCTCGCGTGCTAGACTAGTGATTCAGATAAAAAAAGAAATACATTATGGTTCCTGTAATAACATAAATGCCTTATTCAAGTAATATGGCGGATGATATCCGCAACTGTGATGACGAGCAGGAAAACTTCGAATTAGGAAACTAATAGAAACAACTAATCAGAAACGCCCTTTTTTAAAGTTGGGAAATCTTAGATACACGGCAGTGTAACGGACACTGCGGGGTTATGCCGGATTCGTAGCGGCTAAAACCCAACGACTTCCTAGCGCAGCCGTTTATGGGCGGGGTCGCGGGGACGTTATGACACGACTTCGGTGCCCCGCCACGGCTATCCAGCGCAGGGACGGCTACGCTCCCTGTCAGAACCTCGGCGTACTCGAGAGTGGAGTTACGCCGGCCATCTCAGGGAACCTTACGACAGGTGGCAGTTTCCCCCAAGACTACCGCCCTAAATCAGAAACGCCCTGCGGCGAGGTAGACAGACCTGAAAAGGTCTGTTTGTCAGAAGGTGCGTAGTTTCGAGCCTTGGGAAAGGCCTACGTCCAGTCTAGTGACATAGGCTAAAATCATCGTGATGAATCAGATATCTCACTATTGTACAAAAGAACATATAAAGAGAGGCTACATCTCTTTTAAACCTTCGGGTTCTAACCATTTTTGTGTGAGCATTGAATCGTCAACAATTTGACATTGCAAGATGTCAAAATGGGTCTAATTGGTACTTTGGCGCGTCAGCCCAGAGGTCAAAGTAAAAGAAAGGTGGTAGAAAGAAAGAAATAGAAATTTTATTGAGTTCGAAACAAAAATAGCAAATAATACAAGTATAAGCACCAGTGTCTCGACCCAAAATAGGCACCCAACTGTGCAAATGCTGTGTGTGCTACATTGTTGACTTCTACATCGCCCGCCAAAGTCGTGACTACATATGGGCTAAAGTACTACATAAGAATAAGGCGCTGCTTGGTCGTGAAGTACTAGTTTGCCAAATTTAAAACACCAACTTTTCTAGAATTAGTTTTCCAAGTGAAACCTGAATTCAATCTTGCTCGAGATGTCCTCAGGATTTGGAAGAAATTTGACACACAATCAGGTGATCCAGATAAATTTATTAGGTACCTCGATTAACATATTAATAGGGCTTTTTTAAAATCTTTTTATCCTGAAAAAATGTTAGGTTCCTGTGGGATTTTTAAAAACGAACAACAGCGCGTACGAAGTGGCGGTGACGGCTAGTTTATTAATAAACTTAATTCTGATTTGATGATTATTTCCTTCAGTAGGAAATTTCCAAACGTTAAATAAAAAGATGACTGATTAGATAACAAAAAAAATTATTGCCGAAAGTGGCACGCTCATATTTGTTTGAAACAAAACACTTGTACGTCCACACACTCTTGTGCATATTCCAACCCTCTCATCTACTCATTACATCTACTCAGATGAGTAGATGTAATGAGTAGATGCAGTGCCATGAGTAGATACTCATGGCACTGCATCTACTCATGGCATTATTACCAGATTTCCCGAGTTTCAAACAGACTTTAACAGCGTAGTGCTTTTTATATGTCTAGCCAGTTAAGTAATGCCTGACTCCTATAAGCTAAAACCTCTCCTGTCTCCCACTTATCCATGTACCCGTCGTTACAGCCTTAACCATGGTAACTTTGTTTGCCTTACAAATTCGCTTTTTCATCGGCCTCTTTTGTCTTACTTTTGTCTACTTTTGACTTACTTTTGTCCAGAAAACAGCGTAGTACTTACTGCTCCAAATATTCCAGGACGCGGCGTCATGAGGTAAATTGAAAGGGTGTAGGATACAAATGAACTATACAAAAGAAGCAATTCTATTAATTTTTCGCTCTCCATTTTGGAATAATGCGTCCGGGGACTTCAATGTTTTGGACTTGACTGCCAAGTTTTTGAAAAAACTTGTGGTTTTCATTTGAATTTTATGTATTTTGTATTGCTACTTTTACAACTGTTACTGGCAAAATCATCGGACAAAATCTGATGAAGCCAAAATACTTATAAAGAAGAAGACATGGAAACAGTAAAGCAAAGTTTGGCACCGATATGTGCGGGGAGACCTTTGTTCATTATTGACTCTTCGTGTTATTTTTGGTTAAATGCGTAATAGTCTGAAGGCTAAGTAAATATTGTCTTGTGATTAATTTGTTATAATTTTACTCATTGCACTCATTGGGCCCATAAATATTTTTCTACGGAGTAAAAATAGATGTTAATGAGTCAACAAGTGTCAAAAGATATTTTGTATCTATTGACACTGAACTTTTTGACGAGACCGTTGGGTGAGTGGTAAGAGTGCTTGTCTAACGCCTCAGGAGCCCTGGATTCAAACTCGGCTGGGTCATTTTTTTTTTTCCAAACAATTTAAATACAATGGCCACTAGTTATCCTTGATCCCCACATTATGACATTATGCTATGCTTGTATAGTGGGAGTCTACTGCAAATACATAAGCATATACATAATTAGTCTACATTGAATTTATGTTTTTATATTATTATGTTTTATTTATTCTAGACAGTACTATTGAACCTAAAACTAAAAACCTTAAAAAATTATAATATAATAATTAAAATATATTATTAAAAGAAGTCCCTTTAGGCAAGGTTCCGAAGATACTGGCAGCGTTCCCCCTTTGAATAGCTAGACTAATTCTTTGTCCGAGGTAGCTGCCAGCTCTTCGGTCTCCTGTGATGTCGACTAACCTTTTTACTATTTCCTTAAAAAGCCTTATAGCGCTAGGACCCCACGGACCAAGGGTCTCGACACCGAATGAGACAAAATCATATTCGGAGCCTAGACCCCTGTATTTGCATGCTTTAGCTTTTTCAGCCGCTTCACAAGCCGCACCAGCTCTGTTGTTGGTTCCATGTAGATGGGAAGGGGCCAGCGTGTCTGAACAGGTTGCATCCCATACCAGCACCCGGCCCATCTTCCATGGAATCAAACTCATACCGTCCGGTCTCTTGCCATCGTCTCTTGCGATCCCAGGCGGCTCAAGTAGACTTGGCACGTTGACGGTAGCAAGGGACCGGCGTATGATATCGTTAAGTGCGGCATGTCTCGAGAAGCGGCCTGCACTTTTTTGGCATGACAGTCCGTGATGTCCTAGCTTGTCGACATCACTGCCACAGGGACATTTATGAGGA
This sequence comes from Synanthedon andrenaeformis, assembly GCA_936446665.2. Taxonomy (NCBI): domain Eukaryota; kingdom Metazoa; phylum Arthropoda; class Insecta; order Lepidoptera; family Sesiidae; genus Synanthedon; species Synanthedon andrenaeformis. Next base: position 651,777 of record OW387802.2, read on the forward strand.
GCGCAGACCGGAACCCCGAGCCGTAGACAGGTTGCGATTCGGAGCGTGTCAGGCTCAAGAAATGTTCCTGTATTAGATGAAGGGTACGCGTGAAGCCAGTAGCCGGCCTCATGCGCACCCACGGCCAAAAGCCTAGCACGCGCCGAACCTGTACTACAGCTCAAAAGATTGTCATATGTCAATTTGCAGTTTATGTCGTCCCAGATCCTCTGTGAATTTAGAGAAACTGGAAAATTTTGACCTGGGCATGCAATTAAGAAAGCATTTCTAGCTTCTTCCAAGCCAGCAATCTCAAAGTTTGAAGGGGATGCCCTTAAAATTTTACTTATGAGATTTGCTGAACTATGGACAGAAGATAGGAAGGCTGGTAAAGCGACACTGGAAATTTTGCGAATCCCTAAACCACCATAACGGATGGGTAGGGATGCTTGGGTCCAAGATTGCTCGTTCAGCTGCATATTAAGAATCGATTCTAAGCTAATTTTGATTAAGTCGTCTACTTGTGTCAAAAGATCTGGGTGATTCCAAAAGGAGCAGCACCGGAGCACATACGTAAATTTTGGGACGAAAAGACAGAATTTTAAGATGCAAAGTGCATAATGTGGACTAATTTCAAGGAGACGGTCAGCAGTATTTTGAAATTTAGTAATTGAATTATTAATATATTCAGAAATAGATTCATCAAAAATTGGAGAACCTAAAAGGTAAAGGGAATTACTGTTAACTATTTTAATATTTGGAGCCAAAATATTAAATTTTTGTTTTACGTCATTTAAATTTAAGTCGCAGTTATTTATAAAAAGTTCGCATTTGCTAAAATTAAGCTCCAAACCAATGGCTTCAAATTTATTTTTGATTAAAAAAAGGTCCGAAAACACAGTATCCACATCACCTCCTAGGGTTCCGTCGTCCAAATACCAAACGTTAAATTTAGAATTTAAATTTTTGATTATCGGATTTATAGCCAAACTAAAAATTGCAGGCCCAAGGGGATCACCCTGTTGACAACCTACTTCCGAGGACAGTTCATTAGAACGATATAACAATTTTGTTGGGTCAGCGTAACTAAGAAGAAGATAATTGTATATTTCCGGTATATGTTGTTTTATTTCCGTCAGCAGGGTATCCCTATTTACCGAATTGAATGCATTTTTGACATCAATTTTGAGCAACACGTCAGGCTGTCCGTAAGTTAGGAAAGAGCGTAGGGCATGGACGGCTGCCTCACACCCTCGTTTTACACCGAAGCCTAACTGTACGGGTTCAAATTCCGAATTTAATTTTGGTAAAATATGTCGAACAGCAATTTTGGAGGCCAGACGTCGTAGTGTTGATCCAACAGCAATTGGTCTCACCCCTCCGTCCTTTTTGGTCAGGGCAATGAGGTTCGCGCCGCAAAGAATGGGAACAATTTCTGGATTGACATTACCGGAATACATAAAGTTGATTAATTTAGTGATCGAATTTACAAGTTGCTCGCCTGCATCACCCACAGAATGCGATGTTAAGTCTTTCAAATGTTGGGGTGAGATTCCATCCAAACCTGCAGCCGAACCTGGTTTAAAAGATAAAATGGCATCCGTAACATCTTTGTTTTGAATTTGAAGGCATGCTTGCCCGGCTGTTGGTGGGTCGAAAAAATATGGGTTTACTGGAGCTAAATATTAGTCTACATATATCTGATATACAATAATTTATAATAAATACAGAGCAACACATTTTTAGAATAATAAGGGAACATAATATATAAAAAAAAAACATAGAAAACGTACCTAAATTTATAAAAATATAGAATATGAAAAACATAGAAATCATTACGATATTATTATTAATAGACTGCACCAAAGTATAATCAAAAAGAAAAGGATATCAGATTGGATCCAATTTAGATTTTATCTATTTTAAATTCTATGTCTTCGATTTAGAAATCAATTTAGTATAGTGTGATCACTAGGTTCACTACTTAGGTACCTAAATGGGATTCCTTCAAATTGTAAAGTGTGATAACCGCTTTACTCTAACAGAGCGAGCGGAGGATGCCCTCAGTGTCGGCATATGACAAATTCAGGAGCCAGCCTTTAACAATAAAAGAGACCATTCTGAACTTTTCAAAGTAGGCCCTTGTCTGGATTTGGAAAGTAGTTACAGGGAACACACAGCGTTTGTTGCGGAAGAGTGTTCGTCCGACCTCGCAACTTCACCTTATAGCGGACGTGAAGGACGCCAAGAGGTTTAGTCGGTAGGTCTTCCCCAATACCATCTCTGGGCGGGACTCCGACATAACCCATCAGTCTGTCCCCAAGCCGGTGGGTATCCATGATGGACCCTCTTGTAAAAAAAAAAAAAAAAAAAAAAAAAAAAAAAAAAAAAAAAAAAAAAAAAAAAAAAAAAAAAAAAAAAAAAAAAAAAAAAAAAAAAAAAAAAAAAAAAAAAAAAAAAAAAAAAAAAATTGGGGTGGACCACCCTTAACATTTAGGGGTATGGAAAATAGATGTTGGTAGGTCTTCCCCAATACCATCTCTGGGCGGGACTCCGACATAACCCATCAGTCTGTCCCCAAGCCGGTGGGTATCCATGATGGACCCTCTTGTAAAAAAAAAAAAAAAAAAAAAAAAAAAAAAAAAAAAAAAAAAAAAAAAAAAAAAAAAAAAAAAAAAAAAAAAAAAAAAAAAAAAAAAAAAAAAAAAAAAAAAATAGATGTTGGCCGATTCTCAGACCTACCCGATAAGCACACAAAATTTCATCAAAATCGGTCCAGCCGTTTCGAAGGAGTTTGGCAACAAACACCGCGACACGAGAATTTTATATATTAGATTAACACTGTTCATTACCACGGTTCTAATCGAATGTGTCTGCGCCTTTATAATGGAGATCACGTAAATTGTAATCGCTAAACTTCAATACTGAAAATTGAAATGTATTTATTCACGAAAAAAGTTTTATGCTGTGAAATGTGCAGGAGAAAATTATATTTGAAATTATTAACTAAACTACAGTCTAATTTTAAAATATATTAATACAAATTGTATTTAATAAATGTGAAATGTTGCAATAAAACTAAAAACCTTTAAAAATATAATATAATAACAAAAATATATTAATAAAAGAAGTCCCTTTAGGCAAGGTTCCGAAGATACTGGGCAGCGTTCCCCCTTTGAATAGCTATTACACAAGTCATGTCAATATCATATCAATATAATAATCGTTCACCATGCTAATTAGTTGTTTGGTATAACCATAACTTAACTAACTTAAATGCGTATCAAACTTATGTTACTAGTCAAATATAAACTAGACTGTAGCTCTTAAACACTATGCAAAAAGCATTATCAATATTTTTTGACGACACGTTTGGTCTAGTGGTTAGTAACCCTAGCTGTTAACCAAACGATCGCGGGTTCGAATCCCGCTAGGGGCAAATGTTTATGTGTAACATTTTACCTTTGTACCTGAGTCATGGATGTTTGTATCAATAATATGTATGTGTTTACAAAAGAAAGTAATCTATGTATTATATCAACTGTCTGGTATCCATAATACAAGCCTATAGTTGCTTAATTTGGAACTAGATGGTGCTGTGTGGAATGTGTTAAGATATAAGATATATTATTTCAATGTAACTAAAACACTGAATGTAATAATACTATATTACGAAATTTGATATGAACTTGTTAGAACTGTGTCACTTTTCCCATCATATTGATATAATTTTTTATGTTAGATTGTGTGCTGTTTTTGTAAGCCGAATAAATAAAACAAAAAAATGAAAGTAACTTGAATTCTGTTTAAGAAAACATTTATGTAGGCTTTAAAAGTCTTAAAACATAAAATATGAGTTTAAAAAACATAGGTTTCACGCAAGCGAAGAAGATGCCTATTCACTCGAACTTTGAAAAGATTTGGGTTATATGAGTTCGGAAATACAGACGCCGACATGAGTTCCAAACCTTGGTGCGTGCGCATGCGCATTATAAAAGAAGTTTTAAAGCGCTTGGTCCTAAAAAGAGGGATTTCGACAAGATGAGGATGGTCCATCTTTGTTTTGAGTCCATTTTGAAACTCAATTTGAATTTAAAATATAATAACAAAATTCTATTCTGGTAATATACCAAATTTTATATAATAATATACCAAAATTGTCAAAAATTAAAGTTATAAAAAAAAAGTCATAAATTATTTATGTTATATTACTTAATGTGTACATAAATATTTTATCAATATATTATGTTTAAATGTTTTGATCAATTAACATTACACGCTTGTTGAAAATCATTAATTAATTTTATCATTAACAATTCGTTCAATCGACTTGTCACGGAACTCACATAATATGTGACACGTGTAAACCATTTTTTTTTATTATCTAATATTGTACTGATAAGTTAAAGTTACATCCTGGAACATTTATTTATAAATTGGAACTATATCTAACGTTATTTCAGCCATGTCTTCGTCTAGCCAGAGGATGTAATGGTTGTTATTTTATTAGATACTAGCTGGTGCCCACGACTTCGTCCGCGTTGAAAAATTTTAAGTAGCCTATCCTATGTCCCGTACGTCCAAATGTTTATCTACCAAGTTTCATGAAAATCAGTTGATTCGTTTCAGAGTTATGGAGGAACATACATACATACATACATACATACAGAAAAATTTTCTAAAAATCGTCAATTTAGTTTCAGTATCATGTATAGAGCCTATAAACATGATATCTCTGAAAACAAAGTAACTTACTCCATAACCGACCCTTACAGATTTATTATTAGTAGTATTGATTTTATTAGAAACGTCGGCACGCGAAGAAACAAGAAAGCGCCACCCTAATATTACAAATGTGAAAGTAACTCTATCTGTTACCTTTTCACGCCTTAACTACTTAACCTTTGCATTACGTTGTCAGGGATACAAGAAAGGATATAGGTTATACAGAAAAAAGTACTGTTTCTAAGGGATCAACTAAAATAAAATAAAAACCTAACGTCTGGCCAAAGTGTTATCGCAACAAGGTTTTAGCGTTATATACAGGACGTCCCAGACCACCCGTCCAGCCTTGTTATTCGGAAGAGTTTCAAAAAAAAATCAAGACAAAAAAACACGTACAAAATAGTTTTTGAAACTCTATCCAACCATACTAAAAACGCCCCCCAACCCCTACCCCCTGTAGGGGTAGGGGGTGCAACTTCAAAAAATCAAATGGGAACAAGAAAATGTTTCAGACAAAAAGTTTCTTTTTTTCTGACGAATCCGAATCCGTAAAAAAAAATAGGGGTTCCCATTTGATTTTTTGAAGTTGCACCCCCTAACCCCTAAGGGGGTAGGGGTTGGGGGGCGTTTTTAGTATGGTTGGATAGTTTCAAAAAATATTTTATACGTGTTTTTTTGTTTTGATTTTTTTTGAAACTCTTCCGAATAACGGCTGGACGGGTGGTCTGGAACGCCCGATATATTCTGTATAATTACAGAAGATACTGTAAGCCTGTCTGTCAACTTTGTGATAAAAATATTAAAGAAGTGGAAATAATTTGTTTATTTAGCGTCAATATCCGATAGTTATTTAAAGTGGGCCTCTAACAACTTTCAAATTTAAACTTTGACCCACACTAAATGTTTTTAATAATAAAATAGCCAAAGGAGATTACGTTATTATAAATGTTATATTGCTGTTTTATTTGTAATAATCATATGAGAAGTTAAGAGATAAAAATTATAAATAATACTTCCTCTTTTTTTATATGAATTCATAAAACTCATGATAACAATATCGGGAATAACAAGATAGTCACACGATAGCTAAAGGATCAAACAATTTTTTGTTGACAAACAAACAATCACACCCCTTTTTTTGGAGTTTACTCCTTAAGAATCGATTTTCATATATAAGCCCGGGGGTATGAAAATTTATGAGAGTAAAATCAAATGTCACATGTCACACGTTACGCTTTACAGGCCACAATATACTTTGTGCGTCGTGCGTCGGAGCTGACACACACACTTTTTTCAGCTTGGAACAGTCACCTTTATTTCTTGCTTGTTGGAACAGCTATGCCGTCATCATTTGGGGGAGACTGCCCCCAGTCGTAAGTTCCCCCGAGATGGCCGGCGTACCTCCACTACCATCGGGTACGCCGAGGTTCTGACAGGGAGCGCAGCCCTCCCCGAGCTGGATAGCCGTGGCGGGGCACCGATGTCGTGTCATAACGTCCCCGCGACCCCGCCCATCAACGGCCGCCCCAGAAAGTCGTTGGGTTTCAGCCGGTACGAATCCGGCATAACCCCGCATTGTCCCCTAATCTGCCGGGTATCCAAGAGGATTTCCCAACGTTAAAAAAGCGGTTCCGGGCTCTAAATGAACTTTTCGAAATTGGCTCCGGTCTGGATTTTGAAAGAAATGGCAGGGCTGCGATAAATGGGAAGGGTTTGTGTATATAATTTAAAGAAAAAAATGCATCCGTGCGAAGTCGGGATCGGATCACTAGTTTATGTATAAGGGAGTATAGTTTAAAGAGTAAATAACCTATTTACAAACCATTGAGCAATAGTGTTATTAGGAAAAATCTTTTTAATGATTCGTTACATATTTTTTTAGGCGAGTTGTTATTAAGTATTTGACAGTGACCGGGTTCGGTTTTTTTTAAATGTAAAGTCGGCATTCAGGCAGATGGATAATGTTAGTGTAGGTCCTCAGTGAGGTAGCGTGCGGGACGTGCGGCGTTGCGTGGCGTGCAGTGTTGAGCGTTGATAGAGTGCCCTCAGTAAACGCTCAACGTTCAAGTGAATCAGTTGGGTATCGTGGTATCCTACGATGTACCTAGAAGAAAATTCATGGTGGAATTATGAATTAAGAAAGGAAGTAAGATAGAAGTGATATTAAACAAAGAAACAATACCAAGTTTTTTTTTTTGCTAATTGCATCCCTAATTTTGTGAGGAGATATTATGAGAATATATCATAAATAATATTTATGAGAAGACAACCATAGTTCGTTTATTTTGAATTTCCAATATTAGTCCGATATTATCTTCAAAAGACATTATGCACAAGCTCATTTGCCGCTGTTAAAAGACAAACTGGTTTGAATGTGCACGCCGACGCTCCGCCGAACACAAACATGAACGCTCTCCCACCACCAGGTCGCCTGCCACTTAGGACACTTTAACTGCGCCTCCACGCTACTCGCGAAGTGCCTCGACGAAGTATTCGGGAAAGTTAACCGAAGTACTGCGTGGCTACACACTCGTTCAACCTCGCGAGGAACTCGTTCGCGCTACTTCGAGTCCTTTGACTCGGGCGCAAAAACCGACAGCAAATGGAAGTAGCACGAGGCGAGGTAAAGTTGGACGAGGTAAGACGAAGTGCCCGTCCACACTCTCGTATTCGCTTCGCCTCGGCCTACTTCGCGAGTAGTGTGGAGACGCAGGAATAGAAGCGCGTGTGGTTAACATGCACGCTGCACGCCCCGCCACGCTGCGCGCTTAACAAGAGCGTCCACTGAGGCCATAGCCTTAGATGGTATGTGTGTATCGTCGATTCGTCGCCAATTAACAAAAGATGCTACAATTGACTTCGATATTATAAATGCGAAAGTTTGTGAGTTTTCACACAAATACGGCTGAACGAATTTGGATGAAATTTGGCAAACAAATAGTTTATTATCTCTATTAACATAAAAAATACTTTTTTTCCTGAAAAAATGTTAGGTTCGCGAGGGATCGTCTAAAAATATAAAAAAAATTAAGCTCCACTGTCATCACAGCGTTGAAAATGTCAGATATTTTATCTCATGTGTTATATTTTTCATTTTTTAACGCGGCCGAAGTCATGAAAAGATAAAGAATTCGCAGGGAATATACCCGAGCTCTTTAAAAAAAAAAATTTTTTTATTATTTTTGCGTCACAATTTAAAAGAATCATGATTTATTTGCATGTACGATAATTATTATTCGGCTCGCTGATAGACATGACAATTAAGATCGAGTTTGGCCAACATAGGAACTCAATAAAACAACTTTTATTATGAGTCACTGAGATAATGAACAGACATAACAAGTGTCTCGAACATTGACATAATAATTTAAATGGCTATGTCGCGTGTCCAATGGATGATTGAAAAATGTGGCGGGCGTCACCGGATCTTAATTGCACCCACCAACAAGCTAATGCTCTTGACTTCGTACGCGATGTAGATACTTTTTAAAAATCATACAAAAACGTAACATTTTTCCAACGTAACAAGTATCCTATATGTTAATCCAATTAATGAAATATCTGTGTGACAAATTTCATCCAAATCGGTTCAGCCGTTTCTGAGATTAGTGTGCACAAACGCCCAAATTTACAGAGAATAAATTACAAAAACTATTTTTTGACCTCGGTATCCACAACGTGTACAAAATGTTTTTTTTTTAATATTTAATAATTATACAAACACGATTTTATTATATGCGTAGATAAAACCTCGGGAACAATACTTTTTTTTATTGAAATGTATCCTAATAACTGTTTGTTATTAATTATATAAAATATATATACCTAGGTAAAACAGTTTTATAGACGATCCGATTACAAGACTTAGAATTTACAGTCCTAAACTTGGCGGTCCGATGGGCGGCAGTAACCACCCTCTTACAGAAGATCACTGTGAATTAAAAACATGTGTCATTTTACGATGGTTAATTATGGGATGCCAGAACCCTTACCTCTAGTAACTAGTTAGTAATCTGTACCTTTACCATGAATTTACAATAACCGCATTCGCTAGCGAGAGCGTGAACTATTTATATGAAACTGTCAACTGTCAATGTCAAATTGACAATTTTCCATATAAATATTTTACACTCTCGCTAGCGAGTGCGGTTATTGTAAATTCATGGTACAGGTACAGAGCCCCTAACCTTTCTTTATCTATCCATATCAAAATCGCGAGCGCACTTGCAAGTTCCATAGTAGGTACATATTAATTGTATTGAATAGTAATATCATTACCTATATTAATATTATTATTTGTAACTAATAGGCGACAGTAGCCACCAAGTGTGACGTCAGCCTGCTTGTCAAAATTTAAATTTAAAATAAGCTATAATCAAAAATTTGAAACTAACTCCAAACTTTCAATTGAGCCGTACACGTTATATCGGCTATAATATGTTGAGGAGGTGTCCCGCAGACCAGTCTGCAGCATCAGTACCTCTACCATGAGTTATAATGACCGCACTCGCTAGCGAGAGCGTAAAATATTTACTTATATAGAAAATTGTCAGTTTGACATTGACAGTTGACACTTTTTCATATAAATGTTTTACGCTCGCGTCATTGTAAACTCATGGTAAAGGTACTGGTGACTTGACCTGACTGCTTTGGACTTGACGGACCTGTTTTGGAAATCTCTAGAAAAATTAGACTTGACTTGACTTGACTGACTAGTCTCGGGATCTGCTATTTTTGATTTTAATTTCAATTTAGTCTTTTTTATTTAAAAAAGACTTACAAATTGCTATTTTTACTAATGACACTGGCAAAATCATCGGAGAAAATCTGATGGAGCCAAGACATTAAAAAAAGAAGAAAGAAAGAAGAAAGGTACTGGTCTATAGAAATACTATCGAACTAATAGTATACTTACCACATTTCACATCAACCCAACATGTGGAAGTTAGTGAAATCCCTTCGTCAACTAGGAAATGGGCTGACAGTCTTCAAAAGCCTGAACAGATCTTTATTATGAACTATTCTGATCATGTCAGCTTTTAAACAAAAAAAAAAGGAATCAAAATTGGCCCACAGCAGACACACAGGCACATAGACACACACACAGTCACAGTTCATACTTAAGTATCACCCCTCTTTTTCGTGGGGCGTCAGGGGTTAAATAAACAATCTATTCTTACTAATATTACAAGGTGATAAAATTTGTATTTTTATATGTTTGTAACGAATAAATTCAAAAACTACTGGGCCGATTTTAAAAATTCTGTCACCTATAGAAAGCTATATTATCAGCGAGTAACATAGGCTATATTTTATAAAGTTACGTGGGCGAAGTCGCGTGCAACAGCTAGTAATATTATAAAGAGAGAAAATTTGTATTAATGTATGTTTGTAACGAATAAACTCAAAAACTACTGGGCCGATTTTAAAAATTCTGTCACCTATAGAAAGCTATATTATCAGCGAGTAACATAGGCTATATTTTATAAAGTTACGTGGGCGAAGTCGCGTGCAACAGCTAGTAATATTATAAAGAGAGAAAATTTGTATTCATGTATATGTTTGTAACGAATAAACTCAAAAACTACTGGGCCGATTTTAAAAATTCTGTCACCTACAGAAAGCTATATTATCAGCGAGTAACACAGGCTATATTTTTTAAAGTTGCGTGGGCGAGGACGCGTGCAACAGCTAGTAATATTATAAAGAGAGAAAATTTGTATTCATGTATGTTTGTAACGAATAAACTCAAAAACTACTGGGCCGATTTTAAAAATTCTGTCACCTATAGAAAGCTATATTATCAGCGAGTAACATAGGCTATATTTTATAAAGTTACGTGGGCGAAGTCGCGTGCAACAGCTAGTAATATTATAAAGAGAGAAAATTTGTATTCATGTATATGTTTGTAACGAATAAACTCAAAAACTACTGGGCCGATTTTAAAAATTCTGTCACCTACAGAAAGCTATATTATCAGCGAGTAACATAGGCTATATTTTATAAAGTTACGTGGGCGAAGTCGCGTGCAACAGCTAGTAATATTATAAAGAGAGAAAATTTGTATTCATGTATATGTTTGTAACGAATAAACTCAAAAACTACTGGGCCGATTTTAAAAATTCTGTCACCTACAGAAAGCTATATTATCAGCGAGTAACACAGGCTATATTTTTTAAAGTTGCGTGGGCGAGGACGCGTGCAACAGCTAGTCTATTATAAGTATAAAGCATTCTATTTTAAATAAACAAAAACAAATAAAAAATTTTGTTCCCATATTTATAAGCAATACAATATCGGAGTTTATTAGACACATCTTATCATAATAATAATTAGTTTTATCGACGAATAAAGGTTAGGTATTCGCTCCCGGATATATCGTTTTTTTTTTGTTCGCACCTAATACTTAGTTGCGCACCTAATATTTTATTATTTAGAATTTTTAAAATTTATTTGTTGTTTTATGTACCAAATTGAATTATGTGTTCAGCTCTAATTGGCATGCACACTGGACCTAGATGTTGAGCGATAGGGTTAGAATGTTAAGCATGCTAGGCTGTTGCTGTTTTAAATAAATAAATAATAATCAATCATCAATCAATACTAATAATAAATCTGTAAGGGTCGGTCATGGAGTAAGTTACTTTGTTTTCAGAGATATCGTGTTTATAGGCTCTATACATGATACTGAAACTAAATTGACGATTTTTACAATTTTTTTCTGTATGTATGTATGTTCCTCCATAACTCTGAAACGAATTAACTGAGTTTCATGAAACTTGGTAGATAAACATTTGGACGTACGGGGCACGGGATAGGCTACTTAATATTTTTTAACGCGAACGATGTCGTGGGCACCAGCTAGTCCTTATATATAAAAATTGCGTGTCACGATGAACTCCCAAACTACTGAACCGATTTTGATAAAATTTCGTAACTATATGTAATTTGGTCCAACTTAAAAGACAGGATAGTTTATATCTCTTTTTTTTTTGCAAATTATATAATATTATTAACATTGCGCCATCTGTTGATACCTATTCAATCGAGCATTTATTTATCTGTGAGTTCCAAGAGATTCCAACAGATGGCGATGTAAGGTAATTTTATCAGCTGGATTGAGTAAAAAATTGCACCCGTGCGAAGCAGGGAGCGGGCCACTAGTCTAATATATAATCTCAGAAAAATTGGCACACGACTAGTTTATTAGCTTTTTAACTTGGAAGACTTTTTATCTTGGAAAACCTTTCGCCATACCCCTTCGCCGACGAGGGCAGTTGGCGAAGGGGTATATGGGACTCGCCCTGCGGTATATGGGACAACCCGTAAAATGTGATTTCCCCTCCTAAAGAAAAAAAAAGGTTGAAGAGCCTGTTGCATGAGTGGTTAAAGAGCTTGCCTTAACGCTCTGTTCTAGAGCTCCCTGGTTCGATTCCCAACAGGGTCAACATTGAAAATGAACTTTACAAAGTTGGCTCTCGTCTGGAATTGGAAAGTAGTGACAGGGCACACTGCCTTGCAGTAATTTGGGCAGTCCGTCGGGCGGCAGTAACCACCCCCTTACAGAACACCACCGTGAAATAACAGCACATGTGTTGTTGTGTTTCGGTGAGTGAGTAAGGGATGCCACAGCTCATTTCCTTATAGCTTTCCAATAATCTTAATAAAGTCAGAATTGCACTTGCAGTACCTACTTGGTTACAGTAGCCACCTACCATCAGGTGGACAATCTCCCTCCTGAGGTGTTTCCACCTAGCTACAATATGGGCTACTTCAAGAGAGGGGTAAACAAATTCTTAGGCGACTGTAACCACCTACCATCAAGTGAGCCGCCAGCCTGTCTGCCACCTTTATATTATAAAAAAAAATATCACTGTATGAGCCTAAAATATGTATTGTAAAAATATAGAAGCTTTAATATATAATCTTGTTTATTTACATTAAATTATACTTCCACTTAATTACACATCTATTAAGACAAATAAATAAGTTACGCAATAACATTTATTAATAATATTAATTGATGTAACTAATTAGATATTTTAATTACATATTTATTGACGGTTACTTATCATTGAAACGTTAAGGATCAGAAATTCACTGCGAAGGCGAACATTGATTGATTGTATGTAAATTAATTGTAATTTTCCATAAAATTTTAGAACAAAAAATTACAGGTAGCCAATAGGGTTTATCTAAAATTTTGTTAGGATAAAGAATAGAATAAATTTTATTTATAGCAAAGGACATAATTATAAAAGAATGCATATATAGAAACACACGAACGTCCCTCGCCACAAACCGGCTCCAACTCAGCATAATGTAGGTTCACATAGTTCTTACTTATGCAGTGCAATGGCCAATCCAATTGTAATAATTATATAACCTACAGGAGGACCTAGGACCCTGTCTTATAGCTAAAAACTATCCTGATCACGTCAGCTTTAAAAAAAAACGGATCAAATCCGTCCATTCGTTTGGAAGCTACGATAACACAGCTCACACACAGATAGACACGCAAGTCGAACTTATAACACCCCTCTTTTGGGCCGGGTGTCGTGTGTTAGTTAAAAAAAAAGAAGCCTATGCCCAATAGTGGGTCGCAATGGCACAAGCCGTAGGTATAGTCGGGGTACGAAAACTCGTCAGTTTTCAAATTCATTCCTCTTATAGCACTCTTATAGACCGGTCCTATTGGAAAATTATGGGAAAGTCCTATGTCCAGCAGTGGACATCCTACGTCTTATAGATTTTATTTCTTCTTCAATTTCTCATATTTCTGGATCAGTTAATCTTTAAATAAAACTCATAATTAACTGTTGTGTAGATAGGCGTTTTTTTTTTTTTTTTCACTTTTCAAATCTCAATACATAATCAATACTAATAATAAATCTGTAAGTGTAGGTATTGTATGTATGTATGTTCCTCCATAACTCTGAAACGAATTAACTGATTTTCATGAAACTTGGTAGATAAACATTTAGACGTACAGGACACAGGATAGGCTACTTTTTTCTTTTTCAACGCGCACGAAGTCGCGGGCGCCAGCTAGTTATAAATAAACATAACTTCTTATAAACACATCACACAACCTACATAGAACTAATAGCATAAAAACCCAGGTCACTTCAGAACTCCAACAGCGAAAGATAAGTTGAATCAAAGCCCTCCTGGCTAGGTTGTTGCTGCAATAAATTAATGTCAGATAATATGGCTACAATTAATTGCTCTTTGCCATTTTATAATGGATAAGTTTTTTTTTATTGCAGGTAACGTAACACACAATTATTGTATTACTGGAAACACAATAGAATGTCTCATTTTTAACCGACGCCCTTTGCAAAAACGGGGTGCTATAAAGACGTGAGTGTCTTTGGCATCGTAGCTCCCGAATGATGTTTTTTGATTATTTTTTTTTGTTTATTTGACTGACCCCTCACGGGATCCAGTCAGGGGATCCTGGTGGACTCACTCACGTGATTAAGATGATTCTTAGCTATCTGTAGTTGATGTTCATGAAGACTTGGCTTGGCGTCTTCATGAACATTGCTTTGGCACTTGGCTTGACTGTTTTGGAAACCTCAAAGAAAAATTATAGACGTGACTTGATTGACTAGTCTCGGGACCTGCTACCTTTTTGCCTTTTTTATTTTAAACTAGCGATCCGTTCCCGGCTTCGCATGGGTGCAATTTTTTTCTGCAAATTAAACGTAGAAACCTTCCTCGTTTAACGCTCTTCCCATTAATGAAAACAGTATAAAAATCCGTTCGGTAGTTTTTGAGAATCGCAAACATATAGACAGACAGACGCAGCGGGGGGACTTTGTTTTATAATATTAAAAAACGTAAATTTAATAATGTTGTCTTCGTGAGCGAATTGATTTTTGTTTAATTGTGCGTAACTTTGTCTTTTTCCTGTGTATATTAGTTCCACTGAGATAAGAGAACGCAGTTCGGCGAAATATGGGTATATTCTATCTCAAAACTTCGATGATGAATACTAAAGCTGTCTATCAAGCTGATAGTGATTATCGTTAGGCAGAAAAGATAAATGTTTCAACTTATTCGTGTACATAGACTTTTCGAGTTTAATGAGAATGATGCTTATGCATTAAGATAGCCTCACTCTACTTCCTTCGAAATAAATATAACAAATCACCCATCAGGTTCTGTAATTTCAAAAAATCTTATTAAATTATCTGAAAAAGTGAAGAAAGTTTTCATATATGCGAGAATTTTCTAGAAACTTCTGAAATTTTCGAGAAACTTATAGAATTTTCGAGAAACTTCTAGAATTTTCTAAAAACTTCTAGAATTTTCTATAAAATTTACATAAACAAAAAGTAGCCTATGTTACTCCTGACGACCCCCTCTTCATGTCTGCAAAGTTTCATCGAAATCGCTTCAGCCGTTTCTGAGATTACCCCGAACAGACAGACAGACAGACAGACAGACAACAATTCTAAAAAAAGTTATTTACGTTTTAACAGCATGCGAATGACTCTCAAAGCTTAGTTTGAGGCAGTTTTTCGCAAATCACAGACAGACACTCTGATTTTATTTATATAGATTAATAGAAACGGATTTTTTTTCGCTAACATTCTAGAAAATTCTAGATGTTTATAGAAAATTCTAGAAGTTTCTCGAAAATTTCAGAAATTTCTAGAAAATTCCAGAAGTTTCTAGGAAATTCTCGCATATATGAAAACTTTCTTCACTTTTTCAGATAATTTAATAAGATTTTTTGAAATTTCAGAACCTGATGGGTGATTTGTTAAATTTATTTCAAAGGAAGTAGAGTGAGGCTATCTTAATGCATAAGCATCATTCTCATTAAACTCGAAAAGTCTATGTACACGAATGCACCCGGGCGAAGCCGGGAACGAGTCGCTAGTCTAAAATAAACGTAGCCTAAGTTACTCCTTATTACATCAGCTACCTGCCAATAAAAGTCCCGTCAAAATCGGTCCAGCTATTTCAGAGATTAGCCGGAACAAACAGACAGACAGACAAAAATTGTAAAAAATATCATTTTGGTGTATGTACTGCAATTTACATAAACAAAAAGTAGCCTATGTTACTCCTGACGACCCCCTCTTCATGTCTGCAAAGTTTCATCGAAATCGCTTCAGCCGTTTCTGAGATTACCCCGAACAGACAGACAGACAGACAGACAGACAGACAGACAGACAGACAGACAGACAGACAGACAGACAGACAGACAGACAGACAGACAGACAGACAACAATTCTAAAAAAAGTTATTTACGTTTTAACAGCATGCGAATGACTCTCTAAGCTTAGTTTGAGGCAGTTTTTCGCAAATCACAGACAGACACTCTGATTTTATTTATATAGATTGCTTTTTTTACAAATGACACTGGCAAAATTATTGGAGAAGGTCTGATGTATCATGATGTCTGATAATCTGATGTACATTAAAAGAGAAGAAGAAAATCTGTTCAGACAGATAAATAATTGACGAAGGTATTTCACTAACTTTCACAGGTTAGGTTGATGTGAAATTTGGTATAGGTGTTACTTCAGTGTTATTTTCATGACATGGTAACCTTAAACTGATGCCTGCCTGCCACTACTATAGTCTGTAGTGCCCTAACACTACTTAAAAATGATGATTGCGTCCTGGAATTTCTCCTGACACTAAATCGGGCGCTTCTAGGGAGTTGTATCTTTGTTTTGGGGTTAATAAAATGTGCAAGATACGGGTGTTGTAGCCTTAAAAGAGTGCACCGCTGCACAATGTCACGATGCCAATTAAAATATTGTTTGCACGTCTGGTAAACAAAATATAAATAGATTCGATTCGCACTTCGTGCCAGAGATTTGCGCTCTCTGACCTCGCCTTAAGCTTTTATAACTTTTAGTCCTTATGCCAGAAATAGCAATAAGGTTTGGGGCATATTTTTTATGTTATACTTGTTAAGAAGAGAAGAAAAGAAAGAAGAAATACATAAACAAGACTGACACAAACAAAGAAGTGACAAAAATATGAAAAAAAAACGTCCAGTTAAACATTTATTAATTTTTTCATTTTTATTTTAGATGATCCCTCGGAAACAGTACTTTTCATCGTACCCTATAACATTTTCTGTATCTTTGTTCTTTTCTGTTAACATCTTAACAAACTATTGACGAATATAAGCTTTTTATTTTGAACCCAGAATTACATACTAATTCGGCGCTAGATGGCGCTTATTTCATACAAGCAATCGGCACTGAGGGTGTCGACTTCAATGTTTTTAACCCAACGCGTCTAAACATGTTTACACTTCAAAAATAACTAATAATTATCGTAATCATTATTACTATAGTATTTTTATTACTAGCTGGTGCCGGCGACTTCGCGCTGAAAACTACTAGTATAGTAGTAGAAAATGTAACCACTATACAATTGAGTACAAATTTACTAAGTTTGCTTTAAGAAATGTGGCGCTATTTCTATGAGCCACTCTTTCTTAATGATCATCACATTCCTCATATAAGTGGTGACTGTAGCACCTTGAACATTGACAAATAAGCATATACACGCTAAGCGTCACTGAGCGTCACTGAGCGCACTGAGCGTCACGCTTATGCGAGTTCAGTGCTTTTCCCATCCCAAAATTACCCAACCTTCACTGAGCGTGTGGCTCACTGGGCGTGCGGCTCACTGAGCGTGCTGAGCGTGCTGAGCGTGCGGCTCACTGAGCGTGCCCAACCCGCCTAAAAAGTTATTCACCACTATATTTTATTTATTATTAGCTTATGCGGGCGACTCCGTCCACTTTATATAGCACAGTAGGACGTACAAAAAAACACTGCTGTAATGAAAATGAAACTACACAATACACTTGAATAGAAATTTATTAAGTTTGCTTATAGAAATGTGGCGCAATTTCTAAGAGCCACTCCTTCTTAATGACCATCACGTCCCTCATGTGAGTGGCGTCCGTCGCACTTTGGACGCTGGCGAACAGAAGCCACTGCGGCTGCTGAGTGCGATACACACAGCTGTCGGGGCTGACGAGCAAGGTGGCCCCTCGGGTGCCGCGGTACGTCCCGTCCGTGTGTAGTCTGGCCGCTTGAGGGAACAAACCCTCCACCACACACTTCATTACGCGAACGCATTTATCTACAAATACAAATGATCATTGTCAAGTCAAAAACGTACTAGCCGATGTCCGCGACTTCGTCCGCGCTAACACGAACATACCCGATCCCAAATCTGGTCCATCGAAGACTTTGTCCACCATTTTGAATTTGTCTTTGATCAATTTTTCCAAACTTCTTCTTATTTCACACGCCTGCAAAAATATACAATATTATTTACTTTATGGGTGGCCCGTCTGGCGGCAGTAACCACCCGTTTACAGATGACCTTAAAAATAAATTCAGCTCCTTGGTTAATTCGGTAAGGCCAAATATAAGGTGGATTATAAAAGGCCAAATATAAAAAACATAATGAAAGATACTTAAGTTCGTCGTCATTGTAAAGACGAATGGATTTTTTTATGTAAGGGTTCGTCCACTTTATGCAAAAACGTTACAAGAGTCGTCACATGGTCGTTACACTCGAGCGTCACACGACGTTTCACAGCAAAAACTCTTGCAAAAACTCACTGAGTGAGTAAAGTGGAAAAATTACTTCTAAACTAACCTTCTCCATGACTCTGTGGTTCACATACATCTTGTTGCACCAGTGTTTGCACGCTCTGCTCGCCTTTTTCTCGTCCTTGTGAGATGACTTTATTTTATTGTATGCGTCGAACACGTTCAGGTACATTATTATATCTCCTTCCGCCACCTAAGGAAAGTCACGACATTTAAATAATTAATTAACACTTGAAGAGGCGAGAGGCTTAATGACGCAAGAATATTGAAGAGACAAGAGGTTTAAAGGGGCAAGAGGCATAAAGAGGCAAGAATCTTTAAGAGGCGAGCACCTTAAAGAGGCAAAAATCTTGAAGAGGCGAGAGGCTTAAAGAGGCAAGAATCTTTAAGAGGCGAGCACCTTAAAGAGGCAAGAGGCTTAAAGAGGCAAGGAGGCGAGAAGCTTAAAGAGGCAAGGAGGCGAGAAACTTAAAGAGGCAAGAGGCTTAAAGAGGCAAGAGGCTTAAAGAGGCGAGAATCTTGAAGAGGCGAGAAACTTAAAGAGGCAAGAGGCTTAAAGAGACAAGGAGGTGAGAAGCTTAAAGAGGCAAGAGGCTTAAAGAGGCAAGGAGGCGAGAAACTTAAAGAGGCAAGAGGCTTAAAGAGGCAAGGAGGCGAGAAACTTAAAGAGGCAAGAGATCTAAAGAGGCAAAATGCTTCAACAGGCTTATAGTTCTGATAGTGTGAACAACATCCTTAATATGATTTTTTTCTTACCTCAAAATTGTTTCTTCGCGAAATTTTGGCCGCTATGTTTTCCTTTCCGCTTGTCGATTTGACGAACGCACTGTCCACTTGCAACATGGACACGATAGACAAAGCCTCCTCCATGCACCCGTACTCTCCTGTGGGTGTCAATTCATGTCCAGGATATAGAGCAATCCTCACACGTTTGGTCTAGTGGCTAGCAACCCTGGCTGTTAACCAAACGGTAGCGGGTTCTAATCCCGCTAGGGGCAAATGTTTTTGTGTTAACATTTTACCTTTGTGCCTGAGTCATGGATGTTTTTTATTTATTATATGTATGTATTTACAAAAAAAAAGTAAGTTAGTGTGGAATTGTGAAGATATTTATTTTATTTATTTATTTTTCGCTATTTCATAAACTTAACACTTTGTGATATCCAATCCCAATGAATTTATGAATTCGACAGACAGGCTGACGGTCCACTTGATGGTAAGTGGCTACCGTCGCCTGTAGCACAAGCAAAGCGGCAGCTGCTGCAAGTGAGCTGGCGACCATAGAAGGATCATTAGGGGTTCTGGCATCCCTTACTCGCTTACTGAAACACAAAAGCACAAGTGCGCTTTTATATCACGGTGGTATATTCTGTAAGAGTGTGGTTACTGCCGCCAGACGGGCTGCCCAGATACTTTGAAAAGTTACATTTCCAAAGTTGACTCCGTCTGGAATCGAACTCGGGGCCCCTGAAATGTTATGATGACACAGACAGACACATTGATACACAGATACACATTAACTCACCACTGACGCATAGAATTTTAGCGCACATCGGCTTCAGAGGAAGTTCCGCCATTTTGACTCCAAAATCGTCAGTCAAATTGCCACTCTTGTCTATGGCCTTCAGGGCATACAACATTTCTAGACCGGAGAGAAGAGACTTGGCCGGTGGTGGGGTAGGAAAAGTAAATCTGAAATCGGCCCGTTATTTATTGAAAAAAAATCACGTTATTTGATTTATCTCTACGAATATTTTATAGAGAGAGGAAAAATAAATAAAGTAGAGAAACTAGTGGACCTATTATATCATAAAAATTCTCTTCGTACAGCTTCGTTAAATACAAAATTTATGAGAAAAATTATTTTTCTCAAACATGCTCGGAAATGTAGGCATTCTTGTACTAAAAACAAGCCGCGAAGTTTGTAATTCTTGGCTCATGCATTTCTTTCTCGGCCTAGGTCAAGAATGTTGTATGAAAATTCATTACTGACCGCTGCTCAGCCCGATGAAATCTAGTAGGCCGCGGCGAGCGCACGGTCATTTGATTACTGGGCTGTATGGCACTGTTTTCTTTGCACTAATTGATTACTGGCCAGTGGCCGCTGCTCAGCCCGATGAAATCTAGTAGGCCGCGGCGAGCGCATGCTCATTTGATGACTGGGCTGTATGGCGCTGTTTTCTTTGCACTCATTAAAATAAAAAAAGTGGGAAAGCAGACTTTTTTTCAGTACCTACCTAAATTAATTTTTTAATAATTTTTTCATATTATACTTTTTTTTTGTATCACGTGTTTGATTATTTCCTCACATTTATTAAGAAAAGCACTATACCAGCCTCGACCGGAATGAGGATTGCCGGACTCTGCAGTAATGTACTATTATTGTTTTTTATTGTCAATCAGATGTTTTCATAGTTATTCTGGTATTAAAATCAACAAATCAAAAATCATAAAAATCGTCCAGCCGCTTTCGAGTTACAAAGGTTTTTCGACCAAAACTCAAAAACATGTTTCGACCAATATTCACAGAAATATTCAATCAAAATTCAAAAAGGTTTTTCCACCAATATTCACAGAAATATTCGACCAAAATTCAAAAAGGTTTTGCAACCAAAATTCATCCAGGTTTTTCCACCAATATTCACAGAAATATTCAATCAAAATTCACAAAGGTTTTTCGACCAAAATTCACACAGGTTTTTCCACCAATATTCACAGAAATATTCGACCAAAATTCAAAAAGGTTTTGCAACCAAAATTCATCCAGGTTTTTCCACCAATATTCACAGAAATATTCAATCAAAATTCACAAAGGTTTTTCGACCAAAATTCACACAGGTTTTTCCACCAATATTCACAGAAATATTCGACCAAAATTCAAAAAGGTTTTTCGACCAAAATTCACACAGGATTTTCCACCAGTATGAAATATTCAATCAAAATTCACAAAGGTTTTTCGACCAAAATTCACACAGGTTTTTCCACCAATATTCACAGAAATATTCAATCAAAATTCACAAAGGTTTTTCGATCAAAATTCACACAGGTTTTTCCACCAATATTCACAGAAATATTCAATCAAAATTCACAAAGGTTTTTCGACCAAAATTCACACAGGTTTTTCCACCAATATTCACAGAAATATTCGACCAAAATTCAAAAAGGTTTTTCGACCAAAATTCACACAGGATTTTCTACCAGTATTCACAGAAATATTCAATCAAAATTCACAAAGGTTTTTCGACCAATATTCACAGAAATATTCAATCAAAATTCACAAAGGTTTTTCGACCAATATTCACAGAAATATTCAATCAAAATTCACAAAGGTTCTCGACCAAAATTCACAAAGAATTTCGACCAAATTTCACGAAGGTTTTTCGAGCAAAACACAAAGATTTTTCGACCAAAAGTCAAAGGTTTATCGACCGAAGTTAACAAAGATTTTCAAATTGGCAAATTATGAAGGAAGCCCATTTCTATCAGTGGATGTCCTATGACTTAGATGACGAATACCAGCCAACGGATGGCGCTCACCTTAACAGATTGTGTATCCCAAGCGCCTTAAGCTGCAGCAGAACAGACGAGAGATCTGTCCGACATATCTCCGGGGGAATTCTCGGTGGCAATTTCTCGTATTCGCTTTCTGTATATAATCTGAAAATTAAAAAATAATAATTCTTATTTATTCAACAGAGTCTTGGAAAATAAACACAGAAATTTCTGAAATTTCTGAAAATAAACACAGAATTCATACACAGTACAAAACAGTATAATACCACGATTAATCCATATTTAAAATATTATAAATGTGAAAATAACTCTGTCTGTCTGTTACATTTTCACACCTTAACTACTCAACCGATCATAGTGAAATTTTGCATACACGTTTTTAGGGATTGGGTGCTTTTCATCCAGAAAAAGAGGACTGCTCCCGAGGGATAATTTTCATGCAATTGGACATATTCACTAGTAAATATTTTAATAAGGCACATTATACACAGCGCCATCTAGTTCCATATTAAGCAACTAATGCTTGTATTATGGATACATATATTACTTTTTTTTGTAAATACATACATATTATAAATAAAAAACATCCATGACTCGGGTAAAAAGGTAAAACGTTAACAAATAAACATTTACCCCTAGCGGGATTCGAACCCGCGACCGTTTGGTTAACAGCTAGGGTTGCTAGCCACTAGACCAAACGTGTCGTCATTGGAAACTTATATATTAGAAAATTGGCACCAACTAAATCGTAAAAAGACCTAAAAGGTATTGTGACACGGCTCTGTCTTTAGTTGTTATTCAATCTGAGGACGTTTTACCTGTAGCACTTTCCGCGGGCGGTTCGTCCCGCTCGTCCCGCCCTTTGTGTGGCGTTGTCCTTGCAGATTGGAGTCACGCACAAACTCTCGACCCCCAAACAAGGGTCGAAAAATGGCATCTTATGAAAACCGCAATCTATTACTGGAAAACACGATATCGGATTTATTGGAGTATATATACCCTTAAAGAATCGATTTGCATATATATATATATGTATATAAGCCCGTGGTATAAAAGTTTATGGGAGTAAAATCAAAATTGTTACACGAATGCGTTTACAAGGATAAGGGATAAGGATAAGGATTGAGGATAATGGATAGGTGGACGTTCAATTATTATTTAACGCAATTTGGAATTGAGGATAAGGGATAGGGGGACGTTCAATTATTACCTAACGCAATTTGGGATTGAGGATAAGGGATAGGGGGACGTTCAATTATTACCTAACGCAATTTGGGATTGAGGATAAGGGATAGGGGGACGTTCAATTATTATTTAACGCAATTTGGGATTGAGGATAAGGGATAGGGGGACGTTCAATTATTACCTAACGCAATTTGGGATTGAGGATAAGGGATAGGGGGACGTTCAATTATTACCTAACGCAATTTGGGATTGAGGATAAGGGATAGGGGGACGTTCAATTATTACCTAACGCAATTTGGGATTGAGGATAAGGGATAGGGGGACGTTCAATTATTACCTAACGCAATTTGGGATTGAGGATAAGGGATAGGGGGACGTTCAATTATTACCTAACGCAATTTGGGATTGAGGATAAGGGATAGGGGGACGTTCAATTATTACCTAACGCAATTTGGGATTAAGGATAAAGCATAGGCAAGAATGGGGAAAATGGGCTCCCATTTCCTAGTTGTTTCTAGGCGATGGTAACTCACCATCAAGTGGACATTCAAACCCTTTAACCGCATTATACAAGTAGAGGGATTTGTCAAATATACAGGTTGATTCAAAAATCGTGGATACGGGGCTCTGGCGAAATGTACACGAAAATAATTGTCGGATAAATCCGACACTGGCGGTTCGAATTTCACGCTCACTCACCATAAACAACTCCGGGTATTGTGACGCTGGTTTCCGCTATGTTTGTCGCCAGTATCACTTTCCTGACATTCCTGTCGGCCATTTGAAACACTTTGATCTGTCTGTAGTGCGGCAGACTACCGTACATTGGCAACACCGACATGGCGGCGGCCGCCACACCGCTAGGGAACTGCTTTCTGTGTGCGTTTTTTATGTTGTTTTGCTCAGCGTAAACTTGCAACGTATCTAAGGCCGACATTATCTCTTCCTGCGAAATAAATATTTATTTCTTTTATTTATTTTACACAAAAAAAAAACCTATAAAACATTTGCACTCCGGGAAACTTGAATTTTTTTGAATCGTCAGAAAAGTACATATGCTTATAAACAGAGGTGTCGGTTACGGTAACAGTGTCGCGAGTTCAATGAATTTTTCCATCTTAAAAAAAAATGCCAAAAAAAATGTATCTATGTACGTACATACACAATATACGTACATATTCATATATAGAGGTGTCGGTTACGGTAACAGTGAGTGTCGCGGTTTTTTCCCCATCTCAAAAATTGATCTTTTTTAAAATTAATAAATTAATGCGCCATCTCTGTTCGCAATCTAAAAATACACAGAGGTGTCGGTTACACGGTTACGTTACGGTAACAGTGTCGCGAGTTCAAAGGTTTTTTCCCCATATCAAAAATTGATCTTTTTTTAAAATTAATAAATTAATGCGCCATCTCTGTTCGCAATCTAAAAATACACAGAGGTGTCGGTTACACGGTTACGTTACGGTAACAGTGTCGCGAGTTCAAAGGTTTTTTCCCCATATCAAAAATTGATCTTTTTTTAAAATTAATAAATTAATGCGCCATCTCTGTTCGCAATCTAAAAATACACAGAGGTGTCGGTTACACGGTTACGTTACGGTAACAGTGTCGCGAGTTCAATGGTTTTTTCCCCATCTCAAAAATTGATCTTTTTTTAAAATTAATAAATTAATGCGCCATCTCTGTTCGCAATCTAAAAATACACAGAGGTGTCGGTTACACGGTTACGTTACGGTAACAGGTCGCGAGTTCGATGGGGTTTTTTTTTCATCTCAAAAATGCCCAACGCGCCTAAAGAAGTTTTCACTTCAGAAATACAACTAGGCTAGGCTTAGTAACCCTAGCTGTTAACCAAACGGTCGCGGGTTCTAATCCCGCTGGGGGCGATGGCGCTGTTTGGAATGTGTGAAGATATTTACTATTATTTATTAATACACTATAAAGCCGAAATACCACTCACGTACCCAACTAATGACTCACTCATCGATTTGTTCTCCTAGAAGGAGCGGTCGGGGGTTTCCCCGTTGTATGTGGTCGTATAGGGGATTCCCCGGTGACCTCCAGAAAAATCTCATATCCTCGGTAAACCGTTCTGGTAAAAAGTTGGTGACGGGATCTGGGAAAGTATTAGTCGCAGAGGGACGGGGTTTGCGGAATGTCATAGAGGGTCATCGGTAGTCACCAGGGAAAGTGTCATCCCCATCCCGTTCATACATTTTTTTTAAACTCCATACAACTTTTTTGGACTTTTCAAAGTGGACTACCTCCTCAACCGCCGGAGATAGGTTGGCGGCGTCTTTGGGGGATAACGGTTTCTCCCCGAGGCCCATCGGCCGGGACGGTCTACTTCCCCCCACCTCCCCCCCTTCGCACCCCCTTCATACAAAAAGTGGCAATTTCTTTGAAGGATGGAAATATCTCCGAAACCATCGAGGATGGGAAGTCGGTCTCAATGGCGCGTTTCCGTCCCTCGGTGGGATGCCTCTCAGGGGCTATCCCGATTTTCGGGATTTCCATCCCTTCATCCCGCCATCATACAAATTTATGGTTTTTCGGAAAAGCGATTTATTTCACCCACAAGGAGATTTTCTGGAGCAGTATATCTCATCCCGTCGTATGGAGGGTGGCGTAGCGCGTCCCGGGAAATTCTTCAGTGCTCGGTCCACCGACCTGGTACAAAGATGGCGACTGGTACTCGGAAAGTAAGAGGGATGGAAGGGTGGCGTTTGCGGAATGTCATAGAGGGTCATCGGTAGTCACCAGGGAAAATGTCATCCCCATCCCGTTCATACATTTTTTTTACACTCCATACAACTTTTTGGATTTTTCAAAGTGGAACATCTCCGAAACCGCCGGAGATAGCTGGGCGGCGTCTTAGGGGGATGATAACCTATAGTGGTGGTCCAACTTCTCGGATAAACTTTATCCCCCCATCCCGCCCCCTTCATCCCGTCTCCATACAAAAGTGGCATTTTCGGCGAAAGGGATGGGAATATCTCCAAAACCATCGAGGATGGGAAGTCGGTCTCCATAGCGCGTTTCCATCCCTCGGTGCGATCGTTCTTAAGGGCCATCCCGATTTTCGGGATTTCCATCCCTTCATCCCGTCTCCATACAAATTTATGGATTTTCGGAAAAGCGATTTATTTCAACCGGAAGGAGATTTTCTGGAGCGGTATATCTCATCCCATCGTATGGAGGGTGGCGTAGCGCGTCCCGGGAAATTCTTCAGTGCTCGGTCCACCGACCTGGTACAAAGATGGCGACTGGTACTCGGAAAGTAAGAGGGATGGAAGGGTGGCGTTTGCGGAATGTCATAGAGGGTCATCGGTAGTCACCAGGGAGAGAGTCATCCCCATCCCGTTCATACATTTTTTTTACACTCCATACAACCTGTACGGACTTTACGATCCCCGTAGCTCCTCAACGGTGGCAGCTGCCCGTGCGGTCTCTTTGGGGGATAGGGGTTTCTCCCCGAGGACCATCGGCCGAGACGGTCTACTTCCCCTCACCTCCCCCCCTTCGCCCCCCCTCCATACAAAAGTGGCATTTCTTTTCGGAAGGATAGGAAATATCTCCAAAACCATCGCGGATGGGTGGGTGGACACTTTGGCGGATAACCGTCACCCCGCGAGATCCACCCTCCGGGACCGTCACCTTCCCCCCACCTCACCCCCTTCACCCCCTTTCATACAAAATCACACCTCTTGCACATTTAGAGGAGGGCGGTCGACCCGCCGCGAAGGGCCTCGAGGCCGGGGGGGCGAATGACGAGGAGGGGGGGGGGTAGGGGGGGATAGGGGAGCGCGCAGCGCGACCCGCCCCCCCTGCCCTCCTCCGAGGAATTCGCCCCCCCGGACTCGAGGGCCGCAGCGGCGGCAACTGTGGCCGGAGAGCCGCGAAAGTCCGTCCCCTTCGTCCATTTAGACACAGCCGAGACCCAATGACCCCGATCCTCCTCATCCCATCCGTCCATCCCGGTACTAACTCGGAAACGGTTCGACCGATACCCCCCGTGTTTGGGCTCATTCGATCGGGCTCGTCGCGGGTAGTCCATGGGGTCGGACCGAATTTTGGCATTGCGCACTGGCCCTCCCCCTCCCTCCTACACTCCATACAAAATCACAACTGAAAGGAATTTTTGCACCGACATAAGAGACGGCAGTCGACCCGTCGCGGTGCGACGGCAAGGGCCTACCGGGGCACCATAAAAGTGAGATTTTTGTCCCCCCCCACAGACCCTCTCCATCGTAACTCGGAAACGGGGCGTCACAGCCGGGTCGTGTTTGGGCTCATCGCAGATGTCTCGCCGAGATAAAAAATTTGACGCCCCCCTCGGAACCCCCCGGCCGTAACTCGAAAACGGCGCGTCACAGCCGGGTCGTGTTTGGGTTCATAGGGGACGTCTCGACGAGATAAAAAATTTGACGCCCCCCTCGGACCCCCCCGGCCGAAACTCGGAAACGGCGTAACGCAGCCGGGTCGTGTTTGGGGTCATTGGAGACGTCTCCCCGAGATAATAAAATTGAAACCCCCTCCAACCCCCTCAGTCGTAACTCGGAAACGACGCGACGTAGTGGGGTCGTGTTTGGGGTCATCGGAGACGTCTCCCCGAGATAAAAAATTTGACGCCCCCCTCCAACCCCCCCGGCCGTAACTCGGAAACGACGCGACGCAGCCGGGTCGTGTTTGGGCTTATCGGAGACGTCTCGACAAGATAAAAATATTGACGCCCCCCTCGGACCCCCCGGCCGAAACTCGGAAACGACGCCACGAAGTGAAGTCGTGTTTGGGGTCATTGGAGACGTCTCCTCGAGATAAAAAAATTGAACCCCCCTCGGACTTCGGACCACCCCCGGCCGTAACTCGAAAACGGCGCAACGCAGACAGGTCGTGTTTGGGCTCATCGGAGACGTCTCGGAAAGACATTTTTTTTTAAAGTAGACCAATTTTCAAAATTTGACAATTCCAGTCTACTCAGTAGACCATGGTCAACGGTTTCAAGTAGACCGCCCATGTTAGGTATTATTTGAAAGGTCTCAATGAGGGTAATCTATCAACACCATCCTCCCAGCCCCCCTCCACTTCCTCCTTTCTTACCACCCCCTTTAATTAAAATTATACAATCAATAATAATTAATGACGATTTACAAAACAAAGACCCAAAACCAAACCAAAACAATTAGACATGGCAAAAAGACAACAAAAAACGAAACACAAAAACCCCCCCGCGGGCTGCAAGCCCGCGGCATCGAGCAACCTACTAGTTAACAAATATAAAGCCGAACTACCGCTGACCGTTAAACTATAAAGTTCTCCGGGAAGGAGTGGCGGGGGGATTTAACCTCGGGGCTCGTCGTGAAGAGGAAGAAAAGTTGTCGAGAAATTAAATCGAAGACCTCGGTACACCGACCTGGTAAAAAGTTGGCGACGGGATCTCGGAAAGTATGAGGGATAGAAGGGTGGCGTTTGCGGAAAGTCATAAGGGGTGATCGGCAGTTACCACAGAACGAGTCATCCCCATCCCGTTCATACATTTTTTTTAAACTCCATACAACTTTTTTGAAATTTTCAAAGTGGCACATCTCCAAAACCACCGGAGATAGCGGGGCGGCGTCTTCGGCGGATGACCATCTATCGTGGTGGTCCAACTTCTGGGATAAACTTTATCCCCCCATCCCGCCCCCTTCATCCCGCCTCCATACAAAATTGGCATTTTCGGCAAAAGGGATAAGAATATCTCCATAACCATCGGGGACAGGTGGGTGGTCGCAATGGCGCGTTTCCATCCCTCGGCGGGATGCTTTCAGGGGGCTATCCCGTTTTTCGAGATTTCCATCCCTTCATCCCGCCTCCATACAAATTTTTATTTTGTCGGAGAAGCTACCTTTTCACTAAAACGGGGCAACGCGGGGCGGTCTATCCTGTCCCGGCGGATAGAGAGTGACGTTCCGAGCTCCAGGCACTTTTGCCACCCTCGGTCTACCGACCCGGTACAAAGTCGGCGAGGGGTCCTCGGAGACTACGAGGGATAGAAGGATGGCGTTTGCGGAATGTCATAGGGGGTCATCGGTAGTTACCACAAAAAGAGTTATCCCCATCCCGTTCATACATTTTTTTAAACTCCATACAACTTTTTTGAAATATTCCAAAGGGGTTATCTCCGAAACCACCGGAGATAGTGGGGTGGCGTCTTTGGAGGATGATCACCTCTCGTGATGTTCCAAGTGCCGGGATAGGTTTCCTCCCCCCATCCCGCCCCCTTTATCCCGCCTCCATACAAAAGTGGCATTTTCACCGAAAGGGATAGGAATTCTCCAAAACCATCCGGGATAGGTGGGTGGTCGCAACGGCGCGTTTCCATACTTCGGCGGGATGCTTTCAGGGAGCTATTCCGTTTTTCGGGATTTCTATCCCTTCATCCCGCCTCCATACAAATTTTTATTTTTTCGGAAAAGCAACCTTTTCACCTGGAAAGGGGCAACGCGAGGCGGTCTATCCTGTCCCGTCGGATAGGGAGTGACGTTCCGAGATCCAGGCACTTTTGCCACCCTCGGTCCACCGACCTGGTAAAAAGTGGATGAGAGGTCCTCGAAGACTACGAGGGATAGAGGGATGGCGTTTGCGGAATGTCATAGGGGGTCATCGGCGGTTACCAAATCGAGACCTATCCCCATCCCGTTCATACATTTTTTTTAAACTCCATACAACTTTTTTCGAAATTTTCAAAGTGGGATATCTCGGAAACCACCGGGGATGGAGGGTCGGTTTCTTCGGGAGCGATCGACTATCATCCTGGTCCAACTTCCAGGATAAACTTCATCCCCCTATCCCGCTCCGTCTATCCCGGCTCCATACAAGGATGTGATTTTCGGCGACAGGGATGGGAATATCGTCAAAACCGTCGGGGACAGGGACGTGGTCGCTACGGCGAATTTTCATCCCTAGGTGGGATGCTTCCAAGGGGCCATCCCGATCTCGGTCCACTTACCTGGTACAAAGTTGGTGAGAGGTCCTCGGAGACTATGAACGATAGAGGGATGGCGTTTGCGGAATGTCATAGGGGGTCATCGGCGGTTACCAAATCGAGACCCATCCCCATCCCGTTCATACATTTTTTTTAAACTCCATACAACTTTTTGGATTTTTCGAAGTGGGATACCTCCAAAACCACAGGGGATAGAGGGGCGGAGTCTTCGGGGGATAGGCATCGTTCCTCGAGGTCCAACTTCTCGGATAAACTTTATCCTCCCATCCCGCCCCCTTCATCCCGTCTCCATACAAAAGTGGCATTTTCAGCGAAAGGGATGGGAATATCTCCAAAACTTTGCGGGATAGGCGGTCGGTCGCCATGGCGCGTTTTCATCCCTCGATGGGATGCCTCTTAAGGGCCATCCCGATTTTCGGGTATCCCATCCCTTCATCCCGTCTCCATACAAAAGTGGCATTTTCGGCGAAAGGGATGGGAATATATCCAAAACCATCGGGGATAGGTGGTCGGTGGCCATGGCGCATTTCAATCCTTCGGTAGGATACTTCTTGAGGACCATCCCGATTTTCGGGATTTCTATCCCTTCATCCCGTTTCCATACAAATTTTAATTTTTCGGAAAAGCGATTTATTTCACCAGGAAGAGGGCAGTGTCGGGTAGTCATCGTATAGAGGGTGGCGTAGCGCACCGAAAGACATTCCTCGGTCCTCGGTCCACCGACCTGGTACAAAGTTGGTGAGAGGTCCTCGGAAACTACGAGGGATAGAGGGATGGCGTTTGCGGATTGTCATAGATGGTCATCGGCGGTTACCAAATCGAGACCTATCCCCATCCCGTTCATACATTTTTTTTAAACTCCATACAACTTTATGGATTTTTCGAAGTGGGATATCTCCGAAACCACAGGGGATAGAGGGGCGGAGTCTTCGGGGGATAGGCATCGTTCCTCGAGGTCCAACTTCTCGGATAAACTTTATCCTCCCATCCCGCCCCCTTCATCCCGTCTCCATACAAAAGTGGCATTTTCAGCGAAAGGGATGGGAATATCTCCAAAACTTTGCGGGATAGGCGGTCGGTCGCCATGGCGCGTTTTCATCCCTCGATGGGATGCCTCTTAAGGGCCATCCCGATTTTCGGGTATCCCATCCCTTCATCCCGTCTCCATACAAAAGTGGCATTTTCGGCGAAAGGGATGGGAATATATCCAAAACCATCGGGGATAGGTGGTCGGTGGCCATGGCGCATTTCAATCCTTCGGTAGGATACTTCTTGAGGACCATCCCGATTTTCGGGATTTCTATCCCTTCATCCCGTTTCCATACAAATTTTAATTTTTCGGAAAAGCGATTTATTTCACCAGGAAGAGGGCAGTGTCGGGTAGTCATCGTATAGAGGGTGGCGTAGCGCACCGAAAGACATTCCTCGGTCCTCGGTCCACCGACCTGGTACAAAGTTGGTGAGAGGTCCTCGGAAACTACGAGGGATAGAGGGATGGCGTTTGCGGATTGTCATAGATGGTCATCGGCGGTTACCAAATCGAGACCTATCCCCATCCCGTTCATACATTTTTTTTAAACTCCATACAACTTTATGGATTTTTCGAAGTGGGATATCTCCGAAACCACAGGGGGTAGAGGGATGGTGTCTTCGGGGGATAGGCATCGTTCCTCGAGGTCCAACTGCTCGGATAAACTTTATCCTCCCATCCCGCCCTCTTCATCCCGTCTCCATACAAAAGTGGCATTTTAGGCGAAAAGGATGGGAATATCTCCAAAACTTTGCAGGATAGGCGGTCGGTCGCCATGGCGCGTTTTCATCCCCCGATGGGATGCCTCTTATGGGCCATCCCGATTTTCGCATATCCCATCCCTTCATCTCGCCTCCATACAAAAGTGGCATTTTCGGCAAAAGGGATGGGAATATATCTAAAACCATCGGGGATAGGTGGTCGGTGGCCATGGCGCGTTTCAATCCTTCGGTGGGATACCTCTTAAGGACCATCCCGATTTTCGGAATTTCTATCCCTTCATCCCGTTTCCATACAAATTTTAATTTTTCGCAAAAGCGATTTATTTCACCAGGATGGGGCAGTGTCGGGTAGTCATCGTATAGAGGGCGGCGTAGCGCACCAAAAGAAATTCCTCGGTCCTCCGTCCACCGACCTGGTACAAGGATGGTGAGAGGTCCTCGGTAACTACGAGGGATAGAAGGGTAGCGTTTGCGGAATGTCATAGAGGGTCATCGGTAGTTACCACCGGATCACTCATCCCCATCCCGCTCATACATTTTTTTTAAACTCCATACAACTTCATACAAAATCACACCTCGATGGCGATTTTGCACATTTAGAGGAGGACGGTCGACCCGCCGCTAAGGGTCTCGAGGCCGGGGGGGCGAACGACGAGGAGGGGGGACAGGGGGGGATAGGGGAGCGCGCAGCGCGACCCGTCCCCCCGGCCCCCCTCCGAGGAATTCGCGACCCCGGACTCGAGGGCCGCAGCGGCGGCAACGGTGACCAGAGAGCCGCGGTAGTCCATCCCTTTTGGCCTTTTAGACACAGCCAAGACTCAATCACCCCAATCCACCCCATCCCATCCGTTCATCCCGTTTCCAACTCGGAAACGGTGCGACCGATACCCCCTGTGTTTGGGCTCATTCGATCGGGTTCATCGTAGGTAATCCGACTGGTCCGACCTAATTTCGGCATTGCGTACTTGCCCACCCCCTCAGTCCCCTCTCCATACAAAATCACACCTAAAAGGGATTTTTTTCCACCCACATAAGAGACGGCAGTAGATCCGGAAAGGGTCTACCGGGGCCCCGAATTTTGACACCCCTCCCCCCCCCCCCTCAAACCCCCTCAGCCGTAACTCGGATACGCAGCCCGGTCGTGTTTGGGCTCCTCGGAGACGTCTCGGGAAGACGAATTTTTTAGAGTAGACCAAATTTCAAAAACTGACAATTCCGGTCTACTCAGTAGACCATGGTCAACGGTTACAAGTAGACCCCTCGTGTTGGGTATCATTTGAAAGGTCTCAAGGAGGGTCATCTATTGGCACCACCCCTCCCTCCCCCCTACTTAAGATACTTCCGAAATACAAAACAAAGACCCCAAAACCAAACCAAAACAATTATAAGAGCACAGTCGCGCAAATAAACACTAAACTAATCAACTCCCCCCCCCCTCTAACCACCTCGACCGTAACTCGGAAACGGCTAGACGCAGCTGGGTCGTGTTTGGACTCATCAGAGACGTCTCGGGTAGACGACTTTTTTAGAGTAGACCAAATTTAAAATTTTGACAGTTGGGGTCTACTGAGTAGACCATGGCCAACGGTTACAGGTAGACCCGCGTGTTGGGTATCATTTGAAAGGTCTCAAAGAGGGTGATATATTGCTACCACCCCCCTCCCCCCTCCCCCCTTACTTACCCCCAATTTTTCATGAATTACAAAACAAAGACCCAAAAGCAAACCAAAACAATTAGACATGGCAAAAGACAAGACAAACTACAACACAAAAACCCCCCCGCGGGCTGCAAGCCCGCGGCATCGAGCAACCTACTAGTTAATAAACTATAAAGCCGGATTCCCACTCAACGACCTAATGACTCATCTTTTTGTTCTCCCAGAAGGAGCGGTCGGGGGTTTCCCTGTTATAGGTGGTCGTATAGGTAATTCCCCGGTGACCTCCAGAAAAATCCCATATCTTCGGTAAACCGACCTGGTAAAAAGTTGGTTAGTGGTCCTCGGAAACTATGAGGGATAGAAGGGTGGCGTTTGCGGAATGTCATAGAGGGTCATCGGTAGTCACCAGGGAAAGTGTCATCCCCATCCCGTTCATACATTTTTTTTAAACTCCATACAACTTTTTTGGACTTTTCAAAGTGGACTACCTCCTTAACCACCGGGGATAGGTGGGCGGCGTCTTTGGAGGATAACGGTTTCTCCCCTAGGCCCATCGGCCGGGACGGACTACTTCCCCCCACATCCCCTCCTTCGCCCCCCCTCCATACAAAAGTGGCATTTTCGGCGAAAGGGATGGGAATATCTCCAAAACCGTGCGGGATAGGTGGTCGGTCGCCGTGGCGCGTTTCCATCCCTCGATGGGATGCCTCTCAGGGGCTATCCCGATTTTCGGGATTTCCATCCCTTCATCCCGCCGCCTTACAAATTTATGGTTTTTCGGAAAAGCGATTTATTTTAACCGGAAGGAGATTTTCTGGAGCGGTATATCTCATCCAGTCGTATGGAGGATGGCGTAGCGCGTCCCGGGAAATTCTTCAGTGCTCGGTCCACCGACCTGGTACAAAGATGGCGAGCGGTCCTCGGAAACTACGAGGGATGGAAGGGTGGCGTTTGCGGAATGTCATAGAGGGTCAACGGTAGTCACCAGGGAGAGAGTCATCCCCATCCCGTTCATACATTTTTTTTAAACTCCATACAACTTTTTGGATTTTTCAAAGTGGAACATCTCCGAAACCGCCGGAGATAGGTGGGCGGCGTCTTAGGGGGATGATAATCCATAGTGGTGGTCCAACTTCTCGGATAAACTTTATCCCCCCATCCCGCCCCCTTCATCCCGTCTCCATACAAAAGTGGCATTTTCGGCGAAAGGGATGGGAATATCTCTAAAACCGTGCGGGATAGGTGGTCGGTCGCCGTGGCGCGTTTCCATCCCTCGGTGGGATGCTTCTTAAAAGCCATCCCGATTTTCGGGATTTCCACCCCTTCATCCCGCCACCATACAAATTTATGGTTTTTCGGAAAAGCGATTTATTTCACCCACAAGGAGATTTTCTGGAGCGATATATCTCATCCCGTCGTATGGAGGGTGGCGTAGCGCGTCCCGGGAAATTTCTTGGTCCTCGGTCCATCGACCTGGTACAAAGATGGTGAGCGGTCCTCGGAAACTACGAGGGATGGAAGGTTGGCGTTTGTGGAATGTCATAGAGGGTCATCGGTAGTCACCAAGGAAAATGTCATCCCCATCCCGTTCATACATTTTTTTTACACTCCATACAACCTGTATTGACACTACGATCCCCGTAGCTCCTCAACGGTGGCAGCTGCCCGTGCGGTCTCTTCGGGGGATAAAGGTTTCTCCCCGAGGCCCATCGGCCGGGACGGTCTACTTCCCGCCACCTCCCCCTCTTCGCCCCCCCTCCATACAAAAGTGGCATTTCTTTTCGGAAGGATAGGGAATATCTCCAAAACCATCGCGGATGGGTGGGTGGTCACTTTGGCGGATAACCGTCACTCCGCGAGGTCCACCCCCAGGGAACGTCATCTTCCCCCCACCTCCCCCCCTTTCATACAAAATCACACCTCGATTGCGATTTTGCACATTTAGAGGAGGGCGGTTGACCCGCCGCGAAGGGTCTCGAGGCCGGGGGGGCGAATGACGAGGAGGGGGGATAGGGGGGGCTAGGGGAGCGCGCAGCGCGACCCGCCCCCCCGGCCCCCCTCCGAGGAATTCGCGACCCCGGACTCGAGGGCCGCAGCGGCGGCAACGGTGACCGGAGAGCCGCGAAAGTCCACGCCCATCGGCCATTTAGACACAGCCAAGTCCCAATGACCCCGATCCACCCCATCCCATCCGTCCATCCCGATACGAACTCGGAAACGGTTCGACCGATTCCCCCCGTGCTTGGGCTCATTCGATCGGGCTCGTCGCGGGTAGTCCAAGGAGTCGGACCGAATTTTGGCATTGCGCACTCGCCCTCCCCCTCCCTCCCCCACTCCATACAAAATCACAACTGAAAGGAATTTTTGCACCGACATAAGAGACGGCGGTCGACCCGTCGCGGAGCGAAGCGGAGCGACGGCAAGGGTCTACCGGGGCACCAAAAAAAGCGAGATTTTTGACAGCCCCCCCTCCCATTGGACCCTCTCAGTCGTAACTCGGAAACGACGCGACGCACTGGGGTCGTGTTTGGGGTCATCGGGGACGTCTCACCGAGATAAAAAAATTTACACCCCCCTCGGACCCCCCCGGCCGTAACTCGGAAACGGCACGTCACAGCCGGGTCGTGTTTGGGGTCATCGGAGACGTCTCCCCGAGATAAAAAATTTGACGCCCCCCTCGAACCCCCTTAGTCGTAAATCAGAAACGGCGCGTCACAGCCGGGTCGTGTTTGGGGTCATCGGAGACGTCTCCCCGAGATAAAAAATTTGACCCCCCCTCGGACCCCCTTAGTTGTAACTCAGAAACGGTGCGTCACAGCCGGGTCGAGATTGGGGTCATTGGAGACGTCTCCCCGAGATAAAAAAATTGACGCCCCCCCGGCCGTAACTCGGAAACGGCGCGTCACAACCGGGTCGTGTTTGGGGTCATCGGAGACGACTCCCCGAGATAAAAAATTCGACGCCCCCCTCCAACCCCCCAGGCCTTAACTTGGAAACAACGCGACGTAGTGGGGTTGTGTTTGGGGTCATCATAGACGTCTCCCCGAGATAGTAAAATTGAACCCCCCTCCAACCCCCTCAGCCGTAACTCGGAAACGGCGCAACGCAGCCAGGTCGTGTTTGGGCTCATCAGAGACGCCTCGGGAAGACGAATTTTTTGGAGTAGACCAAATATTCAAATTTTGACAGTTGCGGCCTACTCTGTAGACCATGGTCAACGGCTACAGATAGACCCCCCGAGTTGGGTATCATTTGAAAGGTCTCAAAGAGGGTGATATATTGCTACCACCCCCTCCCCCCTCCCCCCTTACTTACCCCCAATTTTTCATGAATTACAAAACAAAGACCCAAAACCAAACCAAAACAATTAGACATGGCAAAAGACAAGACAAACTACAACACAAAAACCCATCCGCGGGCTGCAAGCCCGCGGCATCGAGCAACCTACTAGTTAACAAATATAAAGCCGAACACCCACTGACCGAACTATTGACAAAGTTTTCCGGGAAGGAGGGGCGGGGGGATTTACCCTTGGGGCTCGTCGTGAAGAGGAAGAAAAGTTGTCGAGAAATTAAATCGAAGACCTCGGTACACCGACCTGGTAAAAAGTTGGCGACGGGATCTCGGAAACTGTGAGGGATAGAAGGGTGGCGTTTGCGGATAATCATAGAGGGTCATCGGCAATTGCCACAGAACGAGTCATCCCCATCCCGTTCATACATTTTTTTTAAACTCCATACAACTTTTTTGAAATTTTCAAAGTGGCACATCTCCAAAACCACCGGAGATAGCGGGGCGGCGTCTTCGGCGGATGACCACCTATCGTGGCGGTCCAACTTCTGGGATAAACTTTATCCCCCTATCCCTCCCCCTTTATCCCACCTCCATACAAAAGTGGCATTTTCGGCAAAAGGGATGGAAATATCTCCAGAACCATCCGGGATAGGTGGGTGGTCGCAATGGCGCGTTTCCATCCCTCGGTGGGATGCTTCCAGGGGCCTATCCCGTTTTTCGGGATTTCCATCCCTTCATCCCGCCTCCATACAAATTTTTATTTTTTCGGAAAAGCAACCTTTTCACCCGGAACGGGCAACGCGGGGCGGTCTATCCTATCCCGTCGGATAGAGAGTGACGTTCCGAGCTCCAGGCACTTTTGCCATCCTCGGTCCACCGACCCGGTACAAAGTCGGTGAGAGGTCCTCGGAGACTACGGGGGATAGAAGGGTGGCGTTTGCGGAATGTCATAGGGGGTCATCGGTAGTTACCACAAAAAGAGTTATCCCCATCCCGTTCATACATTTTTTTTAAACTCCATACAACTTTTTTGAAATATTCCAAGGGGGTTATCTCCGAAACCCCCGGAGATAGCGGGGTGGCGTCTTTGGAGGATGATCATCTCTCGTGATGGTCCAAGTGCCGGGATAGGTTTCATCCCCCCATTCCGCCCCCTTCATCCCGCCTCCATACAAAAGTGGCATTTTCACCGAAAGGGATGGGAATATCTCCAAAACCATCGCGGATAGGTGGGTGGTCGCAATGGCGCGTTTCCATCCCTCGCTGGGATGCTTTCAGGGGGCTATCCCGTTTTTCGGGATTTCTATCCCTTCATCCCGCCTCCATACAAATTTTTATTTTTTCGGAAAAGCAACCTTTTCACCTGGAAAGGGGCAACGCGGGGCGGTCTATCCTATCCCGTCGGATAGAAAGTGACGTTCCGAGATCCAGGCACTTTTGCTAACCTCGGTCCACCGACCTGGTAAAAAGTGGATGAGAGGTCCTCGGAGACTACGAGGCACAGAGGGATGGCGTTTGCGGAATGTCATAGGGGGTCATCGGCGGTTACCAAATCGAGACCCATCCCCATCCCGTTCATACATTTTTTTTAAACTCCATACAACTTTTTTCGAAATTTTCAAAGTGGGATATCTCCGAAACCACCGGGGATGGAGGGGCGGTTTCTTCGGGAGCGATCGACTATCGGGGTGGTCCAACTTCTCGGATAAACTTCATCCCCCTATCCCGCCCCGTCTATCCCGGCTCCATACAAGGATGTGATTTTCGGCGACAGGGATGGGAATATCGTCAAAACCGTCGGGGACAGGGACGTGGTCGCTATGGCGAATTTTCATCCCTAGGTGGGATGCTTCCAAGGGACCATCCCGATCTCGGTCCACCTACCTGGTACAAAGTTGGTGAGAGGTCCTCGGAGACCACGAGGGATAGAAGGGTGGCGTTTGCGGAATGTCATAGAGGGTCATCGGCGGTTACCAAACCGAGACCCATCCCCATCCCGTTCATACATTTTTTTAAACTCCATACAACTTTTTGGATTTTTCGAAGTGGGATACCTCCAAAACCACCGGGGATAGAGGGGCGGAGTCTTCGGGGGATAGGCATCGTTCCTCGAGGTCCAACTTCTCGGATAAACTTTATCCTCCAATCCCGCCCCCTTCATCCCGTCTCCATACAAAAGTGGCATTTTCGGCGAAAGGGATGGGAATATCTCCAAAACTTTACGGGATAGGTGGTCGGTCGCCATGGCGCGTTTTCATCCCCCAATGGGATGCTTCTTAAGGGCCATCCCGATTTTCGGGTATCCCATCCCTTCATCCCGTCTCCATACAAAAGTGGCATTTTCGGCGAAAGGGATGGGAATATCTTCAAAACCATTTGGGATAGGTGATCAATGGCCATGGCGCGTTTCCATCCCTCGGTGGGTTCCTTCTTATTGGCCATCCCGATTTTCGGGATTTCCATCCCTTCATCCCGTTTCCATACAAATTTTTATTTTTCGGAAATGCAATCATTTCACCTGGAACGCGGCAACGTGGGGCGGTCTTTTCTACCCGATCGTATGGAGGGTGGCGTAGCGCACCCTAAAAAATTCCTCGGTCCTCGGTCCACCGACCTGGTACAAAGATGGTGAGAGGTCCTCGGAAACTACGAGGGATAGAAGGGTGGCGTTTGCGGAATGTCATAGAGGGTCATCGGTAGTTACCACCGGATCACTCATCCCCGTCCCGCTCATACATTTTTTTTAAACTCCATACAACTTCATACAAAATCACACCTCGATGGCGATTTTGCACATTTAGAGGAGGACGGTCGACCCGCCGCTAAGGATCTCGAGGCCGGGGGGGCGAATGACGAGGAGGGGGGTAGGGGGGATAGGGGAGCGCGCAGCGCGACCCGAACCCCGGCCCCCCTCCGAGGAATTCGCGACCCCGGACTCGAGGGCCGCAGCGGCGGCAACGGTGACCAGAGAGCCGCGGAAGTCCATCCCTTTTGGCTATTTAGACACAGCCAAGACTCAATGACCCCAATCCACCCCATCCCATCCTCCATCCCGGTGCCAACTCGGAAACGGTGCGACCGATACCTCCCGTGTTTGGGCTCATTCGATCGGGATCATCGCGGGTATTCCAAGGGGTTCGATTGAAATCCGGCATTGCGCACTTGCCCACCCCTTCAGTCCCCTCTCCATACAAAATCACACCTAAAAGGGATTTTTTTCCACCCACATAAGAGACGGCGGTAGATCCGTCGCGGAGCAAAACGGAGCGGCGGGAAGGGTCTACCGGGGCCCCGAATTTTGACACCCCCCCCCCCCCCTCCAACCCCCTCAGCCGTAACTCGGAAACGGCGAGACGCAAACCGGTCGTGTTTGGGCTCATCGGAGACGTCTCGGGAAGACGAATTTTTTACAGTAGACCAAATTTCAAAATTTGACAATTCCGGTCTACTCAGTAGACCATGGCCAACGGTTACAAGTAGACCACTCGTGTTGGGTATCATTTGAAAGGTCTCAACGAGGGTGATCTATTGGCACCACCCCTCCCCCCTCTCCCCTGACCCCCCTCTACTAAAAATCCTTCCGAAATACAAAACAAAGACCCCAAAACCAAACCAAAACAATTATAAGAGCACAGTCGCACGAATAAACACTAATAGCATTAATTCCTCCCCCCCCCCCCCCCTCTAACCCCCCCGACCGTAACTCGTAAACGGCTAGACGCAGCCGGGTCCTGTTTGGGGTCAACGGAAACGTCTCGGGTAGACGAATTTTTTAGAGTAGACCAAATTTAAAATTTTGACAGTTGGGGTCTACTCAGTAGACCATGGTCAACGGTTACAGATAAACCCCCCGTGTTGGGTATCATTTGAAAGGTCTCAACGAGGGTGATCTATTGCCACCAACCCGGCCCCCTCCCCTCCCCCCTAACCTTACCTCACCTACTTACTTACCCCCAATTCGAATTACAAAACAAAGACCCAAAACCAAACCAAAACAATTAGACATGGCAAAAGACCAACACCGCGACTCACAACCGCGCCCCCGCGGGCTGCTTGCAGTCCGCGGCAGCACGCGCGATCTAGTTAATACACTATAAAGCCGAAATCCCACTCACATACCCAATGACTGACTCATCGAATTGTTCTCCTAGAAGGAGCGGTGGGGGATTTCCCTTTTATAGGTGGTCGGATAGGGGATTCCCCGGTGACCTCCAGAAAAATCTCATATCCTCGGTAAACCGTTCTGGTAAAAAGTTGGTGACGGGATCTGGGAAAGTATTAGTCGCAGAGGGACGGGGTTTGCGGAATGTCATAGAGGGTCATCGGTAGTCACCAGGGAAAGTGTCATCCCCATCCCGTTCATACATTTTTTTTATACTCCATACAAATTTTTTAGACTCATCAAAATGGGATATCTCCGAAACCGCCGGGGATAGGTGGGTGGCGTCTTTGGAGGATGATCACCTATAGTGGTGGTCCAACTTCTCGGATAAACTTTATCCCCCCATCCCGCCCCCTTCATCCCGTCTCCATACAAAAAGTGGCCATTTTTTTGGAAGGATAAAAATATCTCCGAAACCATCGAGGATAGGAAGTCGGTCTCAATGGCGCGTTTCCGTCCCTCGGTGGGGTGCTTCTTAAAAGCTATCCCGATTTATGGGATTTCCATCCCTTCATCCCGTTTCATGCCAATATTGGGTTTTTTCTGAATTTTCTAAAGGGCGATTTTTTTCACCCACAAGGAGACACCGTGGGGCGGTGTATCCTATCCCGTCGTATAGAGGGTGGCGTAGCGCGCCCCAGGAAATTCTTCGATCCTCGGTCCACCTACCTGGTAAAAAGTTGGTGAGTGGTCTTCGGAAACCACGGGGGATAGAAGGGTGGCGTTTGCGGAATGTCATAGAGGGTCATCGGTAGTTACCAGGGAAAATGTCATCCCCATCCCGTTCATACATTTTTTTTAAACTCCATACAACTTTTTGGATTTTTCAAAGTGGAACATCTCCGAAACCGCCGGAGATAGGTGGGCGGCGTCTTAGGGGGATGATAACCCATAGTGGTGGTCCAACTTCTCGGATAAACTTTATCCCCCCATCCCGCCCCCTTCATCCCGTCTCCATACAAAAGTGGCATTTTCGGCGAAAGGGATGGGAATATCTCCAAAACCGTGCGGGTTAGGTGGTCGGTCGTCGTGGCGCGTTTCCATCCCTCGGTGGGATGCTTCTTAAAAGCCATCCCGATTTTCGGGATTTCCATCCCTTCATCCCGTCTCCATGCAAATTTATGGTTTTTCGGAAAAGCTATTTATTTCACCGGGAAGGGGGCAAAGTCGGGTAGTCAATCCTATCTCATCGTATGGAGGGTGGCGTAGCGCGTCCCGGGAAATTCTTCAGTGGTCGGTCCACCGACCTGGTACAAAGATGGCGACTGGTACTCGGAAAGTAAGAGGGATGGAAGGGTGGCGTTTGCGGAATGTCATAGAGGGTCATCGGTAGTCACCAGGGAGAGAGTCATCCCCATCCCGTTCATACATTTTTTTTACACTCCATACAACCTGTATGGACTTTACGATCCCCGTAGCTCCGCAACGTTGGCAGCTGCCTGTGCCGTCTCTTTAAGGGATAACGGTTTCTCCACGAGGCCCATCGGCCGGGATGGTCTACATACCCCCACCTCCTCCCCTTCGCCCCCCCTCCATACAAAAGTGGCATTTCTTTTGGGAAGGATGTTAATATCTCCAAAACCATCGCGGATAGGTGGGTGGTCACTGGCGGATAACCATCACTCCGCGAGGACCACCCCACAAGACCGTCGCTCTCCCCTCCCCTCCCCCCCTTTACCCCCCTTTCATACAAAATCACACCGGAATGGCGATTTTGCACATTTAGAGGAGGGCGGTCGACCCGCCGCGAAGGGTCTCGAGGCCGGGGGGGCGAATGACGAGGAGGGGGGATAGGGGGGGTTAGGGGAGCGCGCAGCGCGACCCGCCCCCCCGGCCCCCCTCCGAGGAATTCACGACCCCGGACTCGAGGGCCGCAGCGGCGGCAACTGTGGCGGGAGAGCCGCGAAAGTCCGTCCCCTTCGGCCATTTAGACACAGCCAAGACCCAATGACCCCGATCCTCCCCATCCCATCCGTTCATCCCGTTTCAACTCAGAAACGGTGCGACCGATACCCCCCGTGTTTGGGCTCATTCGATCGGGATCGTCGCGGGTAGTCCAAGGGGTCGGACCGAATTTTGGCATTGCGCACTCGCCCTCCCCCTCCCCACTCCACTCCATACAAAATCACAACTAAAAGGGATTTTTCCACCCACACAAGAGACGGCGGTCGACCCGTCGCGGAGCGACGGCAATGGTCTACCGAGGCACAAAAAAAGCGAGGGTCTGACCCCCCCCCCCTCGGACCCCTCAGTCGTAACTCGGAAACGGCGCGACGCAGCCGGGTCGTGTTTGGGCTCATCGGAGACGTCTCGTCGTGATAGAAATTTGAACCCCCCCTCCAACCCTCTCAGTCGTAACTCGGGAACGGCGCGACGTAGTGGGGTCGTGTTTGGGGTCATCGGAGACGTCTCCCAGAGATAAAAAATTTGACGTCCCCCTCGGACCACCCCGGCCGTAACTCGGAAACGGCGCGTCACAACCGGGTCGTGTTTGGGGTCATCGGAGATGTCTCCCAGAGATACAAAATTTGACCCCCCCCTCGGACCCCCTTAGTCGTAACTCAGAAACGGCGCGTCACAGCCGGGTCGTATTTGGGGTCATCGGAGACGTCTCCCCGAGATAAAAAATTTGACGTCCACCTGGGACCTCTCGGCCGTAACTCGGAAACGGCACGTCACAGCCGGGTCGTGTTTGGACTCATCGGGAACGTCTCCCCGAGATAAAAAATTTGACGCCCCCTCTGACGCCCCCGGCCGTAACTCGGAAACGGCCCGACGCAGCCAGGTCGTGTTTGGGCTCATCGGGGACGTCTCACCGAGATAAAAAATTTGACGCCCCCTCTGACGCCTTCGGCCGTAACTCGGAAACGGCCCGACGCAGCCAGGTCGTGTTTGGGCTCATCGGGGACGTCTCACCGAGATAAAAAATTTGACGCCCCCCTCGGACCCCCCCGGCCGTAACTCGAAAACGGCGCAACACAGCCGGGTCGTGTTTGGGCTCATCGGAGACGTCTCGACGAGATAAAAAATTTGACGCCCCCCTCGGACCCCCCGCCCGTAACTCGGAAACGGCGCGACGCAGCCAGGTCGTGTTTGGGCTCATCGGAGACGTCTCGGAAAGACGAATTTTTTTAGATTAGACCAAATTTCAAATTTTGACAGTTGCGGTCTACTCAGTAGACCATGGTCAACGGTTACAGATAAACCCCCGTGTTGGGTGTCATTTGAAAGGTCTCAACGAGAGTGATTTATTGCCACCACTCCCCTCACCCCTCCCCCCCTACTTACCCCCAATTTTCCACGAATTACAATACAAAGACCCAAAAGCAAACCAAAACAATTAGACATGGCAAAAGACAAGACAAACTATAACACAGAGCCCCCACCCACCCCCCGCGGGCTGCAAGCCCGCGGCATCGAGCAACCTACTAGTTAATTAATACACTATAAAGCCGAAATACCACTCACGTACCCAACTAATGACTCACTCATCGATTTGTTCTCCTAGAAGGAGCGGTCGGGGATTTCCCTGTTGTAGGTGGTCGGATAGGTAATTCCCCGGTGACCTCCAGAAAAATCTCATATCCTCGGTAAACCGACCTGGTAAAAAGTTGGTTAGTGGTCCTCGGAAACTATGAGGGATGGAAGGGTGGCGTTTGCGGAATGTCATAGAGGGTCATCGGTGGTGACCAGGGAAAGTGTCATCCCCATCCCGTTCATACATTTTTTTTAAACTCCATACAACTTTTTTGGACTTTTCCAAGTGGACTACCTCCTCAACCGCCGGAGATAGGCGGGCGGCGTCTTTGGGGGATGATCACCTATAGTGGTGGTCCAACTTCTCGGATAAACTCTATCCCCCCCTCCCGCCCCCTTCATCCCGTCTCCATACAAAAAGTGGCCATTTTTTTGGAAGGATGAAAATATCTCCGAAACCA
Source organism: Synanthedon andrenaeformis (assembly GCA_936446665.2). Classification (NCBI taxonomy): domain Eukaryota; kingdom Metazoa; phylum Arthropoda; class Insecta; order Lepidoptera; family Sesiidae; genus Synanthedon; species Synanthedon andrenaeformis. The sequence goes on from OW387802.2 coordinate 696,584, forward strand.
TCGAGGATAGGAAGTCGGTCTCAATGGCGCGTTTCCGTCCCTCGGTGGGATGCTTCTTAAAAGCTATCCCGATTTATGGGATTTCCATCCCTTCATCCCGTTTCATGTCAATATTGGGTTTTTTCTGAATTTTCTAAAAGGCGATTTTTTTCACCCACAAGGAGACACCGTGGGGCGGTCTATCCTATCCCGCCGTATAGAGAGTAGCGTAGCGCGCCCCAGGAAATTCTTCGATCCTCGCTCCACTGACCTGGTAAAAAGTTGGGGTGTGGTCCTCGGAAACTATGAGGGATAGAAGGGTGGCGTTTGCGGAATGTCATAGTGGGTCATTGGTAGTCACCAGGTAGAGAGTCATCCCCATCCCGTTAATACATTTTTTTTAAACTCCATACAACTTTTTGGATTTTTCAAAGTGGAACATCTCCGAAACCGCCAGAGATAGGTGGGCGGCGTCTTAGGGGGATGATAACCCATAGTGGTGGTCCAACTTCTCGGATAAACTTTATCCCCCCATCCCGCCCCCTTCATCCCGTCTCCATACAAAAGTGGCATTTTCGGCGAAAGGGATGGGAAAATCTCCAAAACCGTGCGGGATAGGTGGTCGGTGGCTATGGCGCGTTTTTATTCCTCGGTGGGATGCTTCTCAAGGGCCATCCCGATTTTCGGGGTTTCCATCCCTTCATCCCGTCTCCATACAAATTTATGGTTTTTCGGAAAAGCTATTTATTTCACCGGGAAGGGGGCAAAGTCGGGTAGTCAATCCTATCCCATCGTATGGAGGGTGGCGTAGCGCGTCCCGGGAAATTCTTCAGTGGTCGGTCCACCGACCTGGTACAAAGATGGCGACTGGTACTCGGAAAGTAAGAGGGATGGAAGGGTGGCGTTTGCGGAATGTCATAGAGGGTCATCGGTAGTCACCAGGGAGAGAGTCATCCCCATCCCGTTCATACATTTTTTTTACACTCCATACAACCTGTACGGACTTTACGATCCCCGTAGCTCCTCAACGGTGGCAGCTGCCCGTGCGGTCTCTTTGGGGGATAGGGGTTTCTCCCCGAGGACCATCGGCCGAGACGGTCTACTTCCCCTCACCTCCCCCCCTTCGCCCCCCCTCCATACAAAAGTGGCATTTCTTTTCGGAAGGATAGGAAATATCTCCAAAACCATCGCGGATGGGTGGGTGGACACTTTGGCGGATAACCGTCACCCCGCGAGATCCACCCTCCGGGACCGTCACCTTCCCCCCACCTCACCCCCTTCATCCCCTTTCATACAAAATCACACCTCTTGCACATTTAGAGGAGGGCGGTCGACCCGCCGCGAAGGGCCTCGAGGCCGGGGGGGCGAATGACGAGGAGGGGGGGGGGTAGGGGGGGATAGGGGAGCGCGCAGCGCGACCCGCCCCCCCGGCCCTCCTCCGAGGAATTCGCCCCCCCGGACTCGAGGGCCGCAGCGGCGGCAACTGTGGCCGGAGAGCCGCGAAAGTCCGTCCCCTTCGTCCATTTAGACACAGCCGAGACCCAATGACCCCGATCCTCCTCATCCCATCCGTCCATCCCGGTACTAACTCGGAAACGGTTCGACCGATACCCCCCGTGTTTGGGCTCATTCGATCGGGCTCGTCGCGGGTAGTCCATGGGGTCGGACCGAATTTTGGCATTGCGCACTGGCCCTCCCCCTCCCTCCTACACTCCATACAAAATCACAACTGAAAGGAATTTTTGCACCGACATAAGAGACGGCAGTCGACCCGTCGCGGAGCGACGGCAAGGGCCTACCGGGGCACCATAAAAGCGAGATTTTTGTCCCCCCCCCCCCCCCCAGACCCTCTCCATCGTAACTCGGAAACGGGGCGTCACAGCCGGGTCGTGTTTGGGCTCATCGCAGATGTCTCGCCGAGATAAAAAATTTGACGCCCCCCTCGGAACCCCCCGGCCGTAACTCGAAAACGGCGCGTCACAGCCGGGTCGTGTTTGGGTTCATAGGGGACGTCTCGACGAGATAAAAAATTTGACGCCCCCCTCGGACCCCCCCGGCCGAAACTCGAAAACGGCGCAACGCAGCCGGGTCGTGTTTGGGGTCATCGGAGACGTCTCCCCGAGATAATAAAATTGAAACCCCCTCCAACCCCCTCAGTCGTAACTCGGAAACGACGCGACGTAGTGGGGTCGTGTTTGGGGTCATCGGAGACGTCTCCCCGAGATAAAAAATTTGACGCCCCCCTCCAACCCCCCCGGCCGTAACTCGGAAACGACGCGACGCAGCCGGGTCGTGTTTGGGCTCTTCGGAGACGTCTCCCCGAGATAAAAAATTTTACGCCCCTCTCGGACCCCCCCAGCCGTAACTAAGAAACGGCGCGTCACAACCGGGTCGTGTTTGGGGTCATCGGAGACGTCTCCCCGAGATAAAAAATTTTACGCCCCCCTCGGACCCCCCCAGCCGTAACTAAGAAACGGCGCGTCACAACCGGGTCGTGTTTGGGCTCATCGGAGACGTCTCCCCGAGATGAAAAATTTGACGTCCCCCTCGGACCCCCCCGGCCGTAACTCGGAAACGGTGCGTCACAGCCGGGTCGTGTTTGGGGTCATCGGAGACGTCTCGGAAAGACGAATTTTTTAGAGTAGACCATATTTCAAATTTTTACAGTTGCGTTCTACTCAGTAGACCATAGTCAACGGTTACAGATAAACCCCCCGAGTTGGGTATCATTTGAAAGGTCTCAACGAGGGTGATCTATTGCCACCACCCACCTCCCCCCTCATCCTTTATCTTACCTAACCTAACACAACCTTAGTTACTTACCCCCAATTTTTCACGAATTACAAAACAAAGACCCAAAACCAAACCAAAACAATTAGACATGGCAAAAGACAAGACAAACTACAACATAAAAACCCCCCGCGGGCTGCAAGCCCGCGGCATCGAGCAACCTACTAGTTTACATATAAAACTGTTTAAATAACTTTACTAAAAAAGATTTTTCATGTTAAGATCGTCAGACAGGCTGACAGTCCACTTGATGGTAACCGCCGACAATTAAGGGATAAGGGATAAGGAATGGGCTGTGACATAATATATTATCCTTATTCACTCACTGAAACACAACAGCACACACAATATGTCTTCTATAAGCGGGTGGTTACTGTCGCCAGACGGTTACTACTGCCCCTAAAAATAATGCGAAACGCATTGTCACAAAAACTTTCCAAATGCAATTTTGAAAAAATCATTTGCCAGACGGGATTCGAACCCGGGACCCCTGAGACGTTAGTGAATCAATGGGAGAACTAAATACCTGCGAAGTGAGAAACGCCAGAACATCGCCAAACGCTTCGTTCTCGTGTATTTTGATGATAGTCTCCACTGTGGCCTTCACGTAGTCAGCAACTGGTTCTGGGAATCAGGACCAGTTTTGAGGTTAACTAAGACGTCTTACTTAAACACTAACTTTGTCTTAGTTAACACAGTCTACTACAAGTGTGGATTTCGCGTCACAAGTGCCAAAGCGGCACATGAAAAGTACGCCTAAAATGGAATCATGGCGGAATGTTGCCTTCGCGCGTCGACGTTGAAAGGGGAGTACCGACCAAGTTGTAATATTCATTTTAAACTCAAATGCGTTGACGTAAAGTCGCATTTTCTTTAAATATGCAGAGTTAAGATGACAGAGTCGATGCAATACGCATAGTTATGTCACTTTTAAATGTTCCACAGAGTTCGTGGTGTTTTGTATAGAGTGCGAAGTTATATTATCAATACTAATAATAAATCTGTATGTGTAGGTATTGTATGTATGTATGTATGTTCCTCCATAACTCTGAAACGAATCAACTGATTTTCATGAAACTTGCTAGATAAACATTTAGACGTAAAGGACACAGGATAGGCTACTTTTTTCTTTTTCAACGCGGACGAAGTCGCGGGCGACAGCTAGTTCTAACTAAAGTAGAGGCCTGCTTCTGACTTCGCGTGGATGCAATTTTATTTTGTATGCTATACACATATAAACATTCTATCTGTTTCTAAGTTAACTTCTTCTAAACACCCTAACGGATTTTGATACGATTTTCACTAATGGAAAGAGTGATAAACGAGGAATCTGGTATTGAAAAAGAAAATATATAAATAATAACGCCTGACATAGTTATCGCTGTGGCGACGGTGGCGCCGCCACGCGACAGTGGCGCCCTATTCATTATATTTTTCTTCGATCACTCGGGAACAGTACTTTTTTTCTGGATGAAAGGTACCCTATGTCGTTTCTTTTATCCCTGAAAACGTGTATGCAAAATTTCATGATGATCTTTTGAATAGTTAACGCTTGAAAAGGTAACAGACAGACAGACAGACAGTTACTTTGGAAGTATGAATACACAAAAATAAGTGTAACCTTCAATACCTTCAGTGTAGAAAACGTCAATCGGATGAACCCTCCCCTGCATGGACATGATGACAGATGTGCTCGGTTTTTTCCCGTCCTTTTTGTCCTTTTGGTCCCTTTTGTCCTTTTGGTCCTTTTCGTCCTTTTCGTCCTTTTTGTCCTTCAAGTCAAAGAAGTCCTTCAGGAACTCGGCGTCCATTGTCGCCGACGATACGATGATCTTTAGATTCTTGCGTTTCTTTAGAACAGAGAGACAAAAGATTCTTGTTATAGTGAACGCAAACGCCTCTGGCACACTGGGCCATAAATCATTCGTGCGCTAAGGTTGTTCATGTCAATACTGTTTTTTTTTTTAGTATAGTAACATATCTAACATGTGTGATAGGTGAATATACTTAAGTAAAAAAAAAGTTTTAATAATGTAGTTAAAAAAGGGGGTGTGTTTTTTTTTTATTAAAATTTTGAATTTTTTTTTTTTACAAATCCTCTAAGTATGTCATGCACGAAAATAAAATGAAATCTCTCACCTTGGCAATTTTCTTCAGCAACCCCATCAGGACATCTGTCATTTGCGATCTCTCGTGAACCTGGAAGAGCAAATTTTTTATTTTTTATTATTATGTACCTAAAAAATACCTTTATATCGTTGGAAAAGTTCCTTTTATGCTCTATATCGTGCTTATTAATTACTTTTTCTTTTTTTCTTTATAAAAAAGGGGGCCGTTCAAGTATTACGTAACGCATTTAGGGGGGAGGGGGGATCTTTTAAAACGTTACGATGCTTTACAGGGGTGGGAGGGGAATCCCTCGTGTATTGTCATTTTTATTTTGTTCTCCTTAGTTGGCAACACTTTTTGTTGGTAAAAATGGTCCCTTGGTAAATTTAACGTTTAGGGAGGGTACAGAAAAACATTACGGCGTATTACTGGGGGGGAGGGGGGTTCGAAAATCTTCAAAAATTGCGTTACGTAATACTTGAACTCTACCAAAGAGAGAAATATTGTAAAGCATAAATATTTTATGAATTTCTTTCATTAAGTTAGATATAAGATCATTCAGCCATTTCCTGTAGGAAAAGCCAAAATGTGTATGTTTTGGAATTGTTTTTTAAATTTTTTACGTAAAACAAATGGTGGAATGTTTTAGAATTAGATCTTTAAGCCGATTCATTGCATTGATTGGATTTATATCTGTTATAATAAATAGTCATATATTTGCAAGCACTTCCTGAAATTATCATATCTTTCAGTTTGTATCTTATTTTAAGTTTATTTATTTATTATGTTTACTTATACTTCAGTCGTTAGTTCTCCTTAAATAAATTAACACACTCGATAGGTTTCTAAGAAAAAAAAAATTATACAAAAAATTGATGACGTCATAACTGGAAAATGTGCCAGATGGCGGACATCCACCCAAGTCTAAAATAGTACTAAACTTTCCTCCAAAAAAAAAAAAAACTTTATAAGCGAACTTTCCCACAGGACATTGCATTATCCTCCTCAGACTTTATCCCATGAAGATCTACAACGTACCCCCCCCCCCCCCCTCCCCCCTATTATTATTTTAATTTTATTGAAACATAGTCACAGAGCACTCAATACAAGAACAAATACATAATGTATGTTTAAGTAAATCATGTTACCAATAACGGACTTCTTTTTTTACTATAGGTAATGAAATATTTTATAATATTTAATTAATCAAATGAAATAAACTAGGTACAAATAAAATTCCGACAGAAGAGACGAGCACGCAGCTGGAGGAGAAGAGTCAGAGTTCAACGAGTTCAGGCTGTGAGTCATTTAATGAGTCATAATTACCTCGTCGAGTATGATGCACGAGTATTGCATGAGGAGGGGTGATGCAAACATCTCGCGGAGCAGGACTCCCTCTGTCATGAACTGGAATTCGAAAATGATACCTCTTTTGACATTATATATTAATTTAAACATTACAACATTACGGTAGGTGGCTACCGTCGCCTATAGCACAAGCAACGCCATAGGTGCTGCAATGAGCTGCCAACCATAGAAGGATTAAGGTTGCAAGGGGGTGGTTACTGTCGCCAGATGGGCTGCCCAAATTACTGAGAAACGCAGTGTGCCCTGCCTCTAGTAATTATCATCTAAGAATATCTTGATTATTAATACGTAAGCATTAAATCAGATATTTTTTTGGACAATTTTGCCGCTTATGATAAATTTTTACTTCAACGCTCATTGGCATTGGGGAAACATGTAAGATTTTTTTTTAATTTATCAAAGAATACAATACAAAAATGTTTAGAATACAAAGGTAAAAATAACATTGACCGTTTACGGGTTAACGAACCATATTAAATTAACAATGACAAACAATGAGCCATGTAAAATCATGAGGTACAATGAAAGGAAATTCGTGGTTTTTTATTTACATATTTATTTCTTAACTAGCTGGTGCCCACGACTTCGTCCGCGTTGAAAAATATTAAGTAGCCTATCCTGTGTCCCGTACGTTCAAATGTTTATCTACCAAGTTTCATGAAAATCAGTTAATTCGTTTCAGAGTTATGAAGGAACATACATACAGAAAAAAATTGTAAAAATCGTCAATTTAGTTTCAGTATCATGTATAGAGCCTATAAACACGATATCTCTGAAAACAAAGTAACTTACTCCATGAACGACCCTTACAGATTTATTATTAGTATTGATATTGATTCATAGTATGTTCTAGACAGAGAACAAGTCTTAAATAATAATAGATAAATTAAACTTGTATGCAAGAATTCATGGTTATCGGTTCATTACTTGAGGCTTGAAAGCGTAACAAACAAACTTATCTTACTCGTATTTATAAGTTTAATATTAGTTATAATGTGTGGATGCCTTTAATTGACCCATGTACCAATTATAATAAAATTTAAAAATTATATACTACGCAATTTAAGTGTGCTGTTGGCATTTCTAAAATAAAATTAAATGGGCGGAAATTTTAAAAAGAAAATCAACTTAAAAGTGCATAACAGTTTAACGCTGCGCACGCGCTGGCCTCAACAGTATTTGCCCCAGCGTGATTTAAAAAAAAACATATAAAATAGATCTTTGTATTATTTATATATATAAATATTTATTTATTTTCTTACATATTAAACATTGAAATTTCATGTACACGTATTGCTTTTATAACAAACTGTCTGAATTTGTTGAAATAGCACAAAATATAATAAAGCACAAAATGCAACATTTCATAATTTTTTTGACACTTTTTATGTTGGGTTAAAATTTATAAAAATCGAATTCAACAAAAATAAAAGTAGATAATGTTTTTGTAATTGGGTATATCTTCCTAACAATTTACAAAATACATTCCTAAAAAAAATTCTAAAGTAAATATATGACCAAAAGTATGACCAAGACTTGATAGTACAATTTTGAAAAAATACGAGTCGCTAAAAACAGAATTTTACATATATAAACAATATTTTTTTTTAAACTTTATTTCAACAAAAAATAGAAATAAAATTGTGCTATCTTGTTCAATTTTTGTTTTGTTTTGTATTATTCTTACGTGAATCACAATCATGTTCAGAAATTCGTGTAAAACGAATCGTTGAAACTGTTTAACCCTCTTAATCATATGCCAACATAGAATAACGAATCTGCACATTCTGAACAATGATATGAACGTACTGTTATCAGCATTTACCTACAGTGAATATAACAGATGATCATGCGCACGCCAAATGATTCAATAAAATGATTCACTAGAATCACCTACTGATTGTTTACTTTGTGAGCGAATTAATTTTTTAAGCCTACTTAACAAAAAATTAAATGCACTAGTTGGTGCATTTAATCTAATCTAATATAATCTATCAAATCGGTTAACGTAATCAATACTTTTTAAACTCACCACAATGGCACTCTCTGGCGTTCGCACGGCGGTCATTCCGGCGGCGTAGCCAACGCGGTCGCCAAGCGGTTCGCCAAGTTCTTCGGCTACGCGACACGCAAGGGACACGGCGGCGGCCACGCGAGGCTGAGTCACGCACACTCGGTGGCCGATCGATTGGACATACTGAAACAAACAAACAAAAAACAATTAAGAGCGTTCTTAAAACTTATATTTTATTGCCCCGACGCAAAAAGTGGGTGTTATATGAGTTGACGTGTGTGTCTGTCTATGGCCGAGATGGCGAACCAATAGCACGCGAGCCATCGTGGATTAAACGAAACAGGACGTAGAGGCGGTTATTTAAAAAAAAATCTCTAGAGTCCTACCCTAACTCGGTCCTATTAAAAATTATGACGGATTTGTACTAAATAGGCAATTTAAAAAAAAAAACTTTTTATTAAAAAAAATTGTGTACAATTATTTTAATTTTACAATTCAGAGGAAGCAGAAAAAGAAACAGATATCGAATTAATTTAAGTCGTTATAACTTAAAAAATCACAAAAATTGTTCGAAATAACTTCCTCCAGCGACAATACAATGACATGCACGACATCAATAAAATTATTTCACAACCTACGTAAAGCGTTTCTATGGGTTTAACATTTTCTTTCGTTAGCTCCAGTTTATTTCTTAACTCTTGTACTGTCTGGTTCTCTTTTTCGTACAAAATCTCTTTCATGTGTCCCCACAAGGGTTTTGATCCAGAGATCTTGGATCATTGGATTGTTCTACCTTGACCAATCCAACGATTTAGATACTGGGCGTTTAAATGTTCTCGTTTTAATGTTTTTCGTTCCGATTTTTAGCACGAAGTAGGTAACTTCTAAGTTATTAGATGTTTATTTATACGTACAGCTGTAAAATTTATAGTATAACTAAATAAATATTACCAATAATTCATCTCTTTAACACCTAGTCTCAAAAAAAAATTTTGTTTACAAAATTTATTACAAAATATTACTAATCTAGCAGCGAGATGTACGTTAAGTAAATAGAAATAAAATAATATGTATAACTAACGAAATAAATATAAATTTACTTATATACTATTATAGTTTAAGAATAATTCAGACTTTTCAGATACTTTTTTTATGTCAAAGTTTACTTTTAAAGAGCTAAAAAAATTGGTAAAGTTAGTCTCGATAAATAATGGGTTAAATATCTTGCAGAAGGCGAATTTTCCGCAAATTTCCAGCTGGAAAGAAACGACTGTGGGATTGAAAACCCTAGTGGTTACAACAGACAGATTTCAAGACTGAGAAACGCAATGTGCCCTGTTGAAATTTTCAAAAATCCTCGTTCAATATTGCAGCTTTCTACTTAGTGGTTTTGGCTGTGCGTTGATAGTTAGTCAAGACAAACAAAAGTAGATCATAAGTATAGATTTTCTCATTGTCATCGCAGAAAAGTCCACTGTTGGACATAAGCCTCTTGAAGTCTTCAGTCCAGCCAGCAGGTTCTCAGATAAAAACTTTTTGGTCAGAAAACACTGCACTTTCTTTTTGTTTCTCTCGAAAACTTTGTTAATTTACTATACAGACTATGTATGTTGTAGGGTTATCTGCCCTTGTGAATTTTGTATAGAAAACAAAAATATTTTTTAATTAATTTAAAAATAAACGTTACTTTAACTGCAACATACTAAAAACCTATTTTTATCAAAATTTATATATAAATTAACTATAGATGTCACAAAAAAGAAATGTATGTAATTTTGAGTTACCTAAATTTTAATATTAGGTACTATGTACTTTGATGTTAAAAAAAAACAAACGAAATTAATATAATTATATGTTTTAATATTCCTTTCAACAAAATACATTCTTTAGATTCATAACAACATTCTCTCATAACTGAGAAATTAATTAAACAATCATTAAGTACTTAATTAATTAAAAATCACAGATACCATAATATGTTTCACTTCAGACTTTTATCTTTCACCGAACCTTAGATAATATCAACATTTTTAAAATGCAATCTCTGATATCAAACGGACCATACAAAAATTAAATCAACCAGGAAATTATAAATTTACATTTTGTTTACTTATACTTAAAGTTTTAAGATAAACTTAATATTATGTATAACTTCTGTTATTAAATTTTTGAATTCAATTATATTATGTAACAATAATACGTTTTTATGTTCACAAAAATACATATATAATTATTCGTATGTAGTTACAAAATATTCAAAAACATGTTTTTGTTTTCTCTCTTTATTCAAAAAACATGTTATCAATTTCAATAAAAAAAATTAGAACTTGGAATATATCTAATATATCTAATCACACTTTTAAGGATTTAACAAGGGAGAACAATTATTTTTTAATTAACTCGACGATACATAACCGCTGGACATCCACTGCTGGACATTGGACAATTGACTATTCCTAAATAAGTCCAATGTCAATTGACAAATGATAAAACTGTAGCAATGCGATTACACACTGACAAGGTGGAATACGGGCAAAAAAAAAGAGTCCGTAGTCCACCTGGGTGAACATAGGTGGACTACGGACAAGAATAATTGCCCATAGTCCACCTGGGTGGTCATAGGTGGACTACAAGCAAGAAAAAATGTTAATGCCCGTAATCCACCTGGGTGAACATAGGTGGACTACGGACAAGAATAATTGCCCATAGTCCACCTGGGTGGTCATAGGTGGACTACAAGCAAGAAAAAATGTTAATGCCCGTAATCCACCTGGGTGAACATAAGTGGACTACGGACAAGAATAATTGCCCATAGTCCACCTGGGTGGTCATAGGTGGACTACAAGCAAGAAAAAATGTTAATGCCCGTATTCCACCTGGGTGAACATAGGTGGACTATAACAGGTAAGAAAAATTGGGTTCACCCAGGAGGACAAAGTTTATTTTTAAATCATTTTTTTCTTTACTAGCCGTAGTATTTGTTAACTTACACTCGTAACATAACATAACCACACTGTTGAACGGTAAGTTGTACCCAGTTAACGGTATGTTACAGTAATACATCTGATTGTTTGTAGCGTCTCTCTAATTAAAAACAAATGATGAGCACAAAATAAATAATTTATCAATGTTTTTTCTTAACACAATAAATTCTATTGTCACTTAAAATTTAAATAAAAATATGTCACTTACAATTAAAATAACTTATTATTAGCAACTTATTGCTGTAATGAAATATTATGTAAATACCTAAGTATATTTTAAGAATTGAGGTAAAAAAAAATTATTTAACTAATAAATAATAATAATATAGTTAGTTACATTATATTCCCAATAGACAATAATTACATAAACTTCTTATAAAAAATTTTAAATTTTAGAACCATTTTTTGAAAAAAATGTTGCATTTTTAACTCAATCAATGCGAGACATTACCAATGCCCTGATATGCTTCGCTGCTGGTGTCTAACGGATTCGCTGTCCCCGTCACACATGCGGCATAGAAAGAGACAGACTGATAGATGCATTTAGTCCATGGAATAGGTTGTAATACACACCTCGTCAAGATACACAAGTTGCTTGTAACTTGTAAGGTAGCACTTAATAATGTTTTAATTAGAAATTTTACTACCGTTGTGATACGGAATGGAATACAAAGGGCTTAACTTCAAAAGTTAATTTTAAAGGGTTTTTTTATATATTGAAAAATAAATACCCTGGACGACACAAAGTAGGTATATGTGAAATGGAATTTATATAGCAATTACATTATATGTCATTCTTAATAAAATATTAATTTTAATGAAGCACTGAATCTAAATAAATTTAATTTATTTATATGTCAATGCTCTTTTGATTTAGAAATAACCTCTTAACTTGTAACTAGTGATTAAGTAATAAATAAATCATGATAAAGTCACAAAAGTTCAACACTCCAGATTCTATTTGACTCAAGTCTCAGCTCAGGAAGTCAAAATAATCTATCAAAATAAGATATTGGATTAGTTATTAGCCAAAAAAAATCCCAAAAAATACGATTCGTGGAAGAGAACAAAGCAAAGTACCTACCTATATCTTTTAATTTATTTTTTAAACTTTTAAAAAAACTTTGGCACAACTATTCAACAATCACATACAACCATCACAAATTGTCCTATTTTAAAATATCTAGTTAAGATTTAATAAGTACATTTTTCATAAGTTTTTATTCCATATTATATTGAGTAATAAGATTAATTTATTAAGTTTTTATAAATATTTTTTAAAATTTTATTTCCTATAACAAATAAAGCAATATAAACCAATAAACATAAAATTAATATTTTTAAAAAGCCTGAATTTTAGTTCTCAATTATTTTTGGAGTTTACTCCTTAAGAATCGATGTTTGCATGGAAATTCATGGGAGTAAAATCAAAATTGTCACACGAATGTGTTATGTTATGCGTTATTGTTACGTTCAATTTTTTTTTTAATATTTTTTTAATATCTGAAGGTACAGATATTGCGCCATCCTACACAATATTATTTAAAAAATAACAATGTTGTTCTTTTGGCGTGTTCGAATTGTGACAATTTAAATTTTATAATCGTTCGTTAGGAGGAGTAAACTCCAGTCGTGTGTCGGAGCTGACACACACATTTTTTTTAATGGAAGAGTGTTTTCTTGTAATTACAGAACCACTAACTACCTCTACAGCACCGAAGTTTACCAAACGGTACAAGACGCACAACTGACGGTATCTTAACGGTATAATACATAAATATCGTCACGTCTTAAGACCTCGATTACAGCCATTTCTCTAAAAAAAAAATATTATCTCTATTACTTCAATAAAATAAAACAAAGTATTGGAAGAAAATATTTTTTGAGTGATGAATCTTTAAAAACTGTATAGATCAAGATGAAAAAAAAAAAGAGTTTTTCAATTGGTTCAATGACAGATTCAATTATACTTTGTTAAGTAAATCAAAGATATTAATTAATTATGTACTTACAGTACTTATTAATTACTTAAAAACTTAGTCAACAAACAACAATAGTTACTGAGTTGAAAATATACATATATGTTTTACAATTTTTGTTTGTTTGTCTGTACGTTTGTTTATGCACGCTATCTCAGAAACGGCTTGACCGATTTGAATGCGATTTTCACTAATGTATTTGTAGCAAGCTTCCCGTAACATTTTTATCTGTTTCATTTTAAACGGTTTACAAACAAAACAAAAAAAAGTTATGCTATTCTGTTGTAATAGCACAATGTACGAAGTCGCGGGCACATCTAGTATAGTATAGTATAGTATACTATCTAATATAGGTAGACCTAAGAAAATAAGTAAAGGGCCGCTTTTATCACAAATAATTTAGCCTTGCTTACATGATAATTGTACTCTACGCATTTATGAAAAAAAAAACCCTTGACCTGCACCTTGCCTACTAAATTACGAATGTTATTACAGTCATTACAAAGTCCACGTTCATTACTTTTTCTTAGTTTGACTTTATTGAAAAAAATCTAATGATTCTATCTCGGCATATAAATATTAAGTAGGTACATAACTAATTAATTAAATAAAATTTAACAAACGGCAAGCTGTATTATTTTTTTCCTATCTATTGTGTGGTGTGGCTGTTGATAACAATAATTATTTTATCCTAATAGTGAATCTGTCTGTCTGTTGAAGTATCCACATTTTGATCTGTTGAAAATTTTAAATATGAAGAGTACAACTGTACAATAGTCCCAAATTAAAGAATAATAATGATTATAGTTCAAAACGTTCTAGACATTAGCGTTATAAAAAATATATATTACACCTTAGTGGAAGATAGTGAATGATACTGACTTAACTATTTCTAACTTAAGTGAGTCATAAGCCATCAGCAGCACCATTAGAGACATAAGCACGAATATTCTCAACTAAATATTCCGAAGAAGCGACAGCTGTTACCAGGCACAAGTACCCACTATAGTGTACCACCTTCAAGAATGCCCAAGTTTTATCACAGAAAATGGCCAGCGAGAGCAGGTGAAGGTAGCTGTGGGGGTTCACCACTCTCCAGAGACCTGTGGCCAGAAAAAACCTACCCGACCTGAACATACTTTCCCGTCTAAACACACTATACTCCGTACAATTCTCCAACAACTCCTGATATACATCTATATACCTATTCCAAGATAAAGAAGATAGCACCATTTGACCTGAAAATAGACCTAACACCTGAACTACCCTCTGAAAGGTCACTTTGGTTTTGTACGAAATACCCACATCCGTAGTGTGCTCCTTCTCTATATCCTCACTGGAATTTATTTCCTTCAACTGGTGATAAGGCAATGTGCTAACTGAAGTATCTTTATAACCGCGCCTAGGAGGATTATTTTTCAAATACAAAAGTATACCTACCATCATAGCTACAACTCCTATCAAATCGCATACACCGTCCACCCAATAACCTAATGTGCCCACTTCCGACCTCTCCCCCTTAATATGCTTCCTCTCTCTGGCTACGTGACCATCCAGGTCGTCCAAAAACATTCTCATTTGAAACAATAACACGGCGACTCTACGCACCGCTAAATTCTGACAAGTCAGCAATTTAGCCGCCACAATCGCGACAAAAACATGAAAGAAAGAAATCATATTGGGAGTCAAAAAAACCATACGTACAGATATATCTAAACCTATATCTAATATAGCGCATAGGGGTCCGTAAATGTAATGGTTTATGTGATCGACCATCACAGCTTTCACAGTCGGATGACACAACGGGTTAACATTACACGGGATCCAGGTCACATCTTCATAGTTCGGCTCGTCCGATTTATCTTCGGATTTATCCGCAGATTTGTGCGTAGACGTGTCCTGTGTTGAATTGTACGAGGCGCTCTCGAATATGTCTATTCTATAATTCTGTATTCGTAAAAACAGAAATGTATCCATCACTATGCAGTAGACTATTGTAACCGCTAGAAGTATGGTCAATACTTTGCTCCCCTGCGACGATGGCCACATCATTTTGAGCGCTATAATTTCACTTATTATATCAAACAAATTAATGCCGATGCAGTCACGCCGCGTTAGTTTTTTTTTTAATAAAATCTGTTATTACAATTCTGTAGGGCTTCACTTTCTGGAGGTCAAGCGTAAGCTAGAAATGTGATGAAACATGTCGGTTTTCACTAAACACTTTAGGTAGGTACTAACATTATTAAATAATCATTCTATTCTCGTCTCCAAAACACTTGTAAATATATTTCTTTAACTTTAAAACGTTACATGTTTTTTTAAAATTTAAAGAGTTCCATTTTTAAACACACGAGAACATCAGTTTACCTTTACACTGGCGAATATTTATTTGTAAAAAAGAACACATGCATTTTAATTCACATATCATTGTCACCTTTTAGTAAAAAAATATTGTCTCTATTTTGTAATATTTTTCTGGATACCATTGGACTTTTAGCGATCGATCCGCTGTTGTAAATGTCGGATATTATGAAATTAAATCACTCCATATAATGGGTTTTAAGACACAGTTTATAAAACACATATCGATGTACTTGTTTCGCGTTTTCATTGCACTTTGCGTAGGCTGCCAATGGTTTTTATTTCGATGTAAAAGCTAACAACCATTGAGGCATTGAACATTACGGCACGTAGTGATTATATACTCTTTGATTACGGTGATGCGGTTTGCAGTTACGTTTACGAAATGCGTGCGCACAGCGCTTGGACGAATCTCGGAGTGGGTGGAGTGAGGAGCAGTGTTGCCAGTGGCAGATAGTCAAATGTAACGTGACACAGCTCAAAAAGTAACGTTTTCCCGAGAAAAGTAACATTTCCTTATTTTATACAGAAAATTATTATTATTATTACCAATTAAGTAAAAAAAATAGCTACATTAATTTCTTGAAGCTAATGTGCAGTGCTATTTGATTTGATACTTAGATGACAATTAATACATAAATAAACTTATTTCAGTCGCAAAAACGACTTAACCTAGGAGTAATAGGGTTCTGTGAATTTAACACAAACACAGAGACACAACTTCCATGCACAACACACCAAACTACAATACAAAAATTACAAAACAAAGACAAACTGACTGATACGACGCTCGCTCGCTTGCCTGAGTAAGCGGGATGGAAGATGGAATACACGCGAGAGATACGATATGATGAAGTTACAGATTTTCGAGTGGTCGTCACAGAACCAAGTGCGCCAACACAACGAATGAAAACTTTCTTGGATGCATTCCGTTTCACAATATTTTTTTGTTTACTGGAAAATATTTATAAGTCCTAAAAGTAACATTTTAAGTCGTGTAACATGGAGGTAACATGAGAGGGTCAAAAGTAACGTAAAATGTTACAAAAGTAACGTTCTGGCAACGCTGGTGAGGAGTGATTTTCGTTTGTCGTTGGTTTGGTTGGTAGAGCGAGTATTGTTTTTGTTTGGTTGGTCGCAATGTTGCCAACTATAAATATACTATTTCCTTAAAATATGTATATTTTAGTATACTTAATCTCGAGTTTTAAATTCGTATTTAATTCCATATTTGGGAAAATTTCCATATCACTATAAACTGTAACTAGTTTGAACTGTAATGTAAAAAGGAACTTATCAAATAACAACAATAACTTTATTTGCAACTACCTAGATAGATTACAAGCCTAATTCAGCCACAACAAATATAATTAAAAATAAAAACAAGATAGAGCAATGACAGAACAGTGAGTCGAGCAATCAGCCGCAGACTCGGTCGACGCAAGTTTGAATCCCGGACGGGTCTAGTTTGATGAGAATTTTTCGTTTTGGTTTATGCATTAGAAATAAATTATCACTTACTGTTAGACTAATAAATTGATCGCGAGGTAAACTGTGCGTGAGAAAAGTAACAATCTCCTAAGACATAAAGACTGTGTGGGTTATGTCTATCCACAGAGGATTGGCTGGATTTATATCTTAATGAGGAGAATTCTATCTATGTCCAACAGTAGGACGTAATAATACTTGAATAGTCATAAATATAGCCTTACACAACCTTCAGAACTCAAACTTTTGGTCGTTTCTTCCAGCAATCTCCTCGCGAAAGGACCAATTCTGAGCTCAGTGGTTATTTATGCTATAAATAGTAGCTTAAGTTAGCATGTAAGCTTATTAGTTTTTTCTTGGTAAGTATTGACGCTTGTCTGAGTATAACCGATGTCGCTTTTAATGTCTTACGACTAAAAGGCTACGATCGAAAGAAAATGTCGGTTTGACACAGAGAAAAAGGCACTCTCTCATTTATATCTATAATTTTTATTCTCACAAAACTAAGGCGTTGTAGCTTTGTGGTATTACGTGTTATAATAATTATATTCATAATAAATTCAAACCGTCATAATGAAATTATATTGTTAGGAGTCAATTTTACAGGTGAATAAACATTAGATTTCCGGAAAGGCTCGAAAATACGAAGTGATACTGGTACTCTAGCAGACCATAAATAGCCACTAAGAAGATAATAATAATAAAGATTCGAACATTGTATCATATTCCCCAAAATATTTTACACAAAAATAGCCGATATTTTTAAATTGGCAATCATGCGAATTGTAAGCGCGCGAATCCGATCCAATCGTTCAATGCCCGTTTTCCCCCAAATCAACTAAACTATCAAACGATTAAAGTGTTAAAAGAGCGATTGAAACTTATTGCGAAAGAACAAAGATTATTTTACATTGCACTCGTGAGCTTCTTTTTTTATAATCAGTCGTGATCAGTATTTTATTTTTTAATACTAGATTTTGCCCGCGACTTCGTTCGAAATAACAGCAATGTTAAGCCTTCTTAAAAACAGTCTGATGTAAAGAAACTCTTGGGTTTTTAAGCTCCCGACGCCCGACGCAAAAACGGGGTATTATAAGTTTGACCCGTGTGTGTGTGTATCTATCTGTGTGTGTGTGTATCTGCGGCATCGCAGGTCCCAAACAGATGGACCGATTTTTTTTGTTTGTTTGGAAACTGACGTGATCAAGATAGTTCTTCTATAATTTATGAAGATCTGTTCAGGCGTTTGAAGGTCATGAACTCATTTCATAGCTGACATAGGAATTTCATTAAACTTCCACACGTTTGATTGATGTGAAATTTCATCAAATTTCGTATGCTGTTACTTCGGTGTTATTTCCATGACATGACATGATAACCTTGACCTGATGCTGCTACAGCACCAAGTAGTCTGCGGAAAACTCAACTCTTCAGCAACTTACAGCGTGTTTGGGCTCAATAGAATGTTGGGTATAATTTTAATTTATAATTTTTAATTACCTTAAACACTAACCTAACTTGTCTAATATTAAGCCTAAACACTCTTAAAGGTGTGTTTCGTGTGGCGTTACGTACTTGTCTTGGTAACAATCTAGCGAGACGAAAGATTTAAAATTGCCTAGTAGGTATTATATAATGCAGTCCGATCTAGTCAGGTACAAGGTTAGACAAAAAAAATCTGATGAAGGTGAACGTGGTAAAGCGGGTCAAAGTGAGGCTATATAAGAAGGCCTTACCTTTTTTAAAAAGCTATAAAAGGTTAAAATATTTTCATCTTACCATGCTAATATTATAAACTAGCGACCTGCCCCCGGCTTGGTGCAAATTATTTTTAATTTTCATACATAAACCTGTGTATCACTCTTTTCAGTAGTGAAGCAGGGAAACAAACAGAGGCAAACGGCGGCTTCTCTACATATTGTAAACTAGTGATCCGCTCCCGGCTTCGCTTGTGATGGAATTTTGTATATATACACAAACATTCCTCGTTCATCCCTCTTTCTATTGAATGTGGAAAAAGAAAATGCAATTTTTACGTTCAATTCTGATCAATTTTTTCAATTTTTCTCATTAGAACATTCCTCGGATTTCATTTGGTCTAATCTAGCTAGGCCATTCTCGAGTTTTTAGCAATTCATTTTTTATTATTATTACTATATACCTAAATAGATTTAGCAGTTTGGTAGACTATTGCAATTGATAAGAATCACTCTTTTGGTGCAAGACAAAGGTCAAAGAAGAAAAACTAGTCCAAGTTCAGAACAAAAAAAAACACAATATTGAAGTTACAAAAAAGTGACAATATTATGATTGTTCTATAAAAAATAGAAGTGATTCAAATGTTGTCTAACAAAGAAGTCACTTCAAGGGAATGTAAAATATGCAAGCAACATATTGAATGTACTTTATTGATTTTTTAATGATAAAATTGATTATCATTAAAAATTTATTGTCTATAGAATAGTATAGTACTCAATAGATATGTAGCAGTAATCCTATAATCCTATAGGATGTGCTATACACCCACATGTTGGTTGGATGGAATGTTGAATGTGTCCTTAGGCGACGGTAATAGCCACTTACCATCAAGTGAACCGTCAGCTAAACTAGAAAAAGGCATGATTTTAATATTTATGGCAAATAGTTGCACCTTTATTGTCATATAATAAGATATTTTTTTTTACATATTTCCAGCCTTTGTGAGAGTGGGTATATACAATTTGTCTTTATTCATTGCAAAATACTTGAAAATATCTCTGTATTAGTGTTTTCAAACAATCTGTACAATATTCCTTTGTAATGTGTGATTATGTTTCTATCGTGAGCGAGTGAGGGTTGCCAGAAACCATTTCTCTATCGCTTGTATTATAAGCGACTGTATCCACCTACCATTAAATGGATCGTCAGCCAGCAAGTCCAACTTAACATTAAAAAAAAGAAATTTCTTTAGAAAATTGCTAATTTAAAGAACTCCATTTGTAAATTTAGATCTTCAACCTTAAACATATTATTTAATAAGAAACTTAAGTTAAATGTTACCTGTGGCACTTGCGTAGACTTTCCACATCCCGTCTCTCCGACCAACACCAAAGTCTGATACTTCTCGAGCAGATACAAGATATGATTCTTAAATTGAAATACTGGCAGTTTTTGTCCTTGCGACGGCAACGGTAAGTGATGGTAGCGATTATACACAAAATTAGTTTTGGAATCACTGTCAACACTTAAAGCCGTGTCTGTGTTTGGATTTACTAAAGTTTCTAAAACACCATCTTTATTTCTGATTGGATATAAACTTTCTTCACCTAAAACAGAAAAAATTAAATTTTATAACCTATAATATATGCATTTCATTCATGTTAATTCATAGTTAATAAATTACAATTATACAAGTAAAAATCAATTGAAAAATTTATGTCGTTAAAATTTTCTCATATAGAGGTTTTTTATGAATGAAAATTTTTGAAAAATCCACGGGATATGTTGGAATTTTGGATGATATTTTATTGTGAAATTGACAGGGCAACGATTATTAGGTCAGCAAGTGTATTATAATAACTAATACGAAAGCTATTTGTTTTCAAACTTATAAGAAACTATTGATATAAAAGAAATAGAATTACCGGGCTTAATAAAGCGAGGTCTTTGCGCTAGCATTTTTAAACCTATAATATTTTAGTTATAAATATTTCACTGTCGTCTTTAACACACTAATAAAAATAACTTTTGTGCTATTATAATTAATTATATTCGATAGAATAAAGAAAAATCATGTTATTTCTTAAATTCTTACGGTCTTATTAATAAACGCGGAATAGAGTCGGACTAACTTTACTCCGAGGCGTAAGCTATTAGTAACATATTTCCGTATTAATAAACACGGAATAAGCACAGATTAACTTACACCAACCTTACACCCACCTTAATCTCGGTGTAAATTTAAACCTGAGTGTTGCCTAGTTTAGTCGTGGAGTAGTAAAAGAATAACCTCACTTTCATTGTCACTTATGACTTTACCTATATTTATTTTGATTGACAGTTAACATTAAAACGTAGTGATTATATACTCTTTGGTTAACATTTGTTTTGTTTTTCATTTCTAAGTTATTTTCATATCCAATTATTATTACATAGTTATATCATTTTTACAATATTATATATACAAACCAAAAGTATGGATAGAGATTATTATGTCGATGATTTGAGGCTATTGCAAGAAATCGAAGAGATCGCAAACCCGCGAGTCGAGGGACTCCCGAGGCGTGTTAAATTTTACAAAATTCGAAACAACCCATTTGAATTATCTGAATGTGAATTTAGATCCAAATACAGATTTCAACGCTCTACTGCCGTTTTCATAATTGATATGATAAAAAATGATTTAGCTGGTGATGCAAGAGGTGGGCGCATACCTCCTCAACTCAAAGTTCTGGCTGCAATAAGAACTTGGGCTCGTGGTGAGGTAGATATATATATACATTATACATTGCTTAATGAAGTTTTGTTAAAGTTTATTTACACTAGAATTATTACATATAGGTATGCGGTTTTTGACAGGTTCAAGATGATGCTGGAGATATATTAGGAATGAGTCAGCCAACAGTGTCGCTCATATGCAAACAGGTCGCTTTAGCTTTAGTTAGGAAAAGAACTACTTGGATTAAAATGCCTCAAAGCGACATTGAACAAAATAATTCAATAGCAGAATTCTATTCAATATGTGGATTTAGACAAGTAATTGGAGCCATAGATTGCACTCATATTCGAATCCCAAAAGTGAGTGGAGATATTGGACAATATTATATAAACCGGAAAGGATTCAGTTCAATAAATGTTCAAGTAAGTAAATTTTATAAACAATGATTACCTATGTATGTTTTTTAAATAACTAGGTACCAAACATGGACAAAGGTTGGACAAAGGAATGTTATTTCTGTACTCCACTTTAACAATGATGCCTCTTTTATTTTATGTTCTTTCAAATCATGAGGATTGATCAACTAGCAATGTTTTTATATACCTACGACAAATCAAATTAATATCACATGTAAATTCTTTTATTCATATATCTTTTAATAATCTGGGTATTGTGGACATAATATATCATTGATTATATTTCTCCATTTCTGTATACTTAGGCATATTACTAAGTGTATGAATAACTACTTGCTAGCTATGAATAAATACTGTAGTTATATATCAGGTTAACTTTTAATATAATATTACTTTTAGTTTTTTTGTGTAACTTTAAGTTGTGTTATATTTTTTATGCAAAAAATAAATAAATAACAATATTTGTTTGTTAATCTTTCACAAGTGTCTGTTCTGTTCTAGGTTATATCTAATGCTAGACTAGAAATCATGGATATAGTGGCACATTGGCGAGGTAGTACACATGACTCAAGAATGTTACAACTTGAGTTTATATGTCAATGTCAACAGTGTTGAATTTGACAGCAGTTAATTTTTTATTGCTTTGACCACAGACTAATTTATTATTCGCTAAATAGACTTTGTTCTTCGCTCGATGCAGATAAGGTGTAGTTCACACTGGATTTTCTATATTATTGAAGCGAAAACTTCTTTAGGCGCGTTGGGCGTTTTCTTGAGATGGGAGAAAACCATTGAACATTCGCGACATTGTCATTTTACCGTTACCGTAATTGAAAACTCTGTATATAAGTACTAAGAAAAACTAGCGTAAAACAGCTTGAATATGACGCAGCCGGTAGGATTCGAACATACGCTCCCAAAGGGAATCTGATTTCTAGTCAATTCTTCTAGCTTTATTCTAATTTCAGAACACAATTCACTCGATGAAGAACTAATTTATTTATTTACTTAACTGAGTTCTCTTTTCAATATAAGTTTCAAATTAAGCACGCTACAGATATGTAAATTATTTCAGAAACAATTATATGGGTTCAGGGTTCATTTGTACCAAACTGTAGGTTCAAAATTAAAACAACGAAATTCACTTATCGATTTTATTGACTCCAGCGTTATGTATTTACAACAGTAAGCTGAAACACTTAACATTGTAAACGCCCAACTGTCCAAAAAGTACAAATTTCAAACGTTATCACTTAAAAATATAGTTTTGGTAGGACCATTTCAACTGTGAATGTAGTCTGTGGAGTTTCCAATTTACTTGTCTATGGTAAGAGATTATTAAATTTAAAAAAATGTTTCATTTTCAGCTTAGGACGTTTACTCTTTTCACCTTTCCGTGTAAACTGTGAGTCTATTACGCCTTTACAATAATACCTTTACTACTAAACCGGCAGTGCATTGCAGAAAAATAAATAATAATAAACTTGCCATCACAAAAAAATATAATTTGTTGCCAAACTATTTACAATAATCCGAGTGACTAAAAAATCATTCATAGGACAATTATTTTAACAATATTACAACATATGGTAACCTAAGCTAGCGACATAAGCGACACTAAAGTTTTAACTAAGTAAATCATTTTTAAATACATTTATAAACATGAGGCACCTTTAAAATACAAAAAAAAAATACGAAAAATACATAAATTATACGTACACAAGAATCGAAATACTGAACACTCAAAAAATACGCCACTAAGTAAAGCTAAAAAAAATACGCGAATAATTAAAAAAAAAAACCTAGCAACGAGGCATACACACATAATAATACACCAGATTAATATACATACATATTATTAATAATTAATAATACGCGATTATTTCTTGAATAATTACAATCTTTGACATGAAATGAGACCAATAAAAATGTACTAAAAAAAAATTTTCAACTAAAATTTGGTTAGCTTCTTTATTTTATTTTTTTTAAATGTTAGAAAACATGTAATACTATGAATCACTTATAAATACAATAGTTTATATAATATCACTAATATTAATCACGAGCTAGTGGATTTAAGATTATATTATTTTATATTATAAATAAACCTATGTTTTGTGGATGGGAAAACAAAAAAATAATAGTCGGCCTTAAACCATAAGAAACCAGGCCAAATTACAAGAATAAAACTTCGCAAGTTTTGTTGACACGTGACACGACAATAAAAAAAATATATAGTAATTACTTGTACTGTTAAAGAATTAGGAAATCACTTTGTTTTGGGATATAAATAAATAAAATTATAGGGTCGATAGAGGGGCAAATTTATTCATATTTATTTGTTTATAAATAAATTGGAGACCGCTAATTGGAGGACGGCACTGCAAAATATTTAAACTCTTTCATATTAAGCGCTTTTAACACAATTCAAATGCTCTAGCATTAGGCAGTAGCATAATACAATGAAATTAGAATTGTATTATAAACACTTCAGGTTGAAAATAATATGAAAAAGTTTAAATATATTGTCCTCCAATGTGCACCGGCCTTAAGTCGCCGTTGAACCTAAGATTTATATTTTTTTTTAGAAGAGTAACCATCAATCTACTACAACTATGGATTTCGCACTCCATATAACACTAGGAACTTTATGGAACATTTAAAAGTGACATAATATGCGTAGAGCATCAACTCTGTCAGCTGTCATTTGAAACCAACCAAACATTATGTCATTTAAAGAAAATGTGACTTTACGTCGACGCATTAGAGTTTAAAATGAATATTAGAAATTGGTCGTTACTACCTTTCACCATTGATTCCGCCATGATTCAGTTTTAGGCGTACTTTTTATGTGCCGCTTTGGCATTTGTCACGCGAAATCCATACTTGTAGTAACTTCAATGAGAGTAACGCAAACGCAAATTGCAATTTATTTCCCTTTATTTGACCGGCTTTAATGTAACGGGGTATAAATGAATCGAAAGTATATGGCCCTAAGGGTACGTTTACAGGACACACTCTTTTAAAATGTATTATTATTAAAAAAAAACACATCCTAAATGCATTACAGTCAGTCCACAATAAATGGAATGAAACTTGTCAGCACCAATTTTCGTATAAAAAAATGGCAATTAAATGCGCAGGGCTGTGTCGTTTGAAAAAAGTACTACTTTTTGTATACGAAAAAAAAATTCATCAAAAATTTTTGTAAAAAAAACGTGCCCTTTTTTTAATTTAATTTTTTTAGAAAAAAAAAATAGGCCGATATATCTTAAATTTTGCGTGGGAATGATAACATCAGTCCGTTGTTGTTTTTTTTTTATTTCTTATAAACTAAAAAAAAAAATGTTTTTGTAACATTTCTAGGAAAATTTGTGTACTTTTCAAAATCAATTCAAATTAAAAAAAAAAAAACAATGTCACAATATTCATTCGTACTAATAAGAGTTATTGATAATTTTTTTTGCGTATATGCGATTTTTTTGTCGGGCGATTTTTTCTCCACTCTCTCATCTGTGAACGTCTCTACATTATGGGGAGCTTAAATTCTATTTTGGCCTATTATTTCACTTGAACTAGATAAGTGGACACCGTTAGAATTTAACTAATTCAAAATAACACTAATTCCCTTTTTGGCGCGACATTTAAAACATATAAATATTCAAAAGCTATAAAATTTAATACTCGTTACGATTTGAACCGTTCTAGAGTTTCGTTTAAGAATTTTATTATCATATACAAAAAAAAAGAGGCAGATATATAATATATGTAGTACAGCTAGCGACCCGCTCCCTTCTTCGCTCGGATTCAAGTGATTTAGAATAAGTTAATGAATTGTGCTTGAATATGTGGACATTATTCAGCAAACAGATTATTTTGACATTTCAATTTTGAAAACAGACCGAGGCGGAGAGTGATTTTATTTTACTATTATAAATATTAAAAAAAAAATGTTAATATTAAATAATTCAAAAAATATAGAAAATCATAAATGAATTGTTTGTAAAAGTTTATATCTCTTCAATTCGCATCAAATTTGGGAATGTATTTTTAAATTAAAAAAAAAAAAATTACTCGGAAACAATCATAGAAGATGTTACTTAGAAAATAATGATATCAAACTCTTTTTGATAAATGACGAGAAAAAAAATTCCTAGTTCTAAGGAACGATTCACACCGTACAAAAAACGGCACCTTTTTTTTTTTTTTTTTTCAAGTTAACCTATTAGGCGTTTAATTTTAATCTATACAAAATTACAAAATTACATATATATATAAAAGTTTCAGACATTAATGGCCGATTCGTTCAACTTATATGTGTATGGAAGACTTCATGTTGGGAAGATATGCAGGTGTGCTGAAATTTTTTTTTTTAAAAAAAGACCCGACAAAAAAATCGCTATACACTCACATTCATATTATATAAATATTATATGTATAAATATAATAATAATAATAATGAGTTATGTATAATTTTATATTATGTTATTTCTAATTGTCACGTTTGGTGAAACATAATTTAGAGACAATTCGTGTTGGTTTTTTTTTTTTTTTTTAAAAACGCGAATTTCCATTCTAAGCAATGTCGCCAATATTCAAAAACACTCCTTCCATACAATCAAAATGAAATGAGTCAAATTGAATGACATATGTTTTTACTTGCACTATTTTTTTATAAATAGATTAAAAAAAACAGCTTAAGTAGGTTAAATAAAAGTCTCATTTGATTCAAATTTTTTTTTTTTTTTTTTCAAAAAAAAATTGGGACACTATTTTTTTTTATTATCCCACTTATTCGATACGATTTTGGTGTATTTTTTTACATTGATATTTACAAAATAGTATGAGAGTAAAAAAATAAGAAGAAAAAATATTCCGCTCGAGTGTGAACGGAGCTTAAGAAATTTAAATTCATCAAAACACTTCAAAAGTATTATTCATTTTGACAACACCGTAACATTTTTGATTGAACGGAAGAGAATGTCATTGAACAGTAAAATACATAGAGTAGTAGGTAGGTAGGTATTACGTCTTTTCATCGACAATAAATATTAGTCGGTAAACACTAATTTTTTAACTCGACGATATTTTGATTATTTTTACGCCTTTAACAACTCCCACTATTGGTCACATATGCAAATAATGTATATATATATTTAAAAAAAATTGAACTTTGCCCACCGGTGGGCTTTATATATCTCTTATTACAATCGATATATTTTTGGTAAAAAAATTTTTTAAACACGAATTTTTTGCTCATTTTTTTTGTATTAAAATTGTGTCTCACAAGTCTTGTGCTTTTTTTTTTGTTATGTTACGGCGATTAGTTGCAGTGCAATTATTTAATTTTGTAATTTATTGTTTATTTTTTTAATTTATTTACACAAAAATTAGGTTATTTTTTTTTTAAACTTATTGTCATAACTTTTGTTTTTGATGAATGAGTTTAAATTGAAAACACTTCTGTCACTAACAAAATATTCACTATAAATTTTTTTTTAATTTTTTGTTTATGATTTTTAAAATAACAATTTACTCGTTTACGCTTTAGCTTGTGTTGAAGTGACACTTATTGTTAGTAAGTTAGAAAACTTAACAAAATGATTTTTATATCTAAATATTAAATTGAATTTTCCTTTAAAACTTTTAATTTTCAATTACCTATTCATATTTTCATACGATCTCTAAATTAATCAACCCGTTAGACTTCTGAAGAGTGTTCAGCAGATTCTTATGTTAATGTATAAATAAAAAAATATATACACTTTTGCTTATGCGACCATCAGTGGAAATAAAACGCTACATTAAAATCGAGCCTTAAACGCTAAACGATATACGTATATCCGAATAAATATTTTTAAGTATAAAATTAAAAAAACACAACTTTTATGCTTCGACATTCGTGCGCTAAAACTAATTTTACCATCACGCCTTTTCCAAACACGTTACATCACTTGTAGTAGTAGTAGGTAGTACTAGTAGTAATAGTAGTAGTACTAGTAGTAGTAGTAGTAGTACTAGGGATGCGGATTGTATGCAGATTTTTTTATCGCGCGACTAAATAGAAAACTAGTCATTGTCCTTTTCGACTTTCATTTTAAATCTCATCTTTGAATTTCATTTAGTAAGTACATCCAAACATAAAATTTTGAAGTTTTAGATGTTCGTCACTCATTTTTTTTTTTACCAGATTGACGTCTTATAGTCATTTGAAAAATGATCCTGGCCACATTATAGAATAGGATGATCTTGATGATTTCTTGAAAATTAAAAACATTTATCCCTCCCTTAAATTTAAGAGCAAACTATAGAATGTTTTACTTTATTTCTTAAAAAAAAAAAAACAATCTATCGATGTATCGATACCGAAAAATGTATCGCGATTTTTGAAAAAAATAAAATAAAACAATTTATCGTCCCACAAGCATTCCCGCATCCCTAAACGTCAATTAGTGACATTGACGGCTGGCTACTATCTCGACTGACGTTGACAGCTGTCAAATCGTGACATTGACAGCTGGCGACTATCTCGATTGACGTTGACAGCTGTCAAATCGTGACATTGACAGCTGGCGACTATCTCGATTGACGTTGACAGCTGTCAAATCGTGACATTAACAGCTGGCGACTATCTCGATTGACGTTGACAGTTGGCGACTATCTCGATTGACGCTGTCAGCTGGCGACTATCTCGATTGACGTTGACAGCTGGCGACTATCTCGATTGACGTTGACAGCTGGCGACGCGGTGTTGCCAGGTCCACGGCTTTCACATTCGAGGCGGACAAACCTTTTCTTAACATATAAGTAATACGTCGTTTTTCTGATCACATATAACCTACGCCGTTCAATACGAACAAATATATATTTTTAAAACATTTGACACATATAAAAAAACTGTAGGTACTTTACAAGCACATCTGCTGTCTGGGTTTACGTAGGAGTTACGATTTAAATATAATTTTTTTTTCAGTACTTTTGTCGCTTATTATTGTACGGTATGAAAAAAAATTAAGCCTCTCACTTTTGTAGGCCCACTTATTTTTTAAATATTAAACTAAGTTTTAAGTCTTATCAACTTATTCGGACAAAGGTGTGCTTTCTTTATTTAAAAAAAAAAAAAAAAAATTACAAAAAATATCTGTTTCAGAATTTAAAAAAAACGAAATAAATTCTAAATCATTCTACATCTTCGTAGATTTAGAAAAATTAAGTATAATTATATACTTAATAAAAATATGCAATACAATGGTTTATTTATTCGAAAACTTGTCGTTATCAAACTAAGTTCAGCCAAACTAAGTCCGTCTGACCAATTTAATCGACTATAGTAAAGCCACGAACACAAGTCACATCGTCTATACTCAATTAATGAGTGAATGGCCATTCATTAACTTTGGACGATTTTGGGTATTTTTGGGCATTTTTGGGCATTTTTGATTTTTTTTTTCTCGTTCACTGGGCACAATACCGTTAATCGTTATTTAAAGAAGTTAACGTTTAGGAAACTTTTAAGTTAACTTATTAACAGTTAAGTATAATAAGCATTATTATAGTTAGATGGTGTCCGTGTGTTTCATTTAGTTTTTATAAGTAGATCACTAACGCAAAGACATGTAACATGCAATTTCTATTACATGCTAACGGATCAACGATTAACTTAAACTTCCGTTAAATGTTACGAAATGTAAAGCTTTAACGAAGTTAACTATTCGATTAACGGTACTCAACAATGGGCATAGATAAATTACTGTAAGAGTAGAAGAAAAAAACCTCGCCGCAACTTGTGAATGTGGCTATACTTGTGCGATATTTGAACACATATAGCAATAAATATAGTTAGTTAATAATGAAACATTTGTTCTGTATGTGGCGGCGATCGGTCGACTAGTATCACTCGGTGTGGCGCTGGTCTTATCTGCGCGCGAACTCGGCTTTCATGGCTGAAACACAGGGGGAATATGTTACACCAAAGGGCACGTTCAATCATGCCATGCCGAACGTCTAAATCAGTCTTTCCCAAAGTGGGCGATAACGCCCCCTTATGGGCGCTGCAGGCCTAAAGGTGGGCAGTAAGAGACCCAGAAAAAAAATGGGGGCGTTGTGTAGACTTGGGGGGTGATTGATTTTAAGTAGGTGAAAAAATGGGGGCGCTAAAAAATAATTTACTCTCAAAGTGGGCAGTAGACAAAATAAGTTTGGGAACCCCTGGTCTAAATGAAGTTAAATAAAGTAATGCATGTTAGAGCAAAGTGTTAGTACAGTTTTAGTTAGTCCAACATGTTAGTGCAGTGTCAGTACAGTATTTATGCAGTGATAGTGCAAAGTGTAGAGTGTGCATACCGTCTAGGATCTCCCGCTTGGCGTGGTGCAGCTGCGTGCGCACCTCACGCAGCAGCTCCTGCTTGAAGGCGTCCCAGTCGGCGGCGGAGACGCAGCCGCCTGCGCATGCGCCGCCCCCCGACGACGCGTCGCCGTTCACCTGCTTCAGGATCGTCTCCTCGCTGGCCGAGCCGAAGCGCTTGCGCACCGACCGCGGTGACACCGGCGCCACGCCAGCACCCTCCGACGCTGCAACACCACCTCTCACACTTAGCGTCCGACCACTAGTAATACCCTACGCGACCTTGACTAGTCTTGCGTTATCGTCTAAACGACTAAATGAGTATCGTCAAAATGGCGGCCGAGCAACAAGACCGCAAGTGCTCCTTCATCACTAGAGCAACTCCACACAATTAAAAAGATGAAAGAAATGATAAAATTAAGTTAATTTTGAGTCGCGTCGAGTACTCAAAATAATACGATACTCCAATAGGATACTGGTATCCTATTGGAGTATCGTATCTGATGAGTATCATAATGTGCGAGGGGCCTTATTTTAGTTCCATTTTATGCCAACGCTTGCGTGTGTGCTGCATGTAACAGCGTAAGTGCGTCGCCGAACTGTATGGATTGTAATGCGAGTAGGTGGTTTGGATGCTGACCTGCCGTGCCGTTGCAGGTGGGCGGCATCCGATGGGGGAGCGTGGCCGCCCTCTCCCAGCTCTTGACGGGGGTCGAGCCGTTCTCCCCCGCGCCGGTGGTGGTCTCCTCGGCGCGGTCGAGGTGCGCCCGTCGCCTGGCGAGCGTGCGCTGCATCTCGTGCATCATGCAGTGCAGGTTGCCCCGCGCGCTGCCGCCCGACGAGGAAGAGGACCCCGAGTGCTCGGCACCCGCGCCCCCTGGAGGCGACGCCGCTTCGTTGTTGGCGTTCGCCGCTGCGTTCGCTTGCTGTAACAGTAACAACCATTCAAATTGCTCATTCAATTGTAACATTATTTTATGCCAAAACGATACGAACTAATGCCCACCAAGACGTGAAGACCTCGAACACGGTGGTCGCCTGTAAGTAAATTAATTAGTCTGACCTTGGCCTGCCTCTTGAGCCTCGCTTGCTGCAGCTGCGCGGCGAGCGATGCGGGGTCTGGGGCGGCGGGCGCGGGGGGTGCCGGCGGAGGGGGTGGCGGGGAGCACACGCCACCAGAGGGAGGCGCTACCACCGCGGTCCCCGCACCGCCGGAGGGGGGAGCGGGCGGCGCGGGGGGTGGCGGAGGCGCGGGCGGCGCCGCGGCCGGCTGCTGCTGTGCACACATATACGGGCGTAAATTCACAAACCCACACACTCTTAGAACTAGAGTTTACAGGTTGTGTATATGTTACGGCTAAAGATAGGTGTGAACATAAACTTAAGATTAGCCGGCTAAACTTAGGTTTATCTTCGAGGAGATGTTAATGTTAGTTTCATCTATCATTAGCCGGCTAAACTTAAGTTTAACTGAAGGCCCTTGGCTAAAAATGTAGAAGAAGCAAATGAAAAAGGAAACGGTATAATAATGTTTACTATTTCGACACGAAAACTTTTATTAAAAAAATAACCACTCTCATTACACATACTTATGTAGGTATACAAAATTACAAAATAAAACTTCTGCAGTGTTAATAACTTAATACAATATCTAGTCATTAAAATAAAATAATAAGGAGCCCTATCCCTCCCTTATCCCTTATCCTTCTATGGTCGGCAGCGCACTTGTAGCACTAATGGCGTTGCTTGTGTTATAGGCGACGGTAGCCATCTACCATCAAATGGACCGTCAGCCTGTCTGTCGACCTTATCATAAAAAAGGAGCTATTTGTTGGAACATGATAAACTAGAATGGCATTTCGAATTACAAAGAACATTATTATTCGATGAAATCCATCGAAACATTTTTAGCCGTTTCGTTTCGGTTAATGTGCACATTAACCGGCTAAAGATGGAAATCACGACGCAAACTAACATGATATCGAACTTTAGCCTCCTCTCGAAGATAAACTTAAGATTAGCCGGCTAAACTTAAGTTTATGTTCACACCTAACTTTAGCCGTAACATATATATTACGTAATATGTAATTAATTGTCTTTAACGACAACTCACCATAGGCGGCGGTTGAGGGGCAGCAGGCGGAGTGGGCGGTGCTATGGGACCCTGAAACATAATATAACACTTGTTAACTTACACTTAAAATCGAAGATTGGAACTCCATCTTCAATAGCGTGTGGAAGTGTATTATAGTGCAAGAATGTAACTTACATTGGCCGGCGCCGGAAGGTTCAGGTTCTGATGGGGGGGCACCGGGGGAGGTGCGGGGGCGGTGGAGACGGCAGCCGTCGGCCCCCCTACGCCCGGCGTCCCCGAGACTGGCGCTGCCGCCAAACTCATGTTGGGTGGCATTGGCGCGCTGGAAACAAAACATTGGACCAACGTTTGATCAAACTTTATTGTCGACGACTTGATTGGCTCGATGGTTTTAGCTCTGCCTGCTGTGCCAGAAGACGTGGGTTCTGATCCCCTCTCAAGACAACATTTTTTTATATTTACGAATATGTTTGTTTGTTTTTATTTAGATGTTTTCTATTTATTCTATGTATAATATGTAAATATATATTTAATTTACGATGTATCTCCTAGTTAGAAGCTCTGCCTAGTCTGCCATCTCTTACTCACTCACTGAAACACAGCAGCACACGTGCTGTCAGTTCACGGTGGTCTTTTATAGGAGAGTGGTCACTGCCGCCAGACGGACTGTGCAATTGACTGCGAAACGCAGTAACTTTAAAAAAATCATTTATAAATGTCGAGAATCAAATCCGTGACCCTGGAACGGAGCGTTAATGCAAGAGTCACGTCACGTCACGTCACGCCACGTCACGTCACGTAGAAGAAATGAATGAGATTGCAACCTGTTGGTGCGATGGTGTGATGGTGGCGGATGGCTGTTCTGATGGGGCAACGTGTGGTGGACTCCATGGGGTGGAGGGGCAGGTGGACCGGCCTGCTGACTCTGCTGACCCTGAAATTTCATTTAAATTTCTATTAAATGGTCTATTTTTATATTAAAATCTAAATTCACTTCAATAAATTTACTATGCAAAGAACAGGATTTACTAAAATTTCGCTTTTTACTAAACGAAAATTCGAACAACGCGTTAGGGAATAAAGAAAACTAGGGAATTAAAATCTCCCAAATCAGCATCCCTATTCCTCATTTATTTTTTGCGGGGTTTTTATTTTGTTCTCCCAAGTTGGCAACCCTTTTCGTTGGTAAAAATATTCACTTGGCTGGTATAAATAAGAGAAACACTCCTACGTGTCTTTATTACTTCCTAGTGGAATGGTAACATCTACTTAGTGAGCTAATTTTCTTAACATACATTTCATCCTGGCCCTACTGTACGAAAGATCGTACAGATGATGATGATGATGATGATGATGATGATGATGATACGCACCTGGTGATGGTGATGAGGCGCGTGATACTGCGAGGGCGGATGATAGGGTTGGTGTTGAGGCGCGTGGTACTGTGGCTGCTGAAGCATGGCGGCGTCCTCGCGGGTCATCGTTCTGTAACGTCCATTTTTTTTTTTTCACTATTAAACTACGTTTCATCAATTACTGGCTGTTGCACGCGACTTCGTTCGGGTAACTTAACAAAATATAGCCTACATTACCTACTCGCTGACAATGTAGCTTTCTAACTACTGGACCGATTTCAAAAAAAAATCTTTCACCTATAGAAAGCTACTACATTATCAGCGAGTAACATCCATAGATCCAATAAAATAAATGTGAAAGTAACTCTGTCTCTCTGTTACCGTTTCACGCCTTAACTACTGAACCGATCATCTTGAAATTTTGCATACACATTTTCAGTGATACGAGAAAGGACATAGGGCACCTTTCATCCAGAAAAAGAGTACTGTTCCCAAGGGATCATCTAAATTAAAATAAAAAAACTAACGCCTGGCCGCAGTAGCTACTATATTTTATTTAGTATATAGTAGTTACTGCATGCGACTTCAGTACTATATTTTATTAAGTTACGCAAACGAAGTCGCGTGCAATAGGTATATATAATATAAAACTAGCAATTATAATTTTTTAGTCATTTCCATGATCAAATTGCGAATGCGTGCCAACGATCGTTTTGCTCAACCACTGATTTACCTTCGAAGGCCAACGCTGAATATCCTTCGTTGGCGTTCTGTCTGTCTGTCTGAACTGTCAGCCTGTCTGCCGCCCTATATCACAATAAACTCTCCAGCGAACACTGTACCTGTATCCCATGTCCTCGTCGTAGTTGTGCGTGTTGTTGTGACCGTTATAAGGTACGGGCGGATTGGGAGGCTGCGGCGGGGGAGGCGCTGAGTTAGCATTGCTTTTGTTTGCTAAAATCTGAAATATTACATTAAAACGAGCTATAATTAAAATTATAAACTAACTCCTGACTTTCTATTGAGCCCAAACACGTTGTATCTGCTGTGATTTGCTTATGAGTTGGCTGTAACGCAGACTACTTGATGCTGCAGCGTCAGCTCAAGGTTACCATGTCGTGGAAACACCACCGAAGTAACAGTATACCATATTTCATATCAATCGAACCAGCGGAAGTTAGTGAACTTCCTTCGACAAACCGAACCTTCTTCATGAGCTATAGCTAAGAAAGATCACGATCGCGTCAGCCTGTGTGTCTGTCTGTGTTTACGAGCTCAGGTAACCCTAATCTTTTTAAAGTTCGAGTGAATAGGCATTTTATGGGTGAGGTCGCTCCACGGTAGGCCTCGTCTTTCCTGCACGGCTAGATGCTGGACAAGAGCGAACCTATTATTAATAAAAAAAAGCCTTCACACAAAAGAAAAGGGATCGAAATCGGTCTCTTCGTTTGGGAGCTATAGTAAAGCCAAAGAGACAGCGAAATGACAATAAACCCGGCCTTTCCCCTCACACGAAGCAACCGGCGTTATCTGTTTCATGGTATAGGAAGCCATCTTGACAACCTGTGGAGCGTAGAGGTAAGGAGTACCGGACTCATATAACAATCAAACTGGAAAAATGGTCCTCTGCAACAATAAAATAAGGGTTCTAAAAGTGTAGCATATCTTTTATCTATCTATCTTTTTTCTTTCTATTACTTCTATCTATCTATCTTTGTCTAATTTACTAGTCAATGCTACACTAGCGCCATCTAAATTTACTGATATTCTGGGACCACTTTTTAACACGTTCATTGCCACGTAACGCGACGTCGCGTGAAGTGGCCTATTATGATGTCGCCTATAACGCGACGTCGCGTGGCCATGAAATAGCAGCCGCAGCGTATTGGCTTCTGGTATATGTTTTGACTACTAGGGAAATACATTTAATGATTTTATTATTTAGGCCATCTAGGCAAGTTCTGCGTTTCGGCTTGGCAGTTAACGTGTTAATACAAAAAGTCGGTCCTCCTTACCTCTACCCCCCATATAACAACCCTTGAAACTTTGTTAACATTATTTGCTTTGTCTCGTTGGCCTTGCCATAGATAGATACACAGTTAAAAAGTAAAAGAAGAGACCCCCCAACCTCGAGAGTGTGCATCATGGCGCGAGCGAAGCTGTCGGCGTCCTCGCGACAGCTGAAATTGAGGCCGTACACGTGTCTGGCGTCCCTCCACTGGTGGAAAGTGGCCGTCGCCTGGTTGTACTTGAGGCCGCGGACGATGCCGCAGTTTATCACCACCTTTGACATTCACCATCACCATCATTAATGCATGGTTCATACTCTTTTTTTGCAAAAACTATTGAATGGTTTTAGATGTAACTTTAAT
This sequence comes from Synanthedon andrenaeformis, assembly GCA_936446665.2. Classification (NCBI taxonomy): domain Eukaryota; kingdom Metazoa; phylum Arthropoda; class Insecta; order Lepidoptera; family Sesiidae; genus Synanthedon; species Synanthedon andrenaeformis. The sequence continues at coordinate 732,658 of OW387802.2, forward strand.
GTAAATGTAATAAAGTCTATACATATAAAAATCTCGTGTCACGATGTATGTTCGCGATAAACTCTGAAACTACTGAACCGACTTTGTTCAAACTTCATAAGTATCTGTTATTTGGTCCAACTTAAAAGATAGGATAGTTTATATCTCATTTTGTTTATTATTATCTTTTTAAATTATATAATATTATTAACATAGCGCCATCTGTTGATACTTATTCAATACAGCAGTTATTTATCTGTGAGTTCCAAAAGATTCTAACAGATGGCAATGTGAGGTAATTTTATAACCTGGATTGAGTAAAAAATTGCAGCCGTGCGAAGCCGGGAGGGAGCGATCAGCTTTAACTTTGAAGAATATATGTATATTAGTCGATCGACAACGAACGTGTACCGGGGCCTAGTAGACGTTGTCCTGCCTGAACTAGTCTAAAAATCTGGTCTGGTCCAATTATTGTGAATCTACACCATCCAGGGATCCACTCAAACAAAATATTTTATCAAAATCGGTCCAACAGTTTAGGGGGAGTTCAGTGACAGAAGAACCATATAATATGCTAAAAATAATATTCATAAAAAAGGGGGTTGTAGCTGTTGTAATATCATTTAATACTGAGAAATTGATCTCACCTCATGGTCATTGAGTTTCCTGCCGACAACCCTGAAGGTGTTGTGCTGCGTGTGATGATAGATGTGCACCTTGGAGAGGCCCGAACTCGAGCCGGACGGGACCCATCGCTTCAGGCTGTCGTCGTACACCATCACCGAGGCGCGGGCGCTGCTTATGGACTGCTCGCTGGAAATGAAAAAAACATACTTTACATATAGATTTATCATTACCATCTCAGCAATAGGTTAATCATAAATCCTTCGGATGAGATGATAAGTTTAAACTATAATTCACCATTATTGTACGGGCCTGTAGCACCCGCGCATTTGTATAGCCTGGCTGTTATGGCTTTAAGTGGGCAGGGCCTCCGGCTAAGGAGGGCTCACTGGCTAGCCTTGCGATTGTTAGTCGAGGAGAAGAGGGTTGTATTTTCCAAACAAGTTGTACTAGTACAAAGGTCTTTACGATGCCGAAGCAAGGAGAAGACTAATTTTATACAAAAAATGCCTATTAATAACACAAAATGTACATATAGAACTAGTGGCGGCCGTGCCATGTGTCGAACAAGCTTGCGCCAATAGCGCGCAAGCACGACACGCCCGCCCGAAATAATAATAACTAAGTGAACACTATATCTATCTCTGTCTATTTTTTGTCTCTTTCACTTACACTGTTTACACTATATACTAGTTCTATAATTTACTTTATTTCACAATTTATACAATCGGCTGTCCCGAACAATTATCATATCAGCCTAAGGATTTCCACTGAGGGACATCAATTTTCTTAGCAGGATTAAATATTTTTTTAATATGTTTTAAACTAGTTCATAGATATACTTACGGTAGGTAAGTAATAACACAGAATACAAAGAAATATTGGGTTCTTTTTTCCTAATTTTTACCGTTGGCGAGAGAAGTAAACTGAAAACAGTCAAGCACTTGATGATGAAAAGTGAGAATCCTACCACATTGCAACATTATTATTTTTTATAAAGCCCTCACGTAAGTACATGAAGCAGAACCCTCGATGGCAAGACAAATGCGTCGTTCGGGTACAGTACAGTCGTTGCGAAAATGGTTATGTAAAACCACAGCGGGTGAGGGCCGACCCACCTTCCTTCGCATTCGCCTACTCGCCAATACGCCTTATTTATTTGTAATTAATTTTAATTGTATAACAAATATTTAAATCACTTTAATCAGAGGCATCGAATTCCTGCAAGAAACTCGCGCGCTTTATAGTACATGTAGCCCCCCAGTAGCCATAGCACTAAAATGTAAAAGACTTTTGTAAATTTTGACTTTTGACTTTTGTAAATGTATTGTACTTTTTGTAAAAGACATCCTGGTTAAAGAATTTAAGCACTGATGAGCACTCTCTGTCTATTTCGTACAGCAACTTTCAAGGCTAACCTAGCTGCGTCCATCTTGGTGGTCTGTGCTCCGTTCAGTATCAGTATTACTTATGTCAATTAACAATCATTGGTTTAGCAAGTTGCCATTGAAATATTGAGACACAAACGAATCATAGCCTCAAAACTTTTGAGTTGAAAAATGAGTCGACTCGCAATAGGTCAATGCTACCCACACCCTACGCCCACTCTGCTGAATGACCCATAACACGGTTACACGTTTTTATCTCATTTGGAGACCACTTTATTATTTTTCGTAATATTGTTTTTAGTGCAAAAGGCTATCTACAACAAACACAAACATACTTTTATTGATGCGATGCAAACAAACATTAAAACCTCTTTCATATAAACACTACAATTGTGTTAAGACGCGTGACTATCCTCACAATTTTATCCCTTTATCCTACAGGCATGTAACATGTCATAGATTTGGTCTAGTGGCTAGTAACCCTAGCTGTTAACCAAACGGTCGCGTGTTCGGATCCCGCTAGGGGCAAATGTTTACGTGTTAAAATTTACCTTTGTACCTGAGTCATGGATGTTTGTATTTATAATATGTATGTATTTACAAAAAAAAGTAATCTATGTATTATATCAACTGTCTGGGATTCATACATTAGTTCCACAAACTAGATGGTGCTGTGGAATGTGTGAAAATATTATTATTATAGATAGTAAATCCATCTACCATCAGGTAAGTTGCACTGGTCGCATCACTTAATCATTAAAATAAAAAGCAAAAGAATATTCTGTCCCAGTATTTCACACCACTCAAGATGGACATAGGTTTTTATTACTAATATTAACCTCCGATTCCACAAGGACGAAGTCGCGGGCAGAAGATAATCTAGTATAATCCAAATAGAGATAGGCTATATACAATGTTACGTATAGATTAACTGCCCCAATTATTGCACTCTTGTGACGCCGCGGGGCACGTCGTCGGTCTAGCTAGTGTAGTGTAGTGACACTACCAATATAACGTGTTTGTCGTCATTGCGGTGACGTCACTATACAGGTGTCTCGTTCCCAAGGAGAAGTTGCTACAAATGTCAATTGCGTGAAAGTGATTCGCGTTATCTCACACTCAATTAAATGCGAGAAGTGCTCCACCGCTCGATTCGTTTAGTAGGCAGTGCTGCCATTTTAGCGCTCTCGGCGCTAAGTATAGCGCTTTTTCAACTTTTAGGTACAGCTATGTATAACGTTAACTACTATTAGTACTTATACATTCAACTTTTTAATATTTAAAAGATTGAGACTTTAAATACAAGCATTGCAAAGTCTTGATAAAATTGTATGTGTCAGCACACACACACAATTTTTCACGCACAACTGGAGTTTACTCCTTACGAACGAGAAATAAATAATTTAATAAATACGAACGAACGAATAAATATCAGCGCCATCTGTTCGAATTAAGATACATGATTACGTTTCCAATTATGTTAATTACGTAAATATTCTAGTTACAGAGATATTGGTAGATGGCGCAATATCTGAAACTTCAGAAATATTCGAAAATACAACGTAACGCATTTTCCGTGTGACAATTTTGATTTTACTCTCATAAATTTTCATATCGTGGGCATATATGCAAATCGATTCTTAAGGAGTAAACTCCAAAAAGAAGATAATATAGAGACATGTTGTTAGGTTATTGATTTTATGACTAGGTATGTTACTTAAAACAATATAATAAAATCGTAATCGAGCCGTGTCTGTACATCAAATATATTTTAAAACAAAAATTTATACACGTAATTAATTTTAAAAAAAGTTTTTAGATTTTTTTCTGTGCGTTTTATGCAAGATAATATCAGAAACAGCTCAACCGAAATGAATGCGGTTTTCACTGATGTATTGTAGCAATATTCCCGTAACATTTAGTGTTTGTTTCAGTGATATGTTAAGTTTGTTTTATTCCAATCCGTTTACCAAGAAAATAGTTACGCGCCATTCTAGAAACGCGTACGAAATCGTGGATGAAATTAATAGTATACTATTTTTTTTTTCTTTTAAAATTCACGAAAATGATTCAGCGCCAAAATCCCTTTTATTAGTTACCGTAAATATTATATATTTTAGCGCTTTTTCCAGTGTCGTTAGCGCTAAAAGGGTTTGTTGATTTGGCAGCACTGTTATTGGGGGGGAGGGCAGATATCTGTGAGGGCCTAGTGCGAGTTTTACTCGATCAAACGCGACGAACACGTAAATGTCAATTTATATGGGAATGAAGCAGCGCCACCTGGTGGTTCACGTGTAGGTCTGCTTCATTCCCATACAAATTGACATTTACGTGTTCGTCGCGTTTGATCGAGTAAAACTCGCACTAGGCCCTCTGTTCGCGGCGGTGGGCGTGCTGCGGTGTTATGCAATAAACGGCAGACGTGGGTCTATTGATAATGAAGGTCATATTGTTGTGGAGACTTCCTCCTACACTCTTGTTTTTCAACTCATAGAATACGTTCACTTAACGGTGTTGGGGTGTTGCAGTAAAAGTGAAAGTCGGGCTTATAGAAGTCACCGGTTAAGGGTCTGTCTGGTCTGGACAAATATACAAAAAAGTTTATTTTCTTTTATCTTATATCTAGATACCTACCTGGACGAGTCGACATATTTTTTTTAATAATCTGCGTAACGAGAAAACTATGTAAAAATTGTTTATTTTTTTAGGTTAGCAACAGATGTATATAGGTTGGCAACAGATTTTACATTTAAATATCTTAATTATCTACTACGCACTATAACCGTAGGGGTGTCCACGGGTAGAGCTGAACTACTGGACCGATTTTAAAATTTCTTTCATTTATAGAAAGCTACATCATCATACATATGAGTAACATAAGACTATATTTTATAAAGTTACGCAGAGAAGTCGCGTGCAACAGTTAATTCATAGCGCAATCTGGTGACAATACTATACTATATGTGACTCAAAAGTAACAATTGCCAATATGAACTAAAAATTTGTGTGTGTCAGCTCCGACACACGACTGGAGTTAACGAACGATTATAAAATTTAAATTTTCACAATTCGAACACGTCTAAAAAACAGCATAAAAAACTTTTTTTTTAAATACGATAATATTGTTTAGATGGCGCAATATCTTTGAAACTTCAAATATTCTATAAAATATTCAAAAAATATAAAACGTAAGTATAACGCATTTTTATAACAATTTTGATTTTACTCCCATAAATTTTCATACGCATATCGATTCATAAGGAGTAAACTCCAAAAACATTTTAAAAACGCTATATCAACTCTGATTGCCCTAAAAAATGAAACGGGAAAACGATAATATTTTTGTCTATAGTTAAAAACGATTTAATGTTGACTTAAACAGTCTGCCACAGCCTACACGACTCGAACCAAAACCGTACACATTGGCAAAACAGTGCGAAAGATGAGAACCACGTGTGGGTTTTAAGATAAACAATACACTGTTTAGGAGTTTTGTAGTTGCGACACAAAAAAAAATACTTCAAACATTCTATTAAAAGATTAATGAAGCAACAAACTTACACAAAAGACACTGAGAAATATTTTTTCGAAAGTTTAACGGTAACATCGAGCACAGCACTCTTTAAATTAAAGATTACTGTATTAACTAAGTAATACAATAATTAACTAAGTAAGTAATACAATAAAGTAAGTAATCTTCTTCTTATATTGTTGCTTCTTTACTTTACAAAGGTCGGAAGCGTCCATTTTGGAAGCTACTGCTCTAAAGAGGGGACGAATGCTCATACTTAAACCACTCTCTTCAATTCTTCAAATAGGATGTCTTTCTCTTGCCCCTGCTATGCACGTTTGCCTTCTATTTTTCCTTGCGACTGACTACTGATTATCAGCTAGGGTTAATACATATTTTAAACTAAATACCGAAGTAAATTTTACGTATCAAACTAACTCATCGATATTAAAAGTAACTAAAATTGCAGTCGATTCTAAAGCTATAACGACAAAAAATAGGAAACAAATGCAATGCATCATTCTCATTCAAAAATAACTATAAGTATTAAAATTTTCGATTCTGTTTTTTTTATTGTTTGAACAGACCTTCCTTTATTTAGTTATGACCCTTTTTGGGAAGTTTTTGTTATCCGAATTTTAAAGATTTTGTTGGGCGAGTCGCGCGCGGCCCAGACAATTTTTGGAACTACTGATATCAACTATGAATTTAATTAATAGTTCATAATTCATTATATTATGGAATATATATTTATTTCAATAGTAGACAGAACATTATAATAACTTTTCACGGCGACTGTACATTGAGGTCAGCACATGTTGATAAGAGCAGTCACTTCCTTTTAAAAACATGAGTTTCCCTCGCACGAGGGAACGCTGCGCTGGCGCAACTGGAAATCTAATCATTTTGCAACCGTTTGCAGTCGGTCATAATTATTACAATTATCTACAATTCTACAAAAAATATATATACCTACAGCAAAAATAGACTTTATTGTGTATTAAATACAAATGCTTTGTATTGATCGCACACATGCACAGTTTTTACACACTGTGTAATGCAATACATACTTACATGTGCATACTGCATCTATCTATACTATATAATAAATAATGAAGTTGAAGAGTATGTTTGTTAGTAAAATAACTAATAAAATAACTAAAATACACTTTTATTAGGCACCCGCTTAAAAGGAGTCTTCAATTATGGATTTATTGTAAAAAAGATTTTTCTAACAGTAAATACACATTTTTACCTTTTTTTTTTCATTATGATACGCCAGGACTAACTTAATTTTCACGCGGTTAAAGCTAAATTATCCTTTGGATAATTATTTATTTAATAAAGATAAAAATTCATTTATATGAATTATTTACAAATTATATATATCATATCTGGCTTGAGTCACTTGAGCCGAGCTGTGAGTACTGGCAGTTGTATAGCAATGCCTTGCTGACCTACGGATTCCGAGAAAAGACACTGACTGTTCCATGAATATGAGCTTCTAAAACTAATGGACCACCCATATACCACGGAACCAAGGACACGCCATCTGGTCTCTGCCATCATAACGTAGGTACTCATTTGGTTTAAACACCTAACACGTGACTTAATAAAATTATAGACACATCGAATATGTTTTGGACTCTATTATTGGCGGGATAAAAGTGTAAATAGAAAACTTACTGCGCCCAGTATTCCTCCCAATTTCTCTCCTTCGTAGACCCGTAACCCCGCGGCAGGGTTGCGGTCTTCCCTCTGCCATTCAAAGACGCTGTCGACGCCCTCTGCTCGGGTAGACTCAGTATTGAATGTCTCTGGATTGGCTCCGAGCGAAAAGACTGAAATGAACTTTGCGAGCCAGCATCTTCTAAGCTGGACTCGGGACCGGGACCTCTGTGATGTCCATTCTCGTTTCTGTAATCCAACGATTTGCTGCCGGAATCTCCGTTCATTTTGGCCAACGGTGGCTTCCCGTGTCTCCTGTATTCGAAATGCTCTACCCTATTAAAAGAGGCAGCCCTGCGCACCATTTTCGGCGACTCCTGTACAGTCGTCAACGAAATTCTACTCTCCTTTTCGAGATCGATCTCTTGTTCGAGTTGCGTTTGCACGCTCGCCAACATCTCCTCCAAGTCGCCCAGGTCCGGGTCCACTATGAGCCTCTGTCGACGCATTGTCGCAACGGTTACACAGTTTCTATTTATCTATATATGTACACATAAATAAGCACTGATGTTTTCATTGATGGGTTTGTCTATGGATCACGCCACAATTTTCACTAAGTAAAGCACATTCGCAAATATTAAACGAAATTTGGAGAAATCCAATCAATAAATAAATAAAGAAAACAAGTGGATGTGTCGATTTTTAAAAAAGATCGTCTTCAAAATATAGAATACGCAACGATAACGTGCACATGCGCCGGCGCAAGACAAACCACTGACTGACTGACCTTATCATTAAATTATTGAGTTGAGTGACACGCAACTATAGAGAGTGAGAGAGACAGAAGTTGGTAAAAATATGTATTTTTTTATCGGAAACTTTGGCATATTCGGCATATTTGGTTCTTCGTCAGTTACCTACTTTTACAAAAAAAAAGTTCATTTGCAACATTTGCAATAACATTGTATTGATTTACAACTTAACTTAACTAACTTAACTAGCATAGTATTGTTATTACGAGCTCTTAGGCAGGCTGCACACACGCAATAATATTGTCAATAAAGTGCTTATTGACAATAATATTGTGTGTGTGCGGCCAGTATATCGGTATTGTTCAATATTATTGTGGATTTCCAGAAATTCTGATTTCGACTCGGCAATATCGGGGGGAGGCAGGGTTGTCATAATTATGTCAGGTATTGTCAATAATATTGTCGTTTGCCGGCGCGCGGCAATATTTTAGTTGAAAAAAAGATAAAGATAAGATAATAGCTTTAGAAAGCTGCCATCTCTCATTGTCATGTAATTTTTAAAATCATTTTCTTCTGTAAGTTGTAGTTCATTTATTAGATTTCTCAGCTCAGACAGCTTTTTTTCTCATCCAGTTTTTAATCCATCGTTTCTTTTTTGATTGCCTTTTTTGAGATGTTAAAATTAATGCAACGACTTTTTTCTTTCTTTTCATTGTATAAAACGTGTACACACGAATCAAACTACTGAGCGACTGAGTCAAATTTTACCATGAAAAATTGACAATAATATTGAGTAGTGTGCGGGACCTCATATTGACCTATATTTTTGACAATATTGCATTTACAATATTATTGCGTGTGTGCGGCCTGCCTTAAATGTACTTACTACTATGTAAGTACAGTACAGTTTCAAAGAGTAAAGAAATTTTTTTAATAATTTTTAAGAGAACGCACACAAACATCTAAATATCTTACTTTTTTATGTTAAGGTCGACAGACCGGTTGACGGTCCACTTGATGGTGGGTGGTTACCGTCGCCTACAACACAATTCAACGAGGATAACTAGTGAATTTTATAATTATTTAAAGACACGTCAATATTAAATGCTAATTAAGGATAATTGTGTAACTAACTACATTTTGCTATACATTTACAGGAAAATTAAACAAACTTAATAAAAATAAAGTATCGTAAGTACCTATACGTACCTATTAAATGTAAAAAAATAATTTTTAAACTGGAAATACGAACATGACACTATCCTGGCACATGATATTACATACGGACAGATAAAGAGATAATATGATAGTGACTTGTTGCATTTCAAATAGCGGGTAGTTGCAATATTGAACTCTAAAATCAACTACATAGGAGCGAATCGTGACGAATAAACATATCTTTGTATGAGCGAGAGTAATCGATCATCTTTTAACTGCCACCGCACGTGGTGTCTTATGTCGACGTAATAAGGGTCATATTTATCGAGGCCCTTAAGGTATGTGGGTTAGGTTAGATAGTTAAGAAAGTTGTTAGTTTTCTAGATATCTCTCCAGTTCGAAACATTTCTCTATATCTAGAGTAACTAATAGAAATCTTTTAAGACGTACATATGTACTGGTAAAAGTGGATTAATTTAGGATTTGTGTTGGTTTAAGTATTTAGATATAGTTAACTTAGTTTCTTTGACATAAAACTTTTTATTTGAATATACTTTCCTCAAGTTCTACTTCGCCTATAACAGTTTTAGTAGTGGCGTTTCACAGACATTAGAGCTTCCATAAATGACCCCGCCGAACCCGGGATTCGAACCCGGGGCCCCTGAGAGGTTAGGCCCCTTTACCATTGATCCAACGGGTCGTATAAAAACATTTCCTTAGACTTAGAACTACCCCATTATCCCATCCCTTCCCAATTCCTTATCCTTAATACTATTTAAACTATACTTTAATCTGGAACTACATTTAATTAGTTTCAATGTTGTTCTTAACTTATAACTAAAGCGCTGGATAATTATTTTGATACGAGTTTCTAAAATTTTTAAATTGAGTTATTTCATTTCTTGAATTAGGTACATACTTAATGAGGATATAAAATATTTTTTCGAAAACCCTCCATCTAAATTCAAAATTGACGCTTTTTTTTTAGGAATCCATCACCACAGTGGCGACCCTGGGCGTAAGTGAAAAAGTTTTGCATGTCAAGGATACAGAAAATCATATGGAGTACCTCTATCATCCAGAAAAAGTACTGTCCCCAAGGGACGCGGATATAGTCAAGTCATTCATATAGTATAGATATCAAGTAAATAAAATAAATAAAAAAATAAATAAACATTTCACATGTTCTCAACAATAACTGCACAATTAGCTAAATTTTTCTTGTTTAAAAAATATTTGACACACACACAAAATATTAATTATTGATCAGCATGTGTACGCAGATTCGCAAATTATGAAAGAAGGTTTTTAGGTCATCTGTGGCTTACCCATTTTGAAAATTCACTCAAGTATAATAACTAGAATTAATGATTCGCACTGGCTTTCCGCACTAGTGTCGGTTTAAATTTAATGAACGCATTAAAATTGGAGAGCTGACCTCTTTCTTTAGTGTTTCGTTAAAATTGAATTTTTAAAGACCCTTTTTGCATCTATAAATATATTAAGTACCTATATACAATCGCTGGTAGAAATTCAACTTAAATGGGTTTCGTAAGTAATTTAGAATGTCCCTTTTCGAGAATTTGATTTCACGCCTAAGTAAAACGTAAGGTGAGACGGGGTACAATACAATGTGAAACTTAACAGGTAAACTTTTTTCTTAAAGCATTAAGAAAAAATAAAAATCTTAAAAGCAAAGCAGTAATTATTTGTTATTATAGGTAGGACAACTAACTGTGCAGTCATAAACTAGACGATAGCCAGAAATTTCCCATGGCAGTTCGCTATCTATGGTCCTAAAGACCATTGACAGAAACCAACGAGGACAAAATAGTTAAAACGAGCTACGCTCAGACCGACAAGGGTTGTTTTTGTCGATCTGAGGAGCTACGTTTTCAAGGAGGAATTAAAATTCTCCTTGAATGACAATTTGACTCTCAAAATATTCTTTGAATTTTAAGAAAATGACAGTTTGTGGTGCTGTAACAGACTTATCCAAAATTTTATTTCGATTTGATTGGGACTGTAGGTACATCTGGTTTGGTGAATCTGGTTTTATGCGCTGCAGCCATATTTTTTATGTAAAAGTCGTCAGACAGACTGACGGTCAGAAGCAACGCTACAGGTTTTGCAATTGTCCTTGCCTACCTTAGTAGAATTATGGACGAAGAATGTATAAGGAACGTATAGGGAAATAAACTCAAAAAGCTTATTATTTCGATTTCTGTGGTGGTCACAGCATAATTATCGAATCTTAACATTTTATCCTATCAACGTAGGCAAGCAGTGCACATTCGTGCTGCATGTGTTAGTAGGCGACTGTAGCCTATCATCAATCTATCACTATCACCTATTATCAGTTAGACCGACAGCATTTATGCCGACCTTTAATTTATTAAACACATTAGGTAGGTACTCGTACGCATCATATACTCAAATGATTTCTTTAGAGAAAAAAAGCTCCTATTAGCAGTCAAATTTTACTAATATTTTTTTTATGGTGATGAACTAAATGCATACGTACCAAAAACCCTAACCTAGCCGTAGATATACAAATTTATGTATTTTTTTTTACATATGTATGATTAGGCAATTAATTAGAAAACTATTAAGAAATGACGCATTGATTTACAAGAAGTACCTATTCAACTGTGAATCATAATATTATCGGAAATGCGTTTACAAATTATACAGATTACAAGATAGCTTAGATATTATTGGAATTTTTTTTCGAACTTCCATTGTCATTTAACGACTAGCTGGTGCCCGTTACTTCGTCCCCGTTGAAATTGAAAAATATAACACTTAAGAAAATATCTGACATCTTGAACGCTGTGAAGACGGTGGTGCCACCACGGCGACAGTGGTGGTCTCTAGTGAACCTAACATTTTTTCAGAATAAAAAGTGTCCTACATGTTCATCCGTGTTATTAATCTATCTGTGTGCCATATTTTATCCAAATCCGTTGAGCCCCTTTTGCGTGAAATACATGCTCACAAAGTTTCGCGTCGGGTTTTAGTCCCGCATTGTCCCCTACACTGACAGGCATCCAAGAGGGTTCCCAACGTTAAAAAAAAAGCATGTTGAGGATACCTACATGCTTAATGTTTTGAGTTTAGAACACAGTGTGCCCAAGGGTCTCAAATACTTTGGGCACATAGCCCGCAGAGAACCAGAAAACTTGGAGAAACTGGTGGTGGTTGGAAGAGATGGAGAGACCAGTTGCGAAGGCCATGAGAAAGGCTGAGGACAGCGTGGAATGGAAACAGCTGGTTGTCGATGCCACCAAGGCATTTCAGAGACGGCACGACTTTCGGCAATGAAGAAGGTGATTCTATCTATCTATCTATGCTCAAGGGTACACAATTTCTTCCATTACTTCAAAACAATTCATTCTCCCAATAAATAGTCTATGTATCTATGCGAGTTTTAATTCATATCTTGTGGTGTTTGAGCGGCACTGACAATTACAAATGCAGGATATGCGCGGTTAATCAGACACAGACAGGAAGCAACCAATCACGTCGCCGCGCACAGGATTGAGCGACAATTAAGCGAACCCGGGGGATCGAGCCTACTATATTATCATGCGGCCAAGTGAGCGAGTCGTCTACATAGAAATCAACTAATACTTACTTACGGTTGTTTCAATGTTAATATTTCATTTAAACTTTAAAGAAATGTCGCGGTATAAAACCTTGCATTGTACTGTAATGTTTATGTAATATTATATATGTTGGACATTACGACTCCAGAAGGTTGCGACTCCAGGTGCTAAAATAAAAGATGTAACTAGCCAGACTGAGTTTATATTGTTATAAAGTTACACGGCAAATATGCAACGGCAAGAGGAATGGAACGGACGACGTGCGCGGTCTGCTCTGCGGAGCGCTCGTCGGACGACCGAACGAATTACGTCTAGTCTACGTAACGCTTGTGGAACGACTGAATGCGCGGGCGCGGGCCTGCCTCGATGAGGTGCCCTAACCGCTGAGTCAGTTCGTGCGCGTCCGTTACATCATTCCCCCCCTTTTGAGAGAATGACAATGATAACTATGAAAATTATAAAATAGTTAATTACAAAAAAATTAAATAGTCGATACACCCTGTAATTCTCCAGTTAAAACTACAACCTGTATGTTTATCCGTCATAATGTAATTTCAGCAAATCGCTGCGACCTCTGGTCGCGTCATGTAATATGATCAACTTGTTATGACGCCTATTGCATTAACAATAATGGAATGTTATGGCTGGCTTTAACTGGAAAAACGTCGCAGAGTGCATGACGCAATTTACACAATTAAAAGATTGTTAAAATTAACATGCACATATTACAACATTTGAAACATATTGGAGGCTAAAGTTAACAACACATATTAATTCACAATAATTACTATTTAAAAAAAAAGGTAAACTTTCGAACTCTAAATTTAACTGAAAACACTAATGAACATTTCTTTGCGCACTCGGTATGTATAAACACTAAGCTTGAACTCGCTCCATGCCAGGTTTGGGGAGCGTCGTCGACAGTTTTTTAGTCATCCATTTCTTGGCTTGTTTCTTGACTCGTTGGTACACTTCGAAGGTGAGACAAACGACTAGTACTATTAATACACACGTAAGCAAGTATTTATTTTGCCTTAGTTGTTCGGAGATGATGATCAGTTGCTCTTCGCGAACTTGGCTGCTGCCTAATTCGGCAGTGACTTTTTTCGTCTCCGTGCTTGCGTATGAACCCATAATGTTTGTTTGGATTGACTTTAGCGGTAGGTAATAAGGAAACAAGTTCGTCGACGAGTTGAGTGTGAGTGCGTAAAGAATTGTTTGTACACCTTAATATTATAATAATTAGTGGACTAACGTAAGTATGTGGAACGTTGCGAAATCGTTTCAATTCGAATTATTGAAGAAATAAATTGCACCGCATGTAGTTAGTATGGCGTGATACTTATGACGCAAATCTAACCGGTCGGTTAATGACCCGGCCGCTTCGTGTCACCTTTGGGTTACACGTGTTGCTAAGCGGCGTTGGCGCGTCTGACGGCGTAACATGCGATTGTGATTGCGCAACGTCCTTTACCTTAGGACTAGGGTCGTGACCGTGAATACCTGGCAAGTCGCTCCCCAAGACAAATGCTGGTTTTAGTCTATCTAGGGAAACTTCGGACTGCCTACTAGGAAACTGCAACTTAAAAGACTTGTCATGTCTTGCAAGGACTTTGTAAGGCCCTGAATATGGTGGTTGCAGCGATCTTTTGCACATGTCATTACGAACGAAAACGTGTGTGCAGTTTTTTAACCCTTTATGCACGAAAAGCGTGCGATAGTCCTTATGCTCTACAGGTTTGGGCTTGAGCTTTTTGATTATGTTTTGTATTTTAACTACAAATTCATCAGGATCTGTTATCCTGTTGGACGTGTTGTCGTAAAAATCGCTTGGTAAGCGGATTACGGTACCGTACACCATTTCTGAAGGGCTGACGTTTGTGTCGTTTCTCGGTGCGGCGCGTAGCCCGAGCATGACAAACGGCAATTCTTCAACCCAGGAAGTACTATCCAGGCGTGCCATTAAGGCAGCTTTGAGTGACCTGTGCCATCGTTCTACCGCTCCATTGCTCATTGGGTGAAAGGCTGTGGTCCGAACTTTTTCGATCCCTAGGTACTTCATGAGTTGACTGAAAAGATTACTCTCAAATTGTCTACCCTGGTCGGTTGTGATCCTAACTGGGCATCCAAATCGAGTAATCCACCCTTCAAAAATTACTTTGGCTACAGTTTGGGCCGTAATATCTTTAATAGGAAATGCTTCTGGCCACGATGTAGCACGATCTATCATCGTAAGGCAATACCTATACCCGTCTTGTGACGTAGGTAGCGGTCCCACAATGTCTATGTGTAAGTGCTCGAATCTGTTAGATTTTTCGAACTTACCTAGACTTGTTACTGTGTGACGCGTGACTTTGGCTTTCTGGCATGGAATGCAGGTTTTAGCCCATTTGCCTACATCTGCATTCATGTTTGGCCAGAAAAATTTTTTGCGCATCAACTCGCGTGATGTTCGTACACCTGGATGACTCAGATTATGTACAGCAAAAAAAGCTTTGTGCCTAAAGTCTTTAGGTAAATATGGCCTTGCAATACCTTGCGATGTTTCACACGTTATGGGAATGTCGTATATACCTAAATTAACTTTCAAGAAGTTAAATTTGTTATCATTTAATAACAAAAGGTTTTGCAATTCGACATCCGTGTTTTGCGCGCGTGCAATTTCTGCGAAATCGAGCGTTGTGGGGCAGGCTATTGTTTCAATACGCGATAATGCGTCAGCCACCACGTTTTCATTGCCCTGCACATATTCGATGTTAGCAATGAATTCGCTTATGTACGATAGATGTCTTGCGCGCCTTGGGGATTCTTTTTGCAAATCTTTTTTGCTGAACATAAACGTCAATGGTTTATGATCAGTGTAAACAGTTGTTTCACGTCCTTCAATGAGGTACAAGAAGTGTTTAACGGCCAAATATACAGCTAACAACTCGCGGTCGTAGGTGCTATATTTCTGTTGCGCCGTGGATAACCCTTTAGAGAAATATCCAAGAGGTTTCCACTGGCCGTTTATTTTTTGTTGTAAGACGGCGCCTACGCAAGTATTTGAGGCATCAGTCATCAATGCCAGTTTGGCGTTAGGAAGCGGTGGCGACAGTGTAATAGCGCTTTGTAGGCTACTTTTACATTGTTCGAAAGCCTCTTCCGCTTCAGGTGTCCATGCAATGGGTGTCTTATCTTTCTTCTTGGAGTTATGAAGGTAACTGTTTAAGATTCGCTGTGACATGGCTGCCTTCGGTATATGAAGACGGTAAAAGTTAACCATGCCTAAGAATCTACGCAATTCTTCGATATTGGTTGGTTTAGGGTAATTGCTGATGGCATCCACCTTTTGTTGAATGGGTTTTATGCCCTCAGCGCTAACTTGATGACCTAAAAACTCTAATTGAGATTGACCAAAACAGCATTTGTGGAGGTTTATGGTGATACCGTAAGTACTAAATCTTTCGAGAACTGTGCGCAGGTGTTCCCTATGTTCCACCTCTGACTTGCTAGCTATCAATATGTCATCGAGATATATAAATATGTAATCTAACCCTTCAAGCATGTGATTCATAAAACGTTGAAACGTTTGTGCTGCATTGCGCAGGCCGAATGTCATGCGAGGAAATTCAAATAAGCCGAACGGCGTAATGATTGCGGTTTTCTCTATATCTTCGGGGGCGGTGCAAATGAAATGATAGGCACGATTAATATCTATTTTTGAAAAAATCTGTTTACCTGTCAAGATATAGGTAAAGTCGTGCAAACGGGGTATCGGGTACCTATCGGGTTTAGTAACGGCGTTAAGCCGCCTATAATCACCACATGGGCGTAGGCCTCCATCTTTTTTAGGTACCACGTGTAACGGGCTGGACCAAGCGCTTTTGGATGGTCTGCAGATGCCCATCTCCTGCATAATGCGGAACTCCTCTTTGACCTGATTGTACCTACCGGGGGGTAGAGGTCGGGCTCTCGCATGGACAGGAGGTCCCGTCGTTTCAATATGATGAAACACCTTATGAGCTGGTGGCTCTTTGAAGGAAATCGGTTTGGTAGTTTCTGGAAATTCCTTGAGCAACTCATGGTATGGCGTTTTAAAGCAAATGGTACTGAGGGAAGGTTGTTTAGTACTTACAATTTTTGCTGCAACTTTTAGGTAAGTCACTTGGTCAATTAGCTTACGACTACTTAAATCTACTAAGAGTTTATAGTGTTTAAGAAAGTCTGCGCCTATGATAGGCTGTGAAACGTCAGCTATGATGAAAGTCCAACGGAACGCGCGACGTAGGTTTAAGTCCAATTCTAGTGTTTGTAAGCCATACGTCTTAATTTCGGTTCCGTTAGCCGCGTATAGCTTAAGACCGACACTTTTAACTTTCGACACTGTTCTATTGAGCACTGACACTGGCACTACGGACACGTTGGCACCCGTGTCAACGAGAAAACAAAAACCGTTCTGCCGATCTGTGACGCACAGGCGATGGTTGGTGTGGGCGATGCTGGCCCCCACCGAAGGCTGCACCGCTCCTAGTTTTCCGCTGGAGCTGCCGGCGCGCGCTTCTGCCACGCGCACCGACCAGGCGCTGCACACTTTCTTGCGTCCTTGTCGAACTTGCGATGGAAGTAGCACTTCCACGGCTGTGTCCTCGTGTTGCTATGTGCTCGCGTGCGGCTCCGTGACCGTTGACGACGGAACCGAACAGCTGTTCGTCCCCGTCGCATTGCTGCTTCGTTCTCGTCGAGGCGTGCGTTGATCCTTGATAACTGTGCCACGAGAGTTGACATATCGAAAGGATTGGGTTTGCTTTCCGATACCGACGCCACTGGGAAAACGCCTATGTTTTCCATGATTTTATCGGCCATTGCTGCTAACGTGGTCAAGCTGGAGGCTGGGTCAGCAGCTGCGAGTACTGCTCTTACTGGTTGAGGTAGAAGTTTGATCCACATGACCGTCAGAGTTTCGTTGGTCACGTGGCTTCGAGCTAGGTTGGTCATCTCTCTTAAAAGCTGAGAGGGTTTTCTGTCTCCTAGCTCCATCTCGTCGATGAGCTTCTGAACTTGCCGAGTTTGGGACTCTTCGTAAATTGAGAGTAACTGACCTTTTAGTGCTGCGTATTTGTCTTTATCAGGCGGTTTTTGTAGGAAGTCGCCGATTTGAATAATGACTTCTTTAGGCAGCTTTGCCAGCACCACATGATAACGTGCTTCGTCAGCACTCTTCAGTGGGTCTATTATCGCTTCTGCTTGAATGAACCATATTCTGGGCTGGTCCGTCCAGAATTCTGGTATGCGTGCTGCCACTGAGATGACGGAAAGTTCCGTTGAAGTGCCGCTGGCTTGCATCGTACACTACGTATATGCACGTGGTGTTAAACGAGGTAACTAACGTGGTGTGTCCACGCGGTCGCGGTCGTCGACCTCTTGCCTCGGAGTCGTTCCGTGAATTTAAAATATTGCAGCTTAATTTTAGCCCCCTGGGTTCGGGACGCGGTCACCAATGTAATGTTTATGTAATATTATATATGTTGGACATTACGACTCCAGAAGGTTGCGACTCCAGGTGCTAAAATAAAAGATGTAACTAGCCAGACTGAGTTTATATTGTTATAAAGTTACACGGCAAATATGCAACGGCAAGAGGAATGGAACGGACGACGTGCGCGGTCTGCTCTGCGGAGCGCTCGTCGGACGACCGAACGAATTACGTCTAGTCTACGTAACGCTTGTGGAACGACTGAATGCGCGGGCGCGGGCCTGCCTCGATGAGGTGCCCTAACCGCTGAGTCAGTTCGTGCGCGTCCGTTACAGTACACATCGTCTTTTTCATAGAGTATTATCGGAGGCGGTAAGTATGGCGGTTACGTGTAATACAAAATTATTCAGCCCTTTTTGTCCACTGACATATTTCACTTGCACGAATTATATTTTGAAAACTGTCGATGAAGAATTATCGATAGATTGTACATTTTGTAATACTTATCTCATTTTAATGTCAGGAAACTGCTCTTTGGGTGTGGCCCAATGAAGAAATTGGGTAAAATTGGGCATGGCTGCGTCGTAGACACGTCACGTTACCACCGTGAAGCTTTTTGATGTCAAACCAAAAATCTGCCCTGCCGGGAATCGAACCCGGGACCCCCGAGTCAGGGCGCTAAGACAAGCATCCTAACCACTCGACCAAACGGACCGACCAATATGTAAAAAAAAATTAACAAAAGAACTAGGTACTTGTCTTTTTAAATTGTTTTATATGGGCGAACAAACAGTAGAATTAATATTAATTGTTATTGTTTTATTCCTACTTCTACAACGACTAAACTAATTTTTTTTAATTTTTTATTATTAAAGATATCCTATAAATTAATGTCACTTTAGAACAAAGTTGGATGTTTCAATCAATTTATGCAAACGTGATAACTTGCAAGCCGATTGCATCATAATAAATTGACGAAGCGTATATAATCCTCTTTAAGATCTGTTGTGCGCGATTGACGAAAAACTAAGAGAAGATAATTATTATTTTTTTAATGTAAAATTTCACTTTACTTCTAATTAAATTCCATTCACATTTGAGAAATACTTGGTGGACTTGATCGTGAAAGTTTCGAGCGTTTTCTCCACATACACAAGTCTTGATATAAAAATCTGTATATGGATAGAATGAATAAGAAAACCAAAGCAATTTTTATACCTATTAAGGCCAGGATATTCGAGCCTCTGAATCTAAATAAATCAGGTTGAGAAGACCGCAGCACACGGTGCTTTGCTAAGCAAATTGAAAATGTTTTGAGAAAAAGGTAATATTCTCTTAATCATGTAAAAGTGTGAGTAGATAAAAGTGTGAGCACCGAAACACAATAGCACAAATGCTGTTATTACAGGTACTGACAGGCTGCCGAAATAACTACGAAACGCAATGCTACTCTTAGATCTCTACATATTAAGTCGCTTTCCCTCTGTCTGTCTGTTTCATCGCTAACTTCTTCTAAAACACTCAACTGATTTTGATACGTTTTGTACTAATGGAAAGAGCGATATATAATTTCCAGCAAAAAATTACATCATCCGCGCGAAGCCTAGTACGGGTCGCTAGTAATAATATATTATAGAAAAAGTATAAAGTATAAAGGTCTTCTTTTATACTTATATACTTTTATACTTACTTATATTGTCGGCTAGTTATCTGCCGCCATCATGGAAGTGGAATGTCGATCGAGTCCAGAAATCGACTATAAACAAAACAACAATCAAATGACTCTTGCAATAGCTTTCCTAATGGTAACACAATGGCATTCGTCAGCATAGTTTTCAACGCAAATAGCTATCGCAAAAGAAACCTTACGTCGTACGTCACAGAGTTCACGACATACTCATATCTGTAGCGTAACCAAAGATCGTTCCGTCTGATGCAGTGATGCGGAACTTTGTGGTGTGGTGCAAGCTATAGGTGATGATGTACGTTTAAAAAAATATTATAAAGAGAGAACATTTTTATATTTGTTTGTAATAAATGAACTCATACACTGGACCGATTTTAAAAATTCTTTCACCCATAGAAAGCTACATTATCAGCGAATAACTCACGTGCAACAGCTAGTAAAAAAAATTGTTAGTTTTTAAAGACTAGGGGCTACTTTATTTATTTTTAAACCTTGGGTTAAAAGCGCTGGCATTCTCTACATTTTGTGTTGATTAAATTTGCAGATGTTAAAAATTAAATTAAAATACATACTTATATATTTTTTTTAAGTACACGCAGATTAGACACAAGATTATGATCAACTGAACACTATCTGCCTCTAAGTAAACTTCCATATCTCCCGTCGTCTTTTATGACTTGGACCAAAATGAAATAGTTCGGTTTTTCTCAACACCATAGAGTAATGGTCAAGGCATGAAACCGACATTCCTCATACAAAAGGACACGCGTTGTAGAACTCGGAATTCCAGTTAGATCACGCTCTATCATTTTTAAAGACATAATGTAAGATGTTTCTTAATTTTGCTGTTCCGTCACAATCGAAATATTTTTTAAAAAAACATTTTCAAACATGAAAGATACAAGCAACTTGTCTTAAGAGAAAAAAACTAGATCATAGCATTTTTATTATCGCCACCAAGTAACTACCCTCCAGTGAATACTAGAACTAAGTCGGTGAGTTTTATGTGTTCAGAATTTCTAGTGTCTTATTCTCATTCCTGAGGCTTTCCTAGTGACTGTCTTGTCATGGTAAGAACGCTGTCGACCTTGATAGCAAAAGGATAAGGAAAAGAAAAGGATAAGAGAATGTGCTCTGGCAACCCTCACTCAAAAGCGTTTGCTTTTATGTAAGGAGTTGGATACTGCCGCTAGAAGGAATTCCCAGTTAAGTTAGACATCGGTTCGCAGTGAGTGCTGCCACCAGTAACAGTCTAAACTGTAACGTAACTGAACTAATTTTATTTTTAATATGCGGATAATTTGAACCCTTTTGAAGAACAAGAGCTACGATCAAAGATACTTAATACTTAAAACAAAAACAATGTCGAATTTTGTCTTTTTCCTTGCGATTATAATTACTGCTATGCGTGTCGTATAGCATTGATGAATCTGTATTTATTACTTGTAAAACACAGCACGCTTTTAGCAATAAACACGTGCGCGCGGATTGACCGCCAACGCACGAATAACCATCGTTACGCAAGCTTCTTAAGGCAATTTCCCTCTACCCACATTAAACTTATTAAGAGCAGCGCAGGCGTTGCACATTTAACAATTTCGCCGTTTCGATGTTTATCACTTCTGTAATGCGTTTGTGTTCATCATCTTCCTTCCTACGTGTATTTTGCAATGAAAGGTGTCAATTTTGAAAGTATAAAATAATATCCTAATAATATAAATGCCGAAGTATCTGTTATTCTTTCATGCCTTAGTTACTCAAACGATCATCATGTACTTTTGCATCACGTTGTTAGGGATATAGAAAGCGACATAGGACACCTTTACTATAGATGTAGGTACTACAGTAGTTGTAGTTTTTTTATTTTATTTTAGAGGATCCCTCGAGAACATTTTAGAGGTACCTTTGCTAAAAGAGGCAAGAAGCAAAGCATCGTCCTTGTACGCAATATCAATGTTTCTAGGTTTTGTATCAGTGTCAAACGGATGCAGACCAATGTTAAGTTAAAACCACAAGCGAATATTAAATACACTATGTGGCGTATCAACCGCAGGGCTACCGTAATGTAATGTTAATTTCATTAATAAAATTCATATATTAATAATTAATAAATTGAAATGATGCATTTTCAACAGTCTTTCAAAAATGTAGTGGGTTGAAATTTTCTACAGTCAATCTTTTTCCCAAATCCATAATATTTACATAGTATAAAACAAAATAACTTCCCGCCGTCTGTCCCTCTGTATGTACGCTTAGATCTTTTAAACTACGCAGCGTTTTTATATTATAACTAGCTACACGTTCCCGGCTTCGCCCGGGTTCAAAATAAAAACTATCCTATCTTAATTTGGACCAAATTACACATAGTTACGAAGTTTTATTAAAACAGTTCAGTATAGCTTAGTTCATCGGCGACAAACAACGTGACACGTAATTTTTATATTTAGTTATATTTACTCATATACATATTTTTATTATCAGTTTTCTAAAAATAACTTAAAATTGTGGTTTGACAATCAACTCGCCAGTTTATTTACAAATCTCGGCGACTTTACATCGTGTCAATGTTAATTGTACTACAAATCACTTCGGCCGTGTTACAGTGCAATTGTACAGTCGCTGACAAAATTAAATTTTTTATTAGCCAAACAATTCTCTCATTTTTACATTTTTTTATATCACTATAAAATTTATATTAGACTAACTCGCTGTTCTCCATATACACCTTACCTTAGCTTTTACATATGAATCCTTAGCGCAATGAGGAACATTTTCTAATGATTAGGCAATACACGGTTTGGAATTGATATGAAATAACGACCGGCTCCCGAGGATGTGCGACTGGAATAAATAGTGAAAAAAAAAAAAACTAACAGAAAACGTACTCATTCGATTTAATAACAGCAGCTATACCTGTGGCTGTTGTTTGTTAACTAAGATTTTTTTGTCCACTTGATCTGTAGGCATTCTCTCTTGTTTTTTCCTCTTTCTTTTCAAAGTAGGAATATAACAAAAAAAAACGTCATAGGCGCTGCAAGTACGCTGGCGACCTTGACAGGACAATGGATACAGAATAAGGAGGAGATAGAGAAATGGGTCCTGGCGTCCATTACTCATACAAAACCGAACATGGTGTTATTTCACAGTGTTTTTTTTTTATTTCACGTATGTCGTCAAACTGTCTACTGTTGACGACCCATTGGATGCTTGCCTAATGTATCAGGGATCCCTGGTTCGATACCCGGCAGGGTCAACTTTGGAAATGAACTTTTCAAAGATTTCAAGGATTTAGAAAGTAGTGGCAGGGCACACTGCGATTCGCAGTCATTTGCGCAGCCCACCTGGCGGCAGTGACCACCTCCTTACAAAATATCAGCGTAAAATAACAGCATATGTGCTGGTGAGTGAGTAAAGTATGCCAGAGTCTATGACCGCGTCCCTTCCTTATCCCTTATCGCACTTGCAAAAGCTATGGCGTCGCTTGTGTTATAGATAGGCGATGGTAGCCACCTACCATCAGCATGTCTGTTAACCTTAACATAAAAAAAACTGAGTAAATAACTAAACAACGTCTATTTTAAATACGATAAATAAAAAAGCTATAATTTGGTATCACCAAACTGTCGACGAGTGTACCGGCCCGTGTACCCGTGTACCGTGTCGCGTGGGTACCGGAGCCAAGCAACAATAGCAACGGTATGCCAAACGTTTGTGGCTTTTTCCCATGGGTGAACACTAATTACTTCAAACGGTATACCGTTTTTAATACACCATCGATTTTAGTCAACCAACTCGCATTAGGACATCGATTGATTTATCTAGAAATAAAGAAAGAAAGAGAGAAAGAAAGAAGAAGGATATTATACATGCGAATGCGAATTTCTTTTTGTTACGCATTCACGCTGTAACTACTCAACCGATCATGATGAAATTTTGAACACCACGAGCACAGAAAACGATATACCTTTCATCAAGAAAACATTACTGGTTCCGAGGGATAATCTAGAAATAAAAATAAAAAAATCAACCCAGAGAAAAATATACGACAAAGATTGAAAAAAATTAAAACTTCAGAAAAAGTGGCGCGGACGAAGTCGGGAGCAAAATCTAAATTATTTATTTCTTTTTCTGGAACTATCTCTGGACAAATGGGTTACATTGTAGCCCAGCAAAGAAACAGTCCGAGGCGTAGACTATCTATACTTCTATACTAATACTAGCTGACCCGGCAAATGTTGTTTTGCCAAAAAAAAAATTTTGGGGTGGACCACCCTTAACATTTAGGGGTATAAAAAATAGATGTTGGCCGATTCTCAGACCTACCCGATAAGCACACAAAATGTCATCAAAATCGGTCCAGCCGTTTCGGAGGAGTTTGGCAACAAACACCGTGACACGAGAATTTTATATATTAGATTATAAAGAGAGAAGATTATTGTATGTTTGTAATGTAAGTATAAACTCAAAAACTACTAGTTCGATTTTAAAAATTCTTTCACCTATAGAAAGCTACATTATCAGCGAGTAACATAGGCTATATTTTATAAAGTTGCGCGGACGAAGTCGCGTGCAACAGCTAGTGTCAAATACAAAGGCAAAATTCAGACGGGGTTTCGTCCATATTACGTTACAATATATTTATCATAATCACATGACAACAAGCGTCGGACACATCAATTGGCACAAATTGTCCGTGATAGGACTCACTGCTGTGACGCGTGGTCAATATAATCGCAAAATCATTTCAGTTAGATGTAGTAGTACATCGTAAGAATCCTAGCTTACTTTCCATACACTAATATTACAAATGTGAAAGTAACTAAGTCTGTTTGTCCGTTACGATCATTTACTACGATCATCATGAAATCTTGCATTACTTATCATTGAGTACAGTAACAGTAACCAACTATCGTTGAGGGTATCAGACAAGCTGACATGAAAATAAAAATAAAAACGTTAGATTTCCTATGTTACAAATCAGCAGTGCACAGAAAATCACTGTTATCAATCAGTATTAAAAAATATAGCGTGAAGTAGAATGATTACAAAAAAAAAAAAAAACTATTCTCACGTGACAAAAAATTGGGAGAAAATATTCAAAAGAGAATCCTATTATTTTAAAGTCGAGAAATTCCCAAAACAAAACCTTTAAATGTTTTGAATAAAGACAGAAGTAGGTAAACGATTGACTTATTTTCATAACACGAACGTCTCTTTGACGAAATGAAATGATAAAGCAAACAGACAGACCAGATTCAGGTCAACAAAAATACTTTACAATTAGCAGTAGTTGAGTACAGTCGCGAGCGAAATACAAAAACCGCGAAAAAGTTTTTTAAGCCGCGCCGAACACAAAGTTAACTAACGAATGCCACGAGAGTTGTTCCCGTTTTGACACAATATTCGGTTCACTGGATTTGTAATTTTATAAACAAAAAGTGTATACAAGCTATTTATTTTTAAAATAATAAAGAAACCCCCGACTATCTATTAATTAAACCCAACAGATGTTGGGTGTTCCACAGACTACTTGATACTGCAGTATCCAAATATAAGTAATTTATATTAATTTTATTTTTCTCCAAAAAAGCAATTTGTAAACTGGAAATTTATTACGTTTGTTTTTGCGTTTGTGCATTCTAATCTCAGTAACGGCTCAACAGATTTGAATGTGATTTTTACTGATGTAGTAAGATTCCCGTAACATTGTTTTATACGAATCGGTTTAACAAAAGAAAAAAGCTAACCAAATTGAAATAAAATGCGAAGTCGCGGACACAGCTAGTATCAATAATTATAATCTATTATTTACAGAACATTTGGCTGGCTATTATTTACAAAATCAGAAAGGTCTTTGAAAAAAAATTTTTTTTGTTGTATCCAAAATGCCCCTCGAATTATCTTTGTGGATATTTTGGACAACCGATTTTTTCAACCTAATTATTTTACTTCTGCTAAAATATTTTTTCATTTTATTTTATGGATCTAAGGGGTCAATTATTAGATGTTATTAATGGTTTCGAAAGCTCACGATATCGAGAGCAAATCTATGTAACAATGAGAACTGCACTTTCTTGTAACCGCAAATAGATACGCTGTCACTCAAAAAGATATCAACCGCGTATCTTACTATAAGACATAGTATATAAGACTCTGTTGCTTAGCAAGGGGGAACAAGAACAATTTTGGCATTTATGCAACTTAGCAGACGATCTGCATAAATTAAGTCAGAAACTACGTTTTTTTTTATATAAAAAAATGAAATGACTGATGGTTAAAGAAAACAGCTGAATCTTACTTGATATATATGTATAGTCTGTTAAAAAATATTTATTTATTTTAAACGTTTAAAATACTTTTTTTAATAGGAGACAGTGGCCTTTAGGAGACCTTTAGGGGAGCTTGAAATATTAAAATTGCCTTATCCCTATTCTTATTTATTTATTGTCTTATTTTGTATACATTATCTATATATATATATATAAATTACGTGTCACGTTGTTTGACGCCAATGAACTCCTAAACGACTGAACCGTTTTTGATAAAACTTCGTAGCTATGTGTAATTTGGTCCAACTTAAAAGATAAGATAGTTTTTATTTTGAACCCGGGCGAAGCCGGGAGCGTGTAGCTAGTACATTATATATGTGATGAGGTCGAAATATTAAAATAACCTTATTCCATTTCTTATTTATTATTGTCTTATTTTGTAAACGATTTCATATATTGTAAATTACATATATTATATGTGTGTGACGAATGTTCCGGAGGTCTTTGTTATTGTTTACGTGGTTGCTTATTTAAATAAATATTTATACTGTGTCCATTTCCTTATAAACTGTGTGTAATAAACAAACAAAACCCAATTACGTTGAGTAAAGTGTTTATCTAGAACGATAGCCATCTTATCTTATCAAGCCCTGAATCCAATTTTTATTTATACAAGTACATAAGTACTTATCTCTACTAATATTATAAGATTCATATTTTTGTTAGTTTATAATGAATAAAGTCAAAAACTACTGGGCCGATTTTAAAAATTATTTCACCTATAGTAAGCTACATTGTCGCTATTGTCAGCGAGTAATGTATCATCAATACTAATAATAAATCTGTAAGGGTCGGTCATGGGAGTAAGTTACTTTGTTTTCAGAGATATCGTGTTTATAGGCTCTATACATGATACTGAAACTAAATTGACGATTTTTACATTTTTTTTCTGTATGTATGTATGTATGTTCCTCCATAACTCTGAAACGAATTAACTGATTTTCATGAAACTTGCTAGATAAACATTTGGACGTACGGGACACAGGATAGGCTACTTAATATTTTTCAACGCGGACGAAGTCGTGGGCACCAGCTAGTTATAAAATAAAGTCGCTGTCCGTCTCTGTCTGTTTCTCCGCTAACTTCTTCTAAGCCCCCCAACGGATTTTGATACGATTTTCACTAACTCATGGATGCATGCGAATTTGCAAAAAAAATGCATCCGTGCGAAGTCAGGGGCGGGTTGCGACTTATTAATAACAATAATTCGCGATTATGTTTATATATTTTTTTTTTTTGAAATAATTAAGTCGAATATATTACGAAATTTGGTACAGTTGCCAGTTTAGATCAATTTGCCTGTCTGCTATCTTAAGGTCTGACTAGGCGGCCACGCACAGTTCTTGTAGAATGCGGAACGAATTTAGATGCTTCGATGTGACTATCATTTAGAGAATTTATTGAAGACATTCTTTTGTAATTCACAAATACCTATATTATATCATATATAAAAGACAATTTTTAGTAATAGTTTGAATAAAGTCTTTAAAAAAAAAGTCCTCAATAAGCCGTTCCATATAAAAGGTATGAGAAAATGAATTTTAATTAATTAATTAAATATGTTATCCCTTTGTAATGTACATTTTTTTCTTATTTATTAATATGAGCGATATATAATTGAAAAATTCCTATATCTAGTATAAATTTACTGCACTTTTAACTTGCCCTATTAGTAGTCTAAATATGTCAATCGATCCATTTACAAACCCATCAAAAGAAAACAATAGAAAAAAAATCCAACGCCTCGTACGAGCTAGGAATGCATTATGCTCCGCTTCCTAACAAGTCACACACAATAGTACAATTGTGATTGTAATACACGACACTTGCTTGCACTCGATCAAAATAATCTATAGATCTATCTTGTAGATCAATATAGGGGGCGCGAGCGAGCGTCTGCGCACGCGACGTAATCTCTACTAAACTAAACGCCAACGGATGACGGACGGAGAATGAGACGGCACTGGGAAAAATTATAAACAACGCGCGCGAAAGGGACAGAGCTATGAGGGGAGTACGAGAGAGGTATACGTTCAGTTTCATAGATGTATAATGTACCTGTAGATCCGTCACATTAAATTGAACTCTCAAAATCATTATTCATACTTTGTACACCAACGCATTAATTTCGTGTGTTAAAAAGAGACAACAAGAACGGCTTGCGCCCGTCTTGAAGCGCTGCGCGCCACCAACGCGTGGCTGTCACATTTGTTTGTTACCAGCTGGTTAACAAGAGCGCTTACAGAAATTTTGTAATTTCCCATAAAAATAAGAAGATTTGTGGTTTAAACTGTGGTTATTTGTGTTATTTATCAATAATGGCATGTACTGTTCCTGGTTGTGCAAGCAGAGTGGGTGTTTTATCAGAGAAAAACACTAATATATCTTTCCACCGGTAAGTCGAATAGTGAATAATAAAGTAATTAACTTGTTATTTTCAGCGAATTATAAGAAAAGTAAATACTTGTATCTTAAAAAACATAGTTTCAAATTGATTGAGAGAATATAGTTGTATTCTTCCTAGAATTTTCAATACAACAAAGGCTTTTCGGTATGTTTGACATTTCTTGTACAGTCTAGTGATGTAGTCAAACGCTTCGGTAGTACTTACCTACGTTTTCGAAATATCGATAACGAAGAATTTGTTTTCAATATAAGGTTACAATTTCAAATAAAATTAATGATGATTAAGTATTTTATTTCAACAGGTTTCCGTCTGACTTAGACCTAAAAAAAATCTGGATAAAAAATATAAATAAAGGCGACAAATGGAGTCCATCCCAACATACGAGAATATGTTCCCTACATTTTGAACATTCTTGCTTTCGTGAGGGATATGAACGAAAGATCCTACATTCGTACGCCGTGCCGACGATATTTCCAAATCAACTATTATCGCTCCAACCTGTAAGTTCAATTTATTATCACATTTTCATACTTATATGTAGGAAGTGACAGTTCCTTCTTGTTTGTTTGGTTAGATTAAGACGATTAATTTATTTAGTACAGATAGCACAATGAATTTAAAAATTTCATTTAAAAAAGTTTAATCGTTTAATTATTTTACATGTAACATAAAAAATGGGATTAAACAAATAATGTCCTTCTCAGTACTGCTAACTATGTGTATGCGAAGTTTCAAGCCTATTGGTTCAGTAGATAAGCGTGAAGAGATAACAAACATACAAATTAATAAACAAACAAATTCACTTTCGCATTTATAATATTAGTATGAAGTATGATGTGTCAAATTGTAAATTGTAAATTGTAAATGTCACTGTTCTAAATCGCTAACGTTCAAATAAGATTACTTAATAATATTTACAACGTTTAAAGATTTAAAAAATGCAACGAATGTGCTAAGTATATTGTATACATATTTAGCAATGTTTTTAATATTTATCGTTGAATTATTTCAGAAACTACCTCGAAAAAGAAAACTTGTAAAATACGATGGTATTGATTCATCAATGCCGTCAACTTCAGCTTCTGCGAAAACCGATGAAGAACAAGTAAGTTGTTTTTATGTGCTAAAATCTTAAAACTATTGTAAACCGTCATACCTACATTGTTTCGGGGTGATTAATCTTGCCTTTGCATTCTTCCAGCTTCGCGGTTCACAAATGAAAGTAGACGCTTCTACGCAAACAGATAAAACAGATACTGATGCCAAATTCCTAAAAATGACTAATTTAGTAAATAGATACAAAATGCTAGCAGCAAGACGTGGTAGAAAACTGAAAAACTCACAACGCAAATGTTCTCGTCTCACAAAAAAGAATACTGATTTGCAAAGTATTATTCAAGCGCTTAATGAAAAAATGGAAAGTGAGCATATAACTATTTTAAAAAACACATACGAATCTGATCACTCAGTTATATCTAGGTATTTAATGAAATTGCAAGGGGCTTCGTTATCAAAAGAATATCCAGAAGAAATAAAAATGTTTGCACTCACACTCCACTTCTTATCACCCAAAGCGTATTGCTTTGTACGTGATTCTTTTAACACAGTCTTACCGCATCCTAAAACTCTATCGAGGTGGTACCAGTCCGTTGATTGCAAGCCTGGATTTACTAAAGAATCATTAGACATTTTGAAAATCCGCAGTGCCAATACAGATAAAATATTGTACTGCTCATTGTGCATTGATGAAGTAGCTATAAGGAAACAATTGCAGTGGGACGGAACTAAATATTATGGACATATTGATATCGGCTCTGAGATTGTCGGCGACGATCTTCCATTGGCATCTGAATCACTGACATTTATGCTTACGTGTATTAATGAATCATGGAAGATTCCCGTGGGATATTTTTTGGTTAATGGATTATCTGGTCAGCAAAAAAAGAATTTAGTGGAACAATGTATTCGGTTAGTAACGGAACATGGCGTAAAAGTGGTTTCACTAACATTTGACGGAGCTGCATCAAATACAACAATGGCATCACATTTAGGCTGCGATTTAAACCCACATAATCTAAAAACTACATTCACAGTGGATAAGAATGAGGTTGTGATACTATATGATCCCTGTCATAACATAAAGTTAGTACGAAACACTTTAGGCGAAAAGAAAAAGTTACTAGATACAAATAACCAAGTTATATCATGGCACTATTTAGAATTACTTCATAATTTACAATTCGAAGAGGGTCTTCATACTGGAAATAAATTGTCAGCTGCACATATTCAATATGAAAAGCAGAAAATGAAAGTGAAACTTGCCACTCAACTCTTCAGTAAATCAGTGGCAGACGCCTTGTCGTTTTGCAGCCAAATGCAATTACCCGGCTTTGAAAATTGTAATGCCACCATAAAATTCATTGAATATTTTAACGATTTGTTTGACATTTTAAATTCCCGGAACTTGGCTGCAAAAGGCTACAAAAAGCCTTTGATTGTAAATAATATAGTCAAAATAAAAGAAAGATTACAAGAAATTGACAAATATATCGACGGATTAAAATTAGAGGATGGCACTTTCATTGTTAAATCTAGGAAAAAGACAGGATTTGTGGGCTTTAAAATTTGCATACGATCCGTTTTATTTCTATTTGACAAACATATTTCTGGCACAAATCCACATCTTAAATTTTTACCTGTATATAAATTGTCGCAGGATCATATTGAAGTTTTTTTTGGAGCTATTCGATCCTTAGGTGGCTTTAACAATAACCCTTCGGCAAGAGCCTTCATTACAGCTTACAAAAAATTATTAGTCCATGCTGAATTCAAAATCAGTAAAAATGGAAATTGTTTACCACTAGATGATATTAGAATTTTACATTCAAGTAATAAACAGTACGTTCAGGCTATAAACCAAACAACCGAAAGAATCAAAATGCTGGAACATTCGACTGAAGATGAACTCACTGCCAGTGACATTGAGTTAGTTATCACCGACTATAGTGACCATGACTATATTCCAGACCCAAACCTCCTTACGGAATATAGCGAAAATGTAATTTCGTACATAGCTGGTTATATTGCAAAAAAATTGAAGAAATATATATTCTGCGAACAATGTTACAAAGTACTCACTCATGACACAAATGTCAGTTACTTAATACAAGTGAAAGACAGAGGTGGCCTGACAAAGGCCTCCAGTGATGTCGTATACATTTGCAAGTATACAGAAAAAATATTTCGACATTTCTTAAAAATTCAAGGTGTCGGTAAACTGGGTTTACCTAAAAACCTACATAAGATTACTACAATCGTCTTTAATATGTGTGGTAAAAAAGACATATTTTCACAATTAATTACTCACGCTTATGACAATTGCGTATTAAATAATCATGTACATTTGATTATAAAATCGATCATAGACATTTATTTAAAAATTCGTATTCACCATGAGTGTAAAAAGGCTTCAGTACCCAAAGGTGAAAAAGTTCGAAATTTCTTCAATAAACTAGTGTTATTTAAAGGACTATAAAAGTAAGCTAAGAAATAATATTTATCTGAATATCACTTCACTGCTTAAACGGTGAAGGCAGACATCGTGAGGAACATCGTGTCGTAGAAGATTATAATCTTCGAAAGCACGTGAAGTCCCCAACCCGCAATTGGCAAGCGTGGAGGACTATCGCCTAAACCCTCTCCTTAGAGGAGACCCGTGCCCAACAGTGGGATGTGTGTGGGTTGTAATGATGATGATGTTAATTAAATCTATAATTTTGACGACGTGTTTTATTCTGTTTCCTGACAAATTCCATATTTATATACAGAGTTGGCACGAATTTTGAGTCGAGAATGTCTAAATACGGGAGTTAGTAATTATGACGGCGGACAAAAGTTTAGTAATACATTATTCCAAAGATATAATGACTTAATGCATGAATCTGACTCGTTAAATATTGCCAAAACGCCAGTATCATTAGTACCTAGTATCATATTCTCAGTGTCGTAAAAAGTTTTAAAACTAGAGGCTGTCTAGTGTTTTTCCTTATTAAATAAGTTGAGAATAACTGAATTCACTGTAAAGGCTCTGTTTTGTTGGATCTCATGTCGGTCTCCGTTTTGCTATCGTTACGAAGATTTCATCGTGCCTCAATTAAAACGGCCAAGCGTCATTTTTCGGCTAAAATGTAGAGTATGTGAAGTCAGACTTGGACGCATAGATCAATAATCTTAGCTCGACATGAGATCCAACTACTTTTCTCAGACGTGCGAAATATATCCTAATTTTTTTTTATCGAAATATGAATGCACAGCACTAGTCCACACTATAACTATACTTGTCATTGTATAGAACAAATGGAGACATTTAGAACGAAACGACCCAACTAAGTAACTGTTGTTGTCTTTTTCTGTCTTACGACTATTTGGTGGTGATAGAAAGAATAGATATAGTGCACTGGATTCTTGCTAAATTGTAATACATCTACAGGTACATTATACATCTATGTTCAGTTTATTGCAGCGACGATGCAATGTTTGTAATCTGTACGACGTGATGTCAAAGAATAACACGAAGATTAACGACTACAGAATGAACGCTTCTGTGATGCACATTTCCTTATTTCTTTCTAATCCCTAAGGAATAAGCCTAATAAGGTGTGGGAGCGTATTTGCAGCGCCTGTGAAGTTGCTTGTGTTATATGCGACGGTAGTCACCTACCACTGTCAGCCTGTCTCACCTTAAAATTAGTAAAAATATATTCCCTCAGAATCCCAAGAAACGGATGCATTTTGTGTGCAACTGAATTTATTCAGTTGATGAAACTCCCTTCCTTTTTGTTTCTTTACTTTTTTTCAGACAATAGTATTTTTTACCGATTAGTAGTGTGGGTTTAACCCTATTTTTTAGATTTTTGTAACGTCTAGGAAATATCCGAGTAACATTACTTTTGGATCACCCTAAGTATTTAGGACAGCAAAATTAAGGTGTTTCTTGCCGAGTTCTTCCCCCTAGAAGCAGCTTTCCGAACCGGTGGTAGTTTTTAAATGTAAAATAATGTTGACGAGGGTAAATGTTTTGTAAAAAACTTACATCTAATAAATGATTTATTATTATTATTACTATTAAACACTTCTTCCGACTAAAACTAGCCATGAAGTAGCTAAATTTTAAGTAACTTAAAACAGTGAAATGTCTAGTGCTACGCCAGAATATTATTAAACACTGCAATTAAATTATTCTAAATTGGGCAAAACTTGAACAAAAATCGTTGAGGGATTATTTTGTCACATATGCGAGTGTATCAAGTATCAAAAAACACAAGTAGCTACTTTGTAATCTTGATATGCACATTAGATGAAGTTAACCTTGTACTAACATTTGAAAACAAATTTTACAAAAAAGACTCGACGTTTGTACGACGCGAAGCAAGGAGCTGTTGTCTCGTCTGCACAGTAAATCGTTAATCTACATAATTGTTTACATGAAATGGCACTGCTCCGGTCGAGATTATTCTCAGAGCATAACTGATGTGGTTTGTTAATAACATAATGCGAGTATTTGCAATTATAACATCCTGTGTTCTCTATTATATACAATGGTTTAATTAAATTTATATATTTTATCAACTTTTTCCAAGAATGATAACTTAAAAAGTGCCAAATACAAGTACTT
Source organism: Synanthedon andrenaeformis (assembly GCA_936446665.2). Taxonomy (NCBI): domain Eukaryota; kingdom Metazoa; phylum Arthropoda; class Insecta; order Lepidoptera; family Sesiidae; genus Synanthedon; species Synanthedon andrenaeformis. The sequence goes on from OW387802.2 coordinate 766,898, forward strand.
TAGCAGTGGCAGGCAGCGAACTTGAATACAAAGATATAAATTGATTGATGGTGGCGGGACACCTTGAGTTTCCCCGAGATGGCCGGCGTACCTCCACTACTATCGGGTACGCCGAGGTTCTGACAGGGAGCGTACCTCTCCCCGCGCTAGATAGCCACGGCGGGGCACCGAAGTCGTGTCATAACGACTCCGCGACCCCGCCTATCTACGGCCGCGCTAGGAAGTCGTTGTAGTCTAAGATCCGGCCGCAAGAATGCGTACCTATCGAGTAGTCAATAAAAATCATTTTTTTATGTACAATTATAAAAGGGACAATATGTTTTGGGCAGGGTGCCTATTAAAATTTGCCCGCTAATATTTTTAATTAAATGAATTATTATTGACTGTGAGGGAGAAAAATTCTTCACTAGGTATCAAAATAAACTATACTTCACACCACAGCCATATACGTAGAGAACTTGAAAAGTGACAGGTGCCGTTGCTCACCTGGCCGCAACCTCTTGGCAGCCAGGTATAAACAGGTAATATTTTGTTACATAAATCACCTATTATGTAGATGAATAAGTTCTATTAGCAAATTAAAGCTAATTTTTTCCTGTATATGATAAACTACCTCTGCCTATGTAAAAGTGCACGGAAATAGGGGTGCCAAGCTGTTAAAGATTATTTAGAGTGAAAGAGAGTTACCGCGCTACATCATTCGTTAGACAGGGATGGCGAAATCCTTCGTGTTTGTTCTTGCGGCCGGATCTCGTACTATTGGGCTTTAGCCGGTACGAATCCGGCATAATAACCCCGCAGTGTCCACTACACTGCCGGGTATCCAAGAGGATTACCCAATGTTAAAAAAAAGAACATCTTGAGTTTCGTAATCATTAACTTGGATGATTTAGGTGTTTCGATAAGTGAGCAAGTAGTTATTCCTAATTTTTCACCTCATCAAGGTCGACAGCGTATTGTGCTTACATAGTAATATATATAAATTAAAATCGCTTTTCGCGTACGTCTGTCTGTATTAACCGCTAACTTTTCCCAAAGTTCCGCTTCCGCTAACTTCTTCTAAGTAGAAAAACACAATTTTTGCAACCTAGTCGTCGAAACTATTTCCCTTGTGCGTTCTGTATGTTTCTTCGCTAACTACTTCTAAACAACCCGACGGATTTTGATACGGTTTTCACTAATTGAATGAGAATTCACCGACAAATCACGCGTGTAGTTCGACCAACACAAAAAAAAAGTCAGAAACATTAACTTCACTAATTGTCGCATTTGGAAACCAATTAAAATCGAATAACAATTTACATTATCACCTTACGTGTCTCCTCTGTTATATTGGCTCTTATCTCTTTGCAATAGAGTTCACAGTAGATAGTTAGGGCCGTGCGTTTCGCTTCATATTTGGGTCAACCAATTAGCTAGATAATACTTACGGCGGTGCGACGATACTTTGTTATTTTATTATGTCACAGATAACCAACAAATATTATTAATAATAATAAAATATTTATTTGTTCCAGCCAATTACATAAGTACATTACTTATAATGAGTATAAATCACATTTTTTATTTAATTTTTTGTGAGGTTTTAAATCAATTCTTACATTTAAACTAGGCCGAGCCTGTTTTTTAAATGCAAGTCAATTCCTATGACCATCTAATGACATAATACCTGATAATTGAATATTATTTATAATAATAATTATATTATTGAAATATTTAAATATTATTTCAAAACTTACGTAAACTTTAAATATCGATATGTAGGTACATCCAATCCTTATTACCTGTAATAAAAAAATAATATGAAAATTAAAAAGTGTACCAAAAGTCAGTATTAACAGAATATATACAGTGCGTTAAGTAATGAGAGGACATGCTGCATTTCGCAGTCATTTGGGCAGCCCGTCTGGCGGCAGTAACCACCCCCTTACAAAAGACCACCATGAAATTATAGCATGTGTGCTGTTGTGTTTCGGTTAGAAAAAAAATTACTAATAATAAATCTGTAGGGTCGGTCATGGAGTAAGTTACTTTGTTTTCAGAGATATCGTGTTAATAGGCTCTATACATGATACTGAAACTAAATTAACGATTTTTAGAATTTTTTCTGTATGTATGTATGTATGTTCCTCCATAACTTTGAAACTAATTAAATGATTTTCATGAAACTTGGTAGATAAACATTTGGACGTACGGGACACAGGATAGGCTACTTTTTCTTTTTCAACGCGGACAAATTTGTTTTTACTATCTGTAGTTCCATACAAAACTAACAGGCGGTGTACGGCGCACGGGTACAGTAATTACTCATGTATTTTCTTTTTCAACGCGGACGAAGTCGCGAGCACCAGCTAGTGTATAATAAAAACCGAGGTATTCATTCCAGTCAGATATTAGACTAATAGGCGACCAAAGCTCTTTGGAGCGCTTTTGTGTCCTATCTACCGTAGCGCACAAAGGTTTTAACAATAAAAAATAAAAAAAAGTAACGTACGCTTTTTTTTGTTAAGAGGAAAAGCAAATAGGAATGTGTCCTTTCAGATATGAGAATATTTGCAATAATCTAGGATTACTTATTAAACATATACGTAGTATAGTGTGGGGCCTTTGTATGAAAATTGTTGAAAATTGAAAATTGTATGAGGCATTCACAATGGCTTCGGCGATCACGCAAAAATGAGGTGACAACCCTTAACTCTTAGCGAGTTATCATAATTCTTTTGTGAGACTGTCAGCCCTATTCCGTATTATTCACTTTATTGATAACGCAACCGTTAATAGACATATTTAACCTTTAAAATGACATATCGCATTGATTTTAAAGATTAATATGTCCATAACGGTTGCGTTATCCATAAAGTGAATGATACGGAATAAGGGTGAATACTTACCACATTTATTGTGAACTTTCTGTACCATTTTTAAAGACATTAACAAGTAACAAAATATTAATGAAATGGAAATATTTTTTTAAATCTATAGCTTAGTGATATTAAAAAGAAAGAATATTTGTACTTTCCTTTGTAATGAATAAACACAAAAATTACTGGACTTTTTAGATTTAGTTCGCTCGTAGTATGATGTTTAATAACAGCCTATAGTTATAACCTTCTTCAATGATTGGACTATGTAATGCAAAAAGAATAGTATGTATTTCAAATCCGACTGCTAGTTCCAGGTATTGGCGCGTTTAAACAAACAAAACTCTCCAACTTTATTACCTATATTAATATTAGCATAGATAAGTATAACAGCTAAGTGGTGGTGATTCAATCTTTGTGTAACTAAAAGAGTCACACACCTAATTAAATACGCAAAGCGTTTCAATTTTCGCTGAAACAATCTTAGCGGTATTAATTTACATTGTAATGTAAATTAATACCGACTCTCGGTTTCAAGTACCTATTTGATCAAAGAAAATAAAAACAATGATTTGTTTTTATAGAGCGTCAAATCCAGAGCGTGGAGAACAATAAACGCGCGAAAATTCAAAAAGAGAATATTCCACCGTCCTCGCCGGAAGGACGGTGGAAGTAAGTCTCGGGTGACAATGCAGCGGTTGAATGAATGTTGAATGCAAAGCCTACTTCCCTCAAGCCTCCGGGGCATTGCTTCAATTACTCTAGGTACTTTTAGAGTCGTTCCAATACATCGAAACTATTATATACAATAATATTTGAGGTGCAGGGGCCCTAGCCAAGATGCAAACGCAGTGCTTTCTACAGTCGTAAACGCTACGCTACGCTACGGACAAAGCTTTGTGATTGGTCAAAATTTTATGTGGGCGTTACAACAACCAATCACCGGGCTTTATTTTGTTCGCTTCGTAAAGTTCGCTAGGGAGCGTTTTCTTTAATGTACATCTTGGCTAGGCCCCCAGGTATTGCAGGTGACTTCGCTTGCGTAACTTTATAAAACGTAGCCTATGTCACTCACTGATAATGTAGTTTTCTATAGGTGAAAAAATTTTCAAAAGCGATGCAGTAGTTTTTGAATTTTTTCATTACAAACATACAAAAATACAAATCTTCTCTCTTTGTAATATTAGTAGGTATAGATATATATAGATTAAGTATAGACTAGCTGTGTACATGCCTCCCGCAAACTCCTCCTTGCTTCTTTAAGAATTATGCTATCAAATTGCAAACAGGATATTTTAAATCTGCACAGATCATTTTGCAGATTATCTATCTGGCAGATAATTTTAAATCTGACTGGTTGTACTAGCTAGAATGTAGTTTAACGCGTTCAACCAAACATCCAAATTCGTAGCTTTATTATATTAGGTATAGATAACTATAGTAGAAGATCCGAACCTACATCGACCTTCACCGAGCTGATAATAGAATGAAACATATTTTATCATGAATTTAGTATATTAGAAAATATATTAAAAATGGGTTTGCTAAAAAAATCCTGGACAGACTATTTTTAATTATTTTTTGAAAAATATTGCAACATCAAGATAATAAGAAAATTTTGTCCTGACTTTAAAGTATAAAACGTATAGAATGTGCAGCCGTTGGGTTGTCTATTATTTACTTGGGCGAACTACTGGGTTGTCAGGTATGAACAGGTATATCGATACCAGTTACTTTCACTTAATTGGATAATAGAATTTTTTTTATATCATCATAAGCGCTGTTTTATTGCGAACACGTTGATATAGGGTTGTCTGCAAAAAATTCGGTCCTATTAGGAGTTTTTGAAAAAATCATTTTTCAAAAAATAATTAAAATAATATTAGGATTTTTTTAGCAAATTTTAGCATTTTTAATATATTTTCTAATATACTAAATTCATGATAAAATATGTTTCATTCTATTATCAGTTCGGTGAAGGTCGATTTAGGTTCGGATCTTAGACTAATACATATATATATTGATATAGTGTTGCCGGTGTTGACAATACACTTGTTCGAAAGAGCCGTTGAGAAGAAAAACGTTGAGACTTGTAAGAAAGCTCAACGAGCTGGAGGACTATATTTGGGGTCACACTGTGAGATCGAATCGGGAGTGAGGAGATCCGTGGACAAACAATTACAGACATAAGCAGAATGCATGTAGTTGCATATTTCATGATTGTCTTCTATAAGGAGGTGGTTACTGCCGTCAAGTGACTACGAAATGCAATGTTGCCCTGCCACTGATTAAACTACAGAAACTGGCCCGTTGTTTCATAAGAATAAATCTATAAATAATCTAGCCAAATTCAGTAAAACTACTCATAAAAAAAAAATGAGTTTACCAGACATCCAATAAATATGGGGCATTGCGGAAGCCGTCGAATCGTTAAAAAATAAAAAATGCGATCCGGTGAGGGGGTAAATTTAAACTGTGCTACGTTAGGATAATCTGTAATCAGCCGTGCAGCTGCCCTAGATACGGCCACGACCCTACTTCACTATTTACTTATTGAAGCTTCGGTGCATGAAACGAGAGCGTGAGACGGAAATCAATCCACATTCAACTGGATACGATGCGATGATAAATGTAATAAAATAAGTGAACCAGCCCTGGCTTCGCACGAATGCAATTTCACTCTTCATAAGAACCTTCATCGGACTTAAATTTTTTTTTTTTAAATTACCGCGGACTATCAATCTAATAAATAAATCTGTAAGGGTCGGTCATGGAGTAGTTAAGTTACTTTGTTTTCAGAGATATCTTATTTATAGGCTCTATACATGATACTGAAACTAAATTGACGATTTTTAGAATTTTTTCTGTATACGTATGTATGTATGTTCCTCCAAAACTCTGAAACGAATTAACTGATTTTCATGAAACTTGGTAGATAAACATTTGGACGTACGGGACACAGGATAGGTTACTTAATATTTTTCAACGCGGACGAAGTCGTGGGCACCAGCTCGTTCAAAAATAAAGTCACAGCGACCGCCTCTCTCCGTTTCTCCAACTTCTTCTAAACCATCCAACGGACTTTAATACGATTTTTACTAATGGCAAGAGCGATTGATACACGAGGAAATTTTGCAGTTTATTGTGTTATAATTTTCAGAAAAAATGCAACCGTGCGAAGCTAGTAAATGTATATTGTGCTTAATCCTGATTCCACTTCGTTGATTACAACTATGTTTTCATTAAAGAAGCTCTTAATTTCAAAACATTTATTAACAATTTCCTAAACCAAACGTTGTCACTTATTACTTTCTACTTACTCATCAGGATTCAATTGCAAAAGTTATTGAAGTAGGATGCGGTCAATATACTTTTTAATTCAGCAAGAGGACATCGAAACGATTAGACACGCAGAGCGATGAGTCGTTACATCGAGTGACTCTTTACGAGTGCACTCGTGGCTCATAAAGAGGACTCGGGGGAGACTTGACCCGTTACGATCCCTTTCTCATGTTAATTTAGTATCGACTTTGCAATTTTCACTCACTTTTAATTCCTTAATTTTATTAATAAGAAAAAACGTTTATAGATAACGGGGTTTTGGGCAGTGTTGCCAACTTAGCGAGCATTTTCAGCACTAACATACTTGAGAAAATTTCATTGAAATATTTCGGGAGATTGACTCGTTCACGTGACACGTAATTATAATATAAATAATATTTACTAGCTGTTATCCGCGACTTCGTTAGCGCCCCTTTTTATCAATTAAATCCGTGTTAAAATATTTATTAAATCTGCTAACTGTATATATAATATATTTTTATTGGTCGCTGAATTTATTATTTTTATTTTATCCCTCGGGAACAGTACTCTTTTTCGATATCATGATGATGTACTACTTCGTGTCATGACTTCCACCTGTTTCCACCGCTTCACGTTAATCTAACTTCGATAGTCAAACTATTAGCAATAAGTAGCAAGTTTAAAATTAAAAATATCAACGTAGCGATAAAAGCTTGAAATTGTCGGCATGGTGTTCCAGCCAACAGTTGCTTGCTTGACACGAACGAAACTCAATGCCTCGTCCAGATGACACATGACGCCGCATGCTGGAACGGCCGGGACTTAGTCGTGCGGAAAACACTCCAAGAAGCCATTTCAACTTTAACAGAGTCGCTGACACGATCAACAGACATATGCCGTAACTTGTTTTCGTTTTGTTTTGTGTGTATATGTTACGGCTAAAGATAGGTGTGAACATAAACTTAAGTTTAGCCGGCTAATCTTAAGTTTATCTTCGAGAGGCGGCTAAAGTTCGATGTCATGTTAGTTTGCGTCGTGAATTTCCATCTTTAGCCGGTTAATGTGCACATTAACCGAAACAAAACGGCTAAAAATGTTTCGATGGATGCGCCGGGGCGAACATGTCGCTTGAGGGGGCGGAGGGGAGACGATGCGCGCAGACAGACAGGCTGACGGTCCACTTGATGGTAGGTGGCTACCGTCGCCTATAACACAAGCAACGCCGTGAGTGCTACAAGTGCGCTGCCGACCATAGAAGGATTAAGGATAAGGGAGGGATGGGGCTCCTTATTATTTTATTTTAATGACTAGATATTGTTTTATTAACACTGCAGAAGTTTTTTTTTTTGTAATTTTAAATACAGAAGTATCTGTAATGAACAAATGTTTTCTTATTTTTTTTTTAATGAATGGATATTGTTTTAAGTTATTAACGCTGCAGAAGTTTTAATTTGTAATTTTGAATACCTACATTATGTGTAATGAGAGTGATTATTTTTTAATAAAAATTTTCGTGTCGAAATAGTAAACATTATTATACCGTTTCCTTTTTCATTTGCTTCTACATTTTTAGCCAAGGGCCTGCAGTTAAACTTAAGTTTAGCCGGCTAATGATAGATGAAACTAACATTAACATCTCCTCGAAGATAAACCTAAGTTTAGCCGGCTAATCTTAAGTTTATGTTCACACCTATCTTTAGCCGTAACATATACACAATCAGCTGCGACTCGCGTCCCACTGGTGGGTTGTAGTTAGCGAGGTTTGCTGTTAAGTAATTTTAAAATAGTTACAGTTTGTTGAGAAATTTATCTAAATAAAGATAAGATTATAATTTTGTTAAAAAACGATTCTTTTGTGGTTATATAATAGCAATATAGTTTGTTTCGAAAGAAATAAAATAAATCACAACTCAACCGATTATAATCAAATTTTCCATACACGTTGTCAGGGATACAGGAAAGGACAGGAAAAGATACAGAAATAATATTAAAAAAAAAAAAATTTAAATTATTTTTTAACGCGGACGAAGTCACGGGCACCAGTTAATAATAATTATTATATATGCGAAAGTGAGTTTGTTTGTTGGTTACGGTTTCACGCCTTAACTACTCAACTGATCATCGTGACATTTTACATGTACACGTTGTCAGGAGTACAAAAAAGGACCTAGGGTACCTTTCACCCAGAAAACAATACTCTTTCCAATGGATGGTGTAAAAATAAAAAATGAAAAAAATCGTTTTTTTACAAAATAATATTAAAATCTTTACTCGAGTCACTTATATTAAAACACACTAAAACAAATTAAGTAAACTAATTGATACAAATCTAACTCAATTGATGTTCAATGAATTAAATATACCTATCCCTCCGACAGACAAAGAATATCCTTGTATACATATCTAATTCCAAATAATGTCGCATTAGGGCGACTAATGTCAAGCGCCGAGCCGTTCGTCACAATAACATCCTGACGGATGGATCTATTAAATCATACACAGTGGTCAGGGGCCCTAACTGTAAATGTTTACGTGTGGTACGAGTTGTAGAACGTAGCGGGTAATTTATTATTTATTTTGACAGAATATATGGTGCCCACCACCAAACTGAGACTTTTCAAGTACAGTTAGTACACACTTGATAAGGCGTGTCGTGAATCTTCGTTCGTGCAGAAAAGAAAGTGCGGCTCCGACGATTTACGAAGAAAGCTTACGCGATTTCACCATACCCTGTTAGTATTTGACATCGCTGCTTAATTGACTTAACAGCGATGTTAAATACTAACAGAATATGGTAAAATCGCGCCTTAAACTTATAATTTACCTTTAATACAATGCAGCTGTTAGTTTTATCTCGCTCGCACGGGCGTAACAAGCCAAGCGCGCACGCTAACATGGCGACACTTGGCGACCACTATCAGCTCTGGAAAAGCCGCTAAGTATGTAGATTGGTCGATAGCATTTCCCACGCTTTAAAAATTCCGTTTTCTGCGGAGCTAAATTGGTATTCAATTACTGGAAATACACTGGAGATGTTACGCACAAAAGTCAACAGACTAATTGCGGAGTATTCGAAAAAGAAAAGTCAACAGACTCAAACGAAAAGTATTTAATCCTAATTAAAATTATAAATGCGAAAGTGTTTGCTCGTTTAATTTTTATGCTTAATCACTTAACCGATCGACCATAATGAAATTTCGCATACAGGTCATGCATACAAGAAAGGACGTTTTATACAGAAAAAAAAAACTTTTTCCCAGGGATCATTTAAAAACAAAAATTAAGAAATCTAACGCTGATAAAAATATATTAGTAATAAAAATTGAATAAATTAACACCTAAGAAAAGGGATGCGTGCAAAAGCTAGTAAATTAGGATACAATAAATAAAAAAAATACAAGACCTATACGACAGCCTTAATATTCCTTCTAAACTTTACTACTCCAAAAAAATTATTTGCTCATCGCTACCTCCTCTGACTTGGACCAGACTTAATTGCGATGCAGCGAACATTGAACGCTGATAGCGAAAAAAAAATTGTCGGACTTTTTATACGTAGAGAAATGCAAGGCAAACGACTCGACCAACTCCACCTTTGATGAGATAAGTCTTGATTAATTACTATGTAGATGCCGGCGCGGAATACAATCTCCAGTGGAAATTGAGAAATTGTATAAAAGTTTACGTTTTCTCTATTAAATAAATTTTATAATCGTGATCCAATTACAAATTTTTATGATAACTACTTTTGGGTCATCCTAGAGCAGGGGTATTTCAACCTTTTTTAAAGTAAACTGCCGTAAAAATATTGCGATACTATGACTTAAAAACGATGCTATGAGTATAAAAATATACGATTTTTTTATATGTGGATTTTGTATAAAGTTTAATTTAATTTAATAATCCAAACTATCCTAAATAATATTATAAATGCGAAAGTGAGTTTGTTTGTTATGCTATCGCGCCTTAACTATCCAACCGATCATCATTAAATTTTACATGACACGTTGTCAGGTATACATGAAAGTACATAATGTACCTTTCATTCAGAAAAAAAGTACTGTAAAAATAGTTAAGATCATCTAAGTAAAAAGCTTAAAAAAATACCCCACAGAAATGTATGAGCAATAAAGATGGAATAACTAGTTACGTACAAAATACTTTGGCATATTGGAACTAGCGCCCCGCTCGCGGAATTTTTACTGCGTGGATTTTTTTCTGCAATTTATATACAAAAACCATTTCCAAAAAAAAAAACTTCCCTTTAATGAAAACCGCATCAAAATCCATTGCGTGGTTTAGGAGTTAGCAGATATATAGACAGACAGACAGACAGACAGACAGACAGCGACTTCAATTTTATATTATGTTAGGATATGTTTTTTCATCAATTATCTCAGTCTGTTTAAGAAGATAAACGATTTCGCGCAACTAGTTACGCATAATACAATGTATTACATAACTGGGCCAGTTGTACCATTTGCGAACAATGACTTCCTCCGGCCGGAGTACGTACCTAGGTGATGGAGTGCATTATTGTATTATAGTGTCGATGTACAATCGCGTACACAAATAGTGTTGTGTGTGCGACTTGTGTGCACGAGGCAAAACTACTCTTTTCGGACACACACGCGAGAGCTTTTCTTATTATTAAACTATTTAATTTGAATAGTTTAGTGTAAAGAAAAACATAAGAATATTTAATGTATATCCTACTTATGTAGTGCCACTTCTCCAAGAAGGTTGGCGACTATCTTAACCTTGGAAGCCGCTATACGTAAGAAAAAGCGAGTGCTCAAAAATACTCAATCTCTTAAATTCCTCGACCAAGATCCAGCCGTGCAGCAAAGACGAGGACAACGATGGAGCTAGTTCACACAAAAGATGACTATTCACTTAAAAAAGATTTTAAAAAGTTTAAAAATATTTGGGTTAACTATATGAGCTCGGAAACACAGACGCCGGAAGGGAGTTCCAATCCTTGGCAGTGCGTATTATGAGTAGAGTTTTTAAAACGTTGGGCCCGAAAAAGAAGAAATGGAAGAAATGTCCGATGGAAAAAAGGAGAAGGCGGTATGAGCTCATGCAGCTCCTGAGCACACTCACCGAAGTACCTACATATTACCTGTCACTAAGGCAAATCTTTAATCAATCCATAAATTCAATGTTTATTGGGCTAGTTACTTACAGCGATTCAAGGACTCAGATTATTTAATGATTTAATTCAATGTATTAATTTAACGAATACCATAGCACTTGCGCTAATGACTGTACGCGATGGCACAACTCTAGCGGTCGCTGAAACGCGTGTAATATCTATGCAGATACTTTAGGGAATATCGCATCTCATCGCGATGCTTATTTAGCATGACTACTACTTCCACTGACTAACCGATTTACATGACCTAATTGTGTGATTCATGAAACTTGAACCTGATTGCCTTGGCTAGGTTGAGCCCTCCTTTACTCAATAGAAACATTACTAAGAACTAGCCGATGCCCGCAACTTCGTACGCTTTAAAAATTCCACAAGAAAATTTTCCAGGATAAAAAGTATCCTATAGTTTAAATCGGATAATTATTATCATTCTTCTTCTTCGTCGGTTTCAGTCTTGACAGAGCGGTCGTGGTCATCATTTCAGGTGTTGGTGGCAAGCTTCACAATACGCCGCCATTCTTCTCTGATGGCCGCCTTCCTCGTGCATTCTTGTAGTGATGATGAGCCATTTACTGCAGCTTTTATCTGATCCGCCCATCTCATAGGCGATCTTCCTTGTGGCCTGGTACCCTCAACCTTTCCCTGGACCACAAGTTGCTCAATAGCCATCTCCCCCTGGCGGCAGAAAAAAGGTGAGAATACGGGACTGTACCAGAGACGACAAACGCTGCTTAATGCCGAGTTCTCGTAGTATAGACTCGTTGGTACGGAATTCAGTCCACGATACCGATACAGTCCGCCGTTGTTCATGATTAAGGCTCCAAGATAAATGTATGATTGGACCACATCACAATTCGCAATTTCTGGAAAATTGTTATTAATACCGTCGCTGCTGTGGGACATTTTGGAAATAGACCGCTTCTAACGACTGTACTGCCTGCGTTATTGTAGCTATGACGTCCACATAACATTGCATGAATATTTCATGGGACTCCTATTCTTAAAAACGGTTACTTTAAGTCCAACAGCCTAAGAGAAAACTAAGAAACACTTAAACATACATTAGTTATGTCATGATAACACACCTGTCGTTTCAAACAAACACTCATGCTATCACAAAACAAACAAATTAACTAGGTGCGAATTAATGAGCACAAAGCGGACATTCCGATGTTTTTTTTTTTTTAATTTTAAATATGTATTTACCTTGACACAATTGGATGAAACATTATTTAACATTCGGCAATAGTAATTACTAGATACTGGCCGGTAATTATGACCTCCAAATGTACACTCTCCTCTCGGTTACTTTACTTGGCGAAGTTACAAAAGCGAATAATTAAGTCAGCGACAGGGCACACTGTACTCTTTAATTAATAATTATAAACTAAGCTGTCTAAATATAACAAACTAATACTTAATAAAAATAAAAAAATGGTAAATTGTGTAGTTATAATTTATTAAAATAATTGTATTCTTTTGAAATGATTGGTTATTTTTTTTTTATTATTTTAAATATGACAAATAGAATGGCATCCTGGATTTTCTTTCGGGATTTTTTTTCTCAGGATCGTCATCATCTTAGTTTTTTCTTACCGAAACCATGAAACTTCTTTTTTTTTATAATAACGATAATAACTACATTGAAATATCATAATCTATGGTGTAATGTATGCTATGACATTTATTAATGAATGCGCGCCATAAGTTGCGGCAACTATTGAGTCATAGTGAATGACGTAGTGACCTTAAGCACTCCATGCCTAACTTGGCCTAACTGTACGTACTTATCTACACCGTCATTTTATCCTTTATATATGGATTCCGGATATAGACACTACTATAAAAATATGTATTAAACTAAATATACCTACCTAATTGATTGTTTTAACTTCAACCATAACTCAGTGGTGTTTACAGGAACATGTCATAAAAAAAATGTCTCACTAGGTATACTGAGTGCAACACCGTCATTTTATCCTACATATATGGATTCCGGATATAGACACTACTATTAAAATATGTATTAAACTAAATATACCTACCTAATTGATTGTTTTAACTTCAACCATAACTTAGTGGTGTTTACAGGAACATGTCATAAAAAATGTCTTACTAGGTATAATAAGTGCAACACCGTCATTTTATCCTACATATATGGATTCCGGATATAGACCCTACTATAAAATATGTATAAACTAAATATACCTACCTAATTGATTGTTTTAACTTCAACCATAACTCAGTGGTGTTTACAGGAACATGTCATAAAAAAAATGTCTCACTAGGTATACTGAGTGCAACACCGTCATTTTATCCTACATATATGGATTCCGGATATAGACACTACTATTAAAATATGTATTAAACTAAATATACCTACCTAATTGATTGTTTTAACTTCAACCATAACTTAGTGGTGTTTACAGGAACATGTCATAAAAAATGTCTTACTAGGTATAATAAGTGCAACACCGTCATTTTATCCTACATATATGGATTCCGGATATAGACCCTACTATAAAATATGTATAAACTAAATATACCTACCTAATTGATTGTTTTAACTTCAACCATAACTCAGTGGTGTTTACAGGAACATGTCATAAAAAAAATGTCTCACTAGGTATACTGAGTGCAACACCGTCATTTTATCCTACATATAAGGATATAGATATAGACCCTACTATAAAAATATGTATAAACTAAATATACCTACCTAATTTATTGTTTTAACTTCAACCATAACTTAGTGGTGTTTACAGGAACATGTCATAAAAAAAATGTCTCACTAGGTATACTCAGTGCAACACCGTCATTTTATCCTACATACTATATGGATTCCGGATATAGACTACTATAAAAATATGTATAAACTAAATATACCTACCTAATTGATTATTTTAACTTCAACCATAACTTCGTCGTGTTTACAGTAACATGTCATAGAAAAAAGTCTTACTAGGTAGGTATACTGAGTGCAATCACTATGTGCATGTGAGGTAATAAATGATCTTATAAGAAACTAGCTGTTGCACACGACATCGCCCGCGTAATTTTATAAAACATAGCCTATATGTTACTCGCTGATAATGTACCTTTCTGTATGTAAAAGAATTTTCATAATCGGTCCAGTAGTTTTTGATTTTATTCACTACATACATACAAATGTATAATATTAGTTAGTACCTATAGTTAGATATAGATTTAATAAGTGAAAATGAGCGCGAAAATAAACTCCCCTATGCTTTGACGTCACATATCCTACTAACTAATTAAAATAATTTATTCTTAAGTGCACTTTTATTACATTTACTTAGTAGTTAATCGAAATGATCGAATCATTTAAAGGACAATCACACGTTTCTATAACAAAATCCCTGAAGAAATACTTAAATTATAATCAAAACATTTGTATAACGGAAACTTGTTGAAAAAGCGTAGCTATTATACAATTAAAGATTATTTATAGTTATAGCAGATAAAAATGCATGTTGTTGAAATTTTTTTTTTAAATGGTAGTAACTAGTTTTTATTTTTGACATGAAAAAGTGACAGTGTTGTCCCTATTTTTAGAAATACTGATCTTTCTCCATAAAACTTTAAGTGTACCAAATTTCACACACCTCTCCGTCTGCACAATTTCCTTGAAAAAGGATCGAAAGCTTTTGCATCACATATTAATATATAATAGATTAATATTATAACATATAAGCATATAAGTGATATAGTTGCTTGTATCCTGCTCGAGTCCCTATGGAAATGTAAAACAACATTGGTAATTACCGCTAATTGTCATTGTCGCCTGCGTGTACGTAAATTACTATTAACCAAGGAGGGGAAGTCCCCTTTAAAAATAATTTTATTAACTAGTTCACATTTAGAATGTTACCGTTAACTTTCAACTAACTAGATCAATGCACCTTGTTTCACCTAAGCGCAATTGGGGAATTTATATATAGCCTATTCTATTTCGAGTACCTATTTCATGAAACTGACTAAACACAAAGCTTGTGTAGACGCGTTTTGGCCTTTTTTTTAACGTTGGGAAATCCTCTTAGATACCCTGCAGTGTAGGGGACACTGTGGGGTTATGTACCGGCTAAAACCCAACGACTTTCTAGCGCTGCCGTAGATGGGCGGAGACATTATGACACGACATCGGTGCCCCGCCAAATATAAAATATCGTAATAAACATTTCTATCCAAGGATTTGAACTTGATCATGGATTTGTGCAAAACCATCTGCTTTGCACTGAGCCAGCTCGATACGTGTTTTAACAAGAAATTCAGTTTCAATATTTTATTTTATTTTTTTAAATTGAGGTTGAGGCCTAAACTTTTTAAAGCATTTTATAAATCCGAACTAAGGATGAGGAAATTATTTAGAAACGTGACTCACTTGGACCTTCTTAAAAATTAATAGTTAGTCACATAACTAACATAAGGAAGAAGTTGCCAATTAGTCATACATAAAATAGCTATGCTCCTATTTCATTTAAAAAAATATATATATACTTGTAGTTGGTCCGAGCTTATAGGTATAATTTCCCCAACTTTCAAGTGTCATAACATCATGATATAATAAATTAATTGAAAAATTAAAATAAATCAACTGGGAAATCCTAGTTAAATATCCTAGAAAGGAACCAGCTAGAAAACAGAACCTTACAGAAGAACACTGTGAAATAAAAGAATAAGTGCTGTTGATTAATTTCAAAGAATAAAATCTTTACAGCAGAAAATCTTAAGTCAACTTTTGTCTTTCTATTGGGACATTTTATATACAAAACATTTTAATTGTTTGTTAATTTTATAATCTACACCTACTTAACATATAATATGTAACATGTTTGTACTGGACCGATTTTAAAAATTCTTTCACCTATTATAGACCGATATTATCAGCGAGTAATATAGCCTATATATTTTATAAAGTCACGCAGACGAAGTCGCGTGCAACAGCTGGTTTAATGATAATTTAAACATTTTAACAAGCAAGCAATAGTTATTCATCCATTTTGAAGTTATGGACAGTTGTAGCATAATTAATAAAATATGACTATAAATTATGACTCTAACAATTTCATTAATTGGCTACCTGTTTATGTTTGTGATGTCACACAGGTAGAGGGTAGATATGTGACCCATAAAATTACATTAGGCAAATTGGGTTTCAGGTGAAATTTTATAATCATTGGAACATGTCTATTATATTATTACACCGCCGACCCACTCCCAGCTTTGCACATGAGGAAGGCATGTAGTTATATAATTTACAAAATAGTTTCCTCCAAATTATATACATAAACCTGCCTCATTTATAACTCTTTCTATTAATGCCAATGGCACATTGGAAAATTCAAAAATTACAACAACATAGAGATGGCAAACCAGTATATAATAATTATTTTTTGGATCAATTTAAACTTTAACATAATGGTCAAGACTGTTTAGTTAAAGAATCGTCAAGTAAGATATATTTCTTAATTTTAAAAAATTACCACTAAAAGAGATCCTAAAAGTTCATATTTATCGGATCTAGTTATTTACATTTGGAAATTAAGAAATGAAATAAATAACAATACATAGTGGAATCAGTGGTATCTACCCTATGGTATCAGTATCCTAATTTAATGTTATTAATCTGTACTTATATAATATTATAAATGAGAAAATTTGTTTGGATGTATGGATGTTTGTTACTATTTCACCCGAAAACTACTGAACCGATCGCTATTAAATTTTGCATACACGTTGTCTGGGACACCAGAAAGGATGTAGGGTACCTTTCATCCAGAAAAAAAAAGACTATTCCCAGTGGCATCATCTAAAATTAAGGAAACTAACTCCTGGCTAAGTGTAATAGCAATAACGATGTCAGGCGATATATTACTTTTTCAACACGAACGAAATCGCAGCCACCATCTAGTATTATAATGTGAAAGTAACTCTGTCTGTCTGTTACCTTTTCACACATTAACTGCTCAATTGATCATCGTGAAATTTTGCATACACATTGTCAGGGATATTGGAAAGGACATACCATAGAGTATCTTTCATCCAGAAAAAAATACTTTTTCCGAGGATCGTTTAAATTGTGGCGGCGCGGCGCCACCGCCGTCACGACAATAGAGTTGTCAGGCGTTCTCATATATATATTTTCTCAGATGCTAGGTATCTATACTTTTATTTTTCAATGTGAATGAATTCTCGGGCACAAGCTATTTTTATTTAAATTTTTATGAGGTTCAATTTTAATTATAATATGATTCATAGCGTATCACACATTCTAGATAGGTAATACTGATAATAGTTATCAACAAAACATTATTTGCAAATGAATGTCGAAACTATATATTTTTTATACGTGTTCGCTTTTAGATGGTCACATTAAAGGGCGGGGAGCGTTTATTACTCATATGCACTAACAATATTAAAGTTACCACCCCATGGGGTGAGATTGTTTCCACCCTAATTCAAAGAAAAAATACGCACATGCCATCGGACCAATTTAGGACGAAAATTGCCCTATATGACCAAATGGCCGATTGTTAATTCAAGGTCGCTATTGTTTAAGTTACTTTAAGTAATTAATGAATTGTAAGAAATAAATTAGAAAATTTAACTAAAACATCGTGTGGGGTCCTGTTGGAAATGCGCATCGAAAAATCGATATTTAAAAACTAAGAACGCTCGTTAAAATTTAGTTTCGTGTAGAGAAAGGATAGAGACACCTGTTCGCGAAACATTTTAATGCAATGTCATTCATAAAAGCTCTTAATTACGATTGTAACGAAATAATCGATCAACTATGAAGTTCGCACGCCTATGTTTATGTTTTCTTTATAAAGAAGCATCCTTCGATAACAGGACAAAACATTTTGTTGAGCCTATAAATATAACTGGTTAAAAATAGTACAACGCGTGCGAGATTGAAAGTAATTATTTATTTGTTTTGCTAACTAAAGCTGCCGTAGTGCGATGAACTCTAAGCGCTCGCTCACCTCATTTTGAAGCTCGTCCTTTGTCGAGATCAATCCGTATGCACTATTGCACGGCACACAACAATTGTTCACTTATAAAATGCATATTTTCACAGACACTAACAAACATTTCCGTATTATCGACTAGCGTACAAATGGATACACGGAAGGGTAGCCATTTTTGTCAAAAAAAGCACCTTTTTCGTTCCTTCCCGATCCCAAAACTCTACCCGCTACCCGTACCGACCGAACCACGAACGAAGAACAATCCCCCAATTTATTTAGGAAAGCGAAAAATGAAACGAGAGGTCGCTAGTACTGCACCTTAAAAGTAAATGCATAGAAACAAATAATTACAGAATTGGCCCTTGAACTAATGAACAGACTAGTATAGGTACCTAAATAGACTATTTTAACTGCTCTTGAAATAAAAAAAAAAAAAAAGCTTCGCGATGGTCACGTGACTAGTTAAAAAAAAGTAAAAATTCTAGCAACCATATAATAGTTCACTAACATTACGTGCTTTTATTTTCCTTCTAAATATATATTTTAACAAACCCACCAATTTGTTCTATCGTAAACACCATGAATTGTTCCTCGACTCCTACATATTGAACCGTCAGTGTCAGATCAGCCATTTTATTACACAGAACACTATAATATACTAGTATCTTTGTCATTGTCAGTCACAGAACACTATTGCTCTTTGTTGTCAGTTGTCTCTTGTTCGTGATTGTGGTTTGTTAGTGGAATATCAACCTGTTTTTCTTTTGATAAACAATTCCTTTTTCGAATACTCAAAAAGGATGGTGGGCGCAATGCCTGTTAATTTAATACCAAAATTTTGTAACGGCGCCATGGACAACCACAACGGAATCGAAGATGGGGAGTTTCAAGTTCATATTGGAAGTCGCATAAAATGCAATGAAGACTTCGCCACTGTGAAATATATAGGGGAAGTTAAGGGATATAAGGGTATTTGGTATGGTGTTGAGTGGGATGAACCCTCTAGAGGCAAGCACGATGGCTCCGTGGACGATTTCCAATATTTCAAGACGTCTAAACCCGGAGCTGGGTCATTCATTCGTCCAAACAAAATCGTCCCGTTTAGAACCTGCGCTGATGCCATAAAAAGATATTATGGCGATAGGGAGGTCAGTTATTATTCTTTTTTAAAATATTTAGCCTCCTTCAGTAACTCTGTGTTACTTTAATGATAATATGTTACAAATTAGGTCATAAAAACCCACACATAACGAGAGTTATTCAAGAATGACATCATGAGTAATTCACATATTTGTTTTCATTCATTGACTCGCTTGTTTTTGTTTACAGTCAGTTAATTATTTTATAAATTATGTTCTTTTATTATGTTTAGTAGTTTTATACATTTGATACATTATACATTGTTTTATAAATTTGATTTGAGAGCCTTGAAATAACTTGATTTATGTAAGATCTCTTAATTCAGTGTGCCTTTTGGCCTGAGGAGATTCACTAGTAATGGTCCTAGTAGTGTCCTGACTATCAACACACAGCCAAAACTTCTGATTATAGAAACTTTTTGATATAACATATCATTCTTTTAAGAACAATAGGGAGGAAAGAGCCCATTCCTCCCTATTATTATCAGCAGAAGAGCCCATTTCTTTATAAAATTTCAACTTTGAATCTGAGGGCAAATTGTTACTCGCAAGTCTATAAGTGCTTCAAAAACTCAAAAACTAGCGAAAGATTGACTTAAAATTTTTACACAACATTGCATTTAAACAGAGAAATAATCTTATATACCTATATTTTTCCCTAATTCCAATGGACACTGATATTTTTATTAAAAATAAACTTAATTTTCACATATTTTCACCATTGTTATAGCAACTGTGGAATGTTGCTGACTGAGCCACAGCAAAGCGTCGCCGGGTTCTGCAACGTTGTTATGCCAAAAAAAATTTGGGGTGGGCCACCCTTATAACTTAGGGTTATAAAAAATAGTATACAACCTATTCTCAGACCTATGGAATATACACAATAAAAATCGGTCAAGCCGTTTCAGAGTAGTTTGGTTACAAACACTGTGTCACGAGAATTTTATATATACAGATTTTTACCTATACAATATTTTACATTTTTATATACTTGCACGAAACTCCATTTAATAAATTCCAGGACGAGACGGTGGCCGCTCACCGCAGGACTGTGATCAACGAGTGGAAAAGGGAAATGGGTGCTCCGTTCATTGAAATGGTCGGATTTGAGAAAATTCATCAAAAACAGTAAGATTCAGTACACTTGTTTTAATATTTTAATGAATGTATTATATGTTTAGTACTTATCATTACCAACAGAAAGTAGATGATCCCTTGGGAACCTAAAATTTTTCCAGGATAACAGGATTTAATTTTGCATGTGTCTGCTTAGTTCTCTAAATCTAGATTGTGTATGAATGAAAAATATTTCCAGAAAATTTGACCGCCTCCTCGAGGTGTGTGTCCGCGATCAAAACGTCGCCAAGTGTGGCGACGTGGCCAGTCTGTGTCCCAACGTTCGCAGTCTGGATGTATCCAGAAACCTGTTCTCGAACTGGCGAGAGATCATTACGCTTTCAGCGCAGCTGCCGGACTTGAGGGAATTAGATGTCAGGTGAGTATTAGAATTACTTAAGTAAAAAGTTAAAAAACTTAAGCTTGAGTTACTTAAACTTTTCATCTTTGTGTTTTTGCGTTTCAGCAAAAATCGCATGTCAATAGATTTGCCGGAGGAGGCTATGTCCCATTTGGCAATCAACTTTGCCAACCTCGAGAAGTTAAACGTATCCGTCTGCGACTATGACTGGTCCGATCTGCTGTCCCTGTCCCGTCTCTGGCCTAATTTGACAGAACTGATAGCCGCTTACAATAGGATCAAAAGGATCATCCCACCGGACTTCACCCTTCGAAACATAAACACCCTGAAGCTGGACGGAAACCCGATCGATTCGTGGAGGGAGATTTTGAATTTGGGAAATTTGAAGCGTTTGCAGGTGTTGAGTTTGAACGATTGTCAAATAGGTGAAATAAGATTCAACGATGATCCGGACAACAAAAAGATGGATGTTTTTGAGAATTTAGAAGTTCTATATTTGAATAGAAACAGGATCGCCGATGTGAGTATTGCACCCACATATTTTTTTTTTGGCTTTTTCTGATCATGATTGTGATTCACGTGACAATAATACAAACAAAACGTGGAGTTTTTAAATGTGTTTTATTTATAGTGGCGATCGCTGAGTGAGTTGGATAAATTAAAAAACTTGAAGAAGCTCTATTTCCTGAAGAATCCAATTCAAAATACTGAAGACTACGACACGGGCTCGCAACTTGTTATTGCCAAAATCGGTAACTTGCAGGTTGGTGAATTTTTTTTTTTTCGAAGTAAACCTTCTTTAGGCGAGGTTGGACAGTCTGTATGGAGAATTTGATAAGGGGTAAAACAGTGAACTCGGAGCGTCACCCTCAGTGACGCGAAATGATGCGAAATGACGCGAAATGACACGGAATGACACGGAATGACGCGAAATGACGCTCAGATAGGAATCTTGTATGAAATGTGTATTTCGCGTTGAGGAACGAAAAAACAGCGCGTTATAACCAGCCGGTGCAGCGACATCTGTCGTTGGTAAAATAAAAGTAATTAAATATTGAGAACATAGGAATCTTGTATGAAAAGTGTAGTTCGTGTTGAGGAACGAAAAAACAGCGCGTTATAACCAGTAGGTGCAGCGACATCTGTCGTTGGTAAAATAAAAGTAATTAAATATTGAGAACATAGGAATCTTGTATGAAAAGTTTAGTTAACGTTGAGGAACGAAAAAACAGCGCGTTATAACACCCCGGCGCAGCGAAATCTGTCGTTGAATAAAATGAACTATGCGAAAAAAGAAATCTTATATGAAAAGTTTATTTCGCATTGATGAGGTATGAAATGATAGCGCAGCGACATCTGTCGTCGGAAAAATAAACTACCTTTTTTTTAAAGCTAAGGGAACGTACCCATACTACGTGACCCATTTTTTACAATTTGTCACGCCATACAAAACACTAGGAACTTTATGGAACATTTAAAAGTGACATAATATGCGTAGAGCATCTACTCTGTCATCTGTCATTTAGAACCAAACAAACATTATGTCATTTAAAGAAAATGCGACTTTACGTCGACACATTAGTGAAACGGTGTGCACGCTATGGTGGTGCTGGTTTACCGTTTGGTTGGGCCGAGATAGAAATGTGAGTACACGCCAAAGTACTTTGGTAAAATTGACTATCGTACTGGTCGCTACGGTAGCCGAACGCGCACTGGTTTTAAAGCGTGCATTTAAACGTAAATCGAAAATGCACGAAAAGCATAAAAATGGTCGCGCGACGGTGTTCGGTTGCGTAGCTCCGAACATATTCCCAAGCATGAGATGAGATGATCTTAAAAATACAAAAACATCGAAAAAACAACTAGAAATAGTAAAATACAAATTAAAATGGTCATTGGTTAACTACATACGTCTTAATCTTCGGTCTTAAAATTCGGTACAGTTGAAATTTCTCTAAACCGATGAGAGGAAATGTGACTTCAAATATAATGAACCTTTTGATTACTCTTGCCTTTACTTTGAGTAGTTGGTACATATTATAAAGCTCTGTCTCTATGTTGGTTATAGGCAAGGTGAGTTCGCCCAAACTTTGGCTATGTATGGTTTGAAGTTCTGCTTTCAGTTGCCTTGGTGTTAATAAATGCAGGCTAATTTGACCATGGTAAATATCTGTAATCGTATCTAACAGAGTTTCTTGTAACCGTTTTAAACTTTGCAATAAGTTGTTGCCAGCCATGGCAGATAATATGAAGTCTTGTATGTAGGACATATTGCTAATCTCCGACTGGACAACGTTATTACTTTTTTCTAAACTAATTAGCTTTTGGTTAATGAGTTTGTGCTGTGTCTCAATGGTGGCCTCCATCTTTTTCATTAAATTAAATTCGGATTCTATCACGGACGTCTGGTTTTTCCACAAATTAGCTAAATGTTTATAATTAGATCGTATGGTTTCGATGTCCTTTGCGTATTGTTCCGCGAAACGAGAGTCTAATACCCCGAACAGGTCGTTCGCGAGATATCCGACACCGTTGATAAGACCCCGCTTGCGGCGACGCTGTCTATCGTGAACATTGAAATGCTGAGTCAGTAAAAGTTCATTATAGTATTCTAATTCAAGGTAATCGTGGTTTGCTTGCCGTATTATCATATTACAAAGCGATTGTTTTTCAATGGTGGTACACAATCTTTCCAAGTAATGTGTTATTTTATTATATGCCTCTATGCCGGCCCAATATGGTTCCATGTCGTAATAAACGACTAAATTCCATTTATCTCTGATGAGCTGTACCTTGGCTATTGGATCAAAGTACAGAGTTTGGTTAGAAGGAAATTGGTTGACGTTATGCAAACCATAAGATGGTAAAAAAATGGTCATGAAAAGCAATATAGAAGTGGCCACTGACATGAACTTTGGTCTCGTGGGACGTTTTCTTCTTTGCACTTCTGGTTCAGAGACACCACTTTGCTTGTTTGGTGAGTTATTTGGTTGTGTGTTGGATTGTGGTTGCGATGAGTCATCGGATGGGTTTATTGGTAATATTGACAGTTTAATAATAGGTCGTTTTAATATTCCATTTTTGGTTTTTAGAGTGACGACTCGTACTAAGCCATCGTCGCCTGGGTGCGTATCTAATACGCGCCCCATAAGCCACCTTCCTGGTGGCAAATTATCTTCATGGATAACAACAAGGTCACCCGTTGTAATATTTTTCTTGGTTTCCATCCATTTATTTCGTGCTGATAACTGAGTTAAATATTCGCAATTCCATCTTTTCCATAGGTCTTGAAATAGCTTGGTGATGAGATGCCACCTGGTTCTAGCATCTCGCTCGGTTTCAATGACAGTTAATCCCGGTCGTGCCGTCAAGAAATGAGCAGGTGTTAGATAATCAATATCATCAGGGTCTTCAGTCATAGCACACAGGGGCCGAGAATTAAGGCAAGCTTCTAATTTACTTAAGAGAGTCGTATACTCCTCGAATGTTAATTTTTGGACACCTATAACTTTCTTCAGATGCTGTTTAAGGCTCCTAACTGCCCTCTCCCAAAGTCCTCCGGCGTTTGGCCATGAAGGTGCATTAAAGTGCCATTCTATTTCCATTTCTGTGATTTCGGATAAGAAGTTTGTGTCAAATATTTCTTTAAGTTCAGTATACTCCTTTTGCAGTATCTTATTTGCCCCTACAAAGTTCGTTCCATTATCACTGTAAATATGACGTGGTGTTCCACGACGCGCAGCCATCCTGGTTAGTGCCGCCAAAAAAGCTGAACTGCTAAGGTCGGACACAAGCTCTATATGGACAGCTTTTGTAACCATACATACAAATATTGCTATGTATCCCTTGGTTGTTTTTATTCCCCGCCCTTTATTAGCTTTTACTTCTACAAAACCTGTGTAATCTACTCCACAATGGTAAAAGGGCTTCTCTGGGTTTACACGGGCTGTTGGTAAGTCACCCATAAGTTGGTACTGTTTTCTATGAGTTTGTTTTTCACATATTACGCACTTCCTAATAAATTTTTTGGTAGCCATATATCCCCCTATAATCCAATATTTTTGTCGTAAATTTGCTAAGGTTAGGCGAGCCCCACCATGAAAGGTTAGTTCATGAGCCTCTTGAATCAAAAGTGTAGTAAGGCGATGGTTGTGTGGTAAGATGATGGGATGCTTCATTTGCAAATTTATCTGTGCGTTTTTGAGTCTCCCACCTACACGCAAAATACCGTTTTGATCTAATATTGGGTTTAAATTTAAAATATTGCTTTTAGAGTGCACCTTTTTATGTTTTTGTAAATAATCGAGGTCGTTGGTAAATTCAGTGTGTTGTATGAATTTGATAACTAGTCGTTTTGCGCTTCGCAGCTCGTGTAAGGTGAGATAGGGTTGACGAACTTTTTTCTTGGTACTTGAAAAACGTAGTATCCATGCAATTATACGTATAGTTTTATTAATCGAAGAATATTTATTTAACAAGTTGTTTATTATGGTACTATTTGAATCTTCTTGGTTGATAACGACATATGATCGTTTTAAAACAGCTGGTTTAGTTTCTAAACTGGTTTCATATTGGATTTTATCGTTGATTGGTTCTTTGTGTAACGGCAGCCACTTTGGTCCTTGCCACCATAACTCATGGTCCTTTAATGTTTGGGTAGACACCCCTCGTGTTGCACAATCGGCGGGATTTTCATTGGTATTTATATACCGCCAACAGTCAGGTGGTATTATTTTGGTAATTAATTTCACTCTATTGGCAACGAATGCTTTCCATCGTGATGGGGGGCCTTGTAACCAACCCAAAACTGCAGTTGAGTCGCTCCAACAGAATAATTCGACGTTATGGTCAGAGAAGGAGGTTCGATGAACTTTATTCATAAGTTTTGATAATAATAGTGCGCCCATTAATTCTAGTCTAGGGACGGAAATAACTTTGTTTATGGGCGTCAATCGAGCCTTCGCCGCTACCAGCGTTACGGTTATGTCATTGTTTTTAATAATTTTACAATAAATTACACATGCGTACGATTTACTGGATGCGTCACAGAATCCATGTAATTCGACAGTCTGGTTATGTTCACTTACACCTAGCCATCTCTTTACTTCTATGGTATTTATTTGTTGTAATTCTTGTCTTAACAGTGTCCATTTTCGACTGATTTCTTCTGGTAGCTTATCATCCCAGTCTAAATTCAACAGCCAAACTTTTTGGAAAAGCATTTTCATTGAAATGCTTATAGGTGTTAGCCAACCTAGAGGGTCAAACAGTTTTGATATGTCTGACAATAATGTTCTTTTGGTTGGTGTTATGTTTGACTGTGAGTCTATTTTCGAGTCAAAGATAAATATGTCTTTTAGAGGGTTCCACCCAAGCCCTAAAGTTTTGGTTGAATCTGATTGTTTAAATTCATATGGTTGTTGGTTGTATTGGTTCTCCCCTAAATCAGTTAAAAGTTCTGGTTCATTTGAGTTCCATTTTCTTAAATTGAAACCGCCCCTTTTTAATAAGGTTATTAGCTGGTTTCTTAACTTTTTTGCGTTCTCCATACTCTGACATCCTCCGCAGTAGTCATCCATATAAAAACACTCTTCTAAAATCTTTTTAAGTCATCTATATTTTGTAAGACTACGTTACAATTAAAAGTTGTAGTCATACAGCCACAAAGCAGCCAGCCTAACTGTGTCTGCTGGGCTATTGGTTCGTTTTCCGTATTTCCCCTACGGATACCTTCCAATAAAATTCTACTGTAAACTTCGGCTCCAAGAAGTAAGTCAATAGGTCTACTCTCATTAAATTCGGGATCCGCTAATTCTATGTTCTGAATGTGCGGATACGATGGTTTTATGAAAGTGGAGTTTGGTAAGTTTTTTTATTAAATTATTCATGATAATAACGTTTGTTTTTAATCTGAAATTGTTATATAACGACCACAATTCAATTTCCCCTTTTCCTTTACAATGGTTTTCTTTTTCACCAACACCGAATATTTTCCCCTTACACTGGTATCTCTTTAAACCTAATCGTTGAGCGGCATTTTCAGTTATCAATGAAATTTGAGAACCCTGGTCTATTAAAGCTCTCATGGTAAGTTGCGTACCATCTTTTACTGTTACGTTAATCATGGCTGTGGACAACAAAATTTCGGATGTGTCATTCCATGAAGCGTGAGTTGAAGACGTACGAGCCTCTTGTTCCTTTTTTGGCAGATTGGGTACAAGTTTTGTTTTGTGTTTCAATGACGTAGTCTGTTCTGGTTTTATTAGTAATGCTTCGTGTAATAAAGTATTGTGAAATCCGAAGCACTTGCGGCATCGTTTATTAGAATTACAATGTTTATTAAAATGGTTAATTAGACAGTTTTTACAATACTTCAATTCATTTATTAAATTTAATTTCTGTTCGTCAGACATTCTTTGAAATATGACGCACTTCCATAAGCCGTGTTCTGAATTGCACAATGTACACGTAAACGGCTGTGACACATGTAACGATTTCATAACCTTTGTGTTATTATTAATGTTGTTATAATCTGGTTTATAGTTAATAGGATAATTATTAGGATGATTTCTTTGGTTAGAATAAGATTTTCTTTGAAAAGATTGATGTGGTTGAACGTTATTTCTCTGGTTGATGTTATCTTGTTTGCGACGTGAAGCTTCTAAAGCTGTAAATTTATCTTCTAAAAACTGTAAGAATTCTTTGAGAACAGGCATTTCTCTTGGTTGCCTTACTGACTCTATATATTGTGAAAATGAGTCACTGTCTAATTTTTGAGATAATAAGTGGACCAAAAGTGGGTCCCATGTGGTTATGTCAACACCCAAACTTGTAATGGCGTGAAGACTTTCTTTAGTGACATCATGTAATTTTTTGATGGCCGTCATTGATTGATGTTGCATATTGGGAAGACCTAACATGATGTTAATATGCGAAGTAAAAATTAATTTCTTATTGTCATATCTGTGGTTTAGAATCTCCCAACATACGTCATAGTTTTCGGAACTGATTTGAAGGTGGTGAATGAGACGCTCAGCTTCACCAGTAATTTTTCCTTTTAAATATTGCATTTTTTGGGCTTTAGACACCGAAGGATTTTTGTGAATCGTCTCATTGAACAAGTCTTTAAAGGACATCCACTGATGGAAGTTACCGCTGAAATTTGGTATATCCATTTGTGGTGTTGACTTCTCTCTATGAGACATGTTGCACATTTCATTATTGATCGATTTCTTTATCTGGTTGAATAACTGTTCGTGTTTGATAAACTCATTTTGGTACCACAAGTTTTCTTCATTGGACTCGCTTTCAATCTCCCAATGAAAGCTGTCGATTATCGACCACCTGGTTTGAAGAGAATGAAGAGCATCTTCGAATTCCCACTTGTTTTGCATCTGGTTCACGTTTATGGTGCCTACAGTGTGCATGAAGGCTTTGAAGTTAATAGTTTGCTTTTTAAGCATATTGTGTAATTGACTGCCAGACGCCGTGGTTTCATCTTGCTTTTGGGATAGTTCAGCACGCGATGAAGTTCCTTCTTCCTCCTCTGGTTTTTTAGGTTCTGATGTTAACTGTTTCATTGTGGTCGTAATTAATTTTTTAATGGTGAAATAGAGTTCTTCGGCTATGCCGAAACAACCCTTTTTAAAATAAATATGGTCAAATTCTGCTATCGCACACATTTTTTGGTGGTTGATTTCGTAGTCTTTCCAATAAGACTCTAAAAGTTCTAATTTACGGTTACAATAATCAATGGTTTTTCTATCTGGCCCATCTTTCTTGATGTTGGTTAGAAGCTTTTTTAAAGCTTCATAAATTTCAGTCTGGTTGAGGAAGTAATTTTCCATTTTGCTGAAATTTATTTACAATATGTATAAAAAAATATGGTTTGGTCTGACCTGGTTTTCTCCTTACGATGTAGCTCAGTAAAACACTGAAATGCAATGAAGACTGGTAATGTTCACTAACACTGGTTTAAATGCTCGAAGGACCATGAAACGGTGTGCACGCTATGGTGGTGCTGGTTTACCGTTTGGTTGGGCCGAGATAGAAATGTGAGTACACGCCAAAGTACTTTGGTAAAATTGACTATCGTACTGGTCGCTACGGTAGCCAAACGCGCACTGGTTTTAAAGCGTGCATTTAAACGTAAATCGAAAATGCACGAAAAGCATAAAAATGGTCGCGCGACGGTGTTCGGTTGCGTAGCTCCGAACATTAGAGTTCAAATTGAATAGTAGAACTTGGTTGTTACTACCTTTTCACCATTGACTCCGCCATGATTCAGTTTCAGGCGTACTTTTTATTTGCCGCTTTGGCATTTGTCACGCAAATTCTTTGATGGACTTAGTTTATAATTATTAATTATTACATCTCGTATTAATGTTGTAGTCGTTAAACGGGTCATTAATAACTCGAGAGTTGAGACGGGGTGCCGAGTACGACTACATGAAGAGGTACGGAGCGGAGTGGAAGGAAGCGATCAAGCAACATACCACCAAAATTCTCTTCACCACTTACCATTGCAGATTCCAGGAGCTCATCGACAGTCAGTATATTAATGTTTTTATTTTATTTTATCTTTCATCACTCGTCGCCATTATTCTAGACATTTATTTATTTATTTTTTTACTTTAAAAAACACAAAATTCAAAATTATATAATTAATTAATGTGAAAGTAAGTTTGTTTTTATGTGTCCTTGACTTGACTACTTGACTACTCAATCGATCATCATGAAAATGTTGCACACACAAAAAAAAGAGTTGAATTTTTATTTTTATTTGTAGATAAAAATCACAAAAAAAAATATTCTGGATTAAAGATACCCTATGTCCTTTTCTGCACTCCTAACAACGTGTATGCAAAATTTCATCACAATCGGTCCAGTAATAAAGGCGTGAAAGCGTAACAAACAAACAAACTCACATTCGCATCTATATTAGTTACCATATTACATAGAATAAATTACCACTATAATCTATTCCTCCTATGGTCGGCAGCGTGCTTGCAGCACCTGAGGCGTTGCTTGTGTTATAGGCGACGGTAGCCACCCACCATCGAGTTGACCGTCAGCCTGTCTGTCGACTAACTTTTTTATTTTTATTTTTTAGAATACGGCATCCCCGACGACAGTCTCTTAGAGAAACAACCGAAGAATACAACACTGACATCTCAACTGATGGAAGTGACGTTACAAGACGAAAACGGCGTGGCGTTCAAAAAGAAGTTTCCATCGACAATGGCCGTTCAAAAACTGGTCACACTCACCCAAAGACTGTTCTCTAAATATGGCCACACCGGATCTCCCAACCTGTACATTGTTGACGACAAAATGAAAGGCGCGGAAATATGTTTGGACAATAATATGAAAGATTTGTCGTATTTTTCAGTCAAAAATGGTGACACAATTCTCGTCAGATTCAGATAGAGAAACTCGTAAAGAGAAAGTTTTAAAATTGGTTGCTTAAAAATCTCGATTCCAGGTCGCTAATGTTTTAAAAAAAAAAGTGGTTGAAATTGGCGCGCATTTACAATCAACATGTTTATTTATTGAAGAAATATTATTGAGCTTTATATTGTTATGTGAAAATTGTACATGTATTTATTTTTAACAATATTCCCAGAATAAATTCCTATGTATTTTAATTTGTTTTTTTTTTTAATTACCCTTAAGGCTTCGTTTAAGTATTGCTTAAATTCGAGTAAAAGGGATTAACATAGATTAGAAATTGAATAGATTGTTAAATAAAAAAAGAGTAATTGCATTTAAGTCCTATAAGACCATTTTGAATGCTAGGATTCCTGTTCCATGGGTCCCAGGTTCAATTCCCGGCAGGGTCAATTTTGGAAATGAACTTAAAAGTTGGCTCTGGTCTGGATCTGGAAAGTAGTGTCACTGCGTTTTGCGGTCATTTAGGCAGCCCGTCTGGCGGCAGTAACCACCCCCCACCACAGTGAAATGACAGCTTACATATGTGCTGTTGTGTTTCGGTGAGTGAGTAAGGGATGCCAGAATCTGTTTTCGAATTTCTTATCCTCAAAATCATATTGTGGTCGGTAGCCACAAGCCACCTATCATCAGGTGGTTCGTTAGTCTGTCTGTCTACCTTTCACATAAAAAAAAACTTGTTCTTATGATATCTTATGATTAAATTGATTAAGGTATTTTTTAAAGAAATAAAAAGAATCGAATAGAAAAAGGTTGGCGGTCATTAATTTAATTACAACACTTTTTCTGACTTTTACCAAACCTTTGTCATTCTACTAATATGATAAATGCGAAAGTTTGTGAGGATGGACGTTTGTTATTTTTTCACGCAAAAACAGTTCAACTGATTTGGATGAAAATTGGCACACAGATTACTTGGAAAAATATAACATACCTACTTACCTACTTTTTATCTTGGGAAAAAATATAAAAAATTTGGCGCCTCTGTCGCCATGGCGGCGCCACCGTCGTCATAGAGATAAAGATGTCGGGCGTTATAATACTCAATGTATTTTGTCAGGTGTTACGTTTTTATTTTTCAACACGGACGAAGTTGCGGGCACCAGCTAGTATATAAATATATAATGTCCATTCATTCGTATAAAAGGTATACTATTAATTAACTGGTCTTTGTACGGCTATTAAGAACACCTGTAACCTTACAGACACACACAACCTTCAATTATTCAAGGTTCTGACCTCGCAAACTACACTTGTTCAAGTAAAACACTTTGATAATAATTTTCTTACGATTACATAAATATACTAAAACATACATGAAGAATTAAGTTCCTATAAATATTTAAATTAAAACAACTATTTAATAATAATTAAATCAATAAAATCTTAAATTTATTTGGAAGATAAAATATTCTGTGGTAAAATGAAAACAAACCTTTTTTGAACGTTTGTTTTGTCACTGGCCACTTTATCTCGATCGCCATTGGTTACGAATGTGTCAACAAAACATTATTTACAACTGACGTGCAAATATGTTCAAATTCAAATAATTGTGTTTGTGTTGTGATGTTATAGTTGTTTTTCTTGTGAAACTTTTCAATTAATCTCCAGGAATAATGGGCAATTGTTTCACTGGAGTGTTCCGCCGTCGAAACGTGAGACGACATATTGTTTTAATTCTGATCGGACTCGATAATGCGGGTAAAACAAAAACTGTCAATAATTTAGCCGGCGAGGTAGACGATAAAGTTTTGCCCACTGTCGGATTTAAAGCTGTTAATCTGATACACAAAGATACTCCGGTAACTATCTACGACTTGGGCGGAGGTCCAAATTTTCGTCAAATATGGCCACAGTACTACAGCGAAGTGCACGGAATAATTTTCGTTATTGATTCGAGCGATTTTTCGCGGTTGGACGAGTGCAAGATTGTACTTGAAGAGGTTTTATCGCACGATAAAATATCAGGTGAGCTTATTTCAGTGTTTTCGTGCCCATAGCAACGCGTGTTTGATATTTACGTAGGATGTTTGCTCGGCTATGACTTAATGTGACCGTCAATCTGTCTGCCGACCGTAACATTAAAAAAAAACCAGGGTCGAAATTTCTCTATATCAAATTTTGTGTAATGGACCCAAATGCATTTGGGGTACGCCACGGTTAAGAATATATATATATTTTTAGAAAAGAATAAGTTTTTAAGTTTTTAGAAGCATTAATCAAGATCCAATGCTTGACAAAAGTACGTAAGTATATAAGGCGTTATATCTTTTAGTGCAGAAAGGTCACACTTTATTATAAATGAGAAAGAAACTGTCTGTCTGTTACCTTTTCACGCCTTAACTACTCAATCATCATGAAATTTTGCAAACACGTTGTCAGGGATACAGGAAAGGACTTAGGGTACCTTTCGTCCAGAAAAAAAGAACTGTTTCCGAGGGATCATTTAAATAAAAAATAAAAATAACGCCTGGAAAAAGTGTAACAGCAATGCAGATGTAAGCCCTTATATAGCTTATATTATGTATATTATTTATTTTTCAAACGAAGTCGTGGGCACCAGCTAGTAGACTATAAACTCTTAAACTCTAGTATAGCGTTGGCCTAAATTTTTTAAGTGAGATTGTGGATAAATGCATTCCTTTGATGTTACTTGTGCATTGAGGTGATGGTTTCCACTTACCATCAAGTATAGCATTGGCAACTCTCACCAGCCAGAAACTAGCCAGACTGACTGGTGGCAATAACCAACTAGTCATGTAGGTACTTATAGAAGACCACAGTGAAATAACACCATATGCCATCGAGTAGACTTACAGCCTATTTAATGAACTTTAAAAAAAACCTATCATTTTTTTTAATAGCTAATTAAGTAGGTAGTTACACATAATATCGTATTTGACCTCATTATTTTTTATCTCAAACCTTATCACAACTGAATCTAAATTGATTTGTTTTGCCTTTTTATATGTTTAGTAGGTGATAAAACTGAAATTGCATGAAGGTAGAAATTTTTTATAAAAAATATTTTAATTCACAACAATAAAGTAGTTCCTTATTTAATTATTGTTTTGAATAATTTGAATGCTTATTATAATTTTATTTTGTTTGCCTATAATTGATTAATTTTATTATGTCTTATTTATAACTCTATTGTAGATATCTGCAAATGTAAATGTCTTTGTTTATTATGCTATCTTGTTGGTATTTTGATTAAATAAATAAATAATATAAGAAAAACGTATCTTACTGTATACTTTTTTATTCTCCTTATGCTAGAAAAAATACACAAAACGAATGATTGCTATGTTTCTCTTTTTAGGCAAACCTGTGTTGGTCCTTGCTAATAAACAGGACAAGACAGGAGCGTTGGACGATATAGATGTTGTTGAGAAATTGAATATTGAGCCGTTAGTTAATAAGTAAGTAGTAATTTTTTTTAATAATAATACTAGCTAGAGCCCGCGACTTCATCCGCGTATAAAAATTTAAAAAGTGTGTGTGCGCGTGCGCGTGTGTGTGCGCGTGTGTGTGCGCGTGCGCGGGTGCGTGTGAGTGTGTTCTAGTTTCAGAGATATTCACCCTTATTTTGTATAATTCACTTTATGAATAAAGCAACCGTTATAGACATATTAATCTTTAAATTCAAATATCTCAATTGTGAAATTTGATTTTAAAGGTTAATATGTCTATAATTATTCATAAAGTGAATGATACAAAATAAGGTGATTGCGTAGATAGCTCTGAAACTTCAGAGATATTCTAAAATATTCGAAAATAGAAAGTAACGCATACCGTGTGACAATTTTGATTTTACTCCCATAAATTTTCATACCCCGGGTTTTCATTCATAATTTCTGGAGTAATCTCCAGAAATATAACACCTGAGAAAACCAATTATACAAGTATTATAAAGCCCGACAACAATGACGGCGGCGGCGTCGCCACTGTTGGCAGCAGTGATCGCCCCATTACAGAAGATCACTGTAAAATAACAGCATATCAGCTTTTGTGTTTCGGTGATGAGCAATTAAGGGATGCCATAGCCCATTATCCCATCCCTTCCCTATCCCTCATCCCTATCCCTTAACCAGTGCATTTGCAGCACCTATGGCGTTGCTTGTTTTATAGGCGACGGTAGCCACCTGCCATCAAGTCAGCCTGTCTGTCGACCTATATATACAAATTCTTTTCAGATATAGATGTCCAACCTTAGTCGAATCATACACGAACAATATAGAAAATAAAGGGAAAAAACCTAAAATCGATCCGGACCTGAAGAAAGGTTACCTATGGCTCCTCAACTATATAGTGAGTCGCTACGGTGACATCAATCTGAGAGTACAGACAGACATGCACGCAGACTTGGAGAGACGCAAACGACTAATGAACAAGTCCACCGCCTCTCAAACTGTCAGCGAAGACATAGTGGGCTTCGAGAATCCCAATTACACGATAGAGAAGTTTGAGAAGTCTGAGAACTCGGAGAAGTGCGAGGAGGAGGAGGAGGAGGGTGTTATTGTTGTGAAACCGATCATGAATAAAGTGAACAGTGTGGACACAACAATAACAATAGAGAGCGTCGATGAATCTGGCAACACGAGTGCCAGACCGAAACTGTCACCGCTTTTTGGCAGGACTAGTGACAATTCCCTGACGGAAGCCAGGATAGAGTTGGAGCCGAGGAGTGAATATAGAAAATTGTCACCGATAGTCAAAGTCAAGAGCGGTGTGAACCATATCGATTTTCAGCATAGACCTCAGTCGAGTCCCACTTCGAAGGTCAGGGTGAGTATGAAGATTTACAGGGATGTACCATTCTTTCTAACGCCCGACGCAAAAATGGGGTGTTAGAAAGTTTGAGGTGTGTGTCTGTGTGTCTGACTGTGGAATCGTAAAAACGGATGGACCGATTTTGATCCATTTTTTTGCCTAAAAACTGACCTGTTTTGAATAATTCTTAGCTATAATTTTAGAAGATCTGTTGAGTCGTTTGAAGACGAAGGGATTTCACTAACTTCCACATGTTCGATTGATGTGAAATTTGGTATACTGTTATTTTGGTGGTGTTTCCATGGCATGGTAAACTTGATCTGATGCTGCAGCATCGAGTAGTCCGAGGGACACCCAAAGCCTTATTATCCTTAATTCTATTGATCGTCTAAAATTACAAAAATAGTTATAATAGTTCTTATAAACCTATTGACCTTTCTCCAGGATAAATCCTATTATCCTATATGTTAATCAGAGGTTAATAAACTATGTATTTGTGCCAAATTTCTGCCGTTTTTGCGTTATTGACGAACAAACATACTTTATATCATACATCTTTCGCATTTATAACATTAGTAGGAGAATTAAATGTGGAAACGTAATACAAAATGTGACCTCATTTTGAAAAATCTAGACATATATATATTCCAGACCTAAGTAGACGTATGTTGTTGAATTTTCAGTCCGGCAGTCAAAGTAAAGAGTCGTCCGTTATGGTGATGTCAGATGTGCGCAGTCGCACTTGGGACGCCACCGAAAGACACAAGGAGGTCGCTTTGACGGATCGAGAGTGGGAGAGGTCCGGCGCCCACTCGGACTCCCACTTTGGGCCCAACGGTGGGGCGACGGTCGCCAGCGACGGGCCAAGACCCGCCTCGGCCTCGGCCCTGGTGAGGCGGCAGCTCGAACTGCTCCCTGCCCAGCACAAGAGGCGTCTCAGTCTCAGGTGTAAGTTCGATTCCCGTTTAGCCTCATTGTTGCATCTCAATTTTTCAGATTTTTTATACTGAATAGAAATATAGTTTTCCCTATCCAGCTATAGGAGTTAATACAGGCGGAAAAGTGTAAGAGCGACTTTTCTATAGAATTTTGATTGGTCCTTGAAGCTACTACAGGAAAGAGATAGGTATTGGCCGCACGATCTCTCTCTCTCTTTCTCTCTTTCTAGAGAGTGGTCGATTTCATGAGGATAATGCTCAGTGTATTCTCTATGTCTATATAGTCATGACTGACTATCAACACACAGCCTAGAGACTGAGCCTTAAAGCCTTACTGAGTCTAGAAAATACAAAGGCTTATCCTGCAGGAATAACACCTCAAAAGGGAGATTGTTCCAATGTTCCATGGGTCTTCTGTAAAGGGGTTGGTTCCTGCCGCCACTAGTTGCCAGAGTCAAACCGGCGCCATCCAAGCCGGAATTCGAACCCGGGACCTCTGAGACATTACAATGGTATGAGACCTCTGTAATGGAGTCCCTACACGGTCAAAATTGCTTGACAAGCATCTACGTGCTTGACCAGCACGCTTGACTAGGTTTGCATAAATTAAAATGAATGTGGATCCATATTCATTCTAATTTCAGTCGCCATAGAGTGACTTTATGTAACTGAATGTGTTGCTTGACAAGCATGCGTCTAAACGATCAAGCACGCTTGACAAGCATTGCAAAAATATAAATTTTACATCGAGCATCATCAATCACACAGTTTGCTTGTCAAGCACATCATTCACACAGTTTGCTTGTCAAGCACATCAATCACACAGTTTGCTTGTCAAGCACATCAATCACACAGTTTGCTTGTCAAGCACACCAATCACA
Source organism: Synanthedon andrenaeformis (assembly GCA_936446665.2). Classification (NCBI taxonomy): domain Eukaryota; kingdom Metazoa; phylum Arthropoda; class Insecta; order Lepidoptera; family Sesiidae; genus Synanthedon; species Synanthedon andrenaeformis. The sequence continues at coordinate 803,870 of OW387802.2, forward strand.
CAGTTTGCTTGTCAAGCACATCAATCACACAGTTTGCTTGTCAAGCACATCAATCACACAGTTTGCTTGTCAAGCACACCAATCACACAGTTTGCTTGTCAAGCACACCAATCACACAGTTTGCTTGTCAAGCACATCAATCACACAGTTTGCTTGTCAAGCACATCAATCACACAGTTTGCTTGTCAAGCACATCAATCACACAGCTTGCTTGTCAAGCACATCAAGCTCCGTTCTAAACGGTCGAAATTGCTTGACAATCACGTGAATAAGTGTATTATACTTTTTCTCCTTTCCTCCCTCCTCCTATCCTCTCCTTTACTCTCCTGCCTTCCCCCCTTCTCTCTCTCTCTCTCCTCTCTTCTCTATCGTCTCGTCTCACCTCCCTTGTCAAGCATTTTCGACCGTCTAGGGACTCGATGAATTGGTTGACGATGTTAGATATGTCAGTGATAAATAAAATATGCAGACATGCACCGCAACCGCACGAGTCCCGAACGCACGACGATGCTCATTTACGAGCCGAAGAGTGCGCAGAGGCAACTCGATCAGGGCGACTTTGAGAAAGCCACGCACCTCCACTGAACAAGGGCCAGGTTAGTCCTCTTATATATCTCTTATCTCTCTTATCTCTTAGTCCTTTTAATATTGGGAAAATACATTGACTCCAAACTCTAAAAATAATAATATATATTTTGCACTGTCTAGTAATAGATTTAATGAAATTAAAATGTATTACTTTAAGCCACTTGAATGCACTATTTTCAAAAAAAAAAAAAAAACGGGGCTGCATCACGTTGAAATGTCTAAATTACGAATTTCCAGATAAATGTGTTTTTTGGTTTCTATAGATTTTTTTTATGAACTTTGTTATTTTAAATTAAAATATAAACTGTTTCGATAAAAATATTGTGTCGCGCGTGCCATTGGTTCGTCATCCCTGTGTTATATAAGCTTATTTGTACATTATACAAAAAAAAAATATTAATATAGTTTGAATTATTCATTTGAACGTGCTTATATCGGTGTGATACTTGATAGTCGATGGCTACCGTCGCCTATTATAAACACAAGCAACGTCACACGTGCTATAAGACTTTAATAGAAAAAAAAAGGTTCTATTCCTAATTCTTTATCATTATTATTTCCAGTTAATGTTACATAATGTTCATGTTTATTTAAAGCGAACGACTCGAATAAATACTTACCTAGATTAATTTTAACTTTTCCTCTTCTAGGACGTCTCGACATAGCTAGTCAGAAAAAAAACAGTGAGATAATTTAATAAATATACTAAATATAGAGTTATAATTGTTGAATAAATACCTTAAGTCAAGATATTTTCGTGTAGTACATAATTTTTTGGAGTTCCAAATAAAAATGTTTCAAAATTCCTTACAGGGTAGGGTCAGTTGGTCTACAGTGGATCACTTTTTTTTATCCACTTACGGTTTCAAAACTACCAGTCGGAATGTTATGAAATCTGAGTAACATATAGTGTATTTATTCAACTTTCATAATTATAGCATTTCTAGCACCTAGGATGAAGGTGGATGGAGGTACAAGAGATATTTTAAAAACTCATTTTTGATCCACTGTGTACCAGGGCTGGTGAACACTGAATCACCCCATGGTCAGCAGTGGATCAAAACATTTCAGAGCAGAAATAAAAAACATCTTCGGTCAAAAGAAGTAGGTATATTTTAAGTAGGTAATTTTAAATAGGTCACACTGAATTTCGCAGTCATTTGGGCAGCCATTTGGCCATTTGGCATTTGGCAGTGTCTGCCGATGTTAACATAAAAAAATATACCTATAGGTATTTAACGAATATTAAGACCACTAAGATCAACACCAAATGTTAGATATGACTGCTGTCTTGCAGTGCTACCCTTTATAGTAGGATTCGGCAATATAAGTCTTATATTGTCATCTTTGACATATGCCAAGTCTGGAGCATTTGGCATTGAAAATCGGCCTTTCTTGTGACGCAAAAAGCTTACATAAAGCTCAAGTGACTTATTTCTTTCTTCCAATACTTTAGCGGCATAGAACACCTTCTGTTTTTTTGAGGCAAATTCAACCAAAACATATTGTCCTTCTCTTGGTGGATTCGGTAAAGGATTTTTCAACAAGTCTTCTGTAATAATATTTTCTTGATTGTCTTCTTCATCTAAATAATTTCCTTCATCTGACGAGTCATTTTCCAGCACCATTTCTAAATCTTCATCAGAATCGCTTTGCAGAACTTTTCGAACCAACTTATTGGCAGTAGTTTTCCTTGAAGGCTTCTTTTTTTTACCTAGTCTACTTTGCTCTATTTCAATTTTCTCTGGTGTATCAGTTGCAATCATACTCCTCCCTAATCTCCTTGGCTTTCTTTTTACGCTTCTAACCGGCGCTGTAAAAGGTTTTCGAAACTCTTCTGGCGTAATGAACCGAACCGTACTAGTAATAGTAGCAGCAGACGAATTGATAGGGGTGTTGACATCCATATCAACTATTTCATTTCTAAGTGATAGAGGCATAGTTGAAAACTGGGAGTGATCATGTTTATTTAAATGTTGCGTAGATGAATTAAACAAGCGAGGTGGCGTACTATGAATATGCGGTGACGTGGTATGAATATCTTCAGATTCTAGAAATGCGTTAATAATTGAAGGGCTTGGAGTTTCTATATCCCGTAGTAATGATGGTTCAATAGAGAAATTTCCTAGCCCTTTGTCGGTATATTCATTGCAAATTCCCTGTTCAGCACTTGATGTTGTGGAAGGACCTGCCAAAACTGCATCAGCTTCGGGATCTGCAATTGAAAGTAGCAGATTAATCAAATAAATCACAGAAATTTTTGGTAATTAACTTTAAATATCTTAATTAGAATTGATACTAACTTGCTTGCACTATGACAGGCCTGTCGGTGACATTACTCGGCATGAAATCTTCTTCTGAGAAAATGTCTCTGTCAAACGGACATATACCGGTTTTTCTAAATGATTTTTTAATGTTAATAGGCGTCATGGACTTTTCGAATGCTTGCCCTATTAGGGCTCCAACGTCATATATGGTGACTGGACTTCCTGGGTTACGCATCATCCATGACTCCATTGCTGATGCATAATATGTCTTAAACGGCCCATGAATCCCAACGTCCAAAGGCTGGAGTTTAGCTGATGTATGCGGGTGTAACGTAAGCACAGTTACGCCTGAATCCTTTGCCAAATCAAGTGCTTCAATAGACAGATGAGACTCATGGTTGTCATAAATTAGAATTGAAGGGAATTCTTTCGAAGATGCCGACCGTTGTATGAAATGTTTCATCACCTGAATAAAAAGTTGACTGTTCATCCAGCCAGATGGGGATGCCAGGATAAGCGATCCAGGTGGTGTTCCTATTTTCATTCGAGGGTTAACTTTGGTTCTAGGAAACACTATTGCAGGTGGAAGGGCATGTCCTCCAGCGCTTATAATATTACAAGTTGTACACAATGTTCCTTTTTCACCACTGGAGACCTTGCAAACGTTTCTTCTACCCTTTAGCGCAATAACCTTTGGATTTCTTTGCACTGTACTTGTTGCTGTCTCATCTAGATTGAAGATGCGTGTACCATCTGTAAATGCTGGATTACGCGAAATAACATTTTCAAGATTGTCAAAAAATTTTTTAACTGTTTCTTTGTTAAAGGCTGTGGCCCGTGCCAAGCTACAGTTTTCAGGTTTCCTCAGTGTTAAATCTGGAAACCGTTGCCTAAAGCCTCTTAGCCAATCCAAGCCAGCCATTTGACTCATTTCCCAACTATCGGGAATTTTAATATTATTATACTTTGCCATCTCAAAGGCCACACGACAGCAATCTTTAATGGTCAAGCCATAAAATAATAATGCACACTTTTCATAGTAGTCCCGTAACATCCGTTCTTGCTCATCAGTAAATATTTTTCTTACAGTGTAATTGGGCGTCAATCGGAGGGAATTTTCATTCGTAGTCTCTTTTTTCTTTTTGTGATATCTCTGCAGAGTAGTAAATGGAATAAGACATTCTTTTGACACTTGTCTTATAGATTTCCCTGCTTCAATGGCATCTAAAGCTGTTTGCATTTCATCTTCCGAGTGATTTCCAATTTTCCTAGGCTGGTTTTCTTGTCTTCTTCGCGGCATTCTGCAATAAAATCAGTTGCATGGAAGTAACTAGATTTTATGTTTATAATAATGTTACGGTAGGGGAACCCACAATAACTAGGTAAATGTGGTTTTACTCGAGCGTCTTGCGGACCTATTGGATATTGACTATTGGATATTGACATATGGGGCAAAAGCACCATCTATATCTGACGCGCTCGAGTTAATCCTAAAATCCCCTCTTGGGCTCCTCTACTATAGCAACAGGTAGCCATTTAACAAAAAAATATTACCTGTTATCATTAATAATAATTTAGGATATCAAATAAAATTTTCAATCGCATCGCCTTAACAAATATTGTCCCTACGGTACACAGATGATCCATTGTGTACCTGATTCTCTTGATTCACTGTTGACCTTGGTATGTTTTGGAAAATAAACAGAAATTACACGTTAACAACAAGGATGTTATTAGTTCTGCAAGCCCTATATTATAGTACACTAACATAATTAATTAGTAATAATTAAATTAATACGAAATATGCAATAAATTTAAAATAGTTAACAAAATGCTTACTTACGTTTAATGTTGTTCGGCAAGTGTGGCGCTAAAAGTCTCGGTCTCACGTCCTAACTGACGTACAGCCGTACGAGTACTACACGAGAAGAAAGCGCGCGCGGGGAGCTATCTTTTACGTGACTGACTTTATATCTACCTCCACTAGTTTCTTCAATGTGTGCGTGATCCACTGTACCCGACTGATCCACTGTAGACCAACTGACCCTACATAATAATAACAAAATAATAAAAATAATTTTTGCTTCCTAGAAACTGAGTAAGGCATAATAATAAATATGTATACTAAGAATTGGTTCATAAATATTAAAAACGTTTATTATAAATGTACCTACACATATAAACTGTCATTAATATAGATATCTTTGATTTTTTCAATAATCTGTCAATAATAGAGTCCTGATTTTCCAATAATCTGTCAATGATAGACCCCCAGATTTTTCCTATAATCTTTCAATAATAAATCCCTGATTTTTCCAATAATCTGTCAATAATAGATTTCTGATTTGTCCAATAATCTGTCAATAATAGATCCCTGATTTTTCCAATAATCTGTCAATAATAGATCCCTGATTTTTCCAATAATCTGTCAATAATAGATTTCTGATTTGTCCAATAATCTGTCAATAATAGATTCCTGATTTTCCAATAATCTGTCAATGATAGATCACTGATTTTTCCAATTATCTGTCAATAATCGATCCCTGATTTTTTTCCAATAATTTGTCAATAAATGGATCCCTTCAAATGAATAAATGGATTTTTTTTTTCCAATAAATATTTACTATGTATTACTAATTTTGATCTACCTGCAAATAATATTCTAAATTGAGCTCTACTCTCAATGCCTCATTAATTGATCATTAATTAGTCGGAAGGCCATAAAATTTTACCCACCTCCAACTTATTGGTCGACGAGATGATCGATGACAGACCACATTTAAAATGTTTTTTGTTATCTGTAAATATTTATCTGACGTGATTTATTTTTATTAAAAGTTTTGGTACCTATTTGTAGAAAAAATGTGCCATTAAAATAGTTTATTAAAATCACAGACTATACCTAATATTTGTAATACTGCCACATTGTGATTAAGTAATGTATGAATAAAAAAAAACTGATTTATTTAGAACGGTTGGTCTAATTAGAGGAATAATTTTGTACTTTGTGTACCTACTGTTGTATAAGGTTTCCAATAAAGATGGAATTGTTGATATTGTCGTTTTATTTATATATTACCTACCTATTAAACAATAAAGTCTACGCCCGTAGGTATTCACATTCTAAAGGATCCAGCATCATAGAAGTTTGGTTTCAGTATTAAATATTTATTTATTTATTGAAGTAAAAGCAAAGCAGTACAATTTTTCATACAAAAAATAGACCTGTACTTACCATGGATAAATATATAATTATTTACAAGCGATGGTACAAATCGATATTTGAAAAGGAATGCAATAATTAGCATCAGCAGTGTAAAGTGCGGGATATCTTTAATCGGGTACAAATTAAAAACGCAATAGCAAATTTTCCAAACTTTTACTGAGTGGTAGAAATGGAAAATGTCTAAATATACTTAAATTCAAACTATTACGGGCAGAAATAATCCCCTTGGTACTACCAGTAGTACCACGAGTAAGAAGCGATCCTGCTAATCTCTAAATGTGGTGGAAAGGGATGCAGGTGCGACCTCGGTCACATTACAACTTAAAAGCCTACTTCAAAGTAATGTATCAAGTAAATTTGTAAATTAATGTTCAAAGTAATGAATTAAGTAAGTAATGTATTGTAAATTAATGTTCAAAATAAGTAGGTAGGTAGTGTAGTATGGTGGACGTAGGCATTCACACTTTCAGATCTGTGAGGTGGTTCAAATCAATCTTTGGTTCAAATTATACTGAACGCAAACGCTCCTGGGCTGATTTTTTTTTTTTTTTTTTTTCAATTTTATCCACAAGAGTAAGTAATTGGAAATGTTGCAATTGAAATTGAATGTAAGCATGTTGCAATTTCGTTTTAAGTAGGTATAAATATGTTTCATATTTTATATATTAAAAAATATAATAAAATATATATTTGTAATAAAACAAAAGTTTTATTTACATAATCAATAGTGATGCGCTTGTCATCACTATTCCTACAGCGACGTTGTGCCAACAGCGTTGGCGCATACTAATAAAAAAGCCAACATCACGCGGTGTTCCCAGGCGGTCACCCATCCAAGTACTGACCGCGCCCGACGTTGCTTAACTTCGGTGATCGGACGAGAACCGGTGTATTCAACGTAGTATGGACGTTGGCAATTACGTTTTACAAAATAAGCATCAGTATCAGATCTATGACGTCATTGCAATCGAACTTCTTTGAATACGCTTGTTCTATAATGTGGACTGGAAGGAAGAAAGAACAAAGTAGATATATTCGTTGGCTGAAAATGAGGTCTAGACAACTTATATAATTGCTAATTATATCTTACATTTTAATAATATTTATCAATTTTTCAATGAAAATTGCATTATTTCACAGCAAAAAGAGAAATATTACTTGTAGTAGATACTACTATGTACTTATTCTGTGCCTATACCTAATTACCTAACTGAACCTTTTTTTGTATTCTATTTTTGTGTTGTCTAGATCCTGTAAGAAATGACTTACTTACCTCAATAACTTCATTATTTATCTTCATTTTAACTTGCTGCAGGATAACGCCCACCATTTTTAACTCTTAACGCCCGAAGCAAAAACGGGGTGTTATGTTATAAGTCTGACGTCAGAATGGTCTGATATTGATACGGTTTTTTCGTTTGCAAGCTGACGTGATCGTCATTAATACAATTTATATAATCGTCATTAGCTATAATTTATGAAGATCTGTTCAGGCGTAAGAACATCACAGCCCATTTCTTAATGAAGGGACTTCACTTACTTCCAGATGTTCTAGCGTCCCCCTTCCCCTACGCTGCCGGGCATCCATGAGGATTTACTATTGAAAAAAATTAATAAAAGGGTATTGTGTGCAAGAAAAAACGCATTTGGTACTAAACATTTTATTATAAGAACAATTATATTATGTATGTACATATACAAATTACACTTTCCTTTTGTTTGACTTAACTATACAAATGCAAAGTTTCATACTGACATACAAATGAAATTATCAGTTATATAACGCTAAGGGTCAGTTCACACCGAAACGTGATGCAACGCGAAGTGACGTGCGATACTTGAAAAGGTCAGTTGATTCGCATTGCACATACGACGCAAACGTCCGACAACGCCTACCCATCCCTTCTTTATAAGGGATAAAGGATAAGCCCATTACCCCATCCCTTCCTTATCCTTCTATCGCGTTGCTTGTTTATCGACCTTTGGGCCTCTCACCATCACTGAGTAGTGTCAAGTAGGAACCGCCATTTGAAGTCGCCAGTAAGAACGCGTGCGAGTTTTGCCATCTTCGAGTAGCATTTACTCGCCAATTGGCGTTACTTGAAAAGTAACTAATCAACACTTTACTAGTAGTTGGTGAAATAGGCCCTTAATATAATATAACAAAATCTTACTCACTGAAATGTGAGCCTTTTTCTATAGTAAATAAGTTCTATATTGTATCGAAACTTTGAAAAAAAAATGTTTAATGGCTGTTTTGTGGACACGGCCGTGTGTTTTACGTGAATACGTGTACTTTACGAATAATATTTACTGTGAGCGTATTATATGTAATGTATATATCCAAACAATTCTAATATACCATATATATACAAAAAATATTTGATCCTTTAGCTGTCGAGGGGTGTATTTAAATTTTTGATGTACGTGATAGATATTTCGCTACAGCATCAAACTATAGCCCTCGATTTGTTATCACTTTTCTAAATGCTCCCCACTTTAGAAGCATTCACGTCAAAAGTGCGCGCCGCGTCACGTTTCAGTGTGAATTGGCCCTTATAACCTTTCAAGAGAGCGGTTGACATTTAAATAATTTATTCGTCAGTCAGTATTCAGTATCTATATTTTACAATCATTTAGACGTGGCTATATGTGATGCTACGATATAGTCTGTTGACTGATTTGATAAGAGGAACTGTCATTTGAGCAGTCATCTTTCAGTGAGATTCCAGCCAGTCAATCAATAAGTAAGTTCACAGAGAACATTTACGTACGCGATACGTCATTACTAGAATATTTATTTACCATTTATTAACGATATTAAAATCATCATATGTTGTGATTCAGAATAAGTATATCTAAAGTAAGGCCAACGAGACAACGCAAAGAATGTAAACAAACTTTCAGGGGGTCATATCATTATATCATTTTTAAATAAAACGAATAGTTAACACGTATTTTTACTAGTAATGCGTATTTTATCTACTGCGCAACACTTCATAAAAAAACAATCATCATCTAAGTATACTAATATTATAAAGAGGGAAAATTTGTATTTTTGTAATGAATAAACTCAAAAACTAGATTTTGAAAATTCTCTCACCCATAGAAAGCTACTAAATCATCGAGTAGCATAGGCTAAATATTTTATAAATAAAGTTACGCGGGCGAAGTCGCGTGCAACAGCTAGTACCTAATTCATTAAAAAGTGTTGCCAAGATCGCTCTCCTGTACCACGAAATAGATAACGCCGACCGCTTACGTCATTTTTTTCGTGCGAGAGAAAAGGACGGAGATACATAATCAGTCTCGTAGTTATGAAACTCAGTATGGGTCTGATTTGTTTACATTATTTGCACTGTCTCCTTGGCTTTACTTTAAAATTATTATTTTATGGGTCTGATTTGTTTACATTATTTGCACTGTCTCCTTGGCTTTACTTTAAAATTATTATTTTATGGGTCTGATTTGTTTACATTATTTGCATTGTCTCCTTGGCTTTACTTTAATATTATTATTTTATGAGTCTGATTTGTTTACATTATTTGCATTGTCTCCTTGGCTTTACTTTAATGTTATTATTTTTTAATCTTTATTTTTTAGGCTTTTCCCTTAAGGACATGGTCGCCTATACTTTTTATTCCTGCGCATCTATCTAACGTCCATTTCATTTCATATAACGTTTTCATTTTATTAGTTAGTGCGCAAGAGTTAGTTACATTTCAAATGGATACATATTACGGTATTATAGACATTTCTATAAGCTTACTGACTGGAATCACCGCGAAATTAATTAATTAAGAGTCCCCTACAATATCCCTGTCAAGATTTTCCTAAAACCACAATTTTACCGCCCGCATTTACTATTTACAATCTTAATATTTAAAATACAGTTCCCCCATATTATTATAATCAGCTTTGACGCTCATTCAATTAAAATACGAAATATATGTCGTCAGAAATAAATAAAATATTTAAAAAAAACTTATCCTAATCAGTATAAAAACAACATTAAATATGTACCAAAAAGATATCATAAGAATTGAACAGTATATAGTTTTTTTTTTTTTTTGTAAAACTAAAATATAATTCACATAGAGTCGTGCTAAAAAGTGTCTAATATTAAATCTAAGTGAGCATAGCTCGAAAATAATAATAATAATAATACAAATCTAGATTTTCAAACTGTGCATAGTAACTGGCATAGAAATGGCAAAGTTAATGACAGAATATTAATTTGAAAAAAAAAGACAATTGGAACAAAAAAAATAATATAGGTACAGATTCGTCGAGTTGAAATTTTTAAAAATCCTTTCTTAGCTGATGCTTAATTTTTTTTTATATACATATCTATACATATAAATAAAATTGGAGTGTCTGTTTGTAATATTAAAATAACCGTTTTTTACTACATGCATATGAATATATATACGGTACATACACCAAAATAACATTTTTTACAATTTTTGTCTGTCTGTCTGTCTGTTTGTTCCGGCTAATCTCTGAAATGGCTGGACCGATTTTGACGGGACTTTTATTGGCAGGTAGCTGATGTAATAAGGAGTAACTTAGGCTACGTTTATTTTAGATTAGAAAAAATACACCAAGGGCGAAGCCGGGAGCGGGCCGCTAGTATAAAATAAAGCTATGTTACAAACTTTAGTTTTCAACACTTTTGGGACTAGTTTTGGGTGTGCGTTGATATATAGTCAAGTCAGGAAAAATTTGATAAAATCATTTAATTAAAAAAAATCGATCAACATGGATTCATATAATTAAAAAAAAATTGAAATTTGGAACATTGAACAATTTGGAAAATTGGTTTACATATTTTGTACTCAAAACTAATTTTGACGTTTGCGTATTTTTATTCCATAGATATGTATGTGTCATAGTGTCTGTTTGTTTTATTCTATTTGTTGATGTCTTAAGGGATGTATAAGTTAATTTGTTTGTGTCCTTTTGAGTTTTGACACATGAGGAAATGTCTCTGTGTGTGTGTGTGTGTGTGTGTAGTCAGTCTGTAAATGTTCCATGGACAATTTTTATTATTGCATAACTAATTTTAGTTCCATGTACTTTCGCTCCATGGCCTACAGCGCCAAAATGGCGTTCTTCAAATAGGCACAAAAATAATAATTTGACAGCACCCTGTCCAGTGGTATACAGTGTGGAAAAATAAGTCGGGCCCTGGAGGGAAACTACCTTAAATCCTTAAGTTGTCGCATTTTACATAAAGGAGACATTCCTTTATTTTTAAAAAGAAACAAAACTGCATTCAAAGATTTTCTAAAACTCGCCTGGCTCGCCCGGGACTCGAACCAATTAAAATAAAAAAAAATAAAAAAACAAACACTCGCTTTTTTATTATACCTACTAATCGATAGGATTATTATTCAGGACAAAATTTCTCTAACAAACATTTGCTCAATTGACAAGACAAGAGAAATTTTATCCTGAATAATAATCCTATGGATTAGTATAATAAAATAGCGAGTGTTTTTTTTTTTTTTTAATTTTAGTTGGTTCGAGTCCCGGGCGAGCCAAGCGAGTTTTAGAAAATCTTTGAATGCAGTTTTGTTTCTTTTTAAAAATAAAGGAATGTCTCCTTTATGTAAAATGAGACAACTTAAGGATTTAAGGTAGATTCCCTCCAGGGCCCGACTTATTTTTCCACACTGTATATTACAGGTCAGTGGCGCAAGCGCATACACTATACAAAGTGAGCACTGAGCAGGATTTTTGAAAATTTCAACTCCGGGAAAAGCCGCTAGTGAGTATCGCTACTACGTTATTTTTTTTTATTTACCTAATCAACTGGACAACACAATTAACTAATACATATAATTAATTTTATAAAAAAAATTTGGCACTAAATTAGAATTGATAGGTAGGTACATAGGTACTTGTCACAATTAAAGATATTTTTTTTAATGATGAAATAATAAAAGTAATAGGTATATATTATAGACTTAAATAGCCTCAGTTAAATCATATATCTTTGTAGGGATTATTTATCAATCAATCTATACATATAAATAAAATTGGAGTGTCTGTTTGTAATATTGAAATAACCGTTTTTTACTACATGCATATGAATATATATACGGTACATAACACCAAAATAACATTTTTTACAATTTTTGTCTGTCTGTCTGTCTGTCTGTCTGTCTGTTTGTTCCGGCTAATCTCTGAAATGACTGGACCGATTTTGACGGGACTTTTATTCGCAGGTAGCTGATGTAATAAGGAGTAACTTAGGCTACGTTTATTTTAGAAAAAATACACCCCGGGCGAAGCCGGGAGCGGGCCGCTAGTACTAATAATAAATCTGTAAGGGTCGGTCATGGGAGTAAGTTACTTTGTTTTCAGAGATATCGTGTTTATAGGCTCTATACATGATACTGAAACTAAATTGACGATTTTTAGATTTTTTTTCTATATGTATGTATGTTCCTCCATAACTCTGAAACGAATTAACTGATTTTCATGAAACTTGGTAGATAAACATTTGGACGTACGGGACACAGGATAGGCTACTTAATATTTTTCAACGCGGACAAAGTCGCGGGCACCGGCTAGTTATTATTATAATAAAAACGCGACTGTGTTGAATTATTATACACTCGTCACGTGACCGTTGTGACGTCACTTGTTCCCAAGTAAAATAACGCGGTGATGTTTGCGAACAAGTGACGTCACGCACTTTGATGATTGATTGATTTCCGTTGTCACGTGACTTTGAGAGAGGGAGAGAGGGAGGGGGGGGGGGGGAGAGAGAGAGAGAGACGAGGGTTTTTTTTTATTAATTTTTTTTGATCATTTTGATTATTAAATAAAAATTAAATTCATTGAAAATAAAGAAAAATATTATGTTCATTATATGAAAACTACCCGTTTCGCGTTTTTTTTTTTAAATTTTAAATTTTAATACAGTCAACATTTTATTTTAGCGTGTGCAATACTTCTTTAAATGAATAAGTTTTTTTTTTTTTTGTGTATATTATATGTTTACTAGTATTAAGGTTACTAATATTAATTTTTTGCCTTATGTAATTTAGAATTACGATAATATACAGTGTATAGTATAGATAAAATTCCCTTACGTGTATAAATCTTTTTTTTTTATTATTATTATTTATCTTATATACTTATATAATTCCGATTAAAAAATTTTTTAGAATTTGACAATGGCAGTGTCGGTTTTGTTTAAAAAAAATTTCACTATATGTATATAACTATCAAAAAAAAAAATGAGATCACTAGAAACGAAAATAAATAAAAGTAAAAAATTACGCTAAGTGCGTCGGCCATTTTGTGACAGGTACGTCGCCATTTTAAAATTACTACGCGTAAACTAAAACTCATCACAGACGTAGGCTATGATATACCCTACATATAAATTGATTAATATACTATAGCTCGTTTGAATTGCAAAATAAAAATATATTATATAAAAAAGCAACATAACGCTTGACCTCTTGTTGCTGTAACACTTTGGCCAGGCGTTAGTTTTTTATTTTATTTTAGATGATCCCTCGGGAACATTCCTCTTTTCTGAATGAAAGGTACCAAATGTCCTTTCCTGTATCCCTTACAACGTGTATGCAAAATTTTGTGATGATTGATTTAGTAGTTAAGGTGTGAAAAGGTAACAGACAGACAGACAGAGTTAATTTCACACTTGTAATCTTCTATAAATATATAAAAATCTCGTGTCACAATGTTTGTTCGCGATAAACTCTGAAACTACTGAACCGACTTTGATCAAACCTCATAAGTATCTGTTATTTGGTCCAACTTAAAAGATAGGATAGTTTATATCTCATTTTGTTTATTATTTTTTTGCAAATTATATAATATTATTAACATAGCGCCATCTGTTGATACCTATTCAATCCAGCAATTATTTATCTGTGAGTTCCAAAAGATTCTAACAGATGGCGATGTAAGGTAATTTTATCAGCTGGATTGAGTAAAAAATTGCACCCGTGCGAAGCCGGGAGCGGGCCACTAGTATTAGTATAGATTATATTATAGCAACGAATATATATTACGATATAATATTTTCTATAATTTTTTTTGAGTGACTCCACACGGTGCTATCCATACTAATATTATATATGTGAAAGTAACTCTGTCTGTCTGTTACCTTTTCACGCCTTAACTACTCAAGCGATCATAATGAAATTTTGCATACACGTTGTCAGGGATACAGGAAAGGACATAGGGAACTTTTTATCCAGAAAAAAAAGACTATTCCTAGTGGGATCATCTAAAATCAAATAAAAAAACTATTGGCCATAATTTTATAGCAACATAATATGTTATGTTGCTTTTTATTTTTATAGCAACATATGTTGCTTTTTATTCTTTTTATTTTTCAACGCAGACGAAGTCGCGGGCATATATATATATATACGATAATATAAAAATCTCGTGTCACTATATATATGTTCGGGACAAAACCCAAAACTACTGAACCGATTTTGATCTAATTTCGTTTTTTCATAGTTTTCATCTCAATAGGCATGATGACGGTGTTAAAAAATCACAGAAGAAATAATTTTAGAGAAAAATATACGTTAAAAGAGTTTCAAAAAATTGCGTAATTTTAATATAAACATTACGATTAATAAGATTTTCAATAAAATAAAAGTATAAAATGCAGCAGTCGGCCATGTTAACTGAAACACCAATCAGATCGAATGACGTCATACCTATGTAGATCTCACAGAGGCCCTAATTAATATATTTTACTTTACTCTATGCTATATATATTACTTTACTCCATAGAGTAACTTATTATATACCACAGAACACTATTACTCTATGCCCATGAACCTTTGTTGTGATTTCGCGTTTCAATTTAATTTTTGTGTAATTTTATTAGTTGTCGTTTCGAACACAGACCTAAATATTTTTACATAGGTGTGACGTCACAAGCGGACGCCATGACACCTATGAGCGTTTTCGCGCTTAAATTAAAAATATATAGGAAAAAAAATGCAATAATTTGCGTTAAAAGTTAGTTTATTGCTGAAATATTGTTTTTTTCGGAAATAGTAAATATGTACCTACGTAATGGAAAAGAATTTCAAAATCAGTCATCATGCCTATTGAAACGATTCGAAGTCAGGAGCGGATCGCTAGTATATTATAGCTACGTCTGTATTATTATGGGCTTAAATATTATTTATGCTTCCTAGTGGCGATATAAAAGCTATATATATATAGGACAAAACATTTTAGGAATGATTCCCTTACACCTATTTGGGTCTATATATGTATCTAAATGCATTATTGTACTTATTACGAAAGGAATACGGCATTGAATGGCTTGTGTCCGTTTTCACCGACAGCCGCCTAGAGTTAGGTGACACATAAAGCCGGCCATTCACGGCCGTCACCTTCACGATGAAGGTGACGGTGACAGCCGTGAATGGCCGGCCTGAGAGCGCTTAACAGTTTAACGCTGCGCGAGTACTAACCGTAGAATCATTTGCTCCGAGCATTAAATAGTGTATTTAAAAAAAAAAAACATTAAATTGACCTTAATCTAATATATAAAATTCTCGTGTCGCGGTGTTTGTTGCCAAACTCCTCCGAAACGGCTGGACCGATTTTGATAAAATTTTGTGTGCTTATCGGGTAGGTCTGAGAATCGGCCAACATCTATTTTCCATACCCCTAAATGTTAAGGGTGGTCCATCCCAAATTTTATTTTTTATTTTTTGGCAAAACAACGTTTGCCGGGTCAGCTAGTATTTTATAATAATAATCATTTTATTAATTTTCTACATATTAATCATTGAAATTTCATGTACACGTATATGTTTTTTCAAGTCTGTTTTAGAAATAGTACAAAATATCGTATAAAGCACAAAATGCAACATTTCATTATTATTTTTTAACGCTTATGTTGGATTAAAGTTATAAAAATCGACTTTATTTATTTATTTATTTGTTAATACAAAACAATGTTACATTTAATTTAACGTTGAAACAAATAAAAGTAGAGAATATTTTTGTGATTGGGATATTTTTAAAACAAACTTCTAACAATTTTTTTTTAGGTAAATGAATGACTTGTGGCTTGATAGTAAAATTTAGGAAAATACCGAGTCGCTAAAAACACAATTTTATATATTTAAGCAATATTTTTTAATTGCAACAAAAAATTTAAATATAATTATGCTATCCTGTTCCATTATTGTTTTGTTTGTATTATTGTTACGTGAATCACAATCACAAAATGACGCGCGTAAGCGTTCAAACTGTTTATATACCCTCTTAAATGGGAGTTAGGTGTCACCTAACTCTAGAGTTAGGTGACCTAGGTGTCTGTTGGTGAGAACGGGCGTTTAGTGTTTAATTTTTTTCAGTCCTTATCTAGAACTCTGTCTAATTGAGGCTTCGTCTTCAGCGAAACTAGCCCTATTTCTTCTCTCGCATCTTTTCTGATGCTGCCTAATGAACGCACTCAATCTATTCAATAGAAACTGCTTATCGTGACCTTCTAAGACCAGTTGATTTTTTAATACGGCCACCATGTGCCTATTGGCATTTGCCACGGCCCAATAATAGTATAGGAAGAATAGCAAAACAGCAAAAGCTGGTATAGCAAATGTGGATGTCCCTATTAGGAATATCATTTCGCGGATCACCTTCGGAAAACCATCGAAAGTGACTATCGCCAACTCCCAAACCGTATCGAAATGTCTAAAGGGACCGCAGTTTTTGGATGGCAAAATTTCCGCTATAGAATAGGCTACGGGGAGCACAGAGATCACGAAACCCAAAAGTAGTACGGACATAAATAGAGATTTAGACTTTGACGCCCTATAAACTACCGGCGATGGCGTACAATTAGTTAGACACGCGAATTTCTTTATATAGAATATTAGAAAGTAGAATATTGTCGCTATTATTGGGAGCAAAGGGCAGAAAAACGTGCCCATCCATATGATGGTTTGCGTGTAGACTATGTCCAAAACGTGTTTGGGCAAGTAAAAATCTTGGACACCTATAACTTTTACGCACTTGTTGGCCGTGTGTCTCGCCAGTAAGGCTCTAGGTAAGTTTATAAAGAAAGTTGTGAAAAATTGCACAGCGAAATCCGTTATAATCAATTTGTACAGTTGCTGTCCCACATATGTCTCCCAACATTCGTATTTTGTGTCGCTTTCTGTTGCGCAAACGCGTCTCTTTGGGGCAGTAACGTGTACGTACATTTGACTCAAAAGTACACCCAAAGCCGAAAGCCTGAGCAGAACTGTCCTCAAAAGAGTCACCAACAGCTCTCTGGCGGGCATGTAATTTTCAAATTTGATCAAATAAGCGAACATTTCTGGGATTATCAAATTCAAAACGACTATACATATGAAAGGCAAGAATTCCAATAGCATAATTTCCAATTGACCAAATGACCAGCCCTCCCTGTACATGGCCAGTGTCAATCTTTCCGCTCTTGTAGTGAAATTTCCAACATTTTGGATTATTTCATCATCATCATCCCTCAACCTATCCATGGAGAAATTAAACACCAAGTAGATGATCACACCTGACGCGACTAGAATGATTAAAACGACTAAATTTATGACTACCCTCCTAAGGTGTAGCAGAATTTGACTTTCACGAGTCCTCAATTGCTTCTCCTCCTTGAATTTATCTTCTTCTAGACACCCTTTTATTTCATTGAATATCGCTTTATGCTTTATTTTTGCTGATTTCTCATTGTGGATACAAAAATCCCAACCTCCGAACACCAAATTGCAATACATATAGAATTGGCCTTCGCTTTCGACAAGTCGCTCTTTGAAACCTTTAGCTGCCGTCTTCGCTATGGCAACCAGAGACAATAGAGCCCAGGATATTGGCACTAGGATGTAAGCTAACGGCATGTTATAATACATCCTTGTATCCCACAATTTTCTCAAATAATACACGTATGTTTGATCGCTGTAAACACCGTAAAACAACAATGTCCTCTCCATCCAACCTGCACCTTGTATCACGTCCAAAATTACATTTGTATCTGTCACATTTTTATTTAAATAAGCTTGAGAACAACACTCTGTCGAATTCGATTCGAAATTTTCACAATTCACTTCCTGTTCGATTAAAATCAACGAGGGTAGCATCAGAAACACTATAACTAGGAGAGATATAGCTAGATTTAGGTATAGGAGCCATTTTAGAAAGAGAAAATATGATAGAACACCGGTTCCAAAGTGGCCTTCGATCTCCCTAATCGAGTTACTCCACAACCTCATCTTTCCGAGGAACTCGGAGACTCTCAGACGAAGTCTGTGGCATACTTTTCTTTGTTGCCATTGGAGTTGTTCCAATCCTTGGAGACGAAGTTTTGTTGCATTCTGAAAAATAGATATTAAGAGCGTTACAGAATCAGAATCAGAAATTTAAGTTTAGTTTGCAGATAAGATATTAACGTCATATCATTTGTAGTTTTATAATCTAGTAAATGTCTGAAAAATATTTTAAATTATTGGGACAATTTTCTCATTAGAACAGTTTTTAAATTCATATAATTTATTAGTACATGGCTGAAAAAAAACATACGATTTCTGTATATTTTCATTCAAGAAAAGTATAATCAAAAGTGTCACTTTTTTGAGTAATTTTTCGTGATATTAAACGTGTTATTTTAGGATCTCAAATTTGAGATATTTCTGTTTTTTCTTGGACCTAGTATGCGATGTCGTTAATGTTCTAAAAGATTGTGTTATAATTTTTTTAATAACTTGTATATTTATCTGCGTCGACCGCTAGTTTAAAAATATTCTAATGAAAATTCACTTTAAAATATTTTTCAGCTATTTATTAGATTATACAACTACAAATAATATGACGTTAACATCTTATCTGCAAACTAAAACATCTGAAATCATAAATTTTGACTCCAGCGAGATTCTAATTTATGAATGCTCTTAACAAATTTTCATCCTATTGATAGCGCGCGAGTTGAATGCAGTCGGGGCCTGAGGTGAAGGGAAGGGGGAGATGCCTGTAGTGTAGTGATGTGCGTGCTGTTCTCGACAACTATCATACGCTTACTGTGTTATCACGTTAATATTCAAGTTGCAACCGCGTGTTATTTTTGTTTTTAATAATATCTGATCCGAGTCAATCAAGTTCTGTTACAAAAAAAAAAACGAGTTTTTATTCATCGCCAAGCACGGGAAATGGCGAATAATGTTCCCAAAAAATGGGGCCATGAAGGGTCTTTTACAAGTGGCGCGCAACGTGAGTCATCGAATCGAAGACCTTTTACATTGTTTTAAAATGTTAAACTTAAAACAATGTTGAAATTTATCGACACATTGTGATCATTAATTTTAATTAGATCACAGCACTATCGCATTTATGAGCTCTGCATTCAACTCGCGCGCTATCAGTATCTATCACTTCTTCAGCACAAGAGGGAAATTTTCAAATCAGGATACGGTTGATGGGAATAATATATTATATGAGGTAATTTATGATTATCCACTAATTTTGGACAGTTACGTTTATGGATATTATAGATTTTGATTGACTTGTTAATGTATAACACAAGTAGGAACACATAAATGATTCAAGTTTATTCGCTGGCTAGGCCGGGGAATAAAAAAAAATATGTCTCGATTTAGACTCCCCCGTCCTTGTACGAAATTATTGGAAACTTTTATAATCATAACCGACTCCGATAGCACAACGTTTTTTAGATTCCGATTTTATTTGTTTGATAAAAAAGGTAAACAAATATGACGTCGCCAGGGTCACTGACCTGGTTTTAGAGATGGGATTTATACAATAGGCATATCGAAGAGAGTAACTCATTCTCAGCCATGGCAACACTGCATTTTGCATCTCCGTAAAAACCAAAACCGTATAAAATATTATTATTAATAAGTATAATAAATAAAATACGAATTATTAGTTTAGTGGTAATTTTAAGTATACTAATAGGGGTTAAAGTATGAAATTGCCGTTTTATTGTAATAGGTACTTCGAATTGACATAGAACCTTCATGGTTTGAGATTTTTGAGTGAAACTTTTTTCATACGGTACCTATGTAGTTCTTCTTTTAAAAAATGTGCAACATTCGATTATCAACTTTCAGTTGTTTTTTTTATTCAGCTTAGACAATAAAGATGGATACTTCGAAAATTCGTGTGATTTTTGAATACGAGTTCCGACGCGGAACTAACGCGGCAGAAACAGCTCGCAATATTAATGTTGCGTTTGGAGAGGGGACTGCTAATGAACGCACTGTGCGATTTTGGTTTAAACGCTTTCGTGATGGAAACTTCGATTTGAAGAACGAACCACGTGGAAGACCGCCCACACAGGTGAATAACAATGATTTGAAAGAGATGGTGGAAGCCGATCCGAGCCAAACTACCCAGGAATTAGCGGCATGGTTTAACGTTACCTTACCAACAATATTGACTCATTTGCGTCAAATCAATAAAATAAAAAAATATGAAAAATGGGTGCCTCATGATTTGACTGAACGCGTGTTGAAACTTGCGTTGCCTTGTTGATTCGATACAGAAATGAAGGAATATTGGATCGAATTGTGACATGTGATGAAAAATGGATTCTTTACGATAATCGTAAGCGGAAAATGCAATGGCTGACCCCAGGTCAAACGCCGCAACAGTGTCCTAAAGCAAAGCTTACCAATAAAAAGGTTCTAATGAAAAGGCGGGCGGTGGCAACAGACTAAATATTTATTACACATTATCATACACCAGGGTTCACACAATACAGCGCATAGTTAGCAAGCATTCACACAGAGTACATCTATAACACAAGGCTCGACCATTTACAGAACACTTTAATTTTGTTACATTTAACACTCCCACTTAACAAAAATTAAAGCATATATATATATATATAGGTACAGTGAAATTATATCTATGTGAGACCCAACATCTTTACAAATTTATAATGTTTGTCTGCAGATAAACCTTTCGTGAGTAGATCTGCAGGCATTTCAGCAGACGGCAAATACAAAACTTTCACAATATTATTAGCAATATTTTCTCTACAAAAATGGTATCTAACATCTATGTGCTTTGATCGCTTATGGTACACAGGGTTAGAAGACAACTTCTGGGCAGACTGATTGTCATTAAAAACAAGAATAGTATATAAAACACCAGTTATTTCATACTGCAAATTTCTTAGGTAAATTTCCTCTTTACAGCAGTCCGCTAAACCCATGTACTCCGCCTCTGTACTTGACAATGCAACAGTACTTTGCTTTCTGGTCTCCCATGAAATAGCACAGCCTGACAACTGGAAGAAATAGCCTGTATATGACTTCCTATCAATGGGATTACTGGCCCAGTCGGCATCCACATATGCTTGAATTGTATCATTACCATTTTTAAAATATCTTAAACATAAAGACTTAGTTTTCTTCAAATACTTAAGCACCCTCAAGGCATAAGCCCAGTGTTCTCGGGTATAAGAATTATTAAATTGACTCAAGTAGTTAACTGAAAAAACTATATCTGGTCTAGTTAGTACAGCCAAGTACATCATACTACCTATGAGTTGCTGATAAGGCAACTTACTATCACAAACATCAGATTTACTTATGTTTAGTTTTGTCTCAATAGGTGTCCTAGCCATTTTACTATCAATTATGTTAAACTTCTGAATTAATTCATCAATATAATCTTTCTGATCAATAGAAATTACACCATTTCTTCTATCATAGTTAACATTCATGCCTAAACATCGTTTAATACACTCTAAATCTTTTATTTTGAATTTTGATGACAGTTCTTGTTTCAATTTTCTAGTTTCATTTACACAATTAGAAAAAATTAAAAAATCATCGACATACAATAGTATTATTGTTCTATAGTTACCACTAATTTTTGTAAATAAGCAAGGTTCTAATTGAGATTTCTTATAACCAAGCAAATTAAGCAATTCGTCGACCCTTTGATACCAAGCTCTAGATGATTGTTTCAAACCATAAATAGCTTTTTTTAATTTAAGAACTTTACAGTCATCATTGCAATCAAATCCAACAGGTTTTTGCATATAAATGGTTTCAGACAAGAAACCGTTCAGAAAAGCTGTGTTAACATCTAAGTGGCAAATATCTAAGTTTAACTTAACCGCTAACGCAAACATTAACCGTAATGTTGAATGTCTTAACACTGGTGAAAAAGTTTCTTCAAAATCAAGCGACCAATCTGGCCCTATAACGCACAGTATTGTCTGGATTTAATTTCTTTTTAAACACCCATTTACATGAAACGACAGTACCTTGATCTGGAAGTTGTACCAACTCCCAGGCATCATTGTCCTCAAAGGATTTGAGCTCCTCTGCCATAGCTCGCTTCCACTGCAAACTCTCAGGTCCACTTAACACTTGTTTTACAGTTAGATCAACTTCACTATCACTGACACTGTTGACACATATACCACCGATTCCATAGAAGTTAGTTTGCTTTCGAATTCTCTTCGAAGCTTCTCTTTTCGTTCTTGGTGTAGTAGTATTCACTTGTGGCATCTCTTCAGCGTCTGTATAGTTATCTACTTCGGGATTACAATATGGCTGTAGCTGTTGTCCTTCCTGATTTATTTCTATTTCAGGCATAACAGTTTTCTGTTCCACATCATAAGTTGTGTCTCCCACTTTTTCTGTGTTTACTTCATGTCTGATTTCTGTCTTTTTTATAGAATCTGCTGGACTTTCATTTATTTCAATATTAACGGATTCATTCTTAATCCCTTCTTCGATTACTACAATATCCCTGCTAGTAAATATCCTGTTATTCACTGGATTGTAAATTCTGTAACCTTTCACATTATTTGGATAGCCCATAAGAATACATTCTATTGATTTTTTATCAAATTTAAACCTTTTCTCCTTCGGTATGTGTACCATTACTTTACTGCCGAAAATGCGCAAATGACTAATATCTGGCTTATTTCCAGTCCACACTTCTATTGGTGTCTTGTTGTTAAGTCCTGATGCAACAGATATATTCCTTATATATAATGCTGTGTTGACAGCCTCTGCCCAAAACTTTTTTGGAAGATTTGCATCATATAACATGCATTTAGCTTTTTCGACGACTGTTCTATTAAGCCTTTCGCATAGTCCATTTTGTTCTGGCGTATATGGGTTTGTTTTCTGATGAATTATTCCTGCTTTCTGTAAGAATTTTTCATACTCCTTACTGCAAAATTCTAAACCGTTATCAGTTCTTAATATTTTTATTCTCTTATTGGTTTGATTCTCTACTAATGACTTATAATCTGTGAATTTTTCAAAAACTTCAGCTTTTGATTTTATAAAATAAACATAAGCCATTCTACTGTAGTCGTCTACGAAGAGAACAAAATATCTTGAGTTACCTATGCTCTTTGTTTCCATTGGCCCGCAAACGTCAGCATGTACGATACCTAGCAATTCTGCACTTCTGTTACCATCACATGGGAACGGTAACCATGTCTGCTTCCCTTTGCAACATACTTTGCAATTTGATTTACTTATCTGAGACTTCTCTGTGTATGACATTCCATGAACAGCTCCATTTTTCATTTTTCTTAGGTCACTGCTATTCAAATGTCCTAGGCGTCTGTGCCACACAGTCTCACTAACTGACGTAAACAAACAATGAACATTTCTGGTATTCAGCTTGTAAACACCTTCTACAAGATCAGCTGTTGCCACCAATTCTCTTCTCTGGTTATAAATGTGGCATTTATTATTTAAAAAAGTCACCTTGTTTCCTTTTTTTATTAACTGACTGACTGACAATAAATTGGTAGCAAGACTTGGTACTAACAAAACTCCAGTAACATTAATGTTGTGTACTACATCTTGAACAATTGTCGTTAATTGCATGTCACCTTTACCTTCTACTTGTATCTTTGACTGATCTGCAATTATAATCTCCTTCATTTGGTCTTCACTGGAAACATTTTTTAACCACTCTTCATTTGCCGACATATGCACGCTAGCGCCTGAGTCTATATACCAATCAGAACGACTAAAACGTCCACTCAGAAATACTGCGCTAAAAGCATTGGAAGATTTCGAAAATTTGTTTTTGTTTATCTTTTCACATTGGTTCTTATAATGACCATATTGCTGACATTTAAAACATTTCAAATGCGCCTTGTCATATGAAGTCTTTGACGTTGATGGAATTGAAGTTGACAGTTTGTTTGACTTTTGCAAATTAATGCCTTTGTAATTTTTTTTCTTTTGCCAACCTTTCGACATAAATGCATTTTGTGCATCTGTCGCTTCACTTCCGCTTCCGTCCTCCATGTCTATTAACTTGGTCTTAATGGCGTCTGTAGTAATGTCTATGCCGGAATGCTCGATAGCCATGATCAATGGCATAAATCGTTCTGGCAAGCCGGCCAGCAACAATGATCCGGTCCATTCTTCATTTATATGAAATCCCGTTCCACTTAATCGCTGCGACGTCTCCACTATTTGTGTAACATAACTCGTCATATTCTCACAATTTTCAAGCCTGATAGAGATGAGATGGCGAAGCAAGGTTATCTTTCTCGAAAAACCTGAATCGTCGAATAAATTTTTCAACTTTGCGAACAATTCTTTCGTAGATTTTGCTTCTTTTATGTGTACAAATAGCGATGGATCAATCGTCAAAATCAACTTGGCTCGCGCTTTGGCATCTGCCTTGGCTGTTTCTGCAGTACCCTCTTGCTTTAGGTAGGTATCCGCGCCTTCTAGTATCAATAGGTTTTCGACCGCAAAGGCCCAATCGTCATAATTTTCTCGACCTTTTAACTTTGGCACATTCGCGAGGAATTGGGAATTCATTTTTACTACTTTTAAACTGAAAATAAACTAAAAACTTCACTTTTTTCGATTAAAATACGGAATAGGCCCATAACCTCTAATGAAAAGGCGGGCGGTGGCAACAGACTAAATATTTATTACACATTATCATACACCAGGGTTCACACAATACAGCGCATAGTTAGCAAGCATTCACACAGAGTACATCTATAACACAAGGCTCGACCATTTACAGAACACTTTAATTTTGTTACATTTAACAAAGGTAATGGTAACTGTTTGGTGGTCTCAGCGTGGTGTTATTCACTATAGCTTTCTCCGATCTGGTCAAGCAATAACGGCAGATGTCTACTGCGCCGAACTCCGAACAATGATAGCGAAACTAGCAGTGAAACAGCCCCGACTTATGAATCGATCTTCACCATTATTGCTCCATGATAACGCGAGACCTCATACAGCACGAGAAACCGTTTTAACTCTACAGGAACTGCAATTAGAAACCATTCGTCACCCTCCGTATTCGCCAGACCTTGCTCCAACGGACTACCATTTTTTTCGTGATTTGGACAATTTTCTGCGTGATAAAAAGTTTTCTTCTCAGGAGGCAGTGCAAAATGCTTTCACACAGTTTGTCGAATCTAGATCACCAGAGTTCTATCGCAAAGGCATAAATGAGCTTCCTATTAGATGGCAGCAATGTATAGATAATAATGGTAATTATTTTTATTAAATAAATATGTTAAATTAAAAAAAAAAACGAATTTTTATTTTTCAGTACAAATCGGCAATTTCATACTTTAACCCCTAATATTTAATTAATGCCATTTAATCAAAAATTATTTTATAAAGTGTTTTCCTCTACGGTTATGAATTATGATAAACTAAAACTTTAAAAATGTATATAGAATTGTCAACTTGATATTTTATGTACGAATCAAAACCTCATGTGACTCGAAATGACTTAAAGTCGTGTACATGTCCCATCTCTAAAACCATAGACAAAATATCTGTGACGTCTATTGATATTGTTGGTTATGTGATGATTTTATCGTTTTTTTTTTGCATTTTCCTTTTAAAATATGCAATAATTTTTGATACATATCGTAAAGAATATTATGTTTAGTGAGTGTAAATGAATTCTTGTATATATGAATGTGTATTTAAGGTTAAAACTGGAAAACTCTATGTCGTGAATTATTTTTTGTTTACCTTTTTTATCAAACAAATAAAATCTTACATTAGATATTTTAGTCTGTTTTTTTTTTATAAGATATAATGTGGGACAATGGAGCACAGGCCTCCCATTTTGACTCCAGCAAAAGACCAGATTAAAGCCTCCAGGCTGACTGTAGAATAACTGGACATTATGTTCTAAGTCTTATACATCTTAGAACAATTGATTGATCTTTTTAATCACAATCGACACAATAACGGGGTGTTACAAGTTTAACATTTGTGTGTGTATCTGTCTGGAATTGTAGCTCCCAAACTGATGGAACATTTTT
The DNA here is from genome assembly GCA_936446665.2 of Synanthedon andrenaeformis. NCBI lineage: Eukaryota > Metazoa > Arthropoda > Insecta > Lepidoptera > Sesiidae > Synanthedon > Synanthedon andrenaeformis. The sequence continues at coordinate 830,277 of OW387802.2, forward strand.
TTTTTAATTTTTTTTTTCAAATTCAAAATATTTTATATTTTAGCTTATTAAATCTAGAGGGGATTTTTTTAATCTGCAATGCCACTTTCGTGCGATATGTGAAAGAAATCAATTCACCTGTAAAGTAGCCTTAAGCTCTCTCTTTTGCTCCATTGGAACTGGCATCGCTTTGATTTGCATTATGTCCTCCCAAGTCCTCTCTTCGTTTGAGAGGTTCTCTACAATATTATTTTTTTTTTAAAAATTAACACACTGACATTAGAAAAATATATATCTATACTAGTGGCCCCGCTCCCGGCTTCGCACGGCTGCAATTTTTTACTCAATCCAGCTGATAAAATTACCTTACATCGCCATCTGTTAGAATCTTTTGGAACTCACAGATAAATAATTGCTCGATTGAATAAGTATCAACAGATGGCGCTATATAATTTGCAAAAAAAAAAAATGAGATACAAACTATCCTGTCTCCTAAGTTGGACCAAATTACATATATAGTTACGATATTTTATCAAAATCGGTTCAGTAGTTTGGGAGTTCATCGCGGACAAACATTTGACACGTAATTTTTATATTTACACAAGAAATATTTTTACAAAAAAAAAATTTTTTGAAAAAAAAAACACGTGCAAAGCCGGGGTCAGGTCGTTAGTGAATCCGTACTAGTTATATAATATTATAAATGCAAAAGTTTGTTTGGATGTATGGATGTTTGTTACCCTTTCACCAGAAAACTACTGGACCGATCGTCATGAAATTTTGCATACACTTTGTCAGGGATACAGGAAAGGACATAGGGCACTTTTCATCCAGAAAAAAATAGACTATTCCCAGTGGGATCATCTAAAATTAAGGTGACTAACTCCTGGTTAAGTGTAATAGCAATGGCGATGTTGGGGGATATATTGCTTTTTCAACGCGGACAAAGTCGCGGGCACCATCTAGTAATATTATAAATGTGAAAGTAACTATGTCTGTCTGTTACCTTTTCACAAATTTTAAAAAAATATAAAAAAATTGTGGGGGCGCCACCGCCGTCACGGCAATAAAGATGTCAGGCGTTCTAGTATATATATATTTTCTCAGGTACCTTCATCATCCAGAAAAAAAGGACTATTCCCAGTGGGATCATCTAAAATTAAGGAAACTAACGCCTGGCTAAGGGCGATATGTTGCTTTTTCAACGCGGACAAAGTCGCGGGCACCATCTAGTAAATAAATAAATATCTACCCGAGAGATCCGGCAACATAGAGAGGTGTACGTCTCGACTCTGTGTCGTTCGTGCGAAGGTCGATTGTCGTCTATCATTTTGTGATCGGACTCGTTTCACTGTTGTCGCTGAAATATTACATCAACACGCCTTTAAGTATCATCATCATTATTGTTATCATCATCATTATTGTTATCATCATCATCATTATTATCATCATCATCATTATTATTATCAATAACAACAGCCGACAGATTCCTGCCACTGGACTCCTCACAACCAAAATGCAAGAATAGACTTATAAGCCCACATATATCAAATTCCCAAGTTATTCCGGTAACTTATAGGGCACACTGCGTTTCGCAGTCATTCGGGCAGTCCGTCTGGCGACAGTAACCACCACCTTACAGAAGACCACAGTGAAATAACACCATGTGTACAACACCTATCACCAAATGGACCGTTAGCCTGTCTGATAACCTCAAATTGAAAAATAAAATAAAATGAGCCATCACTTGACACCTGCTAGATGTCAAGTGAAACATTGAAAACAGTTTGTTTAAAAAATACATAATATTAGTTCAGCCAAGGTGTTGGCCAAAGTTTGATCAAAGTGTTGCCAAATGTTGGCCAAAGACAATTCACATCAAAAATTCTAACTAAAGCAGGAAATCTCTTTGCCAAATATCATTAGGTATCATATGACCAATTTGGTCCTATACTCACTATTTCTGGCCTGTTTTGATGGCAGCAATGTAGCCAATTTAGCTGCATCAGCCCTCTGTAGGTTATCAAAGAGATCCTGCTCATTCCCAGGATACAATTCCTGATAAAACTCCCCGCCGGCTTCCTCCCATCCTTCTTGACGTTTGGAGGAGCGAGCTTTGTTCTTGGACGAGTTGCCGCCTGACATTTTTCAGGCACAGTATTTCAACATTATCTGTAAAAAGAAAAAAAAAATGGCTAAACAATAATTTTTTTGATGGTAGATGGCTACCGTCGCCTATAACAAAGCACAAATGATAGGCAAATGGGCTCTGGCTTTCCTTGAAACACAACAGTACATGCTTGTTAAAATCTAATGCGTGGTTCAGGAGTTCGCTGGTATACAGACAGACAGACAGAGAACGCGACTTTGTTTTATACTATGTAGAGAAGAGATAGAGAAGTGTGACTATTAGTGATGTGCCGGATGAAGAGGGGGAGAAGAAAGTTCGTATCCATATCTGTTACTTTACCGGATCTTTGACCTTATTAATTTTCAATTAATAGATAAAATTCTATATATAGGCCATTAGGTAGCAATGAAAATTTATTAAATTCCATTTGGATTATTTTTTTATTGCTTAAAAATAAAATATTTGGCACCTTTATATTGCAAACATTTATCGTACTGAGTAACTCAACTATCGTTTCAAGGTCAGGTGCACTGACACGGATTGAGTAAGAAAGTTAAGATCCATATTGGTGGATTGTGACACCAAATATCCTTATTCGGATCCATATACATATACATTTTTAACAATTTCTTACTGTATTTGTTCTCCATAGAAACAACATTCCTATATATTTTAATTTATTTCTTGTAATAGCAAACACAAATACCAGAGTTATTTAAAATAAATAAACTATGCAAATTAGTACAAGATCTAATCATAATGGGTAATTTTCAAATAACTCCTTTATCTATACCTATGATAATGAGATTATTGAACACTATTGATTATTGATTAGTCGTAAAATATGAAATAACAATGGAGTACATTGTTATTGGGATTTAAATGAATTAGTCACACTATTGCTTAGAGACTTGAGTAAAATTTATTACTATAACAATTTAGGGAAAATATGAATTGAGGAAAAATCACAGGATATCTATAATAAACATAAATACATATAATAAAATTGTAAAAGAGCAGTGTCTGTAGATAATTTTTTTTTAAATAAAGTAAAATTTGTAAGTACATGTTGTGCTTATGTTACAGAGGTTAAAAAATAATTTTTAGAATCTAAGTCTGTTTCTCTTTCAGAAACGGTTTAACCTATTTGGATGAAATTTGGCACACAAATAGTTTAATACCTGGATTAACATATAGGATACTTTTTATCTTGGAAAATTGTTAGGTTCCTATGGGATTTTTATAAAACTAATCACAGTGCATACAAAGGCGCAGGCACCGCTATTGCCAGCACTTTCGTATGCATTAAGATATTATTATTTCTAGTTATTAAGAGATTTATGTAGGATATAACTATCTTAATAACTATAAAATACCATAGATAAATAAGTACTTAAGGTAGTTATTTATCTATGTAATAGTTACATACATTCATACTCAATAATATGAACTAAATACTGAATAAGTTATGTAATAACTGTTTTAGTAATTGCTGTCATTTGGGCAGCCTGTCTGACTTCAGTAAACTTACAGAAGACCACCGTGAAATAACAGCACGTGTGCTGTTGTGTTTCGGTGAATGAGAAAGGGATGCCAGAGCCTATTACCCCATCCCTTGCTTATCCCTTACCCTATTATAGTTAACAGCACATTTTCAGAACCTGTGGTGTTGCTTGTGTTATAGGCGACGGTAACCACCTACCATCAACTGGACAGTCAGCCTGTCTGTCGAGCTTAACATAACATAGAAATAAGGAAATTATAAATTTCGAATGTTGCTGTTTATTGATGAATCAGTGATTAGAAAACCTTTAATGAGGTCACTCTACATAGATACCGTTATTTACTCACTCATAACAATGTTAATGATACTTAATTATCTAACGTTAAGGTTATTTCGGGATTTTAGTGTAACCAAAAATTTTACACCTATTGATAATAAAATATCACAATAATTTATTAAGAAATGAAACAATCTAAGTTCGACACTATTTTGTTATACAAATCACACGAATTCACACACTAACACGTTATAGATAGATGTTTTTTGTGTCATAAAATGTTTCCGTATTACGAAAACAAAAAATTTAAAAAAAAAAGATATATTTCTTTGTTTGATCACTTACCATAACAACAAAAACATTACGACCATTGTTAACTTGCACCACAGACACATATATATATATTTTTTGTAATATAATTATTTTATAATATACGAAATTGTGTTTCATATAAATACAAACACATAATTTATTACCAAAATAAAATAAATACACGAGTGCACACCACAAGGAGTGGTGATACGTTCAGAAATCGCATTGATATAATAATTTAGGATCAACATTTTTAAACCAGATAATTTATTTTGATTTTTATATTATATAATGTTAGTAAAATAAATTATTATCACGTAATTATAATTTTAAAATCAGGTAATTTAATATTAACAAATGAATATTTAATTACAAACAAAAAAATTCAAGGTAAATTAAATGAAATAAACAGGTTTTTGAACGTACTCTGTATTGTCAAAATTGGAAGAAAACTAAATATTTAAAATTTTCACTCACCTACTATTAAAAAGCGCTTGAAAAGCTTGAAAAGCGATTAATCAATCAACATTAGTAATTTTCCTGAACTGTGTATTCCAGATGAAAACAAAAATGCATCGATTTGTCCAAAATATTTAAGAGCAGTTATCGTTTTTAATGACACTAAAAAAAAGATTCATTTGTATCCATTTTTTTCCCGATTATAATTAGATCTGGGCGCCGCGCCGCCGATACGACACTTCCAATAACTTAATATCCGTGGGCCGCCGATAAAAACAGCAATCCACCCACTCGTCGCGTAAACAAATCTCTGAGGAAATTTTCTTCATCCGATATCCGGTTCGGCTCACGATTGGCTCGTTTACGCGGTAATTTCATCATCAGCCAATGAGAGTTCTCGCCGGTGATTGTAGCCAATAGTCGGGGGTGACGTTAACTAATTGGGCCAATCTGATATCCGGCGCGTGACGCAGCGACATCCTGCGCGAAAAGCCCGGGAACGGGCTGGAAGATGTGCGCAGCATCCCTTCGAACGTCGTTTCAAGATCACATCTTGTGAAAAGTAATGATTATTTTCGGTCCACGGGCGTTTAGTTCCGCATATTCCCGTCGAGGCGCTGCACAGCGCTCGCGAACGGGATGGCGATCTATGTATCGCGCTATATCGAATATATTTAAATTGCGATAAAAACTGAAATAATATCATATATAGTATTTGTAGAAGTGATTTTTAAATAGTGTTTGTGATATACTTTTTTGATTGAACGTCTCGAGTCTCGAGGGGACAGGACACATTGGTTTTTCACCGTGGTTCCTACCGCACATTTGTCGGCGAGATAGCTCATACCAGGGATGTGCGGGCGGATCACGTAGGGTTGGTACTGCGTCTTAAATTTTATTCGTGCGTTTTATATTATGTGTAAAGTAATGCTAGTCGCACTCCGCAACATGTATCCGAACTTTAAGAGTTTATCGACCGACAGGGGACAGACGAAATTGCTCATATTGGAACGCCGCGCCGTGTGTTGCGTTGTGGGAGGTATCTCTCGATAGAATAATTGGGCCCGAAATTGAGGGTACCAGATTTGCGCGATTATTCGCGAGGCCCATTGTTATGAATCTGTTATTGCAGTACAATAACAACTCGCTGGCGTTGCGTACCGCGCAAAATGCCCAATATCCATCACTACAGACGATCTACAGCGGGATACGGCAAGAGATTAGCAATCTGAGAACAATATTGCCTCACTAATGGCGATCAGGAAACTAGTGCTCACATTGACCGTCATCTCTTTTGTGATCGGCGATTATCAGCATGAAGTCCAAACAGAAAATAAAACTAAGAAAGCCGTGGCGTCGGAAAAAGAAAACAGCAGAACACCAGATGTTAGCAGGGAGAAAGGTTCTTTACACAAGTTGACCACGCTGATCAACAGGACCGACGAGAGGCGTCAAGGCAGACGTAGGGGTAAGGAGAATATAAACAAAATACTCCAAATGAATCAGAGGCATAAGGCAAAGTCTGATCAGGATTTGATTATGAATGATAATGAAGGAGCGATCGCTATAAACCAAAGGACAATGGCTGATAATGATACGAATTCTTTGGCGGAAAAGCTAAAAGCTATAAGAAGTGGCAGCGAAAGGGACGGTTACGAGGCGGTAAATAAATATAACGTGGTACCGCAGGTGACAGGTGTGTTTTGTAATTTTGAAAATGAAAAGAACCAATCTGTGGTCGATATGTGTTTGTGGCAATGGAACTCTACGACATCGAGCCACGGTCTGGGCTTCAAGGTGTTGACTCCGATGGACATTGCTGAGATGAATGCGACTACAAGGGGACTGATGTTTTCTGGTCCGAGCTCAGACGCCGATGGAAATGTGGCTGGTAGGTATCAGTTTTGCTCTAATAAAATTCTGTTCTTATAAAGTGGACCTCTAGACCTAACCTAGATTATGGAGATTATGAACATGATATATATACAATTTATAAATAACTAACTGGTTCCCGCGACTTTGTACGACTTGAGAAACAGACATCTATATTCTTGTTTAACTTTTGCCAGGAGTTGGATTTTTATTTTTAGATGATCCCTCGGGAACCAAACATATTTTCAGGATAAAGAGTATCCTATATTATGTTAATCCTGGTAATAAACTATCTGTGCCAAATTTCATCCAAATTTGTTCAGCCGTTTATGCGTGAACGAATAACAAACATACATCCATCCTCACAAACTTTCGCATTTATAATATGACAATAGGATAGGTATGCAACTGCGCCATTATTCACACAGACGAAAAGTACATTTTATTAATTGTTATCTATGAGAAAATAAATCGCGATTGTGTTGCCTATTAAAAATTAAAATATGCTCATGGATATCCTTCATTTAAAAAAATCTACGAGATACTGTGCTTCTCTGTCTGTTCTTTTATGGTTCTTCTACTGTAAAGTCTCATTAAAATCCGTCTAGTGTAGCAATAAAGGTTGAATAAATGTTATTAACTCCAGACGCCCGACGCCGAAACAAGGTGTTAAAAGTTTGACATGTGAGTCTGTTTATCTGTGTGAACGGATGAAACTCCTAAAAGGATGAACCGATTTTGATCCGTTTTTTTTTTGTTGGTAGCTGACGTGATCGCAATGGTTCTTAGCTATATATAGTTTATGAAGATCTATTTAGGCGTTTGAATATCATCAGCCCAATTCCTAGTTAACGAAGTTATCTAACTAACTTCCACAGGTTCGATTCATGTGAAATTTTGTGTACCTGTTACTTCGGTGGTATATTTCCTAGACATGATAACTTTGTACGAATAGTCCGGACCATAGAATTGTCTGCGGAACACCCAACTCCTCAGCAACTTACAGCAGATACAGCTTCTTTGGGCTCAATAGAAAGTCAGGGGATAGATTATAATTTTAATCATAAGCTATCCCCAGACTTGTAATAAAATAATCCTTTACGACTGGCGAAAGACAAGGAGAGTATTGACTACCGACATTCAGTAGTGGAGTGGCACAAAAAAGATCAATTATTAGTTATACAGTTTTTATACCGGTTCACTCGGATGTTACGTAGCCCTGACAACTTTCTTCTTCTATTTTTTACGCTTTCCTTCGATCTTCCCCATGATTATTGTGAGTAGCAGCCGATATCTCTCATGTCGCAATACATGACCCAAGTATGAAACTTTCCTCTGCTTAATAATACGAAACTAATTCTGTCCTTTTGGGCATTCGTTTAAAAACCTCCTCCCCATAGTAATATAGGCCCAAGTACGACACTTTCCTCTGCTTAATAATTCGAAACTAATTCTGTCCTTTTGGGCATTCATTTAAAAACATCCACACCATGGTCATATGGACTCAAGTACGAAACTTTCCTCTGCTTGATAATACGAGTAAATTCTGTCCTTTTGGCTAAACTCAAACTCATTTATTTTGCTAAAAGAGCAGTACAATTGATGGTTAAAATTAAATGATACAGTACGCGATCATTTTAAAATCTCACTATATTCATAGTGGCCCAAGTATGAAACTTTCCCCTGCTTGATAATACGAACCAATTCTGTCCTTTTGGGCATTCATTTAAAAACCTCCTCACCATAGTCATATGGGCTCAAGTACGAAACTTTCCTCTGCTTAATAATACGAACCAATTCTGTCCTTTTGGGCATTCGTTTCAAAACCTCCTCAGGATAATCATAGGGGTCACATTATTGTAAAGTGCCCAGGGCCTCCAATTGGTTAAAGGCGGTCCTGCGACGCCTGTATAAGTTACGAAAGTAGCTTCTGTGCATCGCAAGTGCAATCTATGCACGACGTTAGGGCAACGCTTGAAGTGTTAAAGGAAGTGGCCTATATAGATAATTTTAACTCCGTCGCATCATTTATGCAATCAAAACCGAAATAACACGTTTCAAGAGCGACTCAGTCAGGCCACAGTCCAATTAGATGCTGATTTTAAAACTGTTATGCCAATTCTCACAATAAACAAGTGACATGTTACATCCAAGCTAGCTTTAGACCGGGACTTCATCTGCGTCACTTTTCTTAGGTATCAAAATATTTATTATTGACTATTTGCTTTTATATTTATCAGGATAGACGAGGCCGACGCGACGTTAGACTTAGAAAATGCCTATTTACTCGAACTTTAAAAATATTTGGGTTATATGAGCCGGAAGGGAGTTCCAATCGTTGGTAGTGCGTATTATGAAAGTTTTAAAATGTTTGGTCCGAAAAAAAAAAGAATTTTGACAAGATTTTTACTTCTAGGAGATTTTCCCTAGAGGAAAATACTTTTTTTGGATTTTTTTTATCCTATATACAGGGTGGAATTTTGTAATGCCACCTGAAGGGAAAGTACTCTTAATACTGTAGATAGAAAATTTTACTCAAAGAAAACATTCCTTTATTTTTGAAACGAAAGAAAACTGCATTCAAAGATTTTCGAAAATTTGCTTGCCACACCCGGGAATCGAACCGACTAAAATCTGTAAAAATTACACCCTGTACTTTTATTGCATCGATCGTTAGGGTCAATTATAAGGATGAAATCTCTCTAACAAACTTGATAAATTAAATGAAAGGAAAACCATGTAATCTTAAATTTTGAACTTCAACTCTCAAGTTGTTTACATTCACATAAGATTTAATGTAAATTTTATTTTTCACATTGATTACCTTCTTTTACATGATTTTCACATGGATAAATGAGGTCAATGATAATTATTAATTACTAACATAAGTAAACAGATGAATCTTTGAGTTAAAGAGCTTTAACTTGACTCATTGAATTTATAAGTCCAGATTTCATGGTTTTCCTTTGATTTAATTTATCAAGTTTGTTAGAGAGATTTCATCCTTATAATTGACCCTAACGATCGATGCAATAAAAGTACAGGGTGTAATTTTTACAGATTTTAGTCGATTCGATTCCCGGGTGTGGCAAGCGAATTTTCGAAAATCTTTGAATGCAGTTTTCTTTCTATTAAAAATAAAGAAAATTATAATGTTTTCTTTGAGTAAAATTTTCTATCTACAGTATTAAGAGTACTTTCCCTTCAGGTGGCATTACAAAATTCCACCCTGTATATATATTCAATTTATAATGAGTGGTTGAGTAGTTAAGGCGTGAGTGTGAAAGCGTAACACACTAATAAACATATAATCTTAATCTTATTAATAACTAGCTGTTACATACAAGCGATTTCATCACTGTAACTTTATAAAATACTAGCTGACCCGGCAAACATTGTTTTGCCAAAAAATTTAAAAAAAAAAATTGGGGTGGACCACCCTTAACATTTAGGGGTATGGAAAATAGATGTTGGCTGATTCTCAGACCTACTCGGTAAGCACACAAAATTTCATCAAAATCGGTCCAGCCGTTACGGAGGAGTGTGGCAACAAACACCGTGACACAAGAATTTTATATATTAGATAACCTATGTTACTCAGTGATAATGTAGCTTCTCAAGGAGGCGAAAGAATTTTCAAAATTTGTCTAGTAGTTTTTGAGTGTATTCGTTACAAAAATACAAAAATATATATTCTCTCTTTATTAATATTATTAATTATAGATATAACAGATATAGGCTACGTAGATCGTTTTGATTTTCCTATTGATCCAAAAATCTCTGATCATGTCCTCCAGAGTTCACCGCGAGCATTGCCCTCTTCACATAGCTCGCTAAGTAGCTTGCTATTTGTGGACGAGATATTTCACGTTTTCGCCTCACTCAGCACCGTCCGTATTTTAAAACTTCAAAACTAACTATACTCACTGCTTATAAGCCTACGCTTAGCGTGAAAAACTGTGTGTCTGTCTGTGCCATCGTAGCTCCCAAACGGATGAAGCGATTTTCATTCGTTATTTATTGATCGAGATAGTTCTTAGCTATAATTTATGAAGATCTGTTCACGCGTTTGAAGACCGTCAGCCCATTTTCTAGTTGACATTTCAGTTTGATTGTCATATGAGTCGGTACCCCTTACCTCTACCCTCCATAGATTTTCAAGATGGCTTCCTATACCCTGAAACAGATAACGCCGGTTGCTTCGTGTGAGGGCAAAGGCCGGGTTTATTGTCATTGTGCTGTATACTATAGCTCCCAAACGAAGAGACCGATTTCGATCCCTTTTCTTTTGTGTGAAGGCTTTTTTTTATTAATAATATGTTTGCTCTTGGCTAGCATCTAGCCGTGCAGAAAAGACGAGGCCGACGATGGAGCGACCTCAACCATAAAATGCCTATTCACTCGAACTTTAAAAAGATTATGGTTACTTGAGCTCGTAAACACAGACAGACACACAGGCTGACGCGATCGTGATGGTTCTTAGCTATAGTTTATGAAGCAGGTTCGGTTTGACGAAGGGATTTCACTAACTCCCAAAGCAGGCCCCCGTCACTCGCGCCAAGGACAGTTTTAAATACCTACCGCTAAGTAACTCGTAGCCGAGCATAACGACAGTAGGTTGCCGACCGCGAGACTGAGTGCGCACGTGCATGTTTCCCGCTCAAAACGCAGCGATACTTACATATTTTATCATTAAATTCTTCACTAACGGTTCTATGGTTAACTAATGTGAAGTTGTTGGATGTCGTAGTCAAAAGATAAATAAAAATTTGTATTTTTTTCATTGCTAACGTTACGTTATTTGAATTATAAGTACTTAATTTTAAGTATTTAGATCTTAAAACCTAGATCGTAGGATTTAAGATTTTTCTATTAATTTGCTAGATATCTGTATCCGTATCCCCGGATATCCAAAGAAGTAAAAGGTCCGTACCCGTGTTACCTTTTGTAGGATCTTTTGCATTATTAAGTTTCATTACGTAAATAAATTATTTACCTATACGTAGAGGTAGTAATAAAATGCAATGAAATCCCATTAAAATAGTTTTTATATGTTTTTAACATTTTTGTATTGTAAAAGATATTTTTATTGTATGAGTTTTATGGTAGTGAGTTAAGTGGTAACAAGTATAAATAACTTGCCACCTTATAATAAGGTTCTAATTAAACTATCTAACTGTTGTTATACCTAATGAAAAAAAATTTAAAAAATATGACACATTTAAATAATATAGAAAGTAATGAGATATTAGTTGTTTTTTATAATAACTAGCTAATTATTTATATAATAGGCCATTTAATTTTTTTTTACGTTATTACCAAAAGTTGATTCTCACATAATCCAATCGAAAAATCATGTAGCAAGATTTTTTGCACACCGAATATCTAAATATGTTGGACTATGTTTAATTTATGAACTTTGTAGATTTTGTACAACCCTAACGTTTTCGCTCGATGACGTAATCGCGCTGTGTACGCGGGAATCTCGATTCTCGGCGCGCGTCCGTAGAGTACGTTTTTTCTTGCAGCGTCTTTTGTAGGCTAATATAGCGTAGGTATTTTAGCTTTTGTATGGGAGTGACGCATCTGTTACGATAGTAACTCTTATTTCATCTGTGCCCAAAGGCTCGATTGATGTGAAATTTGGTATACTGTTACTTGCTATTCGGTGCTATTTCCATGGCATGATAACCTTGATCCGTAGCCTTGATCCGATACTACAGCATCAAGTAGCCTGAGGGACAGCCAACTTGTCAGCAACTTACAGCAGATATAGCGTTTTTTGGGTCGTCAGTTTTTTGGGTCGTCAGTTTTTTGGGTCGGGGGTTAGTTTATAATTTTTAATCATACCTTTTCAGTGCAACACCCATAATTGTATTATAACTTAGTCCTCCTTAACTATATTCTCCATGGCAGCTAAGATTCCTAAGGCAGCTGTCGTCTGTTAATGTTAATGATCATTAAAATGACACAAAAATATGTGTTAAAAATCTGCTATTTTTATAAATGATCAATATGAATATTGATCAATAATTACAATCATTCAAACCATCATTGAACGTCACAACGGTTGAGATGATGATGATGATGATGATGATGATGATGAGGATGATAATGATGATGATGATGATGCCAGCTAGAATAACAAAGTAACAGCAAAATTTCATTACTAGACGCCCTAAATGCGATTCTCCCTTAAGAGAACTATTTCTGTTTGATTATTTTGTAGCAAACCGCGTAGGAACTTAAAATAGGTAAACTTACACTGCAGACTTGAAAGAGATACAAAGATTTTACAATCCGTAAAGTTATCTGCGTCATATACTGTTTTTTTTTTATTACTATTCCTATATTTATCGATGAACTAGCGAAATCATCCCCTGTCTAACAATACCCTTTTTTTTTTAAATTGCCACGCATTATTTATGAATATTAAGAAACGATACATTATTCATAGGCCACGATGGTTAGATCAAAAAGTGGCAAATATCTAAAAAACTGCCTGACAAGCCATTTTTTTTGGGATAAGTAGAGAGTCATTGGACGTGCCTCAATCCCCCGGAATCCAACAAAATTTCTTTGTGCATTTTCCGCCATCTTGAAAAATAGGTAATAACTGGAATTGTCAATATCTCGGCTCCTGGTGGTCGGATTTTGAAGTTTTTTTTTAAAGTTTTTCAGGGAAATTTATGCTCTACAACTTTTGTTTGAAGAATTTTGCGATATCAATACTAATAATAAATCTGTAAGGGTCGGTCATGGAGTAAGTTACTTTGTTTTCAGAGATATCGTGTTTATAGCCTCTATACATGATACTGAAAGTGAATTGACGATTTTTACAATTTTTTTCTGTATGTATGTATGTCAGTGGCGGATTTACCAAAAGGCTGAGTAGGCTGGAGCCTAGGGCGGCAGATTTTAAAATTTGCCGCCGCAAAAATAAAAAAATATTTTTGTCTCAAAAATTGCTAGCATTCCTGTCGGGAGCCGATACTGTTACTAAATTGGAGTAATTAACCTCAGTCATATATGGCTCAGAAATTAACCATTTTCGAGAAAGTCGAGTTAAGAGATCCGGATTTTTAGTTTTGGAAGACTGTAAAAAAAATTGTGAGGGTTGCTATAAATATAGTCGGTATAGCCGGGCGGTAGAATCGAATATGTGTAGATGAACGTTCGACAAATTGCCGGGTGGTAGACATTGCCGATATATGTATAGCAACCCTAACATATTTACCGAAAATTTTGTACCATTTAATAGCTAACTAAATAAGTAACATAATAGGTAACATTAAAATTTATTTCATACTAGCGGCCTGTTCCCAGCTTCGCCCGGGGTGCATTATTTTACGTAAAAACCTTCCCTGATTATCCCTCTATCCATGGGTGAAGACAGAATTAAAATCGGTCCACCCGTTCTCGAGTTTTGCGCTTAGCAACACATTTAGGGATTCATTTTTATATTATACTAGCGGCCTGTTCCCGGCTTCGCCCGGGGTGCAATTTTTACGTAAAAACCTTCCCTGATTATCCCTCTATCCATGAGTGAAGACAGAATTAAAATCGGTCCACCCGTTCTCGAGTTTTGCGCTTAGCAACATATTTAGGGATTCATTTTTATATTATACTAGCGGCCTGTTCCCGGCTTCGCCCGGGGTGCAATTTTTACGTAAAAACCTTCCCTGATTATCCCTCTATCCATGAGTGAAGACAGAATTAAAATCGGTCCACCCGTTCTCGAGTTTTGCGCTTAGCAACATATTTAGGGATTCATTTTTATATTATACTAGCGGCCTGTTCCCGGCTTCGCCCGGGGTGCAATTTTTACGTAAAAACCTTCCCTGATTATCCCTCTATCCATGAGTGAAGACAGAATTAAAATCGGTCCACCCGTTCTCGAGTTTTGCGCTTAGCAACATATTTAGGGATTCATTTTTATATTATACTAGCGGCCTGTTCCCGGCTTCGCCCGGGGTGCAATTTTTACGTAAAAACCTTCCCTGATTATCCCTCTATCCATGAGTGAAGACAGAATTAAAATCGGTCCACCCGTTCTCGAGTTTTGCGCTTAGCAACACATTTAGGGATTCATTTTTATATTATAGAAGATTTGTAGTTGGTCCACTGCTAGCAAAACAAACATCCAAACATTATAACACTCGTTTATAGTCTAGGGCAATGGTTCCCAAACTTATTTTGTCTACTGCCCACTTTGAGAGTAAATTATTTTTAGCGCCCCCATCTAGCTAAATGAAATTACAAATCACCCCCCAAGCCTCTACACAACGCCCCCATTTTTTTTCTGGGTCTCTTACCGCCCCCCTTTAGGCCTGCAGCGCCCACAAGGGGCGTTATCGCTCACTTTGGGAAAGACTGGTCTAGGGACTGATGGCAAATCAACAACAACAAAAAATATATTTTGTTTTTACCTTTTTCGATGCAAAATGTCACAAAATATTTTTTTTATCTCATTGTGATTATCATCGAATAATTTTATTGTATACAAACTTTTCGTAAAAAACATTTAGATGCTTGTACGTAAACTTGCTTATGTTCTCAGATATGTAAAAAGGTAAAATAATACATACAGCAAAACTGCAATAATACGAAAAGGGGGAATATGTCGGGCGTTCGTGTAATTTTAAGAAGTTGTCGTCACCCTGAGGGAACCAAATGTATGGAACTTGTTTAAAAAACATTCATATCACTCAGTAGAAATGTGTTAATTATACAAAATTTGAAATTAATTAAAAAAAAAAAATTCTAAACCAAACGATGAAAAGAAAAACTCATTTAAGAAACCATTCATTGTAGTAAGGTGAATGAAAAAATTTAAAAATAAAATAAAATTGATACAACAAAAACTACGTAAATTCTTATTTAAGTGCCTACGTTGTTTAATAGTATTAAGTTTAGAATAAGTTGAGTATATAATTAATTACACATCATGTTGAGGGCCAACCTATTGTTATTATTAATTAAAAATGTACCTATTGTTTCTTTTCTTCCTTTTTTTAAAAAAAAAATAATATTACTTTTTTAATTTTTAATTTTTCTTTATAAGTAATATTTAAATACATTTTGTAAATGGTTATCAAAATGCTTCTATTAATTTAGTTAATACATTTAAGCACATCCTGTTTTTGGTCATTATCGTTTCCGCACATGCCAATTGTTGATTGACGACACGTTTGGTCTAGTGGTTAGTAACCTAGCTATTAACCAAACGGTCGCGGGTTCGAATCCCGCTAGGGGCAAATGTTTATGTGTTTAACATTTACCTTTGTACCTGAGTCATGGATGTTTGTATTTATAATATGTATGTATTTACAAAAAAAAAGTAATGTATGTATTATATCAACTGTCTGGTATCCATAATACAAGCATTAAGTTGCTGTGTAGAATGTGTGAAGATATATTATTATATATATTATATTAATTGTAGTTTTGCTTTATTATTTTATCTTGTTAGATAGCTGAGCACACAAGGAAGTTATTCAATCGTTTTTTACAAGTTTCATACATATTTTTTATAATAAATCACATTTGTGTAAAGATAAAAATAATAATTTAGTAAAAAATGGTCACACTATTTGCATCGAAAAAGATTAAAACAAAACAAAAATATGGGATACATTTTAATTTTATTGTGTTACTTATTTAGTTAGCTATTAATTGGTACAAAATTTCTGTTTAAATTGCTTCTTTTGAAGTGAAAACTTCTTTAGGCGCGTTGGACATTTTTGAGATGGGAACATATCATTGAACTCGAGACAGTGTCATGTTACGCTACGTTACCGTTATTGACAGCTCTGTATATAAGTACTAAGCAAACAACTGCATATGAAAGTAAACTTACTAGATATGATAACAAGGATCAATATGGGAAAGCAGACAAGACTTTTTGAGATGGGAAAAAACCATTGAATATCTTTTATACTATGTTGAATATTATAAAAGAACACAGTAATTGCAAATAAAATTTGAATAATATATGAACAATTACTAAACGCTTTGTAAAATATGCTTTAAAATTATGATTTTTTTAAATATTTCAATAGCGTTTCAATATTACAATTTATTGTTTTCCCATATTTTTTTTAATAATTATTACTACAATTTTTGTAAGTATATTGTTCATATTGTGTACCTAAGTAAGCAGTTTTGAAGCATACCTTACCCCACCTTATAAGTAGAACATGATTGAACTTTTCCTATCTCAGAAATTTACCAAAAAACTATTTCTTGTGTAATTTTCACTAAATCGTGGGTTTTCACAAACATAAAGTTGCAATTTTATTGACCAAACAAATGTAATTAACTAATTAATAAGATTTTGAACTAGGGTATCGAATTGCAGTGGTCAATAGGGGAGGCAAAATTTGAATAGCTTACTAGCGGCAAATGTGTAAATCCGCCACTGATGTATGTTCCTCCATAACTCTGAAACGAATTAACTGATTTTCATGAAACTTGGTAGATAAACATTTGGACGTACGGGACACAGGATAGGCTACTTAATATTTTTCAACGCGGACGAAGTCGTGGGCACCAGCTAGTCTGTAATAAAACAAAAGTTACAATAAAAATGTGCCATTAATTAATTCTTACGAATGTTTATTGTCAATTATATTGGCCCCTTTTAATTTTATAAAAAAAAAATTCAAATAAAACTTGTAGAGGACTCAATTTCCAACAAGTTTTGTTTAAATCATTTTTCGATAACTCAAATATTACCTGAGATATAAAGCGCCGAAGTTGTCTTTGTCCATTATTACTGAAGAAAATCCGAACACAATAACGGACGGAGCAGCTGTCTACTGGATGATGAACTTGTTAATTATTTTTTGAAAAATTTTGTTGTTCATTTTAATTATACACATTCATTCCGTTCATTTACCTGCTTCCACACAATTTTATATAATTACAATTATATAAAATTGTATATAATTATATACAATTATTCATTTTCTAGGAAATGTTAAAAAAATCGATTTTTCAAGATATACAAGTAAAAGGACAAGCTTTCACGAATCTAGATCTCTGTACCTACGACTATTTTTCGAGCCGGAAATCCTTTTAAAACAATTCGGCCGTATGTATGTCAATAAATAAAATTTTAAATTAAAAAAAAATAAAAATAATAAAATAAAAACAAAAATAAATTTTTAGGACAAAAAAATGAAGTAGGTATATTTCTTTTTCACATTATGAAAAAAACAAGTTAAAAGTGGAGACAATTTTTTTTAAATGGATGATTTTTAAAGGTTTTTTACGAAAGCTTATCTGTGCATTGCAACCTGATAAAATAAATAGGTTTTTTCACAATTTCAAAAAATTTATAAAATCTGTTTTTTTTTTCACACAAATTAATTGTTAAAAAATCGCTATAATTCCTAAATGTTGGTGTTTGATTAACTAATAAACTTTTTAATAAACTTACGCACCTTTTCCAAGTATTACCTAGTTTTGGCGCCTGAATAGCCTAGACAGACTAATCTTCTATATACAGGGTGGAAAGATAAGTCGGGCCCTGGAGGGAAACTACCTTAAATCCTTAAGTTAGCTCATTTTACATAAAGGAAACATTCCTTTATTTTTAAAAAGAAACAAAACTGCATTCAAAGATTTTCTAAAACTCGCTTGGCTCGCCCGGGACTCGAACCAACTAAAATTAAAAAAAACAAACACTCGCTGTTTTATTATACTAATCGATAGGATTATTATTCAGGATTAAATTTCTCTAACAAACATTTGGTCTTAAAAATAAAAATGATCGTAAAATCTAACATTAACTTTATTTTGTTATCAATTTGTTACACTTAAATTATTTAACTGATAAATTGTTCGAAATGAGCCCCCTCGTTCCGGATACACAAATTTAGTCTCCGTTGAAATTCATTTCTTGTAGCCTTCAGCAAAGTGTTGTGGTGTATGCCCCTAATAACATTTTCTACAACCCTTAGCTCTTGCACGGTGTCATAACAGGTTTCATAAATAACATTTTTTACATTACGTTCATTAAAGAACTTGTGTACTAAATAGGTATTCTTTATGGATATCTTGTACGACAGACGAGAGTAAGACCAAATGTTTGTTAGAGAAATTTTATCCTGAATAATAATCCTATCGATTAGTATAATAAAGTAGTGAGTGTTTGTTTTTTTTAATTTTAGTTGGTTCGAGTCCCGGGCGAGCCAAGCGAGTTTTAGAAAATCTTTGAATGCAGTTTTGTTTCTTTTTAAAAATAAAGGAATGTTTCCTTTATGTAAAATGAGCTAACTTAAGGATTTAAGGTAGTTTCCCTCCAAGGCCCGACTTATCTTTCCACCCTGTATATAAAATTCTCGTGTCATAGTGTTTGTAACCAAACTCCTCAGAAACGGCTTGACCGATTTTTACGAAATTTTTTGTGTATATTCGGTAGGTCTGAAAATAGGTCGTAAACTCTTTTTTATACCCCTAAGTGATAAGTGGAGCATCCCAAAAATTTTTTTTGTCTAAACAACGTTTTCTGCGTTAGCATCTTGCCATCTTTGGTTCGCAACAATATGCCACATGACATGCAGGAATTTGAGTACTTATGTGACCTAAAGGACCTAGTTGGACCCATTTAGACCTAGCGAAAACTCACGGTATCATTCTATATGATTGTTTTCAGGACATTTCCTTTACTTGCCAGTGGACCCTTCCATGGAAAATATGGTTATAAAGTCACCTCCGTTTCGAGGGCTGTGGGAGTTTTGTAAGGTATGTTCATACATATTATGCACACATAGTTGACTAATGAAGTTTGATTCCCACATAGATAATAATAAAGGAATAATAACTTCAAAATCACCCAACGGATTTTGATACGGTTAATACTAATGGAAAGAGCGATAAACGAGGAAGCTTTGTGTATATATACATATATATATATACATATATAGAAAAAATTCATACGTGCGAAGCTGGGGGCGGTTTTCAAAAAAAAAAGTTTTGAGCTTTTAAAACAACAGAACAGACAAATCAATGAAATAATTGTTAATGTTAATTTTTTAAATCAGTTTGAAGCGGTCCTTCATCAGAGCAAGATGCAGAACGCAAGCATAAGGTTAATATCAGAATCGACTCATTCAGAAGTGCAGTGGATCCTAATGGAAGTCGCTGGAAACAACTTAGAGAGGTAAGCACGCTCAAAGAAAATATGGGTTAGTCCAACTAGTTCTACTATTTGTTCTATCAGATTGAACAAAAAAATCCAAGTTTTTCTACTATTAGTTCTAACAGATTAAACAAAAAATCCAAGTAATTCTATTAGTTCTAACAGATTAAACAAAAAATCCAAGTAATTCTATTAGTTCTAACAGTTTGGACAAAAAATCCAAGTAGTTCTACTATAAGTTCGAACAGATTGAACAAAAAATCCAAGTAGTTCTACTATTAGTTCTAACAGATTAAACAAAAAATCCAAGTAGTTCTAACAGTTTGTACAAAAAATCCAAGTAGTTCTACTATTAGTTCTAACAGATTGGACTAAAATAATCCAAATAGTTCTACTATTAGTTCTAACAGATTGGACAAAAAGTCCAACTAGTTTTACTGCAGAGTATGAGAGATTGGACCAGTAACCTAGGTACATAAATGCCAGCGACACAGCCACAGCCATTCTTTCGCTTAATTATTTAGGCTTTGTTTTGTGAACACTTTTAGTATAAGATATTTACATTGTTACGATTGATTTCAGTTGGCATATCCTGCCGTTCATGATAGGCAAAGTGCAGCAGGAAGTGCGCATCATATTGGAGATAACGAAGCCTATTTACGTGAATCTGTCGCAAACGTTACCACACATCGCCATCGATAACATCCGCATGGTGGAATGTTTGCCAGAATCACCTGTCTCCAACACTGGCCAGTGCAACCAGGGGCAGTTGAAGTGCAAGATTATGAGAGTAAGTATTTATTTAAGTACCTAATAGCTGATGCCCGCGACTTCGTCCGCTTTATTTATTTATTTATTAAGGTACACCAACAGAAGACACAACAATACAAAACAATAATACAATTTTACATTCAGTCATGGTCTGATGTGAATTCCAATGACAGGTGTACACAACATTTACTATCATTATTGACCCTTCATATTATAGAAAATTCTTATACTAAGTTCCAAAATTTTCACTAAATGTTATAAAATATACTGCTATACATATATACACACACGCATCCACACATACATATATACAATATACATAAATACGTACATACACATACATACATAGAGATACATACATACACACAAGACAAATTAGCCTACATGTGACCAAAAAGACTATTTGACATTTCCGAAAGATGGTAGGCATTTCCGTATTTGAAAAATAAATAATATAATGTAAGCAATATGATACTTGACTCTTGTTGCTATAACACTTTGGCTAGGCGTTAGTTTTTTACATTATTTTAGTTAGATGATCTCTTGGGAACATTAACTTTTTTTCTGGACGAAAGGTAACCTATGTCCTTTCTTATATCCCTGACAACGTGTATGCAAAATTTCATGGTGATTGGTTGAGTAGTTAAGGTGTTAAAAGGTAACAGACAGACAGATTACTTTCACATCTATAATATTAGTATGGATTTTAAAGCTCTGTTCTAGTATATGTGTTCGATTCACGGCGGGGTTATCTTTGAAAATAACTTTTCAAAGTTGTCTCACAATGTCTTTATTAAGGTAGAGGAAATATATATATATTATGTAACTTTTCAAATAGCGGCACAAAACTCCCACATCTTTTAAATTCAGTTAAACAAGGGGTTTGTTCCCATAACGTCAGTTTCAAAAGGTCAGACTTAGGTATAGTCGATGAGAAAAGCTATTCTTTATTCGTCTAACTAAATCATTAATCTACTACAACTATAGATTTAGCATGCTATACAAAACACTACGCACTTTATGAAACATTTAAAAATGACATGTATGCGTAGAGCATAAACTCTGGCATCTGTCATTTAGCCACTAGTAAAAATAGCAATTTGTAATAGCCTTTTTTAAAATAAAAAAGGCAAAATTTAAATTAATATCAGAAGCAGCAGATCCCTAGACTAGTCAGTCAAGTCAAGTCTATAATTTTTCTTAGTTTTCCAAACAGGTCCGTCAAGTCCAAAGCAGTCAGATCAAGTCCCACAATAATACACCCAACCATACATCTGTCATTTAAAGAAAATGTAACTTTACGTCAACACATTGGAGTTCAAAATGAATAGTAGAACTTGGTCGTTACTACCTTTCACCACTGACTCCGTCATGATTCCGTTTTAGGCGTACTTTTTATGTGCCGCTTTGGCATTTGTGACGCAAAATCCATACTTGTAGTAGATTGGTGGTCTCAATTCGTATCTCGTTTTGATATTGCGTTCTATAGATAGCAAGCAGTATTCAGTCAATCACATAATTTGTGGACGCCTTTACATGCGAAATGGCTTCACACTCCACTAGGCATACACGAACTGGGGTAAACAGCAAAATATTATTTCCTGTTTACTGTTTACACCCAGCAAATAGTCCTGCAAAATCACACACTTGGCTGTTACGGAAGTATTTCCTGTATATTGAAACTATTTATACTTTTTTATTCATAAGATTCTGTACTCGTAGGTTGCTTCTTGTTGTAAAGTGAAAGGATCTTGCTAATAAATTTAAATAAAATTAAGTATCTACCAATGAACATTTAATATAATGCAAGCGGATACTAATATGCCTACAATCAAAAATACGACAAAATTAAAAAAAAAAATTATACTTAATTCCATACTTAAATCATTACTTTATACTTATAGCAGTTGTTGCACGGGTCTTACAAAATAACTTTACAAAATATAGCCTATATTACTCTCTGATAATGTAACTTTCTATAGGTGAAAGAATTTTGAAAATCGGTCCAGTAGTTTTTGAGTTTATTCATCACAAACATACAAATTTCTTTTTTATATTACCAGCTGTTGCACGCGACTGCGCACGCGTTACTTTATAAAATATATCTTATGTTACTCGCTGATAATTTAGCTTTACAAAGGTGAAAGAATTTTTAAAATCGGTCCAGTAGTTTTTGAGTTTATTCATCACAAACCTACAAATTTCTTTTTTATATTACCAGCTGTTGCACGCGACTTCGCACGCGTTACTTTATAAAATATATCTTATGTTACTCACTGATAATTTAGCTTTACAAAGGTGAAAGAATTTTTAAAATCGGTCCAGTAGTTTTTGAGTTTATTCATCACAAACATACAAAAAAAAAACAAATCTCTTTATAATATTCAATTATCAAGATCAATAAATTATTTTAATATGGAACTGTCTAGAATAATTTGGTATATAATAGTGTACCTAACATGTAGGTACAGTTGCTTGAAAATAATTGATTTTTAATAAATTTTAATTTTTATATTTTTTTTTAATTATAAATTTACAGAAAGACGCATGCATAAAGCTACAACGTGTTTGCGACTTGGTGAAGGATTGTGACGATGGAGGCGATGAAAACAAAAATTGTGGTAAGTTTTATAATTCTTAGGTATACCTATTCTTATTTGACGACACGTTTGGTCTAGTGGCTAGTAACCCTAGCTGTTAACCAAACGGTCGCGGGTTCGAATCCCGCTAGGGGCAAATGTTTATGTGTTAACATTTACCTTTGTACCTGAGTCATGGATGTTTGTATTTATAATATGTATGTATTTACAAAAAAAAAAAAAAGTAATCTATGTATTATATCAACTGTCTGGTATCCATAATACAAGCATTAAGTTGCTTAGTGTGGAACTAGATGGTGCTGTGTGGAATATGTGAAAATATTTATTATTTATTATTATTAACAGCATTATAAATTTTTGACAGATGATTTTTTTCCACTAAATTTTATGGAAGCGTTTTTGATTAACTTTCAATATTAAATAGGTATTACAGAATCAAAAACTTTCAAGTTTGTGAGGTTTTAGGGGGGATTCCATAAATTAGGTGAGGTGTTTAGGGGAGGGAGGGGGTTGAGCCAAATCTCATGTGGGGGAGAGGGTGGGTCTCGGCATATCTTACGTAATTTTTTTTTCCGCAAAAAACTGTATAAAATTGCGAGAAAACTGAGTTAAATTAAGTAAAACATGTTTCTCCACAAAAACATGGCTAAATCCTACACAATAATATGGTAATAGTTCGAGTATGCTTAATTTAATTAAAAAAAAAAAAAAAAACAATTATTTTACAAATAATAACACTACAATCAATCAAGCACAGATTGACGTATTTACAATAAAAATACGCATTTTGAAAATCTCACTTGAGATTAAATGGGGAGGGAGAGGGTTGAGCCAAATCTCACGACATCTCACCAGGGGGAGAGGGGGGGTCGAAAAATCGCCAAAATCGCCTCACGTAATCTATAATCTCAAATAATCCCAACACGGATTTTGACACAGTTTATAGTTTATCTAATATATAAAATTCTCGTGTCGCGGTGTTTTTTGCCAAACTCCTCCGAAACGGCTGGACCGATTTTAATGAAATTTTATGTGCTTTCGGGTAGGTCTGAGAATCGGCCAACATATATTTTTCCATACCCCTATAAGTGATATTTTTTTGTATGGCAAAACAACGTTTTCCGGGTCAGCTAGTATTTTATAATATTTTATTTTTCAGCGTGTGATCAATTATTAAAATTTAAAATTTTTAAATCCTATTATTTTCATTATTTTCACAGATAAAATGCCGTACGGTTCGTACTGTAACTTCGAACAAGACAATTGTGGCTTCGAGAATATTCCTCAGTGAGTATTTATATAGATATTTAAATGATCACGTTTTGCAGCTAAACTTTCATGTCACGTGACGTCACGTCTCGTTAAGTCCGCACAGATTTAGCCACTGTGCGACCAAAGTCTATTTTGGTCAATTTCAAGTATATGGCATTCCGCTGTGAGGACAAGTTGATAGACAAGCATAATATAGTATATTTCTGCACCGTATAAAATATTTGTGTAATATATTTTGATCTTTAATTAATATATAATCATCTCACTCCGTAGGATGTCCACAGCTATATTTTCCAATAGGACCTAGAAATCAACCTAGATCAACATTAATTAATATAAAATTATTAATAATTTAGTAAAATTTGGTATTCACTTTGAATATGACGTCATTTTACATGGTAAAGAAATGAATGTTTCCCACAGGCCAATCCTCAAATGGTCACGGCACAGTGGTCCCACACCCACGGACAAGACCGGTCCCAATTACGACCACACGTGCGGTCCCCCGGACCTTTATCCCACGGCAGTGGTGCCCCCATTATCCCCGGCCCACATGAACTATACTCTGTCGCAATGCGTCGGCTTCTACTTCTTCGTCAACATGAACGTGACTGGTCCCAACAAGGAGAAGGCCGATTTTGCATCGTCTGCCACGATGAAGACGGTCGTCTTCAATCCACCGCCGAAGGTCCACGTGAATAATACTTCTAAATATTACAACTGTTGCATGGTGAGTGATAAGAAAAACATTGTTTTAAGCAATCATGAAAACCATGACAATTAGGTACTCATGACCCTTATTATTTAGAAAATTTACCCAAAGATTTAGCCAGAATCATCGAAGTACTTTAACTATGGAATTTGCGTGACAAATGCTAAAGCGGCACTTGAAAAGTACGCCTAAAACTGAATCATGGCGGAGTCAATGGTAAAAGGTAGTAACGACCAAGTTCTACTATTCATTTTAAACTCCAATGTGTTGACGTAAACTCACATTTTCTTTAAATGACAGATGTTTGGTTGATTTTAAATGACAGATGACAGAGTTCATTCTCTAACGCATATGTCACTTTCAAATGTTCCATAAAGTTCGTAGTGATTTGTATGGCGTGCGAAATCTAGTTATAGTACATTGATGGTTAGAATGCCCATATTAGTAGGTGTGGGCAGGGCAGGCATCAAGGCCTTTTCGCTCTTGATCCATATTTGGCCCTTGATCCTCTTGGTCCACCAAGTCTGGATCAAGGCCTTTCCACTCTTGATCCAGATTTGGCTCTTGATCCTCTTAGTCCACCAAATCCGGATCAAAACCTTTGTGCTCTTGATCCAGATTTGGCGCTTGAGCCTCTTGGTCTACAATGAACTTAATTACCATTAATTGTATTTACAGATAAGGTTCTATTACCAACAAAATGGACGCAACTATGGATCGCTGAGTGTGGACGTTGTCGAGTTAACCACCCGAGGAAATATCACTACTTCGCTTTGGTTCTCCACCAAGGATAAGGGAGAGAATTGGTATAGAGCTTCGATTTTCCTCCCCAATATTACTAGAAGGTAAGTTTTTTTTTGTGGGAAATGTATTCTTGTAATATTGATCGATATAGTTTGGCACTTATATAGTGATCGTTGAACCTATATGTTCGGCTCTAACAGCCTCCTGAATACAATATCGATGTGTGTAGATTGCCATTTAAAAAAGATGAGAACTTTCGTGTTGTAAATACCATAGCTAACTTAGTTTTTATGTTTTTTTTTTCTATTACTAACTTTATATGGTAAACATCTTACAAAATCTATAGTTAGTACACATAAATATTACAGACACATTTATACACAAACATAAACTTAATTTAACATAATGTTATTTTCTCAAAACAAATTTAAAGTACTTAAAATTGTTTTTTTTTCTTACAGGTACTATCTACAAT
This sequence comes from Synanthedon andrenaeformis, assembly GCA_936446665.2. NCBI lineage: Eukaryota > Metazoa > Arthropoda > Insecta > Lepidoptera > Sesiidae > Synanthedon > Synanthedon andrenaeformis. Next base: position 856,532 of record OW387802.2, read on the forward strand.
TCCGTACGCGTATGGGGATGCGCATTTATTCGGATTCTGCCATCGATGATTTCTCAATGGCTCCCGAATGCTTTGGTCTAAACATAGATCCTGAAGAACTAGGGGATTATAATTATTACGATCCAGTATTGGAAGAGAAAACCACCCCGAATCCAGCGTTTGCGGATAAAATATGTAAGTTAAAATAATTTAATTGTTTTTAAGCTAACTTTGTTTGATATAAATAATTTTTGTTGTTGTGGAGTGCCTCCAGGTAACTTTCTAGGGCCTTTACATAAATTGCTAAAATAAATGCCGTAGCCCTTTTAAATGGTCCGATTCTATTAGGAAAAATGTCACTTGTGAAATATTTCATTATAAAAACGCAAAGAACAAGAAACCGGTGTATTGCTACCATATTTATTTTTACTAAATCGTATTACATAACTTGAATTTAATTACAGATTACCGTTTCACAACTTGCGGTGCTGTCGGACGCTACGGCCCTAACCAGACAATGTGCGATATCGCTTACAACAACACTCCCGTCTCCGTGAAGATGGTGGAGACACCACCTTACGAAGGGATACAAGTTTGGGAGGTTCCTGAGGAGGGAATTTATACGTAAGTAGTTTTTGGCGACAGACAGGCTGACGGTCCACTCGATGGTAGGTGGCTACCGTCGCCTATAAGGCTACACACATTTGACACATTTAACGACTCGTTTGGTCTAGTGGCTAGTAGCCCTAGCTGTTAACCAAACGGTCGCGGGTTCGAATCCTGCTAGGGACAAATGTTTATGTGTTAACATTTTACCTTTGTACCTGAGTCATGGATGTTTTGTATTTATAATATGTTTTTACAAAAGTAATCTATATAGTATATCAATATCAACTGTCTGGTATCCTCAATAAAAGCATTAGTTGCTTAGTGTGGAAAAGTTCATTTCCAAAGTTGACCCTGCCGGGAATCGAACCCGGAGCCCGTGAGACGAAAGCGTTTAGACTTCCTATATTAGAAAGAAAGGAAGAAAGAATTTTCTTTACGCAACACAAATACACAAACATAATACAAAAACCATAAGACAGAAATTAATAAAAAAATATAAAAAAATAAAAACAGGTAAAAGATGCGTGTGTCTTCGCAGTGAATCAGATACTTCTTTTCAAGGGTTTGAACTCGGTCATGCATTTGCGCAAAACCATCCGCAATGCACTGAGCCAGCTCGCCTTACTTAGTGAACCGGATACTGGCTCAGCGTTGTGCTAAGATGGTGGACAAGCACCTGCAGCGCTCATTTTCAGCCAGCACCTTTTGTGACTCACTACACAAACATATTACAACATCAAAATATATCTTTAACTATACAAGATATTTCGTATTGCTTCTAGGATCATAGCACTAGGGGCCGCAGGGGGCTTGGGGTCGGCATGGACAGGAGTGAGTCACGGTGCGCAAGCGCGGGCCTTATTCGAGCTGCATCGCAGCGAACGCATTTACATGCTCATTGGACAACAGGGGACGCACGCTTGTAAGAAGGTCCGTCAAAAACATATCCATTTATTAAAAGAGATCATCATCATCATCGGATGATCATGTTTCTCACCTGTCATCATGTCATCAGATGATCATCATGTGTCTATATAGAATGATCTAATCCTCTGATGATAGCATCATCTGATGATCTAATCCTCTGACGATACCATCATCTGATGATCTAATCCTCTGATGATCTAATCATCTGATCATCAGATCATGTGTCTCTCAACTGCTGGATGTAGGCCTCTCCCAAGGCTCGCCACCACGCACGGTTTTCATTTAAAGGAGATCATTCGTTTTTAATTAAAGTAGAGAAATGCCATAATCGGGCTACAGCAATTTTTTTTAAAGTTAAGGTCGACAGACAGTCTGACGGTCCACTTGATGGTAGGTGGCTACCGTCCATAATACGGGTGCGCTACCGAATAAGTGCCGACTGATGGCGTTGCCAACCATAGAAGGATTAAGGATAAGGGATAAGAAATGGATGGGGTAATGGACTTTGGCATCTTACTCGTCGAAACAGCACATAATATGCTGTTATTTCACGGTAGTATTATGTAAGGGGATGGTTACTGCCGCCACATGGGCTGCCCAAATGACTGCGAAACGCAGTGTGCCCTACCATTACTAAAAAGGTGTTCTTTTGCGCAAAATTGCAGACATTGTCGGCGCAAGAGAGTATGGAGTGTTCGCGTACAAACGCGACGTTTGCGCCTTCCATCTCGTCCTATGGCTCCTTGTTCACGAGCAAGACGCACGAAGTGCGCAACACTCACGTCCAAGATGGCGGCGGCGGCGGAGGTGGCGCCACCTACGTCTTTCTTGTAAGATTACTACTTATATTTATTGTCAAATAGCCATTATCTTTCTTTTGCTGTCTTGAAATATCATGTCCCATCTCTTCTTGTAAGATTATTTCTTATATTACTTGTAAGATGATTATCTACCTTTCTTTTATGATTAGTGTCTATCTTTCTTGTAATATTGTTATACATTCTATCCTTTTGATTTATATGAAACTAGCTGGTGCTCACGACTTCGTCCGCGTTGAAAAATATTAAGTAGCCTATCCTATGTCCCGTATGTTCAAATGTTTATCTAATCGTAGTATCATGTATAGAGCCTATAAACACGATATCTTTGAAAACAAAGTAACTTACTCCATGACAGACCCTTACAGATTTATTATTAGTATTGATTTTGAGGACTAACGCGAAGCTTAGTCTCACGCGAAAAGCTACTCTTTTTAGACTAACTAGGTATTCACAAGAATTAAGAAATACTTGTGAGCCGCCAAAAAAGCCACTTTTTTAAGTATAAATTATTGAATGAATGAATTCTTGTACTCGCAACAGATGGACAAAGAAAACAAAGTGTACCCGTTAATGGTGGCTGGCGGGGGCGGTGGAATTTCCGTGGGGGTGTTCAGGGATGATGGCTCTCAGCACGCGAGAGCCTTAACCAACGCCACACCGGAGTCCGGATACATGTACGGACAAATTGGACGAACTGCAGGTCAGTAACTACACTTATTTTATTTTATTTATACATATTAGGGAAACATACAATATCTCGTTACACATTATACACATACATACAAGAAAAACATACTATGCACACACGTTTTTGACGACACGTTTGGTCTAGTGGCTAGTAAACCTAGCTGTTAACCAAACGGTCGCGGGTTCTAATCCCGCTAGGGGCAAATGTTTATGTGTTTTAATTTTACCTTTGTACCTGAGTCATGGATGTTTTTTATTTATAATATGTATGTATTTACAAAAAAAAAGTAATCTATGTAGTATATCAACTGTCTGGTATCCATAATACAAGAATTAGTTGCTTACTGTGGAACTAGATGGTGCTGTGTGTAATATGTGAAGGTATTTATTATTTATTTATTTATATAAGAAAAAACATAATTAAGCAAAGTTTCCATTAAATTACAAACATATTATAAATTACAAGTCACTATACAGAATATTCGAGCTTGGAGAAAATATAGTAATAGGTAACAACTTAATCATATATTTTTCTATATTATGTTTATATTGTAGGTGGCTACCGTCGCCTAAAACACGAGTAAAGTCACAGGTGCTTCACGTGTTCAGTGTTGGATAAAGGATTAGCTGTTGCACGCGACTTCGCCCGCTTAACTTTATAAAATATAGCACTAAGTTACTCGCTGATAATGTGGCTTTCTATAAGTGAAAGAATTTTCAAAATTGGTCCACCAGTTTTTGAGTTTATTCATTACAAACATACAAAAATACAAAATTTCTCTCTTTGTAATGTTGGTATAGATAAGAGATTGGGAAATGGGCTCTGGCATTTCTCACTGACTAAACAAACACAACGGCACTAGTGCTGTTATTTCACGGTGGTCTTCTGTAAGGGGGTGGTTACCGCCACCAGACGGGCTACTCGAATGGTTGCGCGTAACGCAGTGTGCCCCGCCCCACTACTTTTCGGATTCAGACTAGAGCCAACTTTAAAAAGTTCATTTTTAAAGTTGAGTCTGCCGGGAATCGAACCCGGGAAACCTAGAACTGAGCGTAAATGGTTAAGGCAAGCACTTTAGCCACTAATCCAACGGGCTTGTCAAACACATATATGTACACCTAATAAAATATTGATAATAATAATAAAATTGTTACATTAGGCGCTGGTGGGGGATGGGACTCGCGTCCAGGTCCTATGACACCAGGCTTCGAGGTGATCCGTGGGGCAGCCCTTAGGCAGGGGGGTGTTGGGGGGGCGGCATGCACTGGAGGGGCTCACGGGGGTTTCGGTGGAGGGGGAGGGGGTTGTCTGAGAGGCGGTGGCGGTGGAGGATGGATAGGTAATGCAAACTCACTTTTTAATCATTTTATTAACTATTTAAATCATTTTACTAACTTTTTTTATCATTTTATTATTTTTTAATTATTTTATTAAATTTTTTAATCATTCTATTAAATTTTTTAATCATTCTATTAACTCTTTTAAACCTTTATTTTATTTTTTTATCATTTTATTATCTTTTTATCACTTTTTAATCGGCCATTTCCTAGTTGACGAAGGAATTAGGAATCTCACTAATTTTCACAGGTTCGATTGATGTGAAATTTAATATACTGTTACTTTGGTGGTAACCTTGACCTGGTGCTGCAGCAACAAGTAGTCCGCGGGACACCCAACTCCTCAGCCACTTACGGCAGATATAGCGTGTTTGGGCTCAATAGAAAGTCGGGGATTAGTATATAAATTGTAATAAATGGTTGTGACAGGCGGCAGCACGAACGAGGGTGACGGGGCTCACGGAGGAGGGGGATGGTCTTATATCGACAGCGGAAGAGCGCTGCGCGATTTCAGCGAAGTGAGCGTCGCGCAGCGCTCTAGCGCCGGCGAAGTCATCATCGTGCCAGCCATACACGTATGTCTCCATATCCTACAACTTAGCATGGCCTAACTTACCCTGGTTTTCAGAGAAAACTCAACATTGTGCTGACTTGTGCTTGGTTTGTGCTACGTTGTGCCGCAAACTGCGAAAAAATGTTTTTTTTGTTTTCTTTAGCATGGCCTACTTTGTTTTTTCGAAAATTTATGGGATGTACTGCAATATGTCGCAAACCGTTTTCGATTATCACAAAAAAAAATTAAATAAAAGTGATAATTATTTTAATTAAAGTATTATTTCTTATCTAATTATCTCTTTTATGTAACTCAGCCTCAATTTCAAACCATATATTGACTTTCTATCGCGTATTTTGGAATCTTCCAACTTAAATTATAAAGCAATATATGCCGAGACACCACCAAGTGCCTTTTATATTTTTTTTGTATAAAAAAAAACCCTCTAAATCCACTTGGGCGTCAGCGTCACTACAATCATGAGCGCGGCAATAACGCTGGCGTCAGACGTCACTGACTCAGCGTCAGTGACACTGCCCTCGAACAACGTTCCATACATTTGCATAGTGCATTTATTTGTCGCTCTGTCGCGGCGTCACTGACGCTATTGACGCTATTGACACTAAAAGTGTCTGCCCATTACACCGTATCAAACCATGAACGTGCTAAGAACGTGCTAGCAAGTTCATGGTATGGTACGGTGTAGTGGGCAGACACCTTAAGGCAGCCATACTCAACCTTTTTTTACCCTGGGCCACATAATTGCTAATGTTTCATCATGCGGGCCGCAGGCGCAAACTGAGTTTGCAACCAAAGCGTAATTTTTGATACCCATCAGTACTGATTTTTTATTAAAATTTTAGACGAACCAGTATTCTAATAATACTTACACAATGCTTACTTATATAATAAAGTAGGTAACTTATTTGATTATTTTTTACAAATATAAATAAATAAAAAAACATGTCAGTCGTTGGACTGCACGTCAGAAAGGAAAGCTAAGCTTCACAAAATTACATTACTTGACAGTGTCGCGAGTCCAATGGTCTTTCCCATCTCAAAAATTGTTCTTTTTTAAATTAATATCAGCGCTATATCTGAAAATATACACAGATGGCTTTTACGGTTACATTACATGACAGTGTCGCGAGTTCAATGATTTTTTTCTCATCTCAAAAATGCCCAACGGGCCTAAAGAAGTTTTCACTTCAAAAATAAAAATATTGGGCTAAGCCACGGTTCGGCCCCACAAAAAAGACAAGCGGGCCGCACGTTGAGTATGTCTGCCTTAAGGCGACACTGACACAGCGACATTGATTCTCCTGACGCCGCGTCATTGTCGCATGCTTCGAAATCTTACCTTAAAATTGTCACTGTCTTGTCACAGGACTGTGGCTGCGATTACCGCTGCGTAGCTCTCAACGAATATCGCAGCGAGGTTCGCTGCTACTGCCCTCATCGCACTGATGACCATGACGCCACAAAGTGTATATGTACGTAAATAGTTATTATTCTAAAATCTATACTAATAAATAAAACAGAAATTTCTATTTGTAACTAGCGACTCGTTCCCGGCTTCGCCCGGGGTGCATTTTTTTTAAAGTAAAAACCTTCCCTGATTATCCCTCTATCCATGAGTGAAGACAGAATTAAAATTGGCCCAGCCGTTCTCGATTTTTGCGCTTAGCAACACATTTAGGGATTCATTTTTATATTATAGATAGATGTCAAAATAACTGCTTTTTATTAAATGTAGGTATCATGAAATTTTGAATATATATTGTTAGGGATATAGAAGTATAAAAAAAGATGGTCATAAAAAAAATCAACGCCTGAAGATTGGATAATAATTGTTTTAACACCCAATTAAAAATGAGGAAAATGATAGGTAATTTATAAAGATGTACAGTCGGGGTAAGAAAAGGTTTGTCACCTTAAAGTCGCCATTTGCTTGCACCCAATAATTATCAGTCATTCTAAAATTTCATTTCAAACTTCTGACAGCTGTCTTCTTAGTGCTTTAGTTTCAAAAGGTACTAAGAGACAACGACTTGTTGATAAAGGAATGAATTTGAAAAATGACGAAAGTCTTCATACCCCGACTGTACACATAAGATTAATTCGTTAAAATTTTCAGGTTGTATCTGTTTTTCTACTTTTTGACAAAATTATTACATTAAAAAATCAATCTGTCAAATTTTTAAGTTGTTTGACTCGCCTTGGCAGGGTACTGACGTGCTGCCATATATCGAATTATGCCAAACTAGCTGTGGCACGCGAGTTCGCCCGCGTAACTTTGGCTAAAATATAGCCCATGTTACTCGCTGATAATGTAGGTTACTCGCTAATTCTATAGGTGAAAGAATTTTCAAAATCTGTCTACTAGTTTTTGAGTTTATTCATTACATACAAATTTTCTCTCTTTATAATATTAATATAGAAGTACTAGCTGACCCGGCAAATGTTGTTTTTCCATACAAAAAATGTCACTTAGGGGTATGGAAAATAGATGTTGGCCGATTCTCAGACCTACCCGATAAGCTCACAAAATTTCATCAAAATCGATCCAGCCGTTTCGGAGGAGTTTGGCAACAAACACCGCGACACGAGAATTTTATATATTAGAAGATAGATACAGTGAAAATCGGTTATAGCGACCTTCCATGGGACCACAAAATTTGGTCATAATAAACGGATAGTCATTATAAGCAATATTAAATCGTTATAGGCATTCAACAGGGACCTTGCCATTTAGTCGTTGTAACCGATATGTCGTTGTAAGCGAAGTCGTTATATCCGGTTTCTACTGTAGATAGATTGTCAAAGGTGTTTTGATATTAATGAATATACATTAAATATTTAATGATTGATGTTTCCAGTGGAGGACACATGGACACGCATACCATGGACCGTCACCGCGATGGGCATCACTATCTTTGTGTGTGTGCTGGCCTTGCTCTTCATTTGTCTCTTTTTGTGTGAGTAGCTTTTCTTCGTAATGAGAAAGACGTCTTGATGGTGGGTGGATACTGACGCCACAAGCACATGCACCACAGGAGGTGCGCGAGTGTTGTGTTAACCTTTTTTTAGGTTAAGGTCCATCTGGCATCTCTTACTCACTCAACGAAACACAAAAGCACATATAAGCTGTTATTTCACTGTGGTCTTTTGTAAACGGGTGGTTACTGCCGCCACACGGCTACCCAAATGACTGCGAAACGCAGTGTGTCCTGCCACTACTTGAATGCTACTTGTTGTGTGGCTACCGTAGCCATAAACACATGTATAACCAGAGGTACCCAAGTGTGCTGATGACTTTAAAAGAATAAAAGGATGAAAATAAAACTATAGGTTCTGGGCCACCTTTTGACAAGCTCATTAGATGAGTGGTAAGGGTGCATGCCTTAACGCTCTGATTCAGAAGTTCCGGTTCGATTCCCGGCGAGGCCTTTCAGAGTTTGGAATGGAAATGAACTTTTCAAAGTTGGCTCTGGTCTGTGCGTTTCGCAGTCATTTGGGCCGTTAGCCTGTCTGTCGACCATAACATAAAGAAGCATATTTGCTTTTATTTTACAACCATCAATATGCTATAATACAACTATGGATTTCACACGCCACACAAAACACTACGAACTTTATGGAACATTTAAAAATGACATAATATGCGTAGAGCATCAACTCTGTCATCTGTCATTTAGAACCAACCAAACATTTGGTCATTTAAAGAAAATGTGACTTTACGTCGACACGTTGGAGTTCAAAATGAATAGTAGAGTTTGGTTGTTACTACCTTTTACCATTGACTCCGCCATGATTCCGCTTTGACATTCGTCACGAAAATTCCATACTTGTATTACTTCGATGTTAACAGCAGTATTTTGTGAGATGATGTTCAGATGAGCAGTATTATATATCGACTGTGGAATAATCATGAATTTAACTATTGTATCCAGATAATGCTTACCAACGCAAGAAAGAGAGCGAGTTGCAGCAGAAACGCCTCCTGGAACAGGAAGTTCAGTTGCACCGCCTACGCAACGCACCAGGGGGTGGAGAGAATCCCCTGAGCATGGCTTTCAACCCTCACTACGGCAGCGAGAACATTCTTCCCCAAGGCATAGACGTGCGAGGGTTGCCTCAAGTCTCCAGGGATAGCCTCAAACTTGTCAAGTGAGTATAACTTTACGGAAATCTGGTGATGTAGTTGCTCTAGTACTATTGGACTGTACCATTAATACTAGTGATATACTATTTGGTATCGCGAGTACCTTCAAAAAGAAGCTAGTCAAAATATCCATACTTTACTTGCTGAACAACAAATGATAGGCTCGCGTTACATGCGTAGCCACAGAAAAATAAAAATATGATTTTCAATCTACATATATTGACGTAGGTACAGACTTCATCCAAAAATGGTTATCCAATTGGTACACTCAAGTGTATTAGTAAGTAATACGAATCCAGATCAGGTGGGTAGAATTCGGGAATCTCCGAGACATTTTCTGGTCCAAAATTTCTCATTGCCTGGAAACAAAAGTTTTCTACCAATCTGCCAGTTGCCAGTTTGTCATCATTGGCAACACACATTGGTAGAAACTACATTTGAACGCCATACATGGGCCTTATAAGAAAGCTCAACGACTAAAGGGGAAGTCTATGATCGGGTTTTTTTTCTGCGAGATTGAATCAGGAGTGAGGAGATCCGTTATAGTAATTACACATAAGTAAGGCCTCAGCCTCATGCCTTATATAAAAGTAGTTAGCAAAGCATATTGTGCAGTTACTGTTTGGGCTAAGAAAATGTTCCTCACTTGTTTGCACAAGGGTAATTATCAGTTATGCCAAAATTTCATTTCAAACGTCCGTCTGTCAGTTGTCTGCTTAGTGCTTTAGTTTCAAAACCGCGCTAAGAGTCTAAAACTGGATAAAACGTTGAAACAATATTGACAATGTCCCTACTTGATCCAGGGCCCTAGGTCAAGGTGCGTTCGGGGAAGTATATCAAGGGTTGTACCGCCATCGCGCCGGGGACGTAGATATGCCGGTGGCAGTAAAAACGCTTCCAGAACTTTCCACTGGCCAAGCGGAGTCAGACTTCCTCATGGAGGCCGCCATTATGGCGAAATTCAATCATGCAAACATTGTCCATCTCATCGGCGTGTGCTTCGATCGACACCCGAGGTAAAGTACTATATTTTCCAATCAAGTACAATTTTTATCTCTCAAAACTAAAATCTATCTAACATATAAAATTCTCGTATCGCGGTGTTTGTTGCCAAACTCCTCCGAAACAGCTGGACCGATTTTGATGAAATTTTGTGTGCTTATAGGGTAGGTCGGAGAATCGGCCAACATCTATTTTCCTAAAATGTTAAGGGTGGTCCACCCAATTTTTTTTTTCTGGCAAAACAACGTTTGCCGGGTCAGCTAGTATGAATTAAAAAAATGCTGTGTTGGTTTGTGTATTACTCAAAAACTTGAAAACTAGTGACTTGAAATTTTCACACAACATGCAATCCGCTTCAAGGATTGATATGTATTTTTCGCGTAATAATATAATCTCGATCGCGAGAAAAAAAATAGCTTTATTACGGCGCCATCTGCCGAAAGCGAGCAGAACTCACTCGCCATGGAGAACCGCTGTCACATTTAAAGTGGAATTTAGATGAGTTAATATAAGACTGAGCCACAGCGAAAGCGTGCAAGGGTTCAGATAGTATTTTTATAAGTTTTGCTCAAAAAAAATACATTGCATATCGAACTAACGGGAAAAAAAAATTTGACATAATCCCATCGATCGAACTATACGGTCGAAACATGGCCCCATAACCATAAATTACTACTACAAGAAGGTTAGTAGATTTGAAAAAAATAAATAGATTTCTTCAGTTCAAAGGAAAATATTAATTCAGCCTGTTTATAGGCATACCGTCAATGTTGGTAACTTTGCCCGGTCAACAAATTTTGCCTATTGAGGTGACTTGTTTAAAAAACAATATTATTCCGAAACTCAATAAAATATTTATCCATAAATTGTAAAGTCACATATCTGACATAGTTTCGAAATAATATTGTTTTCTCCAACAAGTCACCTCAACAGGCAAAGTTTGTTGACCGGGCAAAGTTACCAACAATGACCGTAGGTACTGTGTTATATTTTTTATATTAGCCTTTTCTCATATGTTCCAATAAGAAAACGAAGAGGGAAATGTGGATTTAACGAAGTCCTCTATGATCTAGGTTCATAGTGTTAGAACTGCTAGCTGGGGGTGACCTGAAGAATTTTCTTCGGGAGAGCAGACCGAAGCCTGAACGAGCCAGTGCCCTCACTATGAAAGACCTGCTGCTTTGCTCCCTTGACGTCTGCAAGGGTTGCCGCTACCTTGAGGTTAAGCGGTTTATACATAGGTAAGTTAGATTTAACAGAAAAAAGAAAGTCTCTTCTAAATCTCTCTTCATCTCCTGGAGAGTTCCCCGCAATTAATCGCGCGATATTTTTTCAGATCCATTTCTAAAAATTTTAGGCCAATTGAAAATTTTTTATTATATTTTGAACATAGAGACATCGCCTACTTTTTTAGGTTTATACACAGATGTGGTTTTTTTTTTAAATATTTTGTACTTTCATTACCTGGAGAGTTCCCCGCAATTAGTCGCGCGACGTTTAAGTGATTAACATTAATGAGATCAATTCTATAATAAACGCAATACATGGTTTCTATCATATCTGATCTTAACAGTGACATGTTATTTGTCGGATTAAAAGTTACTCTTTTTTCAAAATGTCCCGAACTACAGGGGTTGTTTTTGTGTCTCTATAATCCGACTCAGCCTTGAAAAATGTTTGTCGGATTGCTCAGGGACATTGCGGCTCGCAACTGCCTGCTGACGTCACGGGGTCCAGGCCGAGTGGTCAAAATTGCCGATTTCGGAATGGCCCGAGACATCTACCGCGCAGAGTACTACAAGAAAGGTGGCAAAGCTATGCTGCCCATAAAATGGATGCCTCCTGAGGCCTACATAGACGGTGTCTTCACCATCAAGACCGATGTCTGGTCAGTATTACCGCCTCACCTTGTCGCAAATGAGTCACACCAATGTGTTTTGTTATCACCATAACTGAAAAAATGGGTAGCTCGAGAAAAAATCTGTTTTTATTTTTTTCCCTATCTTCAAAAATGACTGAGATATTAAACGTTAAAGTACGGCCTCAGACTAAGCGACCGCGCTAACGTGTGACGTCACGCCTCGAGTCGGCCCTTGAGTACAGTCGGGGTAAGAAAAGTTTGGTCACCTTTAGGGCAATTGTCAGTCATGCCAAAATTACATTTAAAACGTCTGTCAGTCGCCTGCTTAGTGCTTTAGTTTCAAAAAGTATTAAGTCTACGATTTTGATAAAGGAATGAATTTGAAAACTGACGAAGGTTTTCGTACTCCGACTTTACCTACATACTTTGGCTAGTTGCGCTCGCGGCGTGACGTCATCGCAACGAACGCAAATTTAACAAAGCGTTGAAACTTTACAACGCTGTAACTTTGGAAATCCTGGCTCGATTTCGATGAAACAAAAATTATATATTATTATTCGCACGAGGACGTGCATTGAATGCAGTAACTTTAATAGTAATATTTTGATGTGTAGGAGTCCAAACTTAAGTTTGGACTTAAGTGATGACATTAAGTTTGGACTCCACTAACAAAACGTTTTGAACAGGTCATTTGGAGTTCTACTGTGGGAGGTTTTCTCTTTGGGCGTGATGCCGTACACCGGTTGTGCCAATAGAGAGGTCATGGAAATGGTCTCTGGAGGTGGAAGATTGGAGAAACCTTACGGTAAGTACCTATGTAGGCACATTGACTAATTTGAATGTTTCAGGCAATGGACTAAGTTTTTCTTTTTTCTAAATAATGGATTACAGCACGAAACCAAATTTTCATTTAACATTTTTTCCGGATAATATGTAGGTATCCTATATGTTGATCCAGGTGAAAAACTATATGTGTACCAAGTTTCATCCGAATCCGTGATTGAGTAAAAAACATACAAACATTCGCATTTATAATAATTATTTTTAGGATTATTTGAAATGAGCAAACTGCGGAAGTTTCTTCGTCGCTTAAACAGCTTTTCCAATCCTAACCAATGGTAGAATAGTTTAATTTGTGTTTGACGATATATAAATAGGACATATTGTGATATATAATAACACTAGTGGCCCGCTCCCGGCTTCGCCCGGGGTGCTTTTTTGCAATCCAGCCGATAAATTACTTTAAACCGCCATCTGTGAGAACCTTATGGAACTCATAGATAAATAATTGCTGTATTGAATAAGTATCAACAGATGGCGCTATGTTAATAATATTATATATGTTTGTTAGAGAAATTTTATCCTGAATAATAATCCTATCGATTAGTATAATAAAACAGCGAGTGTTTTTTTTTTTTTTTTTTTATTTTAGTTGGTTCGAGTCCCGGGCGAGCCAAGCGAGTTTTAAAAAATCTTTGAATGCAGTTTTGTTTCTTTTTAAAAATAAAGGAATGTCTCCTTTATGTAAAATGAGCTAGCTTAAAGATTTAAGGTAGTTTCCCTCCAGGGCCCGACTTATTTTTCCACCCTGTATATAGAAGATATTGTTTGCTATTTATGTCGACGGAAGTGTAGTATAAAGTACTCTGTGACATTACAATATGAAGTTCGTGGACATTGATTTGACGTTAGAATATAAAGTACGTTGACATTGACATTGATGTGACGTTTCAAAAAGATTCATTCATTCATTCAGATTCATTCCGTCGTATGACATTGAAAGGGTATCAGTCAGTGGAACGAACGCGTTCGCGAAGAGGTCGATGTCGTATATCGATTTGACCTGACTGCTTTGGACTTGACGGACCTGTTTTGGAAAACTCTAAGAAAAATTATAGACTTGACTGACTAGTCTCGGGATCTGCTACTTTTGATTTTAATTTCAATTTAAAAAAGGCTATTACAAATTACTATTTTTACTAATGACACTGGCAAAATCATCGGAGAAGATCTGATGAAGCCAAGACATTAAAAGAGAAGAAGAAGATGTCGTATAACCGCACACCTTATAGTTGGAATAAATGTACCGGTCGGTCAATAAAAGTATTGAGAGTCAACATAAAGTGATTTAATTGATGTACCCGAAGAGAGTGCTAATAATATGATGACACATCATAAAAATTGATTGGTGGTATATATTGTTCAGGTTGTCCCCAAGACATCTACCGTCTTATGTGCGAATGCTGGAATCCGGATCCATGCGAACGGCCTTCGTTTGCGCACATGTTCGATCGTCTCCAGAGGTTCCTGCAGGTAAATAATGTTGGTATATCCAAATCTAGATTCATATCAATAATAAGTACAGTTTTCTTACAGAACCATGGCAAAACGTTTATTTAAAGAATTCTAAAGCGTCTAGAAATATCAATAATATAGATATTTAAAAAAAAATTATACGAAATCTAAGTGTGGAAGATTCTGATCTATGTTGTCTATCTAAGTCTTGTTTATAAGGCCTACCGAGTCTATCTACGGCCTATTTAGTCTAAGTCTAGAAATAAATATACTTAAATTGTAATAGAAACACCATTGACTAATAAGTCTAGGCTGGTATTTGTAATGATTGTGGTTTTCTATGTGGAAAAAATTACTATTACTCAAAATTCAGTTTGAAGTTAGTTTATTTTTATCAAAACAAATACACTCGTTATATATTTTTTTGAAAAATAATTAATGATATTTTCCACCAGGATCCGGAAATAGTAAGCGCTCCGCTGCCTGTAGTACGTTCGCTCCTGACGGCGACTGACGTACAAGTGAACGCAAACGGACCAACGGTACGTATATATTGTATATACAGGCTGATTATTTTCAGATGGAGGCGTTATTTTAATATACCTATCATTTTAAAACTACATTAAATTCTCATTATAAAATGCCATATAAAAAGTATATAAATTCTTCATTTAAAATAACGCCTCCCATAGAGCAAATACTTTTTCTTATCTATTTATTATAAATTGGACACAATACCTTTACAATTGATTAAATTCCTCTTGAGTGTTTAGACCCTTCACGATTTTTAAATTAAAAAAAAATGTTAAAAAAATACCTACTAATTTGTAATTGTGTTATTTTTGTCTTTTTTCAAAATGTTTTCGCTCTGGCTACTAGAAGCAAGTAACTGGATTATTATTATTTTCTAATTAATTTAATTTTTAATTGATGTTAGTGAACTAATTAAAGAACCGAGTGCTTGCGAGTGGCGCATGCTCATTTACTACCATTCCTATTTTTTTTATAATCGTTATTACGCCCTTTGAATGAGACGCTTAGAAAATTAGAACCCCCTGTAGTTAGAGAGAGATTCATTGGAATGCGGACTAACTGTCATTTTATTAAACTTGCCATTTCATAATGCATGTTTTTTTTTTATTAATCACGTAAATAATACAGTAATAAAGAACATAATTAACACAAAAAAATAAATATCATTCATCGACGATTTTGTTTTTATCATCATCATGGCTACATATCTATCACCGACATTTCAAAGAATCTCTTTTATTTTTTAAGTATATCTACCTTATTCAAAATTATGTGTTAACTTGCCTAGTAGCTATAGCGGGAAACTACTTACATATATATATATATCTATTTTCTTTATTTTTACCCGGTCCCCGTCACTGGGCTTTTTAAAAGACTACCTTCAATTTCTTTTTCAATATACAAAACGGTTTATATTGAAATTATATACTTTTATATATGGGTTTATTGATACTTATATATGTATATTGTATGTAAAATTATGAAAGACCTATCAACAGATTATTTATGAAAGTTTTCTTTCAAACTTAAATAATTAAGTTTAATTTCGATGCAATTTTATGAAGCCCAGTTGTTTTAATGCACGTGTAGTTTTTAAAATTGATCAGGCTAAGGGAGAATGCTTATTTAATCAAATATAAATAAATAATTCGTTTCCGTGGTCTTTTAACTCTGTCGTAAAAAAAAAAAAACAATTAAATATAATATAAAAATGAATCCCTAAATGTGTTGCTAAGCGCATAACTCGAGAACGGCTGGACCGATTTTAATTCTGTCTTCATTCATGGATAGAGGGATAATCAGGGAAGGTTTTTACGTAAAAAAATGCACCCCGGGCGAACCCGACAACAGGCCGCTAGTTAAATATAAAATTTGAATTGGAAAATTAAAATATATAAATAAAATGACACTACTCATGTAATCACGCTATAAAAGTGATATAAAGAAAACCAAATGAGTCAACATAGTATTACTTATATGTGTATAACAAGGATTTAAGTAAAACATTTAAGTATAACGAAGCTTATAATGGGAAATAGTTACTGAAACAATTATAGTGGATCGGATTGTATAAAGTTTAAACTATGAAATAAAGAATAACTGTTAATAAAGCTTAACTAAGCAATGAAAAGACCATGGAAGCAGAGTTGATAAGTGCAATGGAAACGTTCTCCCGGAGTCGTGTCGTAACGCGTGGCATGTTGGCAGCGCGCGACGGGTGACTACCTCGTCCCGATGTCGCCGCAGGACGACCCGCCGGCAACCTCTAGGTACGACCTTGTGTTTAGGAGTCTCGCAGTCATAATTCTTCATGAATATTAGAAATACTAATGAGATAGGATCAAAAACACAGTTCATGTTAAGGAAAAAATTCGTTGTATAAAATCATATTTAATACAACGAAAAAAAAATTCGTTAATTTTGTTGTAAGCGACGGTAACCACCTACCATCAAGTGAACCGCTAATTTGCTAACAAAATACTAATAACTTTATATAAAATGCTTATTACGACACTATCATAATTTAAAATTATAATGATACGAAGTAAATTATCATGTCATCGAAGTATACAAATTTGATCTAATTAGAAAAGTTATTGCATTAAATCCGTGTTTATCATTTAAAATGATTCTTAAAACATATTGGAACAGGAATTTTTACTATAAACTTCTCTTTTATTAATACTGTTGAAAAAAACTGGCATACAATTTTATAAATTTCATCTGATAGAAGCTCGAGTTTAGATCGAACTTTAATGCTTACGTGGTGACTGCTAGTCTCCTAATTAAAACATACAATAACTTTTTATATTAATTTAATTAATATATGTGGCACTTCCCTTCACAAATCGATGTTGTCATTGCAACTCAGGATTCTGATATTTTGAGTCTAACTTTTCTGGCTTAAAAGCATAATTGATATAAAAAAACTGTAATTTGCCCGTTATCGCGAAGTAATATAATAAGAAAAGTTAAACTTAAATATTGAGATAACAATTTTTTTCGGTAACTGCTCAGTTTGACGACGAGTAGTAAAGAAGCATGCTATAGTGGCCTCTCTTCGATTTTTCCCCTTTCAATGATTACAATCCTTGAATTACAACCCTTGAAATGAGCCTTGAATGATTTCTACAAAATTATACAATGAGTTTTAAAAATACACATTTATATACTCACAAACCATACAAAAATATCTTTATTTAATTAACCAGCTTACAATTTTTTTGTTTTAGTTCATAAAATCAAAGCGACATATTATTATGAAATTAAGAGTTTAAATATTTAGTCAATATTAAAGTTTCTAATATATTGTGATAAAAATAAAAGTGTAAATATCTTATGCAAATTTAAAAACTGGTGCTAAAATTAAAAAAAAAAAACTACGGCCAATAGTGTAACGCACACAGTATACAAAACAAAATCATTATCAATAGGCCTTCAATGAAGCGATATTCTGAATTCTGAAAACATATTTTTGTATTAACAAAAGCAGTCTCTGCTGGATTGTCCAGTTGACACTATTTTTTTTAAATGACGCCACATCAAAAAACAAATTACAGAGGAAACATATTTTATTTCACAGTTGTTTAAAAGATTTATTTATGTAAAAGGAAAGCTTCGGATACTTGCAGTGTGATTTGTTAACCACATTCTTATTCCTGCCAACATTTCTTGCATTATTCTGACCATTTCTTGTAAACCTTGTGTTATAGGAAATAAAATTGAACTGCTTAAGCCTCATCCCTTGAACTACATAGGTACTAATTCATTCGGGTCTAACTAAATTCAAACACCAAGATGGCTTTGCACTTAGCACTTCGTGTTTAGTACGGGTTTGACACATAAGTTTTTTTCATAGTTTTTTCAGATTTCAATACATAATAACTTTTGTTTCTTCTTCTCTGTTCCCTTCTCGCCTAAACAAATGAATTATATGTAAAATATAAAAAAATACACGAAAAAAACGCTCTATATAATTTTTCATAAACTCATAAAGAATGTGTTCCTATATAATAAAATTTGATGTACGGTTGTTTTTAAGTGTAAGTTATTAAGTCGATAAAGTTGTTTTAGCTCAACGGATCAGCTGGTACTTCATAGCAGACAGCCAACGGCGACACCGGACCAATTAGAAACGGAGGATTCACCATTTCCACCTCTTCTGAAAGGTTAGTCAAAATTAATAGGATAGGATTATAGGATAGGAGTTAGGGAACGTTCAAGTATTACGTAACGCAATTTGGGGGGAGCGGGATCTTGTAAAACGTTACGATGCTTTACAGGGGTGGGAGGGGAATCCCTTGAGTATTATACGTCATTTTTTTTGTTCTCCGAAGTTGGTAACTCTTTTCGTTGGTAAAAATGGTCATTTGGTAAACTTCGTCCAAAACGTAATGTATAGAAACGTAGGGTATAGAAAACAAACTTCTGAAATCCTAAAAACAATTTTTTTAGGTCATGTATAGGTAAAGTCGGGGTACGAACACCGTCGTCAAGTCGTAGACTCTTAGTACCTTTTGAAACTAAAGCACTAAGCAGACAATTGACAGAGACGTTTGAAATGAAATTTTGGCAACACCGAAAATTGCCCTGGTGCAAGCAAATCTCGACTTTAAAGTGACGTACCATTCTTACTCCGATTGTACAATATATATGGCAACACATCCGGCAAGTGTTGCCATATTACTGATTTTTTTACCTTTCTAATGTACATATTGTTCCTGTAGCATCACAAGAATATGGCAACATTCCAATGGCATCGCGGGTCGCGGGAAGCGTCGGCGCAAGGAGCGAGGCTGCTACTGGCGTCGCAGAGACTCGGACAAACACAAAGTTTCTGCCGTCTAATTCCACTGACAGGTCTGATTATTAAGTACTAGCTAGTGCCCGCGACTTCCTCCGCGTTCGAAATGTTATATAGCCTAATCTAAGCAAGATTTGTTCAGATTACCCAGATTGTTATGTCTTATTGAGGGACAATTTCTTTAATACAAATTGTCAGGCAGGCTCACCGTCCAATTGATGGTATATGGCTACCGTTGACTGTTTAAAAAGGTATTTTTATAAGACT
This sequence comes from Synanthedon andrenaeformis, assembly GCA_936446665.2. Lineage (NCBI taxonomy): Eukaryota > Metazoa > Arthropoda > Insecta > Lepidoptera > Sesiidae > Synanthedon > Synanthedon andrenaeformis. The sequence goes on from OW387802.2 coordinate 875,873, forward strand.
TTTTTTTCAGGTTATTGAGTTCAGTGGATGGTGCGTCTTTAGAGGAGGACACAGCGTCGGAATGTGATGATAAACCTACCATTTGGGAGACCTCTTTCACCGAACCGAGTCCCAACAGTGGACCAGCAGTAAGACAATTTAAATATTCCATTCGCCATCAACTGCAAATTGTTGAAAAATAAATAGAATCGAGAATATTGCTTAAAATTTCAATAGTAATAATGTTCTTTTTCATGTAAAGGTTGTCAGACAGGCTGACGGTATTTGGCTACCGTCGCCTTAAAGTTACAGTTACTGCAAGTACCTACGCTTCCGACCATATTAGGATTAAGGATAAAAGGGATTAGGAGGAATAAGAAAAATCAAGCACACATACTGTTATTTAACGGAGGTCTTAAATAACAGTATGTGTGCTGTTTTAACGGAGTTACCACCCTCTTACAGAAGGTGGTTACTGCAACCACACGGCCAGCTCGTCTGGCGACGGTAACACTTTATATAACATTAGTTTGTTCAAAACCGCAAATATCCAAAAGTACTTTATCACCTTGAAGTTTTGCACATTGTTGGGTTATAGGTTATGTTGTACCTTTACCTTTCATTTATGCAAAAGTAATGTTCTCGAGAAATCATCTAAAATAAAAATGTATAACATAGAAGCAATAAAGATTGAATGTTTCAACGCTTAATAAAGCAAATTTTAGGCAAACGAAAATCCCGGGATTTATTTTCAAAACTTGTCTACCACTGACAAATTTGTTTCTTGTATTGAAACTTCAATTTCTCCAATCCCCCAAGAAGATTAGGTGTACCTACGTTGTTCTGAAAGAAATTAAAAAGCCCAAAATTCTGCTTTCGCAGGTTGAAAAGTTGATAAGCATCACGCCCACATCGCCTAAACCGCCAGAGAACGTTCTCTCGAAAGCAATCGAGTCAACGCCGACTGACAAAAAACCGATTCTAGATAAGACCAATCACAAAAACAGTTTGGCACCGGAAAAGAAGACCGCTCCAATTGCGTCCCCAGACCCTCCCCGTATAAACGCATGGCCCAACAAAGAACCGCCAAAGTATAAGCCGTTTTGCTTGGACGCGGCACAATTGGAACAGAATTTGAACGCTCTAAAAAAGAACAGCGGATCTGTTAATTTAAACACCATGAACATTCTACCGCCGCCATACATCAACGTGGTCACACCCAACAAACTGTCCGAAGCTAAAACGATTCAAATAGATCCAAAGAAAGCGGTGATACATGATCTACAATCGCCAAAAGATGTCGTCGAGCAGAAGGAAAAAGAGGAGAAAGTTAAATTGAAACAATCAAGTTCATCTGCTAGTCTAATAAATGGTCCCATGACTGATGTCCCGTATGCGGACAGTGATAATGCGTCGTCAAGTTCTGGCGGTAATGTTCAAAATTTAAAAAACAATCAGAAAAATAAAAACAATTATGCAGAAGTCGTCGTAGCGAGTGATAGGAATAAGGTCGTCAAACAGGGTAGCAATGGTGGTGTGGGTGATTCCGAAATAAGTTGTTGAACGGAGTGTCAGTGGTTAACTTTTTTTATTAAAATTTGTGGCTTGGTTACTGTGTCCTCCAGCTGAAATGTCAGTGTCAGTGTTGCCACTTTTGTGACGGGTGTCGCCGTTTAAAAAAAAGACTGCGTGGACAAAACGTTATTATTAGGTGTAAATATGAAATATTCTAATGAATTAGTGAACTTTTTTAATGGTAATCATTATAAACGTTTTATGTGATGAATTGATCTTGGATAAAATGCGATATGTTTGTTTGTATTTTTATCATTGTACAAATGTTGTTTTTTATATTTGAAATTAAAAAAAAAAAAACAAATATGGCTTCCCGTAATGCTTATAGATTAATAGAGGAATTATTGTATTGCTCAATTTTCTCGGTAATTTGCGAACGAAACTGTAGTTCAAAATGACATATTAATAATTAAATTAAATTAATTTTTCTACATTATTAATAAAGGGAATATAAATAATAAAAAATATAAGACTCAGCCGTGATAATTACCAAAAAATCATTTTTTATTAAATATTATCTGTTGCTAAGTTTTCATTTGGACTCCTTCGTTTCTAATGTCTATCAATTTTTATACATATACTATCCTTACTATGAAAAATAATAACTGTTTTTAACTTATTGAATTTATCTTAGAGAAATATCTTTTAGAAATTGTAGATTGGTTTCATTCATTATAGACTATAATTGATTGAAACAATTCTAAAAGGCTCTTCCGTAAATTAATTCAATATTTTATTATAATTTACCAAACACAATTTAAGCATTTTTAACTAGTGAAATTGCTAACTACCAACCAAGATCAAATACACTTAAGAAACTATCTGTTTAAGATTTTCTATATCATATTTACAAGTAAAATTTGATTATAAAAAATATTATTTTTCGTAGTAAGGAAACAGGATAGGCTATGCGACTGGTTTCTGGAAACTTATCAGATTGTTTTTTTATTTTTATTAAGCTCACAATGAGAGGTTATTTTTTATTATTCTACTTAAAAGAGAGTAATGGAAATTAACTGTATAAATAAATCGCCAGGTCGTCATATATCCAATATGGCAACACTGGCTTGAGACGTCAGATGGACGTCAGTATGGAGGGTATCCCGATAGATTCATATGACAATCAAACTGAAAAAGGGTCCTATCCAACAATACAATAAGGGTTCTAGAAGTGGCCATAATGGCGCTAGTGTAGCATATCTTCTATCTATCTATCTTTGTCTAATTAACTCGACAATGCTACACTTGCGCCATCTTAATTTACTGGTATTCTGGGACCACTTTTTAATACATAGGAATCTGTCCTCCTTACCTCTACCCTCCATAGACGTCAGTTTAAAAAAAGTTTGTGTGAGCTCCGACACACGAGTGGAGTTTACTCCTTACGAACGATTATAAAATACTTACATAGATTAGTAAATGAGGGTAAATTAACGGATTTTGTTAGCTTTATTAGTTTGTTAATTTTCTCAATTCGCAAATAAATATCATTGGATATAAATATGTATTTATTTATTTATTTAGTAGCCAACCTTACAGCATGTAACGTTTCACAAGTATAAATATATTATATGTATTATATTACATATATTAATATGTATTGAAGCATATTGTAGCCTGTAACGCGTAACGTGTGACATGTGATTTTTGATTTTACTCCCATAAATTTTCATACCCCGGGCTTATATATGAAAATCGATTCTTAAGGAGTAAACTCCAAAAACCGCAAGACATCGAAATGAAATCATAAAATCGTGGCGGTTTATAGCAAATAGTTATAAAAAACGGAAAAACATGTTTTTTTTTATATCTGATGGTGATTGTTTTATTAAAATTGTCGAATAGCCTATCGACAACCTTTTTTTTCTTTCGTTTCTTAATTAAATAATTAGTTTAAATGCCTGTTCAAACTATTGACCCTAAAAACAAATACATATTGCGGAAAATTATACGCACAGTGCACGTTGAAATTAGATAATATCTTCAAATTAATGTTTAAGTGGAAAATTAAACGAATTTAAGGATTTGAATTCGTGTGAAGCAAAGAAAGCATCTTGATGCCTAACTATTTAATAATTTTCTACTGATAGTTGTTTTTTAATTGTGTACACTTGTAAATATTCTACTAATAAAACATTGTTATTTTGTTGTGAATATCTTTTTTTTTTGAGAAAGAGAGAGTTACTGTAAATAAAAAACAGAAAACTGTTGATTACATATATGGCAACACCTGGCCCACGGTCCGGAAGCGGCCCGCGATGGTTTTTAATGTGGCCCGCGAGGAAATGAAATTTTTGAGTTAATTGTCTATCAGCAATTATTTATTCTAATTCCTATACCTGGTTTAAAAAAATTCACAAAAAAGGTTTTCCGATTCAATACAAAGTTGTAATGTAAAGCAGCCGACGATGCGATTGCAGCGCCTCTACAAATCAGAATGGTTTGGCATGAGAAACTTTTGTTGTATAACTAAATTGTAAGTTTCATTTTGTTGTGTATGATTATTTGTAGCACATTTATTTTGACATATGTTTTTTTATTTTTAAAATTAAAATTGGCTTGGTTTCAAACTATGTATGTAAATTAATTTAAACCTTATGAAAATTATAATCATCGCGGTTAACTATTTAAATGTTACTGTAAAAGAAATAATTTCAGTGTTAAAATTATTATAAAAACCATATAATATATTACTTCTATAGTTAAAATGAAATTTATATATATTAAATCTAGATATACATGAACAGTAACTCTCTCCTTATTGAAAAATTCAAGATGGCGGGCGATGTGTTTTTGTCTTTCAATTGTATTTTCAAAACACAAACCTAGGAATTAATTAGTTTTAAAATGTAGTCGCTTAAAAATGTTTGTAAATAAAATTAAAAAAAAATGTAGTGATTTATGTCAATCCGCCCCATACACTCATTAAAAATATTAACTAAAATATGAAGTGTTATGTTATAAGCGATAGTAGTATTGTATAGTTATTGGAATCATGTACGATTGATTGTTCTTTTTTTTTAATTCAAATATATAAATTGTGTTAAAGCGGGTACACCGTTTAAAACTACCCATGTGTGGAATTAATTTTTTATAATGGCATCCCGCGTTGTTACGAAAATGGCCACCCTAAAAAATTTATAAAAAAAATTAGATTCATACACATACTATTATTACATAATATTTATATATATGAAAATGTGTGTTTATCACATAAGTGGATGCTTTAACTAAAATATAAGATAGATATTAAGGGAATACATATAAAACTATGTTTTTTTTTTTAAATCTGTTTAATGTAGGTAGTGACAGCGTGTTTCGTTTAAGCTTGTTCGGAAATGCATTTGAAATAAATATCTATACACATTAAATAAAAATTAACTCTGAGTAACAACCGCAAACTGTCATTGATTTGTTTATTAATTGATTTTAGTAAATTTTACTCTGTGTACGAATTGTGTAGATAAAATTATAACACTCATGAATTTACACCACTGCAGTTCCACCTTCCTTGTCCGAACTGCTAAGGAGTGGAACTCATTGCCTGCGTCCATGTTCGCACCTCGGCACTTTCAGCCGCATCTGCAACATCTGCATTTTTTTATTAGTTAATAAAATAATATTAAAATTATCGTTTCAATCATTTACTATGCAATAAAAAATAAATCTATTAAAAAACTTAAAATCCGCATCCGCGGATGTGTTCCTCTAAAAATCTGCATCTGTTGTTGAAAACAAGATTCTGCATACGCAACAACCCTGGTGTAGAAAGAGAAAATATATATAATGTATGCATTTTCTTTATATATTTCTTATCTTATCTTTTACACATTATCTTGTACATCACATGTTCATTTCTCCAGCCATTATTACAGAGTGTGAGTTCCATTTATCTACAGAATTCTCGTCAACGAATTTACAATAACTGCCTTCTTTGGACTTTCTTTGGAGCTAGCTTCATACACTATGACGTCATAATTATGGTTTTGATCCGCTTATTGTTTTAATCTATCAAATACATAATCTATAAATCGATACTTATCGGAGTTATTTCATAAATATTAATTGTAAATCTAAAAACACATTAACGAAGATCGAAGATATATTTTAAAACATATCTTTAAAGATATATCTTCGATAAAGATCTTCGGGTTTTGTTGAAAAAAAAAATTGAAATTGTTCGTATCTTACTGGAGAAGACTGGATTGTGTGAAATGTAGTTGTTTTTTTTTTTTTTTTTTTTCATTTTTGATCCAAATGATTTTTTCATATGACAACTGTGCTAATATCTCCCTTAAACGAATAAAATATGTAACACTAACAGGGTAACGTCATACCGTTGAAGTATTTTCAAATTACAAGGAGACTTTATTTTTACTTAAAAAACTGTACAGTCCTGTGTGTGTGTAATATATATAGTGCATAATATAATTTGTCATAAAAATTATATTATTGTCAATAATTACTTACCTCGACCCTCCATGGGTTAACGTATAATGTTTATTTGGGGAGTTTATTTTATTATTATGGCAAGCCGTACACGTCATGAAGTGTACAAAAATGTTAATGTCAAAAATTGTAGCAGCAATGTTTACCAGTTTACAACACACCACAGTTTTACAGTTGATCACAGTTCAAACATAAACATACCTACGTACGTTGGTTGTTATATAAACATTCAAAGACAATTATGGCAAATATAAGATGACCTCTAAGCTTGTAAACATTGCCTTTCTTCGATCTGATAAATTATATCTACTTACATAAATTTGCCACACATTGACGACTTCATAATCCAATCTTCAACCCTTAGGGTCAGTTCACACCAAAACGGGACGGTGAGCGCATTATTTGATATAGCAATAGAATATAGTTACTATATTCTATTGCTATAAAATATGCTTACTTACTACAAAAAGGGTACTTAGTTCAGTGAGTAGGTAAGCAACGGCTTAGGGATGTACCTGTGCAGAAATGCTATCGACCAATCGACACACTTGGCGTCTTTTTCCAGTACCGCTATTGGTCGCCAGCAGCCGCCATGTTAGCGTACACCGCTTGGCATGTTACGCTTGTGCCAGTGCGACGGAACTAACGCGCCTTATCACCTTACAGTGTGTACTACTGTACCGCACAACTTCACGTCAATCATTGAACTGCGTACCTTTTTAATGAAATAAATAAGTGCTATGTTCCGCTGCTATGAAAATGATATTAACTTACTGTAATTTGAATTTACAACTTTACTGTAAGATCCAAACTCTGTCAAAAACTATTTAAAAGAAATGTCAAAAACATTTATTTTAATTTGCCAACATTATGTAACACTTGATTTGTCATTTATTTTAATTTTGTACTTCGGAATTCAAATCAAACTGTACGGTAATAGTTCACTTATGTAAGTGAGAATAAGCTAAAATACTAACTTGTATTGTTTTTTCTGAAAGCAAGCATTTTGCATTGTAATGGGGCCTACTCACGATGCAATTTCATAATCAATATGTCGATTCAATTTTTTTTTACTCACGAATCCTGCTCACAATTTCATTTCGTATAATTAGCAGCAGGTCAACTACCCATTGAGAACACTATGGTTCTTTCAAAGTATGTATCAAAGAGCGGGAATTGCCTTATTAGTTATTGCATCAATGATACAAAAAAGAACGAAAATATATATTTTGTCAAAAAATGTTATTTTTAAGAAAAAAACGTATTATTTTTTAAATATTTAAATAATACGTTTAAAAATGATATGATGTAGCTTAGTGGTAACTGGTACCACAAACATCAATTTGAAATAAACACAAAATCGGGCTCAAATGACATCAAATTGAATCAATTGCTATATTCACCATTCAATGTGTTCTTTCAACTTTTAGATATCTAGGACGGACAAGACAACATTCAACATATTGAAAGTAGGCGTCAATTTGTCTCCTCACATCGTATTTTGTCGAATCAACTGAAATTGAATCAACAGATTGGATATGAAATTTCATCGTGAGTAGGCTTATAACTAAAATAATTGTTTTAAGAATAACGTTTTATCGTCACTTCTAACATTGCTCAATGTAGGATTTTTTTTCTGTATAAGGGTCAGTTCACATTGGAACGCGACTTGGTACGCACTTTTTAATATATAAATGGAATAGAAAGTAAAAAACGGACGCGGTCGTGTTTTACGTGTACGTTACGAGTAATATTTTCTTGACCGTATTATACATCACATCCAACAAATTCGAATATACCATATATATATATATATTTTAAAAAAAACCTTTAATCCTTTAGCTATCGAGTGGCGTTATTAAATTTCGGATGTAGATGATAGACAAGTAGCTACAGCATCAAACTGTATGCCTCGATTTTGTTATCATCACTTTTCAGAATTGCCTCCCACTGTGGAAGAGAATTTAAAGTCATATTTATATAAAAAAAGAGTTCAGTGAGTACGTGAGAGGTGTCACTACTTCAGATGAATTATTAAACTTTTTGATACCTTTTGGTGTAGTAAATAAGTGCTATATTCTATTGATATCTTAAAAAATGCGCACCGCGTCACGTTCCTGTGTAAACTGGCCCTAAAGTGGAGAAATTTGTTATAAAATTTGAGAATCGTGGTTGTGAAGTATTGTAGGTATTAAGGCTCGACAAGGTAATTTTGAGACAAAGTTGTAAGTTCCTTTACTACAAATAAATCGAGTGACTTTAAAACCGTTATTCGTCTGTTATGTTGAAAATAACTATTTCAGTATTATATTTCGATACTGTTTTTAAACAACGAAATTTGAAAACGCATTGTATATTGTCGCTCTGATTGTCAGTTTTTTTTTTTTTTTAATAAATTGCCAGTACACTTGGTGTTGCCATCTTTTTTACAGAGGAATTTTTAGGATCAATTTTAAAATATTTGTTGTTCTAATGAGTTTTTGTTAAAGAAATATATATTTCACCAAAACTAACAATAATAATTAAATTTCTTGTATATAAAAAATATGAAATATAGATACTTTCAATTTTTTTATTAGATATTGTTGTTTTTAGTTCGTCCTCTGCCAATAAAAAATGTAATATTTTGTGTGCGAGTTGAATGAGTGTAATTTCTAAATGGCAACACTGGGTAGACTTTTTATATGTGAAAAAAAAAATTCTTTGTATATTAGTATAAAAATGCTACTTTAGTGAAACAAATTTATAATGGTAGGTACATAATATATTAAAAGTATGGGAAGGAAATGTAAAATTTATAATATAAATACATCAAAAAATGTAATTGACATTGAAAAATTAAATCATTAATAATAAATGTACTTGTATTGTTTTATTAGTAAACCTAAAAAATATTATTTTAAAACCTTTGTATCCTAACAATATACAAACTATTAAAAATTATAAACTAACCGACTTTCCAATGAGCCCAAACATGCTATATCTGCTGTAAGTTGGTGAGGAGTTGGGTGTCCTGCAGACTACTTGATGCTGCAGCAGTTCAAGGTTACCATGTCATAAAAATACCGCCGAAGTAACAGTAAGAATATATATATACTAGTGGCCCGCTCCAGGCTTCGCCCGGGGTGCTTTTTTGAAATCCAACCGATAAATTACTTTAAACCGCCATCTGTGAGAACCTTATGGAACTCACAGATAAATAATTGCTGTATTGAATAAGTATCAACAGATGGCGCTATGTTAACAATATTATGTGATTTAAAAAAAAAAAAATCATAATCATAATCATAATCATTTATTTCAGATAAGTATATCCATATTATCTATTAACAAAATAATAATAATAATAATAATAAAATGATCAAGGGACAAATTCAGAAGGCGGTACTCCTTGACACGGCACGTATTGTCAGGAGGTTCCTCAGTCTGCAGCCCTAACCACCGGTAGCTTGGGCCTTGCCCCGCTACCAGCGGCTACCTAGTTTTAAGTTTTTTATAATATTTATTGTTTTTATATATATATTGTAAAAAACCTAGAATTAAGAAAAATAAATGAATAAATGTGTATAATAATAAAAAAAATAAAAATAAAAAAAAGTACCGCTGACACTGACGGACGTCTTTTTTTGTATCTCTATTTATAATTTACATATACTTTATAAAATCTTAGTTTTCATACTTATTTATGTGTAAATATAAACAAATTGTAAAGTATAATAATATTAAAACATTAACAGCAGATCGCTTTTGAAAGTGCAAACGTTTTAATAAAAAATTGCATAGTGACAAACACAAGTGACAAGTAAACAGTCGTATCATTTTGGTACTGGAAATTTCGCTGGAAAATTGGAAATATATACCTGGAACTATCAGTGGAAAATTGTAAATACAATAAATATATATACATAAATTTAGCAATATCATTTAGAAGATTGTAAATACTCTGATAAACAAAAATATTCAACATGCGAACCGAAAACAAACAAAATATTTTGGTCAAAAATGACAAATCAGACACGCAAAATTTAAGTGAAGATAATAACTAAAGAAAATGAAACTACGAAAAAGACGACCCGTAGCGGATGGAAGTAGCGCACGCCCCCCACCACAGCCCGTCTCGTCGTCTCCGTGCTCAACGGCGGAGGAATTTTTGACTGCCGACGACAAGAGCACGTCGAGTGACGATGACGGGCCGAAGCCGTCTTCGCCGCCACCACGACCTGCGCGACGAGGACGACCTCCGCTGCCGGCACGCTTGGGGCCTGCGAGGCAAGCTGCCTCGCGCCCGGCCCCCGCTACCGGTGGTGTAGTGCGCCGCATGCGATGGACTCAGTCCATAAATGAAAACTGCATGCGCGCCTATTACGGGGCTACAGAAGGGGGAACTAACCTGACTGCGTACCGAGCCAGGATGCTGTCTCTATTTCAGGCCCTTGAACCAGCCGTCACCGTCTCCGCGCAACGACTATCAGATCAGGTGCGGGCTATCCAACGGTGCAAGCTGTTAGACGAGTCCTCACTTGATCGGCTACGCCTGGACTCACTGCCTGTTCGCGTAGCTACCACATCGCCCGTGATCTCAGATGCTACGTTGCCGACATCGGAGCCTACTAATCATCCGTCATCGGCAGCGATACCTAGGGATCGCGTTGACGAGGCGGAAGGTTGCGCAAATATGCAAGTAAGTACCGAGGTAAAAGAGCAATTGAGGAGGGCTTTGGAAGAGACGATTTTGAGATATCATGCCACACGTGAATGTAAACCGCGCTTACCACGTTTGCCCGCGAATAGACGTAGCTTTGCCTTAATGGGAGCCATGAACGCTTTGCTGGTTTCGTACATGGAGACCAGCAAAGATCTAATTGATACGCACTCGATACTATACTGTGGAGCTATCGCGGTATGTCAAGTTGCTCACGTCAGATTCCCGGAATCTGACAAGGCTCCGAGACGTGCCGCGGGAGCTCCGACGTGGCAGATACGTATCGAGAAGCGTATCGACTCGTTCAGAACTCTCATTGCAAAGTTGCACTGTTTCAGGAACGGAAACCATCGACCTCGGGTCATGCGTTTCGTGACACAGGCCTTTGCAGACACAGGCATCAAACCTAAAGACTATATAACCTGTGTCACTGAACGCATTGACTTCCTGAAACAGAAAGTCTATGCGTGGGCAAACAGAATTCGCCGATACAAAAAACGTGTGGACAGATTTCATCAGAACCGCCTCTTCCGAAGTGACCAAAGGAAGGTGTACAGGCAATGGGATGGAGCCGATACACGTGTGGACGCTGAACAGCTACCAGATGCAGACGCTATGAAAAATTTTTGGCGTGGCATCTGGTCGGTGTCCGACGAACACACCGAGGACGATTGGATAAACATTGTCAAGCAGACGTGTGAAACCATCGAACCCATGGGGGTTGTTACCATCAGCCCTCATGACGTTAGCTGTGCTATCCAAACGGCCCAGAACTGGAAAAGTCCTGGACCGGATGGATTGCACAACTTCTGGATTAAGTGGTTTCGATGCTCACATGAATGTTTGGCAATGCAATTTCAAAATGCCCTCGACCTCGGTACCCTACCTTGTTTGTTGACAACTGGCATCACCTTCCTGCTCCACAAGTCCGGTAGTACCACGGAAGCTAAGAACTACAGACCCATTACATGTTTACCTACGTTATACAAGCTGCTCACATCCATTCTGAGATCAAAAATTAATAAGCACATCAATTCTAATAACATTTTGGCCTCAGCTCAGAATGGATGTCGAGTTGGGTCCCGTGGTACTAAGGAGCTCCTCCTCATAGACATGACCATTTGTCAAAGAGTTAGGCGGAACAGAGGAGCTCTATCCACAGCCTGGATTGACTACAAGAAGGCCTATGATTCAGTGCCCCATTCATGGCTGAGAAGGATTCTGGAGTTGTATAAGATTAATCCAACTCTGAAATCCTTCTTAAGTACATGCATGGAGCAGTGGACCACAGTTCTTCGTCAACCGGGCAGTCGAGGGAGTGTCTCTGGCCTACAGGACCAGATAAGGATTAAGCGAGGCATCTTTCAAGGCGACAGCCTGAGTCCACTTTGGTTTTGCCTAGCGTTGAATCCCCTTAGCACATTGCTTAAAGATTCAACTCTAGGCTGCCGGTTACGGAGAGAGGGAGAGGTCATTTCTCACTGTATATGGATGATCTCAAATTATTCGCACCAAAACACCAAGATCTAATGGAGTTGCTGAAAATAACAGAAAATTTCAGTAACTCTATAAAGATGGAATTTGGTACGGATAAGTGTGCGGTCATGCATATACAGCGGGGTAAAGTTGTAAATTCTTCCAATTTACAACTTAATGATGTGATGACCTTTAAATCTCTTTCTGAAACCGAAACCTATAAGTATCTTGGTATGTCACAGTCATTGGGTATTGTTGACAGGGACATGAAACAGATGATGAAGGATCGCTTCTTTTGCGCCTGACAAAAGTACTTAAGAGTCTTTTGTCAGGGGGCCATAAAGTGCAAGCTTTCAACAGCTGGGTTATGCCCTTGCTAACCTACTCCTTTGGCATACTAAGATGGAGTCAGACTGAACTAGATGCCGTGGACAGAAGGGTCCATCAACTGCTCACCACATACCGGATGTTACACCCGCGCTCGTCTGTTATGAGACTGTATATTCCTCGGAAATTGGGGGGTCGCGGCTTCTTGAATGCCAAGAACCTCCATAACCGAGAAATATGCAGCCTTAGGGAATATTTCCTTAACATTGAGTGCGGGATACATCAGGATGTTGTGGCAATTGATAGACACTTCACTCCACTCTCCTTATCTGTCGAGAACTGGCAAAAACCAATAATATTAAGCACCGAGGACCGCAAGGAGATATGGAAAAGCAAGGAGTTGCACGGGAGGTTCTATGGAGCCCTCACCGGGCCCGATGTAGATCCACTCGCTTCGGTAAACTGGCTACGCTTTGGTGACCTCTTTGGGGAAACCGAAGGTTTTGTCTGTGCAATAGCTGACGAAGTTATCAAGACAAGAAACTACCGGAAATATATTCTCAAGGACGGTACGGTCGACATATGTCGAGCATGCCACCGTCCCGGAGAAACACTGAGACATATTATTTCCGGTTGTTCTCATCTTGCTAACGGAGAGTATTTGCACAGACATAACCAAGTAGCCAGAATTATCCACCAACAACTTGCTCTTCAATATCAACTTGTAGATACCGAGGTGCCATATTATCAATACGTTCCTGCACCAGTTCTCGAAAATAGTCATGCCACGCTCTACTGGGATCGCTCTATAATTACGGACAGGACTATTGTCGCCAATAAGCCTGACATCGTGGTTATCGACCGATCTCAACGCCGGACAGTGATTGTCGACGTCGCTGTCCCGCACGACGGAAACCTCGTGAAAGCCGAAAAGGACAAGTTAAGTAAGTACCTGGACTTGGCTCATGAGGTGACCGACATGTGGGATGTCGATTCGACAATCATTGTCCCGATAGTTGTTACGGCGAATGGACTCACTGCGAAGAGCCTCGACCAGCACCTCAAGAGGCTCTCGCTAGATGGCTGGATCAAGGGGCAGATACAGAAGGCAGTACTCCTTGACACGGCGCGTATTGTCAGGAGGTTCCTCAGTCTGCAGCCCTAACCACCGGTAGTTTGGGCCCTGCCCCGCTACCAGCGGCAAACTAGTTTTAAGTTTTTATAATATTTATTGTTTATATATATATATATATTGTAAAAATTTAAAATTAAGATAGGAAATAAATATATGTGAATAATAATAATAATATTTTACATCCATGTATTATAATAAAAATTATATAAAATAATAATAAAAAGGTAATAATTATTATTATAATACTATATTTACAAGCGAAATTAAAATAGGTATTTAAAATTCACTGATGCTGCAAAAATATTGTATTAATTTATTAATTATTAATTATAGTATTCATTCAAAAATAAACAAAATGTAATATAAACTATCCTATCTTTTAAGTTGGACCAAATAACAGATACTTATGAAGTTTGATCAAAGTCGGTTCAGTAGTTTCAGAGTTTATCGCGAACATACATCGTGACACGAGATTTTTATATATATATAAGATACCAAAGGAGAATGCTCAAAATATATTAAGATTTTCCTTGTCGCGGCCATATTGTAAACGCCCTAACGTCAAACGAAGATACTTCTATTATCAAATGTGATTTCGCTCGCTTACTATAACATGCTGCTATGCTATGCATGCTGTTGCACGCGACTTCGTCCGCATAACTTTATAAAATATAGCCTATGTTACTCGCTGATAATGTAGCTTTCTATAGGTGAAAGAATTTTTAAAATCCGTCGACTAGTTTTTGAGTTCATTGAGTATGTTTGTAATACAAATCTTCTCTCTTTATATTATTAGTATAGAAGTATAAACTAGACAAAGGCATGTTTTTTGAACATAGTTTTTACTTTGGGACGAAACGTAAATAAAACAGTTGATCCATTTTAAACCGGAAATACGCAGACATACCTCATTTTTATATATGCATTGCATTTTTTTTTTTAATTTAGTAGACTAAATAAATATGCAAATAATTATAATAATTTATTATTTTACATAAATTAATTAAACTTTTTGGGGAAGTGTTAATTTTTGGCTGCAAATAAAACAGAACTTTACTTTTGGATTTTTATTGTTTTCTTCGTACATTTAAATTTTTTATGAAAATTCTAAACATCAATTATAAACATTAAACTCGCTTAGCGTGTTTTATAGTACAATAATAAAATAAAAATATTATTTCTACTTTAGCCAGGCTGTAATAAGATATCAAATAAAGGTCAACATAGTCTGAGCCACAATTGAAATTGAATTTCCCTTAACAGGGGTATTATTATGACTTTTCAACTTCATTTTACAGCGAAACTTGAACAGACTGACAGACAAATTTAATTAAAACAATTTATGAATCCATTTCACACATATATAAACATAATATATTATGTAAATATAAATGATATTTTATACAAAGTATGCCAGACTATTCAGTTCTCCTGAAAACTAACAAAATTTGACAGATGACAATTGACAGCTGACAGATGACAGTTGACAGATGACAGTTGACAGCTGACAGGTGACAAGCGCGAATGAAGTTAAGTCAGCGATATTAGCGAGCCTAATACATATGAGATCAATTTTATTATAAAAAACTTCAGGCAATTTGTATTTTTTTTTAAACTGGAGTTTTTAAAACTTAAAATTAACCGAAGATGTCATTTTATTATTTTTAGAGCCCGATTAAAAAAAAAACGAAATTCAAACTAACAATCAACTGCTCAACAGTTCATCATATTTTTTTTATTTTTTAATATTTCATGCGTATTTAATAAAAATAACATTTCGCATTTACAAAATAATTTTTATTTTTTGAAAAAAAAAAAGCAGAAATATGTTTATATTTAATTTATTTTATTTTAACAAATTGTATAAAGAAAATTGTGATGTTGATTGCACTAGAATAAAAAAAAAAGTATTATGCATATATTTGAATGTAATTCTAAATAAATCTACATCGATGTACGAACGAGATGAGCAAACGATAATAACATATCAATGTAACATCTAATGTACTATATAAACATTAAAAAAAATACTCTTATTCGTGTTTTTCGTTTTATAGGACAATACATCGTAACATAAGTCATTCATAACCTAGAAATATTACAAAAAAAAACCTTACTTACACGGCATATTTAAGATAATGATATTTTTTAAAAAACCTACGACATATTTTACTATTATAATTTATCAATGAAAATAGCCGCTGGAGAAAATATGCAAAAATATTTTGTGCATAAAAATTAACAATTAAAAAAAAATTTTTTAATCATTTTAAATTGATATAGGTATAAGTAAGCGATTACATCAAAACATATTATGATTACTATATATATAAAAAAAAAAATACTAAATAATGACTTGACATTATTATTATTATTATGTACTATAATCTCTATTTCATACATTTAACAATTGCACATTTTAAAAAAGAGCGCAGGAGTATTCTGTATTTGGCGGTGACAGTGACAGCTGTCAAGGCGTTTGCTGTGACGGGGAATTTGACAGCTGTCAAGCGTTTGCTGTGACGGAGGGAATTTGACAGCTGTCAAGCGTTTGCTATGACGGGGGGAATTTGACAGCTGTCAAGGCGTTTGCTGTGACAGAGGGAAATTAACAGCTGTCAAGCGTTCGCTGTGACGGAGGGAAATTGACAGTTGTCAAGCGTTTGCTATGACAGACGGAAATTGACAGCTGTCAAGCGTTTGCATATGTATCATTATTATTTTTTTAATTTACACTGGAGAATTTAGTTATAAAATTTTTCTTAAATCAAATCAAAATACATATATTTTTTTAATTTCAGTGATTTCCTGTGAATTTTTCAGATTAATATAAGATTATTAGATTATAAATTTTACAGATTTCATAATAAATAAATATAAAAATTATGACTTGTATTTGGGTAATGCACGGTATTTTAATACTTTTAGTACATATCTATGAAACCCCATTCATTACCAAATTACACGATATTTATTTTTCCCATTGAAATCTATAATTTCTTCTCAACCGTTGAAACGAAAGTATTTAAACCGATCGCCTGATCTCCATACGAAACTGATTGAGCTCCTTTAAATCTAGTTATTTTGATTACTTATTAGTTTTATTCAGTAAATGTTTAGATAGAAGTGAGAAGTTTTTAATTTTCCCCATTTTAATATTCAATGCGTCACCATTTCGAGTGTGAAACCGTTTCAGCGTCACCGACACGGCGGGCGTGACGGTTCACTTAACAAACGCGCCGAATACAGAACCCGCCTGGGCCACACACAACACACAGTCATCCGTCCCTGTCGCACTCGCCATACGCCGTACGCGCCGTGTATTGCCGTCTCTGTCGCTCGCACTAGAAGTCGTTATCGCTAGAGGCGTCGTAGGTCTCCGCGATTAGGGGACCGAACGTCGGACGGAGTCCGGTGGACGCGAGCATCGGCCCGTGAAACGACTGCGACCGCAGCACGCTGCTAAAATACAACCCAAATACCTCATTTTAATACAATTTCCATCGAAGCGGCACATGTCAAGTACGCCTGAAACTGAATCATGACGGAGTCAATGGTGAAAGGTAGTAACGACCAAGTTCTACTATATTCATTTTGAACTCTAATGCGTCGACGTAAAGTCACATTTTCTTTAAATGACATAATGTTTGGTTGGTTTCAAATGACAGATGACACGAGTTGATGCTCTACGCATATTATTTCACTTTTAAATGTTCCATAAAGTCCCTAGTGCGAAATTCATAGTTGTAGTACATTTATGACCATTTCGCTTTGAAACCTATTTATTTATTTATTTATTTAAGATACACCAACAATACACGTGTTTACTTATTAAATAAATATTATTATACCCTCTTATAAATTTTATAAGAGGGTATAGCATAAAAAATTAGGTATAACTGTTTCGAACGCTTATCATTTTACACGAATTTCTGAACAAGGTTGTGATTCACTTGAGAATAATACAACTCAACATACTCAAAAAATTTCAAAAATTGCGTTACGCAATACTTGAAAGCCCCCTGTCTATATACATATATACACAGATACACAAACAAATATAAAAACTGTGGAGAGGCGCGAGTTCGTATCTTAACAATTATATGACGTGCTGTTAAATTATACTTAGAATTATTACAAAACACAAGAATAGCAAAGCAAAACAAGCAGCAGAAATACCCAATCACTTAACAATCACTTAATGTAGCTTAAATCGTGAGGTAAGCTTATTTTTTTATTAAAAAACTTAAACAGATCATAATTACTTAAAAGAATCACTTTGCATCAAGCGGTGCTGAAAGGTGGTGCTTAATATTTATCCCGATGTCTTATTTTTTACAAATCTAACATAATAATACTAGCTACACTCCGTTAAGCAATCATTTGAGCGGCCCGTCTGGCGGCAGTCACCATTTCCCTCACAGAATAGAATATATCTATAGAATAACTATACAATTCTTACTAGAAAAGAAAAAAAAATTTTTTTTTCTGTAAAGGTTGTCAAGGTGGCTACCATAGGAAAATATTATAGGCTCTGGCATCCCTTACTCACTTTGGTATTCACGGTGGTTACTGTAGCCAGACTGGCCGGCCAAATGACAAATCTGGACCACTTAAACGACAATATCCTTATTAAACTCTGAATAATCAAGATGGATGTCAAACAAATAAACACATTGTGATATGAAAGCGTTTGAAAAGCTCTTGGATCTTGTGATATATATATATATTGATGCTGGCTGCACAGACAGACAGACAGACAAGTGAATCGCTCAGTTTGGACACAGAGAACTAACCTTGCAAAACAAGATGGCGGCCCTCGTCTCACTTTAGCCAACATTGCATGCATTTTGACATCTGTCACGCTCTAGAATTTATACAATTTTTAGTCTCCCCTTATAAGTTGTACGGCAAATATCACAATCACATAAAAATAAAAATTAAATTAAATTAAATTAAATTCATTAGTAAAAATTAAAAATTAAAAAAAAAATCACTTCATCCAAGGATTTTGTGGACAAAACTGGATGGCAGTTGAAGTGGGAAAAAATTGTTTCAAAATATTAACTTCAGTATATTATATATTTTTTGTATTATTTTAGTGAAGGAATAAATGGGCTTTTTATTTTATTTATTTATTTATTTATGTGCTGCAAGTGCGCTGCCTATCTATGGTAGAATTAATTATTCTAGTATCTAGTAGAATCGAGGATTCTACTAGAGGATAGTGATAGCGCGCGAGTTGAATGCAGAGCTCATGAATGCGATAGTGCTGTGACCCAATTAGAATTAATGATGACAATATGTCGATAAATTTCAACATTGTTTTAAGTTTAACATTTTAAAACAATTTAAACGGCCTTCGATGCCTCACGTTGCGCGCCACATGTAAAAGACCCTTCATGGCCCCATTTTTTTGGGAACATTTTTCGCCATTTCCCGTGTTAGGCGATGAATAAAAACTCGTTTTTTTTTTTTTTTTTTGTAACAGAACTTGATTGACTCGGATCAGACATTATTAAAAACAAAAATAACACGCGGTTGCGACTTGAATATTAACGCGATAACACAGTAAGCGTATGATAGTTGTCGAGGACAGCACGCACATCACTACACTACAGGCGTGCGAGACGCGGCGGGGAGGGGAGGGGAGGCCTTCCCTTCACCTCAGGCCCCGACTGCATTCAACTCGCGCGCTATCAATACTAGAATTAAGATGGGGAAATTGACTCTGGAAATCAATATTGAGTTTGCTATCCAAGTGTCACCTGCAAAATCCTTTAGTGAAACGAAATTAAAATGGCATACACATATATAGTCTATGGTTAAGGGGATCATGACATTGACATTCTCACGAGAAACAAGGCAAAGACTAGAATAGACTAGACTATTTGGCCTACTTTGTACGTACCTCGCCGTCTTAGGCGGAGTCTTGTTGGTCTTCCCGAGAGCCGCCGCTTTCCTTGGATCGTAGGAAGCCCTCCGTTTCCACTTTTCTAATTCTTGTTTCTTTTGTTCTGAAAATTAAAAAAAAAAAATCAATAATACACAAATAGACAGAGAATCTTCACATGCGTCTGTTTGTCTGTATATATGCCATCAATGTACTACAACTATGGATTTCGCACGCCATACAAAACACTAGGAACTTTGTTGAACATTTAAAAGTGACATAATATGCGTAGAGCATCAACTCGTGTCATCTGTCATTTGAAACCAACCAAACATTATGATGTCCTTCAAAGAAAATGTGACTTTACGTCGACGCATTAGAGTTCAAAATGAATAGTAGAACTTGGTTGTTACTACCTTTTACCATTGACTCCGCCATGATTCAGTTTCAGGCGTACCTTTTATGTGCCGCTTTGTGCATTTGTCTCGCGAAATCCATAAGAGATATTTGTATGAATGATGTATTATAGAATTTGACTTCTTCCAAAACCCTAAAGAAAACTCCCGAGATTTTCAGAGAGATTTTTATTTTTGTTTGCAATTCTTAAGATATAAAAATTTATTTATTTTTATTTAATTCTGTAATTCTTTTTACGACTTTTTCACAGGACTCATAAGATATTAAATAAATTTTCTTATATTTCCATATCAAATTTATTTAATTTATTTAAAACACTTTCTAAAAACACACTTCTTAATATCTTAAAATGAACTTACTACATTTATAAAAAACCCTTCGGTTGTTTTTCAAACTACATTCTAAATTATGTTTCTTAATTTTGTTAGAAATTAACTAACCAGTATTTAAAATTCAAACCTCTAACAGCAATGAAATAAACACGAAAACTAATGGGCCGATTTTAAAAATTCTTTCACCCATATAGAGCTACTTTATCGGCGGGCAACGTGAGCTATATTTTACAAAGTTACGCGGACCGAGTCGCGTGCTAGGGCTAGTCAATCACAACGGCCGCTCACCCATTTCATAGTGCTGCGCGCTTCCCTTGCTCACTTGAGAATTCGTTTTCTCGCTATTATTGTTCAACACACCGACGTAGGTCTTGCTCGGGTCCCTCCTGAGGAAGTTCTTCGGGGAACTCTCCGACTTGTACTTGGATATGTCCAGATATCGAGGCTGTATCTCCTTGGGCTTCTTCTGTTGGCTTATCGACGTAGTGGACGAAGACATCGAATAGTCTCCGCTGTATCTGAAAATTGTGACAAAAAAAAAATTAAGTTTTCGAGTTTAAGAACTCCTTAAGGTTAAACTAGTCGGCATTTCCTCTATACAGACACAGAATGATTATTACTCCACTGTTTTATGTTTAAACGTGATATCGATTTATCTTGTCTTTAACTAGATTCTTTGCTATACAAACTAGTAAAAAAAAAGTATTAATTTAAAAGATATTATTCTTGAAAAATCCATATTTTAAAACAAATTTTAATGCAACTTTAAGGGTGAATAGGTCACGCTTAGCCACAGACATTGATTAGTTATTTAAGAGGTCAAATAACTTTACACGAAATAGATACAGGTTGTAGTTTTGTCAAAAAAAAAGCATTTTCCCAAGGGTCTGTTTATGTTTTTTTTTTCTGTGCTCATTTTTTTGTATGAATTATTGTGCATTTATTTCACTCAGTGTGTGCTGTGTGAGACAGGACGCATTTTAGCCACACCCACCGATGAGTTCGAACCGCCGACTAGTTTAACCTTAAGAATTGAGTTTCATATATCGTATAAGCCCCCCCGGGGGGGCATGAAAATTTATGAGAGTAAAATCAAATGTCACATGTTACGCGTTACAGGCCACAAAATGCTTCAATGCATATTAATATAATATAATACATATAATATATTTATATCCATTGATATTTATTTGTGAATTTTTGAGAAAATTAACAAACTAGTAAACTCCAGTCGTGTGTCGGAGCTCACACACACACACACACACACACACACACACACACACACACACACACACACACACACACACACACACACACACACACACACACACACACACACACACACACACACTCACGCGCGCGCGCGCACGCACGCACGCACACACACACACACACATTTGTAGATTCATTTATAATTTAATATAATTTAATTAATCTTAAATAATTTTGTGCTTTCCTATAATTTAAATTACTAAGGCCGGCATCATATTATGTTGGTCCCAACGCCGGTACTAAGGCCGGCAACATACGTTGGCCCCAACGCCGGTACTAAGGACTGCAAGACACCTTGGTCCCAACGCCGGTACTAAGGACTGCGACACACGTTGGTCCCAACGGCGGTGATATTGACCAAACGTTAGTACCAGCGTTGGCAGTGTGTGTCGCCGGCCTGAGACTGTTGTCAGTTTTTCGACTGTGCGGACATTACCTCTGTTTCGGCTGCACGCTGCTCCCTCTCTTTCCCGCCGCATGCCTCAGAACCACCGGCGCACTCTCCGTCCCGCTCTCTCCCTCCGTGTCGCTCGTTCCCGTCGTCAGCGAGGCCTTCTCGTGGCTGAATATCGACGAGTTCCTCGGACTGCTTCCGTTGGTCGTCGAGTTCGTGTCGCTGTCGAGTATGAACGTTTTGCGCTTGTCTATGGCTTCGTCTCTGCGAGGCAAGAAGTCTACATTCTCTTTGGTAGGAGTCGTGTCGTCTACTATGAAAGTTTTCCTCTTGTCGGGGTCCGAGCGTCGCTTCAATTTCTCCACCGGTTGATTCACCTGAAAAAAAAAAATGTTTATTAATAAATATTATAAAGAGAAAAGCTTTGTATTTTTATTCGTAATGAATAACTCAAAAACTACTGAACCGATTTTAAAAATTCTTTCACCTATAGAAAGCTACGTTATCGGCGAGTAACATAGGCTATATTTTATAAAGTTAAGCGGGCGAAGTCGCGTGCGACAGCTATAGTATTACATGCGATAAAGGAAAGCGGCGAAAAATATTTATTAGAACATTAATATCGAAGACGTGTAACAATAGAGAGTTGACAAAATTAATTGAATTTTTTCCACAAAAACTCTTATTTTTAACGTATCACGTGTACGCAGGACAGCGTCCTTTAAGCGAGTGAATCACAGTGAGTTCATTGGACTCAGTACGTTAGGTCTGTGCGCAGACAGTGAGTCACTTATCTTTCTTTTTGCTTTCATCTACGACATCATACCTGAAAATGAGCGACGTAATCTCTCGCCAACAAAACGTCATTGGTGACGGCCTGCCTTCGAACTGCGTCTCTATACTCTTTAGACTTCAACTCCAATATGTCCGAGTGTGTGGATGTTATCATCGGATCTATTGGCAGTGTTGTGGAGATTTGCTCGTCCTCATCAGAGGAGTAGTCGAGGGTCAACTCGGCCATATTCGTCGTGTGAAACGATTGAGAACGATGCACGGGTGACGAGTGACTGGAAAATATATTATAATTACATAAGTAGTCAGAAATTTAGCAAGTTTACTTGAGTAGTCAGAAATTTAGCAAGTTTACTTGAGTAGTCAGAAATTTAGCAAGTTTACTTGATTAGTCAGAAATTTTGCAAGTTCAATTACATGTGTAGTCAGAAATTTTGCAAGTTCAATTACTTGTGTAGTCAGAAATTTAGCAAGTTCAATTACTTGTGTAGTCAGAAATTTTGCAAATTCAATTACTTGTGTAGTCAGAAATTTAGCAAGTTTCATTACTTAAGTAGTCATAAATTTAGCAAGTTTGATTACTTATTATAAGTATTAAAAATTCAGTAATTTAGCAAGATTAATTAATTAAGTATTCAGAAATTTAGCAAGTTTAATTTAAGTATTTGACAAACTCTATTCAATTCGGCTGCCAAAAAGGTAAGTTTTGCAAGAGATTTTTCACAACCTAAATAAATGAAGAGGTTAAATGTATCCTACATAAAATATTTACTTTTATAGGTTCATACAAACACATCTTTACATAATATAAAAAAATCATAAACGAGCCGTGTCTGTAGTTTTTTTTTTTTTTAAACAATTTGTAAACGTTTTAAATATTATGTTACACACCCAGTTAAGTAGTTAAGACATGAGAAGGTAACAGACAAGACAAGACAGTTACTTTTATCCTGTTGTTACTTATAATATTGTTGAAGTGAGTATTTGAACATATTATTTTGTTCATTCACTTCATTCAGCTTCAGCGACTCACCTGGGTGAGCTGAGGTCGTCCTTGTTGCACTCGGGGCGCTTCGCAATCAGCTGTCTCTTTCTCCCTTCCTGGGCTGCCTTCATCGGATCGTAGGAGCTTCGCTTTTTCCAATTCGAGAACTCAATCTCCTTCGACGCCAAAGCCGATGACGACCGATGTTGGCTGGGTTTCTTTTGACCTGAAACTTTTGACATACATACTTATATTACAAATGCTAATGGACTAAACATAATTTGATGAAACTCGGTACTTTAAATGGCTAAAAACAACAAACTATGGCGAAGGGTATTATAAGTTTGACGCGTGTGTTTGTGTATCTGTGTATCTGTCTGTGGCATCGTAGCCCCCAAACGGATGGACCGATTTTGATCCGTTTTTTTTTTGTTTGTAAGCTGACAAATATTTTTCGTTCGTTTGTTTCGGGGCATCATTATTCTTTCTCCTATCTTTAATACGTTTCTCAGGGACCCATTTATTATGTTAAATAAGTAGACTTTCTAGCATTTAATTTCCTGGTACATAGCTATATGTATAAATATATTTATCAAAATTTACTCAACAACCATTTCAATATAATTTTTAAAACATACACTGCTAAAATCTTAAAGTCAACTGACTTGAATTTGGAAAAAAAAACTCTTCATTTGTTTTTTAAATCACATTCCAAATTATGTTTCTTAAATTTTTTTTCACCAATATTAAATTCAAACCTCTTACAAAACCTTTGAAGACCATCACCTAGAGAACGAAGAGATTTCACTAACTTCCACATGTTCGATTGATTTGAAATATGGTATACTGTTGCTTGAGTAACAGTATATCCATGACATGGTAACCTCGACCTGATGCTGCAGCCACAATTAGTCTGCGGGACGCCCAACTCCTCACAAACTTACAGCAGATATAGAGTGCTTGAGCTCGATAAAAAATCGGGGGGTTAGTTTATAATTATACATTGTTTACTGCTTTTTAAATGCACGACTTATTCTTATGATATGTATTTAACTTTTTTTCTTACAACATATCATTACCAGTTGACAAAACAGGATATTAGAGAGACAAAGCATTCACCGAGTGTTCTAGTTAAAATGCTAAATGAAACAGGAAACTATAGAACGTAACTTAGCGTAACACGTCACGATATTGATATTTTAAGTAAGAGCTGTGTATACTGTTGCTAATCGGTAATTCGAAATGTTACATATACCTTTTACGAGACGCAGTCACGAACCGACAAACACTATATAACGAGAGCTATGTGAGCCATTAGAAATAAAAACAAAATAGTATTGACGAAACAGTCAATAAAGAAAGACAAGGTTCTACATAAATTCTATACTATTATGTAATAGATATTATAAAGAGAAAAGATTTGTATGTTTGTAATGAATAAACACACTAATGAAAAACTAGTGGACCGATTTCAAAAATTCTTTCACCTATAGAAAAGCTAAATTTAACAGCGAGTGACACAGGCGCTATATTTTATAAAATTACGTGGACCAAGTCGCGTGCAACAGCTAGTACTCAACAAGCAGTGAATATTGCTAGTTTTGACACACAATTATAGAAGACCACCGCCAAATAACGTATTGTGTGTGCCTGCCGTATCGGTGAGTCTGCCGAGCTTAACATCAATACTAATAATAAGTGTAGGTATTGTATGTATGTATGTTCCTCCATAACTCTTAAACGAGAGTTTAACTCTTAAACGAAGTCGCGGGCGCCAGCTAGTTAAAAATAAATTGTGTGTATCAGCTCCGACACACGACTGGAGTTTACTCCTTAATATGAACGATTGTAAAATTTAAATTTTCACAATTCGAACACGCCGAAAGAACAACGTTGTTCTTTTTTAAAAATAATATTTTGTTGATGGCGCAATATCTCTGTAACTTCATGAGATAGAACGTAACTATCGTATAACGCATTATATAACGCATTCGTGTGACAATTTTGATTTTACTCCCATAATTTTTCCCATATATGCAAATCGATTTGAGTAAACTCCAATAAGATCTCTCACCTATAATATCAGGGGAACCCTAGCAAAAGAAATGAGGTGTGGCTGTGTCGTGGTGTATGTTTTACGTGTAAATACGTGTACGTTATGAGTGATAAATAAATAATAAATAAATATCTTCACACATTCCACACAGCACCATCTAGTTCCACACTAAGTAACTAATGCTTGTATTATGGATACCAGACAGTTGATATATATTACTTTTTTTACACATATAATATTATAAATGCAAAACATCCATGACTCACAGGTACAAAGGTAAAATGTTAACACATAAACATTTGCCCCTAGCGGGATTCGAACCCGCGACCGTTTGGTTAACAGCTAGAGTTACTAGCCACTAGACCAAACGTGTCGTCAAATTGTCTTTTAGTGTATTTTTTTTTTTAATTTATTTATATTATGGATAGCCAACGTAATAGTGTACATATACAAAATTCAAAAACAAATTGCATATCACTTAGATCATTATGATCTAAGGTATTATATTTAATATATCCAACGAATTCGAATAAAATTATTTAATCCTTTAGCTATCGAGTGGTGTTTAATTTTGAATGTAGATGATATCGTACAAATACAAATTGTATCCTCCGATTTTGTTATCATTACACTTTCTCAAATTGGAAGCGAATTGAAAGATAATTTCACGTAAAAAGAAACTAATTTAGTACCATAGCTAGAGATATATTGAAAAATGACATAATCCTACCTTTCTCCTGATATCTAGGCTGAGTTTCCCTCGTGGAAGACCTGGATTTTGTTAACCTAGTGAACACGGCTTGTCTTGTAGGATCTGCTGGACGTCTACTCTGATGATTGGTCGGCTTGCATCTCTGCTCTCTAGGCATTGGTGGTTCCGACATTCTAGTGTTAACGGCCCTCTCCTTATTGGTCACTCGCACCGAATTCCTGACCAATCCCGGCCCGAATTTCCTCGGCATCTCCGGCGTGTTCGGACATCTTGGCGAGTTTGCTGGCGCTTTCGATTTCAAATCTGGAGTATCTATGCGGCCTCTATGCCCGGGCCTTTTGTACTTTGTCTCCTGAGATTTATCGAAAGACGCGTTGTCTGACTCGTCCGACAAATAATCGTCCTTGTACTCCGATTGTCCGCTGGACCTTCTCGAATTGCCCCGACCGGGGTCTAAGTAATTGTTATTCTTGTTGACCGTATTGAACGAACTAGATCTTTTAATTGACGTACCAAAATTGGGGTGGTAAGGGTTGATTTGTTTCTTGGTGCCATCGCTGAAGACTCTATGGTGGCTTTTCTTGTCGCCTTGACAACGAGATTGGTCGATTCTCGGATAACCTTTCGCGTCCGCGTTATTCTTTAGCACACTTTTGAGGCTCACCGTTTGATTCGCGTTGTTGGCATCAGTGTTCATAATATCCGTGTGATTTCTTTCAAATGTTTTGTGCTTTGCGTGTACTTTTCTGTGCGGGGACAGTATCGCTTCTACATCGCACTGGGGACGGT
Source organism: Synanthedon andrenaeformis (assembly GCA_936446665.2). Classification (NCBI taxonomy): domain Eukaryota; kingdom Metazoa; phylum Arthropoda; class Insecta; order Lepidoptera; family Sesiidae; genus Synanthedon; species Synanthedon andrenaeformis. The sequence continues at coordinate 903,158 of OW387802.2, forward strand.
TAGAAAGTGTCTTATCGTCAGAGCTATTGCTCAGAAGACCTCTGTCCGAGGTTGGACTGTTCATATTGGAGTCTCTCCTCCTATCTGTGTCCAAAGACCTGGAGGCCGAGTTGAGTAGTATCCTCGTGCTCTCCGGTATCTTGGAGGAGCCAGTTATGACGTAATTTCCGGGACTTCTCAGCGGACTGCTGTCTCCGGACTGATCTTTCCTCCTGAGTCTGTAGTTGAGCGAGTTAGACCGGCTGAGCTGCGAGACTGGAAGCCTGGAGACTGCGGTCTTCTCACTCATCATACTTGTGGTGAGTTGTAGAGGAATGTTGGAGAGGTTGTTTGTACGTGATGTATTCAATTTTGCTTGTAAATTTGTTATTACATTTTGAGTTTTCAGCAGATACGATTCCGTCTCTTGAGTAGGGATTAGGTCCTGGAACAAAAAAAAAAAACATAAATTTAACTTAATTACCTATTTATTTATCTATTATTTGTAACTTAACAGTAATTTAATAAATTTGGGTACATTAAAATAATAACCACAAATTGGGTATAATATGCAAGCCAACAATTAACAAAACCTAGATTAAAAAAAAATTAATAATATAAACTAAGTATTTGATACTTTACAAATTTAAGTAATAATCCATACTAATCCATACTAATATTATAAATGCGAAAGTAACTCCGTGTCTGTCAGTCTGTCTGTTACCTTTTCACGCCTTAACTACATAACCGATCATCGTGAAATTTTGCATACCCGTTGTCAGAGATACAAAAAAGTACATAGGGTACCTTCATCGGGGCACCAGCTAGTTACTTATATGTAATTACTTTACAGTAACTTTAATTAATTATTTGAAGCCAGGGGCACGATAACAGCCTAGATTTCCATCCTTAGTAATAAAAAAAAGTAATTTATAAATTTTATAAATCAAAGGTGTATATACGAGTGATATTTAAAAAAAAAATTTTCAAGAACAAAGTAGGATGTTAATGGACATTCTCTTGGTTATTAAACAATTTTTAATTTAGGTCTTACTAGACTTACTAGACTAGGTCGTAATTAATCCTAACAGGATATATTATCCCGTGTACACACTTAAATAAAAATAAAAAAATTTAAAATAACCCCTTTTTCCAAAATAATTACCGAAACATCATTTACAAAATGTTCAAACTTTAAACGACTGGGTACTTGATAATTAACATTAATTAATTATGTTTAAAGTTAATTAACAATAACACACATTTTAATTTTTCTCAGTGAAAGTTTCTATACGTGAGGGAATGTTACAATTTACGGTCGAGACCGGCCAATATGTGTAGTGATATGACGCATGTATACGGTGCAAACTAGAGAAGATGGCGTTTTTATATTTATTTTTTTATTCATATTTTTTTAATCAGTACAATCTACTTTACACACGGTGGTTTTAGTAGGCCGGCGTACCTCCACTTTCGGGTACGCCGAGGTTCTAACAGGAAGCGTAGCCCTCCCCGCGCTGGAAATCTAAATCGCTGAAACGATTTTAATGGTTTTTTTTGTGTGTGAATTAGTGTTGGGTAGGACACGACTTGAAAAAGAGTTTGTAAGAGTAGCCTCTTTTTTCAACTGAGCCAGTACAATGTCCTACTTCAAATGAGGCGAGGCGTACTTAGTGTATTAGTATAGTTTACTTACCGCGACCACAGAGTGCCTTGCCTACAAGTTTGTGGGTACTCACTCTGTGACGCGGACGCGACGACCGCGACATAAAATTTGAAGTAGTACACTTTGAAAAGTTGAGCTACTCTTACATTTTGACGTTATGTATGGGACAAATGTACTGCCTCTTGTATGTCCTACTCAACACTAGTGTGAATGTTCCCTGGATAGATTTGATTCACAATTGAACCCATTGGTGGCGCTGTTACGATTTTCAGATTTTTTCAGGTTCTGACTGAATAACGTCTATGGGTCCGTTAATATAATTCTAAAATTAGTTCCAAATTTCAATATTTTTCTATGTCTTTCAGCTTAAAATATTACAACTATACATCATAAGTTTTAACCGAACCCCTTATTTTATATTATTTCCTTTAAAAAAATTAAGTCCCAATAAATATTAATAATTTTTTTTTATTAAAATTGGACACGTTAAAACAAAAATATATACACTTTTTTCCGCTCTAATCTTGTAACTTACAGTACTCACTTGATACCGCATTTGAATGGTTACGTGTTTGAATCGTGTTAGATAAAACAATGGACGTGTCATACTTCCGCATGTTTATTATTCTCTTATTTTATTAGTTTTGACAAGTGTCAATTTTTCTGCATTGTAGTGTACAGTGGGGGTATGAAAACCTTAGTCAGTTTTCGAATGAATTCCTTTATCAAGTCGTAGACTCTTTGTACCTTTTGAAACTAAATATTAAGAATACAACTGACCTATGTTTGAAATGAAATTTTGGCATGACTTGTTAATATTGCACTTGTGCAAGCAAATGTCGACTTTAAGGTGAGGAACCTTTTTTTACTCCGACTTTACACTTGTATTGTATCGTGTTACGAAATCGCACCATAATAGAGAAATTATGTGTAGCCCCGTATGAATTAGTCGATATATAATAGAGTTTCTAATGCCCAAAAAATGTATCAGAGTATGTGGCGTGGGCTTTATTTATGCATAGTCCTTTTTAAATAGCGGTATTTAAAACGGTACACATACTTCCCTTTTATTTTGTTTGTATATAAAGACATTGTATTTATTAGAAAACATTCAAATTATTTTGTCAAAAATAGGACCCAAAATAACTAAGCACGCAGTAGTTTATTGCCAAAACCAAAATGTAGTAGTAGACTAGAACTGTATAATGGAAATTTTTGAGGTTTATTTATTTAAAAAAGTTATTCATTCCCTTCGGTGTCGAATAGCGTGCATAAATTTTTCAACATATTGTCGAAACGTTTGGTCGACATAAACGGCGATTAAAGAGCTGGGGCCCTAGCCAAGAACCAAACTAATGCAAATGTTTCGTTGCGTTCTTACGAAACGAAAGAAATAAAGCCCAGTGATTGGTTGTTGTAACGCCCACATAAAATTTTGACCAATCACAAAGCTTTCTCCCAGGGTAGCGTAGCCTGAGCGTAGCGTTTACGACTGTACGTTTGCTCTTGGCTAGGGCCCCTGGTTATTACCTCGCTCAACAGATTAGAATTGCCATACAAACGAGGTAATGCAGCCAACATGCTTGAGACCCTGCCTAGGGGACTGAAGCTTTATTTATATTATACTGTATAATATGTAAATGTAATATAAATTTTGTTTAGCCTTAAGTATTGTTATCAAGTAAATGAGTTATGTGTAGAAAAAGTTAAACTGTAATGCAACGGTATAATAATACAATATAGACTAGATATATCTAGAGACTATAAAGTGACCTAGATATAACTCGGTTTGTTACACCGCTTTAAAAACTTGTTCTCTTATGATCTCTATCTTTCTACAGAGTATCTCAAAACTCACTTTAATCTATATTAGTCTATACTTCTATACTAAAATTATAAGGAGAGAAGATTTTTATGTTTGTAATGAATAAACTTAAAAACTAATGGACCTATTTTGAAAATTCTTTCTAAACATGTATAAACATACATTACCAGTGAGTTTCTAGCTGTTGCACGCGACTTCGTCCTTATAAAATATAGCCTATATGATACTCGTTGATAATATATAGCTTTCTATAGGTGAAAGAATTTTTAAAATCGGCCCAGTTTATTCATTACAAACATACAAAAATACAAATCGCTGCTTAAATTCAAAAGTAGCAAAAAAAAATTATCCAAAAATGTTTTATTGCTGAAATACAATCGCAATCCATCATATTGTATGTTGCAAAAAGACTTACGGTTGTTTTATTCCATATTTAGTATATTTTGATAATTTTTTTATATATTCAAAAGTAACTTATACCTATATGCTTATATCTCCTCTAGTTTTCAGTTTATTATAAAAGTACTTAAAACATTCAATGCTACTTAAAAACACGCTTCTAACGATATATAATACGCATATATTTGATATATATATCTAATAAGAAAAAAATAGACAAAAAATAATTTAATTTTTATTCGATTAGCTCTCCTGTAAAATTAGTAGGTTTTGAGATTATACAGTTTTAATGCGAAAAGACGAAATCTTCTCTCTATATATTAGCATAGATAGTATACATAGATAGATTGTATTAGCATACATTTTAAATTTTAGATTCGACCTGGTTATTGTCGTCAGACCTACTCCCAGTAAGTATATCACTTTCTAACACCGCGTTGTAGTGTCTTTGACCGCGAACAAATACTTATAGCTGACACTAGCTGGTGCCCGCGACTTCGTCCGCGTTGAACCAAAAAAGGTAGCCTATCCTGTGTCCCGTACGTCCAAATGTTTATCTACCAAGTTTCATGAAAATCAGTTAATTCGTTTCAGAGTTATGGAGGAACATACATACATACATACAGAAAAAAAAATCTAAAAATAGTCAATTTAGTTTCAGTATCATGTATAGAGCCTATAAACACGATATCTCTGAAAACAAAGTAACTTACTCCATGACCAACCCTTACAGATTTATTTTATTAGTATTGATAAATAAATAAACTCAAGTTATTAATCAAAATCGTATTTAAAAACACAATTCCATTGTATTAATGTCGTCTGGAGTATTGTTATTCTGTTAGCCATTACACGCCCGTCTGTCCGTGCTCAACAAATACTGTGTCATGGGGTCAATACGATTTGATACACTGGGCGGACTTAGGGTGTGCCTATTATGGGGTTCACAGAACCCATTTATTTAGATTATAAAACCGATGACGCATAGTAGGTACATAACAGGTATGGTTATGAAAAATAGTTACGAATGTGGCTGAAGGGTTCCAAACTAGCTGTGCCCGCGACTATACGAACGCGCTGGCTGGAGTTCGTTTTTGGAAAATCCTACAGGAACCTAATATTTTTCAATATGATAAAAAAATCCTATGTTGTAATCCAGGTAATTTATTTGTTATTTAATTTAAGGGAAATATCAACAGCACAGCAAAATCTACTAATATAAAATAAAGTAATAAACTTATCTGCGTTAAATTACAACCAAATCCGTTAAGCCGTTTGTGAGATTATCATGCACAAACGCACAGACAAACAGACCTCGGTAACATAAGTACAGTCGGGGTACGAAAACTTTCATAAATTTTCAAATACATTCCTTTACCAAGCCGGTAGGCTTAGAATTGGCATGACTGATTTTGACATGTCTTGGTGCAAGCAAATGTCGACTTTTCTTATCTCGACTGTACAACTTTTTTTTTAGCACGCTGTCGATCTTGATAGGATAATGGATTTCCTACAGGAATAAGAAGTATATTCCATATCTATGGGATAGATATGGAATAATCCACGCTAGAGGATGCCTTGGCATCCCTTACACACTCACCGAAACACGTCCACATAAGTAGCTCTGTCATTTCAATGTCTTCTTGTGTGAGGGGGTTGGCTATTGCCGCCATACGATCTGCCCGTGTGTAAATATTATAGAGACAATGACCCAATAGGCGACTTTCACTCGACCTTGGCATACCACTCCTTATTCGCCGCCCACCGGGCGTCACCCAAACGAGGTTATGTGGAATGCTAGAATGTATATACAGGTCAATGGGACGAGACAAGTGGCAAACGTTTAACCGAACAATCAACTCTTGCTACAAAATATAATAACTTGTGGTATTTGAGTGAAAATCGTTGGAAAATCTAAATATTGCGCTGACTAATAAGTACTTAGATCACAAATAAATTTTATTTGAAAAATCCTACTAGTTTAGATATTATCCATATTTTTCATTTTTCAACGCAAACCAAGTCGTGAGCATTAGCTAGTGAATAATAAATACAGCAATATATATATATGATTATATAATAAATAGAAAAACAAATTGTCAACCAAGTCGCCGAAAATGTCCGCATCTGTTTCTCCTCTAAACAACCCAACGGATTTTGATACGGTTTTCACTAATGGAAAGAGGGATAAACGTAGAAGGTTTATCAATATCAAAAATTGCGTGTGTGTGTATATATATACTTAATTTGAAGAAAAAAATTGCATTCGTGCGAATCCGAGAGCGAGTCGCTAGTAAATAAATAAACACTTTAATATCGTGTATTTTTTGCCAACCATTGTGTTGTGGTATACACCATACATGGGCACGTCTACGGCCAGAGCTGAGTCACTCTTGAGTCATCAGACTGATGTATGTGAGATATGATGACATCAGAGTAAAGTCATAGTCATTGCTTTTGGGTCTAAATCGATGGCGTCTCACATTTTTTTTTGTGAGTCGCTATGTTTTTCTCGTTTGTGAAAATTCAAGCTCATATAATGTCACTGTGAGGCAACTGATAAACATTTTATCTATGAATAGGACTTAATATAGGGAGTGGAAATTCTCTACCTTCTTCCCTGAAACATACAACTTGGGACTCTTCAAGAACACAGTGAATGGGTCATTAACTGGCAAGCGAACTCCAACTTCATCTTTGACCTCATCTTCATTGTATCCAAGATTGGTCTCCAATAGACGAACGGAGTTAGAAGACCGATGCGTGCAAAAAAGAACATGGGAAGATTATATTCGTATGACCTTGGGGCCATATTGGACAAAGGTGGCATTGGAAAGAGATCAATGGAGGCAGTTGGAGGAGGCCTATACCAAAAGGCATACCGAATTGAGGGACATTTTGTAAAAGTATTTGTAAAAATATATAAGACTGGAAATAAATGGCTATTATTATTTATTTTTACATTTTTGGAACATCGCGCATTTGTGCCCTTATGGCTAAGCGCCCTTTTTTTCTCGATGTTGTATTTTAAGTAGGCCGTAACTACGTGCCCTAAATACTTAAAATGGCCGTTTAATTAAGTTAAAACGTGAATAGGTAACATGCAGAAAGACATATTTGTAATATTACTAGCTGTTGCACGCGACTTTGCCCGTGTCATTTTTTAATAAAATATAGCCTACGTTACTCACTGATAATGTGGCTTTGTACAGGTGAAAGAATTTTTAAAATCGGTTCAATAGTTTTTGAATTTATTCATTACAAACATGCAAAACTTCTCTCTTTATAATACTGTGGATCCAAGTGGAAGAGAGCCATATCTCTATACATCCGTATATATTATATATATATTATATATAAAAATTTCGAGTCACGTTGTTTGTCCGCGATAAACTCCCAAACTACTGAACCGATTTTGTTAAAATTTCGTAACTATATGTAATTTGGTCCAACTTAAAAGATAGGATGGTTTATATCTCATTTTGCTTATTATTTTTTTGCAAATTATATAATATTATTAACATAGCGCCATCTGTTGATACCTATTAATTCCAGCAATTATTTGTTAAAATTATCTGTGAGTTCCATGACAATCTAACAGATGGCGGTGTAAGACAATCTAACAGATTGCACCCGTGCGAAGCCGGCAGCGGGCCACTAGTATATATATAAATATTTCGTGTCACGTTGTTTGTCGCCGATGAACTCCTAAACTACTGAACCGATTTAGATCAAACTTTGTAACTATATGTAATTTGGTCTAACTTAAGAGATAGGATATGCAACACGTGCAAGAACTAGTTAAGCAAGTGTTTTATAAGGTCCACTTGAATAAGTAAAACAAATCTACAGGTGGCAACTTTTATGGTAAGCCAACGTAACGTAACAAAGTATGGTTTATGCGTGGGATAAGTTGAAACCATCAAGGTCAACATTTCAACAACAATACTGTGACACATTTTTAATAAAATGTGTATTTTCGTTAAAAAAAATCAATAACTAGTTATTTCCAAGTCAATCTTTTATAACGTAACTAGCTGGTGCTCGCGACTTCGTTCGCGTAACTTTATAAAATATATCCTATCTTTTAAGTTGGACTAAATTATATGTAGTTACAAAGTTTTATCAAAATCGGTTAAGTAGTTTAGGAGTTCATCGCGGAGGAACATGTGATACGTAATTTTTATATATATAGAGAGAGAGAGAGATACTAGTGATCCGCTCCTAGCTTCGCCCGGGGTGCAATTTATATATCCTATCTTGTAAGTTTCTCCAAATTACATATAGTTACAAAGTTTTATCAAAATCGGTTCAGTAGTTCAGGAGTTCATCGCGGAGGAACATGTGATATGTAATTTTTATATATATAGAGAGATACTAGTGACCCGCTCCCGGCTTCGCCCGGGGTTCAATTTATATATCCATCTTTTAAGTTGGACCAAATTACACATAGTTACGAAATTTTATCAAAATCGGTTCAGTAGTTTAGGAGTTCATTGGCCTCAAACATGTGACACGTAATTTTATATATATTGATCTGCATTGCTACAGATATTACACTTTTGCCAGGGGTTATTTTTCTTAATTTAAATTATCCCCCGGGGACAGTACTTTTTCTGGATGAAAAGTACCCTATGTCCTTTCCTATTATGTATATTACAACGTGTATGTAAAATTTCGTAATGATCGGTTGAGTAGTTTAGGCGTGAAAAGGTAACAAACAGACAGAGTCACTTTCACATTTATAATATTAAGTATAGATAATAAAGACAAGTTTGGTGTTAAAGCAATTAAAAGGTATTAAAATACTCTTAATGCTTTTGGCTTTGATGAAATCAAATAGTCTATGAACGTTCACTTTTATGGGAAGCATAAAAAATGGTACCGTGTAAATTTGGGTGTGAGTTAATAGTCAAGTTAGGAAAACTATTTTATAAGAATAAATATTACTAGCTGTTGCACGCGTCTTCGTCCGTGTAACTTTATAAAATACTAGCTGGTGTCCACGACTTCGTCCGCGTTGAAAAATATTAAGTAGCCTATCCTGTGTCCCGTACGTCCAAATGTTTATCTACCAAGTTTCATGAAAATCAGTTAATTCGTTTCAGAGTTATGGAGGTACATACATACATACAGAAAAAAAAATCTAAAAATAGTCAATTTAGTTTCAGTATCATGTATAGAGCCTATAAACACGATATCTCTGAAAACAAAGTAACTTACTCCATGACCGACCCTTACAGATTTATTATTAGTATTGATAATGTAGCTTTCTAATAGGTGAAATTGTTTTTTTAAATCGGTCCAGTAGTTTTTGAGATCATTACATTACCAAAAAAAATACATTTTTTTTCTTACAAATCTAGCTAGAGAAGATACAAATCTAGCTGTCGCACGCGACTTCGTCTGCGTAACTTTATAAAATATCGCCCTTGTTACTTGCTGATAATTTAGCTTTTTAGATGTGAAACAATTTTTTAAATCGGTCAAGTAGTTTTTGAGTTTTAATACAAAAATACAAATACAGGATTTTCTTTTTATAATATTAGGTATAGATAGTATGATGTTTTATTGTAATCATTATGTAACATGTACTTTTTCTACAATGGCTAAATTATTCATGTTATAATACTATCGACATAATATCCAAATGTTTTACAAACAATATCATGTCGAAATAGACGTCGTGTCGTGAGGAGCAAGTCTGGTTACAGTGATGCAATCATTCTCTTGTATCGGAGAGTGAATTACTTAGTAGGAAAATATTTTGAATATATTTACATACCTAGTATAAATATCTATACTAATTTATACTAATACTAGCTAACCCTGAAAACGTTGGAAAATCGAAATATTAAGTAAGTAAATAAGTACTTAGATCACAAATAAATTTTATTTGAAAAATCGTACTAACTAGTTTAGACATTACCCAGGCGTTATTTAGGTATTATCCATATTTTTGCGCGCATCAGCTAGTGAATAATAAAAACAGCAAAATATATATTATTACTAGCTGACCCGGGCAAACTTTGTTTTGCCACATAAAATTTTCTTTGGGGTGGACCACCCTTAACATTTAGGGGTATGGAAAATAGATGTTGGCTGATTCTCAGACCTACCCGATAAGCACACAAAATTTCATCAAAATCGGTCCAGCCGTTTCGGAGGAGTTTGGCAACAAACACCGCGACACGAGAATTTTATTTCTCGTGTCTCGATTATAAAAGATTATAAAGAGAGAAGATTTGTATGGCTGTAATGAATAAACTCAAAAACGCTTCCCGCCGTCTGTACCTCTGTATGTACTCTTAGATCTTTTAAGCTACTCAACCGATTTTAATGCAGTTTTAACTAATTAAAAGAGCGTTAAACGAGGAAGATTTTTTGCAGAAAAAAATTGCACCCGTGCGAAGCCGGGAGCAGATCGCTAGTAATTTATAAACGGTCCGTCCAAACAAGCACATCGATCGTTGAAATTGGCAGCGATTGACTCAACCTGTTGAATTATTGCTTCAAGGATGTTGCTAACTCTTTCAAACTGTGGCGAATCGCGTCTGAAGACACGGCCTCGACTTAGTATTGTTTTCTTTTGCTTCATTCAATCGAATAGAGTTGTATGGTGTTTAAATTTTGAGGTCAAGTCTTTTTTAGAATTCCTTTAGTTACAGGTTGCTTAAATTTTGAAGTCTAGTCCATTTTTAGAATTGTAATGTCATTTTGTTTCAATGGTTACAAGTGTTTTAATTTTGAGGTCTAGCTATTTGTCCATCGTAGCATATGCAATTAAAAGAAAACAATGTATAGACACACACTTTTATGATTTGCTTATTAAAAAGCCTCCGTGGTCACTCGTCACGGGCGAAGGGCTAACAATGAGCGGATATGACGTCATTGACAGGTGTAGTAGGTAGGTCCTGCACCTTCACGGATCCGCGTAATAGGCGGAAGCGAACGTATCAAATGTAATTTTATTTGGTCTCATGAAAAAATTATATTTTAGAATATCTCTGAAGTTTCACAGATATTGCCCCATCTCTGAAACTAGAATATTATGTTACGTAATAATAAATCCTTGGAAATCGTAATCATGTATCATAATTCGAACAGATGGCGCTGATATTTATTTGTTTATTAAATTTATTAATTACTAGATGGCGCCCGCAACTTCGTAGGTACGCGCTGTAGTTCGGAACCCGACATTTTTCCATGATAAAAAGTATCCTGTTATGTTAATCCAGGTAATAAACTATCTGCATGCCAGATATAATCAAAATCCGTTAAAACGTTTCTGAGATTAGCGTGCAAACGCGCAGACAAACGAACGTAATATTCGCAAGCTTATGTCCGCCCGCTACCCGCTTTTGACTTGAACCGCGTCCTACAGGATACACTTGTCGTGACCAACTAAGCGTGCATCCGTACTGAACCGTACGACTTATATCCACCATTTTATAGGTGAGTATTGTCTTCCAAGTTAATTTTAAAAACGCTGACTTGTAATATTTAGTTTACTAATTGCAGGGCACACTGCGTTTCGCAGTCATATTTGTAATTTGGGCAGCCCGTATGGCGGCTGTAACCACCACCTCACGGCAGAACACCGTGAAATAACAGCATGTGTGCTGTTGTATACATGCTGTTATTTCACGGTCGTTGAGTGAGTGAAAAATGTCAGTATCCATTTCCTTATCTCTTATCGTTTAACCTACTAAAATTAAAAGTGCACTTATAGCACATATATATGGCCTGCCTACCGACCTTTATATACATAAAAATAGAATAGATAATATTTCCTATAGTGAATTTATTAACCTAAAAATCCGGCCACGCTTCGCTGCGGCGTGTTCACGGGGTGCGTGCGGTACTTTTCTTTTTCTTTTCTAAAATGAGGTGTTTTTTTAAAATAAAAGTAGCCTAAGTTACTCCTTATAACATCCGCTATCTGCCAGTGAAAATCCTGTTAACATCGGCCGAGTTGTTTCGGAGATTAGCCGGAACAAACAGGCGAGACAGACAAAATTTAAAAAAAAAGTTTTATTATATACTAGCGGCCCGCTCCCGGCTTCGCCCGGGGTGTATTTTTTCTAATAAAAGAATTTTTCTAAAATAAACGTAGCCTAAGTTACTCCTTATTACATCAGCTACCTGTCAATAAAAGTCCCGTCAAAATCGGTCCAGCCATTTCAGAGATTAGCCGGAACAAACAGACAGACAGACAAAAATTGTAAAAAATGTTATTTTTGTGTATGTACCGTATATATATATATATATATATTCATATGCATGTAGTAAAAACGGTTATTTCAATATTATTTACATGTATAGATATATTAAAATAAAAAAAATTAAGTGATTTTCAACAGGCTGTAACTTCGAAGAAAATGGTCGTACAGAGCTCATTAAAAAATAAAATTGTAGCTTCAAGTCTCTAATTTTCGAATCCGAGCTTCAAATATTTTAGCGGTTTATGAGTAATAGTCAGAAAACATTTTTTTTTTTTATATATCCTTTAATTTTTGGGACTAGTGTATATATTTCAGTGAAAAGCTGTTATTTTGACATTTTATCATTATAATGATTTATAATTATTCAATTTTTTAATTATTTATGACTTCAATTATATTTATAATTATTCGAATTCATAAACAACATACGGTACAGTCAGCGTCAGAAGTAGATGAGCATCTGAAGTAGGCAAATAATTGTTAGCATTTAATTTTTCAGTAACATCTACACAACAACAGATTTCAAATTGATGTGAGCTTCTTTGAATTCAAATATATCTAAACACATATGTCATATATTTCATTACAAACGGAATTTTTTTCTTATGTATACAATCTGATCGCCAAAAGTATCTAAGCACTAAAATGTTCAATTATATCTCAACACTTTTTGGAATAAACTTTGATATCTTTGTATTAAGGTTCATGTTTAGTTGGTCGCAATAATCTCCTACTTACATTGTCTCATAATTACGCTTGAATGACATCATTTTCAACCGAATTCAAAAAAGGAAGACGTTATCAATATGACTGTATCTTTAAACTTTAACCGATCTTCCCTCTCGTCACTACTTTCTTACAAACAGCGTTGTCTCATTTGATCAGCGCGTTTAGTATGCCTACCCATATTATATAATACACTTACTTAATTTTTAATGATTAATGCTTTACTTCAAAGCATAGCATTAAAGGACAATCAACGAAATTATTTATACTAGTTACCTATTTACAATTTATAATCAGTTAATTTTATAATCTGAGGAGCCGCAGAATAAAACTGTCCCTCTTGGCTGGCACCTTCGTTTTTTTAAAAATTCTTATTCAAGTTTTATTAATACAAATACAATATTTTGTAATTGTAGATGAATACCTTATTGATTTTTGTATATTGTGAACTTATTTTTGTATTGTGTTGTGTTTTTATGACTAGTCCATTGGATGAGTGGTGCTAGAATCCGGGTTCGATTCCCGGCAGGGTTAACTTTGGAAATAAACTTTTCAAAATTGGCTCTGGTCTGGAAAGTTGTGGCAGGGCATACAGATCACCGTTAAGACTACAAGGAGCGAATAAGGAATGCCAGAGGCCATTTCCCTATCCGTTATCCTAGTGTAGTCAGCAACGCACTTGCGGCACCTGTGGCGTTACTTGTGTTGTGTAATAGGGGACGATAGCCACCTACCATCAAGTGGACCGTCAGCCTGTCTGCCGACCTTAACGTAAAAAAGTAAGGAATTATCAATCTTATTGTTACTTGAGTAATTAAGAATAATAAACCAGTAAACCTATTTAGATAATCAGCAACACACGTCCTAATACAAAGCACGGGGGCCATTCGAAATTCGAAAAATCTTTGGCTCATAATTTCTCTATATTTAAACTTAGATACGCCTCATTTGACAAATCAAAGATTTGACGTGTCTGCGTTATCCATCTGGCAGCTTAGTAGTATACCTAATTATGAAAATATGGTTGTACAGAAAATAATGACATTCGACTGTTTAGATATTTTTGACGCGTTGAATGTTCACATTAATTAGAATACTTTGGAGTGCAGATATAATCGGTCCTCAAAGTGTGTAGTGTTATTTGAGTACCTAGACAGATCCGATATATCTGATGCTGACTGTACCTAAAACAAGTAACAATTAAGAATGTAAGTTCCACATAAAATATAAAGGTGTGGTCACATTAGTGCGACCTTATAATGCGGGTTTTTATTTTTATTTACAACAAAACCAGTTCAAGGTTATTTCACTTAAGGGTGGGGTGGAGAGATGATGTAATTATTTTTTTAAAGTAGCCAAATATACCTATTTCAGTAGCGTAGCACCCTCGGCTTCGCAAAAATGCGTTTCTATCTGCATTTTTATACACATACCTACCCTCCTAGTTTATCCCTCTAATCGTATTAAAATCCGTTTCGTGATTTATAAGATACTAGTGGCCCGTTCCCGGCTTCGCACGGGTGCAATTTTTTACTCAATCCAGCTGATAAAATTACCTTACATCGCCATCTGTTAGAATCTTTTGGAACTCACAGATAAATAATTGCTGGATTGAATAGGTATCAACAGATGGCGCTATGTTAATAATATTATATAATTTACAAAAAAATTATAAACAAAATGAGATATAAACTTTACTGTCTTTTAAGTTGGACCAAATTACATATAGTTACTAAATTTTATCAAAATCGGTTCAGTAGTTTGGGAGTTCATCGCGGACAAACAACGTAACACGAAATTTTTATATATATATATAAGGATTAGCGGAGAAACAGACATATGCCTCGTGGGTATCGATCAGACTCGTGTCTCACAATCAGTGCGTGATAAGAAGAGTTTTTTTGATTTGTGTCAAAAAGACCTAAAGGAAAAAGCGATAAACAAGGAAGGTTTATTGTGTTCATACTTTTAAAAAAAAATTGCGAAACCGGGGTGGGTCGCTAATTAAAATATATTGTGCAGATATTTTGGTAATTCTACAGACGAGAGCTTCTGTATTTCGTCGAGATTATTTTCTATAAAATGAAAGATAAAATAATAATATAAAAATGTAAGAAAGTATGTAATTCGTCACGGCTTTATGGCATGCTTCCGCAATTCGTAGCCATCTGATAGTAGTGGGATTGTCTTAAATTTTTCGTTGGTACAGTCGACGACAGAATAAAAAAGTTTAGTGTTATTAAAAAATACAATACTTAATAATATCAATTTTCTTCAATCTCTATAAACTCATTAAGTAATGCTAATATGGGTTGTTTCTTAAATTATCACCATAATAATTATCATTATAGGTTTTTTCTTAATATTTATAGGTTTTGAAAAAAATTATAATTACATTATATATAGATTCGTCGTGGGCTTAAGCACAAACGCTTAGTACAGCTGATGTGATCTGGGTGTGTAGTAGTGCGAGTTTTACTGGATCAAATGCATCGAACGCGTAAACGTGAATTTGTACGTGAAGTGACTAACGTGTAGCGCTGCTTCATTCCCATAAAAATTCACGTTTACGCGTTCGATGCTTTTGATCGAGTAAAACTCGCACTACGCACTCAAAGTACAAGTAACTAGTTAGTAATCTGAGCCAGTAGTGTTTGTTTAGCTGGCAATCCTTTCGTACAATGTAAGACAATACATCACGATCACGACATAATAATATTGAAACCACTTTTCGCCGACACTGTACTCAGTGGTCTCGGATTCCGTTAATCGGGATTGGAACCGTGACCGCTCTTATTAACAAGTACACTCGAAAATAGCGAATTAATATAACGCTTTTGGCGTATACTTGCCAAATCACGTCCGCTCGTAACCAATTAGAAACCGGAAAGCTTGTTAATTTTTTGCCACTTTTTTTAGCGAGTGTACTTTCAAGACTATTTTAGATTTATATACGTCTATCTATGATTTTTATTTTTAAATTACAATTATTTATTTATTAAACACTTGGGACCTATCCAGGCTTCGCACGGATGTATTTTTTTCAGCAAATTTTACATACAAACCTTCCTCATTTTTCGCTCTTTCCACTAGTGAAAACTATATCAAAATCCGTTAAATTGTTTAGAAAAATAGAAAAACAGCGAAAATGTAGCCTATGTTGCTCACTGATAATGTAGCTTTCTACAAGTAAAAGAATTTTCAATATCGGTCCAGTAGTTTTTGAGTTTATTCATTACAAACATAAAAATATTCTCTCTTTATAATATTAGTATAGATATATGTATTGATTGATAAAGTAATATGTTCATAAAATCCCGGAAAATAATTTAAAAAAAAAATTTTTCATCGTCTCAATAATATCAATAACATGACTGTGTTATAACAGAGGTAAGTACAAGTTACGTTTGATGTTACGTTTGCAGGAAACTCGTAAATAAATAATTATTGTAAATTAATCGTTGTAAAGGGAATAAGTATAATAAGTAATTATAATATCGCTTAAAAATAATATTTAATTTCACTTTTTGACTGTTTGTATAATATTTAATTTCACTTTTTGATGAATACATACGTGATTAGGTACTTGCATGTTGTATAGATCTGATTTAACTAAATACAGAATTAAGTTCGGTTATGCGAAATCACTTTTCTTGTGTAGTTGTAACATAGGCTATTATTTTATAAAGTTAGCCGGACGAAGTCGCGTGCAACAGCTACTATTTCAACTACAAATTTCTAACTTTTAGGGAAAAATTACTCATTTTTGAAGTAGTGTATCTCGGGATCTGTTCTACATACAGAGTTGAGGTTTGTCTTCTTTAAGAGTGTGTAAGATGACTTCTACGTAGACGAAAAACTGAAAAATGTCTGAAAATTTCGAGCTTTTTCGAGCACCGTGCAGTTAGCATAGTTAGGTCTTTCAAAAATGATTTTACATTACTGGTATCTAGCCTAACGACATCCCAAAAAATTAAGACAGTGCAATTTATTGCGACCTAAGATGTCTTGAGTGACTGGACTACCGTGGAATTTCTAGTTTAATATATGTATTTTTATTTATGAAAGTGAATGTAGGTTGGGTATTTTTTTAATTCAAATATTTAAATGAAATGCTACTTCGACATAAGACATTTCATGTTTAAACTTTATAATCTACATATCGCACTTACGTTACGGTGCTAAACCGTCACTTCTGCAAATGATGTAATTTTTCCAATTATGACGCACCAAGTAAAGAGGCACAATAGTTATTTTTTCTCATTTTTTCTCAGATCAATTTTAACAAAAATTGCATAAGTGATGTAGCACCGTAAGTGCGATATATCTATACATAACTATTAGGTATTTATCATGATATTATCTAAGTAAGTACATATATAACATACAGGCGACCCGCTCCCGGCTTCGCACAGTTTAAATTTTTTTCTGCAAATCTTATATATATATACTAATAATAAATCTGTAAGTGTAGGTTTGTATATATGTATGTTACTCCATAACTCTTAAACGAATTAACTGATTTTCATGAAACTTGGTAGATAAACATTTAGACGTACGTGACACAGGATAGGCTACTTTTTTCTTTTTCAACGCTTCTTTTCTTTTTCTTTTTGAATTTTTTACACAACATTGCATTTAAACAGAGGAATGATCCTTTATAACTACTTTTTTTCATAAAATTCCAACGGATATTTTTATAAAAAAAAATATATTCATACGTTGACCGTTGTTATGGCAACCATGGAGCATTGCTGACTGAGCCTCAGCGAAGCGTGGCCGGGTACAACTAGTAATTTATAATTTTATATATTTTATAGTTTTATCTGTCTCATCTGAGATTTTTATCGGATAAAAAGGTTTTTAAAGCGACCGGTATAACCCCGGTTTCATAGAGAGAACTCAGTTCAACGGCCCCATTGTCTAGCTTTTTACACGTTTTTTTTACATATTATTCTCTGTTAAATTAATGACTTAATAAGGTAAACAGTTAAGTGACACTTAACGGTTCAAGTTAATTTTATTGTATCCATTATCTATGAGACGATCGGTTTTGAGTTGAGACTTACGTAGTCTGTGTTACGTTATTACATTATTACGTTATTTGCTTAGATCACTCATACCCTATGAAAGAGGGTATGAGTGAGGTCATTCATACGAAAGAGAGGTCCCGAAGAACAAACACAAATCCAAATGAAAGGCCAAAACTATTAAATAAACATTATGAACCGTATGTGGCACGATACAAAGTTAAAATTAGCATTGATTGTGTATTCAAGGCCTCGCGAGTGCCATTTTGAGATGCGCGACGCGACTTTACACACAAGATGGCGAGCGACGCGACGTTCGAAAATCGAATTATAATTTTAATAATTCTGGCTCGCCGTTTGCTCCAAACGCTTTCGCAAACAAATTAGTTAAAATATACGAATCGTAGATATTGTAAAGAGATCCCATAATATAATCTACCGAACAACAACAACATACGTCTTTTCTTTAAAGGTGTGGTCATTTTTTTTTTTTTATTGACTTATCGTGCGATCAGACTATTGAGCAGATATTATGTTTTGGGCATGCTTGTCCGGGCCCTGCTCCATTTTTTTACAGGTCAAAACCACACATCGCCTCTCTTTAGACGTCGTCGTCCAGTTCTGGGTACAGACAATTCTACTGCCAGTTTACTTCACTTTCACAGTTTACTTCACTATTTTAACTTTCAAGTGGACAGTTTTATATAATCTATTATTATTATTATTATTTAAAATAATTCATTATAAAAAACTTCATAATAATTGATTATATTATAAGAACGGGTAATCGGGACCGTCTATAGTAGTCTATACACACGCACGACGGAATTCCAAATTTAAAACGGGCGAAACCGCTGGGAACTTCTATGTACGATATTATAGTTTCAATTGACAAAGCTTCAAGGCTATTAAGACCTTCTTTATAATGTTTATCCTTGTTCCATTCTAATCCCTTATCTAACTTATCTTTAAACTTAAAGAACACGGACCGTTGGAAGCATACCTAGTACCTACTATCAAGTGGACGTCAGCCTGTCTAGATATAAACATATTAAAATATAAAATATCTATACGTAACAAGATATTAAAAATATTTTAGAAATAGTGAAATAAACAAAGGCACTTACTTATTTATAAGCAATTAAAATATCGATATCGAATAAAAAAGAAGTTATTTAGATTTAAAAGCGTAATAAACTTCGCAAGCGTTGTTTTATTATTGTGAACACCATTTTTACGATATCGATAAATGTAAATTAAACTGAATTTAAAATTCGTTATACGCATATAAAATTTCAAGTTTTTGAACGAAGAGCATCGTGTGTGAAACGAAACGCGTTAAAAATGGGGTCACTGTCACATTTAAAATTAGAACCGCGACACCAAGACCAACGTGATTTTATTTAAAAATCGTTTTTATAAATATATTGTACAAGGTTTAATTTCGATTGGAAGTTTTTTTTTTTTAAATTATGTTTTACGTTCCCATTTTAGTTTGAATTAGAATATTATGTTGCGGTTTGAATATCGAAACCGGGTGTGTTTGAAGTGTACTTGGAGTGAGCTATGCCCCATTTACTTTGGAAAAACCCTTTACTTTTAAAAGGCCCGATTTTCAAAAGGACAGACTTTCAGATGGTCAGTTTTTCAAATCGTCAGAATTACAAATAGTCAAAGTAGGTACTATCTAATATCAATATTGCAAAAGTGAGTTTGTTTGTGTTTTTGTTTTGCTTTCACGCCGTGTAACTACTAACGCCGTAAAAAATGTCAGCCGCAGGACTGCACGTCAAAAGTAAAAACTTAGTTTCACAATATCTGACGACAGATGTCGCTGCGCCAGCAACGCGCTATCGTTTCGTTCCTTTAAATCCCTTATACTTTTCATACAAGATTTCTGCCTGAGCGAGACGCTCACCGAGAATGTCGTGTGTCGCTGGTCAAATTGTCCCATGTCGGTCCGAATTTACTGTTTTACCCCCTTGCAACTAGCAAATTCTCCAATATTCTCCATACAAGCAAACAACTGTCCAAGTCCGCCTAATGAAGTTTTCCCTTTAAAAAAAGATAATCGATATTACATATTTTGTTTTATTAATTAACAATATTTTACACACTACCTAATACCTATTGAAAAAAATACATGTCTGTCGTTGGTTGGACTGCACGTCAAAAGTGAAAACAGCTTCACAAAATTATTGATCGCAAGAAATACAAGAGAAAATAAAAAAAACGGATTTTCGCAAAAATCCTAGTAAGATTGCAAAGAACCAGATAATAGGAAACTATCAGGTAACTTCCGAGATACTTTCAGGATCTTTGCGAAATTCGACAATTCGCAATTGTTTACACTGACAATTCGATTGGGCAATCTTACGTACTAGTGTGAATAATTCAAGGTATCCCATCCCATTAACCCATAGGCGTTTACCTACGTGTAATGCAATAATTTGAAAACAACACAACGATTCATTAAACAATGGAATATTTCAATTGGAATTCACCAAAGCGTTATAATTGAATATTATGAACGGCGCGTGAAAAGGAACGTTAAACTGCTGGCCGATGACTAGACACGCGCATTAATCGGTTGATGCAATACGGCTCGGGCAATTATTGAAAAAAAAAATTAATATCACGTGCAAGCGATACGAAACGAAACCGAACCCGATTCATAAGCTAATGTTTAGCTACCACTCGCGAAATTCTCGACACCTCAGAAATATCCGAGAGTGGACTGAGATTGCCTCGGTCGAGCAGCTGTTCCAGTTGGCTCTTGACAGGGACCGGTTCAGGAAGTTGACGGCTAACCTTCTGAAGAGGCACACGGAGAGAGATAGAGAGAGAGAGAACATTTTGAGCGATCTCATCCTCCGCTGGACAAAGGCCTCGACTATAATTTTCCAAAGGACCGGTCAGAAGCAGCTTGAATCCATCGTCGACCCGCGGCGATAAGAGAGGCCACACATTGGCTACTATCGCGCAAGCAACATTAACTTTGCCAGATTTGTACTGATGCCGCACATTAGCTTTGCACGATTTGTACTGAAGCCGCACATTAACTTTGCCAGATTTGTACTGATGCCGCACATCAGCTTTGCCAGATTTGTACTGAGGCCGCACATTAGTTTTGCCAGATTTGTAATGAGACCGCACATTAGCTATTACCGTCGCGCGGGCAACGTAGTTAGTCTAGGTTCGACTTCCATATTGTTGCCTGCGACAACTTCGCAATTGCACAGACGCGTGTGCGATCGCTCTTCAGAAACAGCACAGACCAGAATAGTCGTTTTTACAACATTTTTAACGTGACAGGACAGTGTGTGTGTGGATGGTCGCTTCAGCAACCGAAAGTGAGGTACTATCGCTTAAGCGACAATAGCCAATGTGCGGCCTCTAAGGCTATGGCCTCAGGTAACTCTTGCAGTGGACAGTGGACCTAATCTAACACGTAACAGACATACTCTGTTATAGACATACACTGGTTGTATTTCTAATTCGTTGCTGTTTATTTATTTTTCACGAAGAAATGTTAAACATAGCAAAAACCTGTCTGAGTGAGTTATAAATGTTTATCTGAAATACAGAAGCGTATTAGCGAAACGCCATATTTTACAATCTAATATTGGATAGACCAGCGGTCAGTATTGTGGGCTGGCGAAATGACTGATGCATGTTCGGATCCTGATGATCGGGTCTATTTCGATTTTTTTGTGTGGATTACTTTGTTATTTATTTATTCATGTTTATATATAAACTTTGGCACCCTCCATTCACTCACTGAAACACAAAAAGCACGCATGCTATTATTTCACGATGGTCTTCTGTAAGGGATTGACTATCCCCAGGTTGTCTATGCTATTGCTATACCCACTGACGGCATACGTGCTGCAACTACTAAACCTTGCCAAATGTCAAACAAAAAAAATGTCAACATTCTATAATTATTGTTCCCAGAGTGCTTTAAACAATTACATTCGTTCCCAGAAATTCCCTATTCGAATCGAATATTTATCCTCTTGTCCTCCTTTTGCATGTACCAACGAGATGCAACTTTAAAAGCTTCAAGTATAGAGTTGAATTTAGCTTGCACCTACTGCGTACATTTGTATATTTAAGTAGCTGCTGTTTCCATGTATTCCTGTGTCCACATTTCGTTGCATCTTGCATGGCTCAACGACTGTTCGACTTCTTGAATACAAATTGATTGGTAAGCGCTGTATACACTGCATTGGAATTTTATAAGTCAACTAGAGGAACAACCCGGCAGACTTATCCAGAAAAAAAGTTCTGACACCCGATTGCAATGTCACCTGCCGAGTCCAATTGTAAATCTAGCTAGACCAACCAGGGACAGGAAAAGACACAAAAAAAAGACATCATAATTTATGCAGCCGTTTAGGAGAAGTTCAGTGACACACACACGTATCTATAGAATTTCTGAGGGTCACGGACGAAGTCGCCAACAAAAGTAACTAGGTAATTTATAAAGTTGTGCAGATGGAATAAGTAGTGGAATAAAACGACGTGACAAGCAAATGCTATATTATTATAAAATTCGTCAATCATATTATGTACCTATACTGATAATATCATGTGCTTATCAAGTGAAAAGAGGGTAGTTCTTTCTATTTTAAAACTCTGCAATTTCGTCCGCGCCTCTAGAGAACAGTGCCTTTCTTTTTTTCTGGAGGAAAGATATCCTATGTCCTTTTCTGTACCCCTAACAAACTACTTGATTACATTAGCACGGAGACTTCCTTGGTCGTAACTCCAAAATATTTCGAAAAAAAATCTTTACAATATACTAGTTCTAAGTCTATTGGTCCTATTAATATAAAGCTAAAGTTCTGTATCTAAGGCCCGTTCCCTATTCGCCTATTCCCTATTTCCACCGTATAGATACACCTCAGGTGAACAGACAACCTGAAAGGCATCGCAGGAAGCAGCTGCTACGCGCGCGAATTAACTCTGCCTCTCGCAGGAATGCGACCTTGATTAAAATATTTGTTTGTTTTTAACAATATAAATCAAATATCTTTATCAGGGGCATCGCATTCCTGACAGGTGCAAAGTAAACTCGCGCGCGTAGTAGATGCGAAGGGCAGAGCGTGGTAGCCTCAGATCATACAAACAAGGGTGGTAGCCAATCTTGGGAGAGGTCTACAACCTGCAGTTGAAAGGCACAGGTTGATTATGATGATAAATTTGTGACAATTTGAAATTAGGTCGTCAAAAAATACATCAATTTAAATATGCAAGTTCATTCCATTTATGCTTACGCTAAACGTCACGACAAGACAAGACGACGTCAGTGTCTAAAGCGAATTAAAAAATAAATAAACTCGCGACAATGCATTCACGTTGAGTCATAGACTAGAGAGCGTTGCCCCCGACTCCCGCGCAGCCGTTAAGACGACCAGGGAACACTTCCGGATGATTTTATTCCTCTCTTTTCTAGCTTGTTTAGGTTACGTTATCGTTTGTTTATGATTAAAATTAGATGAGCTATTAATTATACGTTAAAAGATATTTGAGAAGTCGGTTACAGTTGTCATAAATAACATTAATTTAACGGCTCTTACACGGTTGTGCCACAAAAATTCTTTTGTGGATACATTTTTAGGTTAAATATCTTAGACGTTTTAGCGTAGAAAAAAATGGCAATTTTCTGAGTTTCACTTTTTCGAAAATTACACTTTCGTTTTTATTGAAAAAAATAATCACACAATGACCTCACAGTCTCAGTCCAATGGCGACTTTCATTATATTTTTGTGCTGAAGTGTTGCAAAAACCCAGCACAAAAGACACACCACACCACACCACCAGCGGGCGGGCAGAGTAAAAAAAAATTTAAAAAATCGATGACTCAACGTGCACCGTACTTCGACGCCATTTTGCAGGCACGCGCCATTTTTTTTAACCGCGAAAGTTTGACAGGTGGTGAATCACGACGCGCGGAATGTGTTTTAGATCTCGTTTTTTTTTTCGTGCAACGATAATACCTTTCCATACAGCATATTGTTTGATAAAAATGACGATTACAATAATAACGGGCGTTACAACTGTTATGTTACACGTAATAGAGTTTGAATTAAACCTAGGTAGTTCTTTTTTATGTTAAAAATATATAAATTAAAATCGATACGATTACAAAATAGGAACATAGACTTAGTGACAATGATATTGATTTATAGAGCCTTCTTCTTAATTAAATCCTTTTTTTCATTGCAAAGGTCGTCAGACAAGCTAAAACAGTCCACTCGTCCACTTGAGTTAATGAACTACTCGCAAAAATAATAATAAATAATATCTTCACACATTTCACACAGCAATCTAGTTCTACATTAAGCAACTATAGGCTTGTATTATGGATACCAGACAGTTGATATACTACATAGATTACTTTTTTCTTTGTAAATACATACATATTATAAATACAAAACATCCATGACTTAGGTACAAAGGTAAAATGCTAACACATAAACATTTGCCCCTAGCGGGATTCGAACCCGCGACCGTTTGGTTAACAGCTAGGTTTACTAGCCACTAGACCAAACGTGTCGTCAAATGGCGAGTTATCATTGATGGTAGGTCACCGTCGCCTATAACACAAGCAACGCCATCCTTAATCGATTAGATTAGGAAGGTATGTATCTCTTACCTACTCACTCACCGAAAAGCAAAATATTTTTATAAAAAAAATGTTTTATATTTCTATAGTAGAGCCAAATTGGTGAGATACAAAAGTTTATTCACCTTACTTGAACTGACAATCTATTATCTCTTTCTATGTTGTATCTATTTGACACAAGATAGAAAGAGACAATGTAGCATACGAGCTTCCGTTTGATAATAATATTCAAGGACAACCCGGACATCGCCGCGCTAAAGCCCTGCATAAAAAAATGACCTTGCGGTAACTTTGTTTACATTTGGTATCGCTTCTCAATGGCCCTAGTATAACTACTTGTTGCACGCGACTACGCCCGCGTAACTTTATAAAATATAGCCTATAGTTATGTTATACTCGTTGATTATGTAGCTTTCTATAGGTGAAAGAATTTTTAAAATCGCTTTGAACATCTTATTTAATTAAACAAAAATAACAGATATCAATTAAAAATTACCACCAAGCCGTAAAAAACTATCACCTTATAACCGTTGCTCGTAAAAAAAAAACCTATTGTTTGCTTTCAAATTTATAAAAGGCATTTAAAAATTAATAGTCTCTTCGTTTTATTAATGACTATACAATTTATTATTAGAACTGGTTTTACTTTATGGCGTTGTTTGATTACAACAATAAAAGCATTCATAACGAGAATATTTTTTTCTAAAGCGACAATAACTATTCTAAAACTGTTTAAAATTTGCCTTGGATGTGAGGGTGGTTACTGTCGCCGTAGAGACTGAACTGCTTTGACTACTAAATAGGATCTTTATCAATCCACTACAAGTAATGGAAATCTAATATATCTCTATATATACATACATATCCATTTCGAAGTATACTAATATTAAAACTAGAGGATTGATTTTGAAAATTCTTTCACCTATAGAAAGCTACGTTATCAGCGATTAACATAGGCTATATTTTTATAAAGTTACGCGGGCGAAGTCGCGTGCAACAGCTAGTGTACTATAAAATTAAGTGGCTGTCCGCCTGTCTGTTTCTCCATTAATTTCTACTTAACCACACAAAGGATTTTGATAAGGCTTTCACTAATGGAAAGACCAACAAATGAGGAAGATTTGTGTATATTATGTAATTTGCAGAAAAAAAAATTGCATCTGTGCAAGGCCAGAAGCGGGTCGCTAGTATAGTACAGTATAAATAAAATCGAAGTCGATTTCCGCCTATGTCTGCTTCTCCGCTAACTTCTCCAAAACCATCCAACGCTTTTTAATACAGTTTTCACTAATGAAAAGAGCGATAAACAAGAAATTAACAAACGTAATTTGCAGAAAAAAATTGCATCCGTGCGCAGCCGGGGACGGATAGCTAGAAACATTATATTTGAACATATCGTATTTAAAACTGTTACTAGTGAGATCTCGATACTCGTAAAAGTAGATAAAACTATAGAGTTCTTAAAGGTAAATCCACCACATATATTATGATAATGATGATGATGATGATGGTGTGGTGATGATCAGACAATAAGAGAGCGGCAGAGCTGTGGTCACATTAAATATAGCAATCATATTGTGCATAGCAGACGAGCGTTACGACAGCGCATTAAGGACAAAATGTCGCAAGTTTATAGGCCGATTGTCGGATGTAGGGTGACCATACATTTGAGTATACATTCAAATTCAAAACATTTTTATTCGAAATAAAATTTACAAAATCGCTTTTCGACGTCAGAGAATGGCAGAGAATGGCACGTTCACTACCAAGGTGTGCATTCCTCTGTGGAGAAGAACGGCCAAAGAAACTCCACAGGAATCGCATCTTTTATGTTTGTGTCAGCATCTTACATGGTGTGCCATGTATTCGCACATGACCTAAAATATTTTAAAAAATCATATAAGTAATGAACAAAAGAATAAATTCGCGTACTTATACGCAAAAGATATTGGCGTTAATAAAGAAGTGAAATGGAAATGGCCACATAGAACAGATTAACCGTAGGGAAAGACGATATAGAAATTAAAGACTGAAAAAACATCTCCTATTCAAACTTATGAAACTTATGAAATGGATATTTCAAAGTTGGCTCTGGTCTGGATTTGGAAAGTGGTGGCTGGGCACATTTCGTTCCGTAGTCTTTAGAGCAGCCAGTCTGGTGGCAGTAACCATCCAATGAAATAACAGCATATTATCTGCTGTTGTGTTTTGGTGAGTAAGGGATTCCAGAGCCCACTACACCCATCCCTTCCTTATTGCTTATCCTTCTACAAATCTTACAAGTTAGTACAGTAGTTCACACTTGATAAGCCGCGTCGTGAAGATTCGTTCACGCAGAAAAGAAAGTACGACTCCGACGATTAACGAAGAAGCTTAAAATCAATTACCCTTAGATACAATATCTATAAAGGTCATAATACAATGCAACTGTTGACCAATAGCGGTACCTACTGGAAAAGGACGCGAAGTGTGTGGATTGGTCGATAGCATTTCCCACGCTCTAAAAATTCGTCTTCTGTGCAGATACATCTCTAAGCCATATCAGTTGGGTACAACTGTAGTCAGTATTTTGTCCACGCCAGTAGTACCAAACGCATGGTGACCCTAAAATTTTCATGCGACTCGCTGCGCTATGCATTGCGAAAGTGTTAAAACGCGCGCCCACATTACGGAATGCATTCACTTATCTTCCTGGCACTGAAATAACTTTTATGGGTTCGATTCTCGACTATTAATTTTATCTCGCCGAATATTGTATATATAATATGTTAACCAGCCATTTGAAGTCTTTATTTTCGTTTTAATATTATTATTTTTTATGTTAAGCCCGAAATTTCTGACATCTTATCGTTGTGACGACGCAGGCGCCGCCACAGCGACAGTTTGGTTTAGCCCAATTTATTATATTTTTAGGTGATCCCTCGGGAACCTTACATTTTTTCAGGATAAAAAGTATCATATTTTGTTAATCCAGGTAATAAACTATCTGTGTGTCAAGTTTCATCCAAATCCGCGGGTACCAGCTATTACTTTAAAACAACAAAACTTCCAAAATAACAAAAAGATGCGAAAATCTCGAAAACCATGCGAGTTTTACCAAAACGAAAATCTGATTACAGTTAGGTAATGATTAGAACCTATATTTGATTCCAAGTTTATCAATTACTTACCAGACACCCTGTATACCTGGATCTGTATATGACGCACAATGTCTAGACAAGCTTATTACTTAAAGGTTTAAGACTCGCCTTTTCTATCTATACTAATATTATAAAGAGGTAAAGTTTGTATATATATTTATAATCTTTAAAACTACTCTTCCAATTCTTTCACCAATAGTCAGAATAACATTTCACGATGGACATAGGCTAAATATTCCACGCGGGCCAAGTCGCAGGCACTAGCTGGTACTCTATACTATACCTACACTCTTTGGATTGTTTTAAAACATCGAAGTAC
Source organism: Synanthedon andrenaeformis (assembly GCA_936446665.2). Lineage (NCBI taxonomy): Eukaryota > Metazoa > Arthropoda > Insecta > Lepidoptera > Sesiidae > Synanthedon > Synanthedon andrenaeformis. Next base: position 931,102 of record OW387802.2, read on the forward strand.
TACAACTATGGAATTTGCGTCACAAATGCCAAAGCGGCACATGAAAAATACGCCTAAAACGGAATCATGGCGGAACCTATCCTTTGCGCGTCGATGGTAAAAGGTAGTAACGACCAAGTTCTACTATTTAATTTGAACTCTAATTTGTCGACTTAGTCACATTTTCTTTAAATGACATAATGTTTGGTTGGTTTCAAATGACAGATGACAGAGTTGATGCTCTACGCATATTATGTCACTTAAATGTTCCATAAAGTTCCTAGTGTTTTGTATGGCGTGCGAAATCCATATTTGTAGTACATTGATGTTTTAAAACGTGATTAATTCCATTAAGTACTAACTATTTAGTTATGCACAAGAGTTTTGCATTATAACCCCGACGAATAGAGAGAGATAAGGGCTCTATCTATTATTAAAATCATTGTGAAATCACGTTTTCATTGCTCTGTTCCAGTCTACATATTTTACACATTTACTTTAATTGGAATGGAACAACATATGTAATTATAATTATTATACTGGGAGAGACAAATATTTAGCAACCGGTTGCCCAACTGGTCGGCGGACTTTTGTTTACTTGTGACGTCACAATGTTTTAAATACCTACTAATATTATAACTATTAATGTGAAAGTTCCTGAGGATGAATGAAATATTCATGTTACTCTTTTAAGCAAAAACGCGATAAACTCAAAAATAAACTGATTTTAAGAAAAAGCTACATTATCAGCGAGTAGCATGGGCCGTATTTTATTTTCAATGAAATTAGATCTACGAAAATCACATTAATTTAATACAAGATATCAAAAATTTGCTTTAAGTCATTATTTGACTTGAGCTGCGCCAACTATTGATGATTCATGAAATAATAGTTATATATAACTTACTATTTAGTTAAGTTAAGCAAACAATTAATTGTAGCTGTGAAGCAAAACAATAAAAAGAGAAATAATTGAAAATATAATTATTTATTAAAGATTATTATTAAGTAAATAAATTCAAAATTGTTTTTAAATGCTTCACTCTTGAGTGTGCAATGGAATGAACATTGTAAACATTTCCATAGCATTTCTTGTCTGCTCCTAGAAAATATTATTGAAATTATTTATTATTCTAACTAAGTCTTAAGAAATATATTTAAACTAAAGCCTACAGTGTAGGATTTGTTCCAACTTTCGCCTAAGACTGTTTAATGACCTGATCTATACTTAAATAAGAAATGTTTGTCCTGACTGACTATCAATGCACGATCAAAACTATAAAAGTCTAGAAAGCTGAATTTGAAACATAGCTTTATTTTATAACATAAGAAAAATCGAGCATTACCTAGAGAATAAGATATTTTTTTTTAAAATAAAATGGCAGATGAAACCACAGTGCACAGCAAGTATTACGTAAATTCACAGCAATGACTCCGAATATAATGTATATATACTAATATTATAAAGCTGAAGAGTTTGTTTGTTTGGTTGGTTGAACGCGCTAATCTCAGGAACTAATGGTTCGAATTGAAAAATTCTTTTTGTGTTAGATAGTCCATTCATCGAGGAAGGCTTTAGGCTAGATAACATTTTGAACGCGGACGTAGTCGCGGACACCAGCTAGTGTTTACATAAAAGTTTGTATGGAAGCAGCTATAGTAAGATAGATAGGGCAAAGAATCTCCATGCATCCCCACTTTGTAGGTGTAAATGAGTAAAACAATCCCGTTTTCATCCCTAATAATAGGGATACACATTCGGAGGGATAATAATAATTGGAGTGGACAATTTCTACTGTATCCAAATTCAGTATAAGTATAATATACTTAAGTCCATTTAAAAAAGAAACACTTTATGATGCCATTAGAAAATAAAATAAAATTAGAAACTAATTATTTTACTTAACTCGAAGTCCTACAAAGAAAAGAAAATTTACGCTTTTATGTAATTATAACCATGTTAGAAGTCCAAGTCGTTACATGCTTTATTACACTCAGATGTTTATTGTACTTACTAAATAATTTTCTAAATGTGTCTTAGAATAGTTTGCTTCTGATATACAGATATATAGTTTAATATATTCTATAGAAAATGCTCTTAGATAGTTAACTAAGTAAAGTATCACTCACCGGTGTTTTCCTTTGAAGCAACGTTCCCACTGGACTCGGTATTTTGGTTGGAGTCACTCCGCTGTGTGGACTACGTGCTGTAAACAAAATGCCTTATTGATCAAATCTAATACCATAGATAAATGGTTACCGTGTCCAACCGAAGCTTAGGCTTTGGCCACCTTCGGCAAAAAAAAAACACCTTCGGTGAAACCTTTGGCTTTGGCTGGGTTTTGAGCCGAAGTCGAAGATTCCCTAAAACAAATAAATGTTATTATTCACGTTATTTCGAAATGTTATTATTTTTGACAAATAAATTGCAAGGTCATTTTTTTTTATCATCTCTAGATCTATTAATTGTAGCTCGTAGCCAATCTTGAACAAAATTTCTTAGAGCTTTTTTATGCCTTCAACTTCGGCTTCAGCCGAAGGTTGTGGCAATAGCCGATTAATCGGCTTTAACCAAAATTTCACCTTCGGTTGGACACTATTATTATTTTATTTTATTAATTTTTGGGACACAAACACAAATAAAAAACAATAACATAGAAAACAGACAAAAAAATTAACACAATATACTCTATAAGCATGTTCACAGATAGATAACTTACATATAAGAGATAGATCTGTATATAAAAGTTATAGATACTTATACAGGTTAATTAGTTATTTATATAAATTTATAGATCTTTTTCTATCTAATATATAAAATTCTCGTGTCGCTGTGTTTGCCAAACTCCTCCGAAACGGCTGGACCGATTTTGATGAAATTTTGTGTGCTTATCGGGTAGGGATGAGAATCGGCCAACATCTATTTTCCATACCCCTAAATGTTAAGGGTGGTCCACCCCAAATTTTTATTTTTTATTTTTTGGCAAAACAACGTTTACCAGGTCAACTAGTTAACTATAGTTTATTATAGGATCATTTTGTAGAGTAATCATTTTGTAATTTAGTACAGAACTAGAGATAGCGAAAAAATATTGCAAGCATTCAGATTTTCTTCTTTTTCTTGAATTTATACACACAAACCTTCCCCGTTAATCATCTGTGAAAACCGTATCAAAATACTTTGATGATTTAAGTTACATAGAAAAATAAAACATTAATAAAGTTTTTTTTTTATTCTACCTAGGTATTGAAAGTTTTTAAAAAAATATGAATTTTCCAAAATTCATAATAATGAATGTGAAAATCATATTACTTTTTTAGCTTAATAATAACAGGAAGTTGTTATTATTATATGTACCTATACCTACATAAATTATATCTTATCTATACTAATATGTTATGAATATTTTAATTAAAAATAATTTGAATACTTAACACGATTGTAATAAGGTTGACTTTCCTAGTTACATAATTTCAAATAACAAACAAACATCAAAGAGGTTCAATGTGATAAGAATATGCATTAGTTTATAATTTAATGTGTTGTTGCTTTTGTTTATGTAATTATTAGTTTAATTTCAGAGTTAATAAACTAATAAGTGAAATGACTAATAAGACCGTGACATATTTGTATTACTGTTACAATACACAAAGGCAAAAATTCATACTAATTAAATGCGAAAGTAACTCTGTCTGTCTTTCTGTTCCCTTTTCACGCCTTAACTAAAAAACCGATCATAATGAAATTTTGCATACACGTTGTCAGGAATACAACAAAGGACATAGGGTACCTTTCATCTAGAAAAAAATACTGTTCCCGAAGGATAATCTAAAATTAAGAAAATGCATTTTTTTTTAGAATGGGTGACTTTTTCATTAATCAACGAAGAAGACTAGAGAAAAATATTGAGTTTATTCTAAACGCTCCAAACACAACATTAATTGTAGAAAATAAGGCAATTATAAATTGCATTTAATTATCCTTCATTCACGGTTAGAGGCACACTTTGTGGCCTGTGTTATTATAGGCTATGAAAGCCACCTACAGATGGTCCCTCAACCTGACTGTTGAGTGTTGACAGGACAGGACAGGAGAGGAAAAAAAAATCAGGAAAATTTTCTTTTAAATAAAGCATATATGTGGGGTGCAAGATAATGTGTTATATAAACATAATCTCAGAGGACAGGATAATGGTCTCCCATTTACATATCCTTATCTAAACAGTCTGCAGTAAACTTATCCCAACCTGATGTTGCAAATTCTATATACATCAATATCCTAATTCTACATGCTGAGCAATATTGCAATATACTTACGTTTACAAACATGTCGAGGACTCATCGGTGGTCTATCCTCCACAGCAAACGTGTCATTGAGATCTGGCTCCTTAATGGCCAGTGTATCGTTATTATACTTCTTCACGCTATCGGCCCAATCCTGTATCCAAGTCTTGTCGCCCTTGCATCTATTCAAACTCAAATAGGACAGTTTACCGACGACCTGATCGTGAGTAATGTCAGAGGAAACCATTATATCATTTCTCATTGCTTTTTGTACATTTTTCAAGGCAGTGCTTTCAAATTTAGCATCATTAAGAGGCAATTTATTACTAGGCAAAGAAACAGGCACCGAGGATTCCCGGGATAGTCTGTGTACATAATCTGTTTGATCTATTTCGGATTTCGTTAAGCTAAACCGTCTTCTTGGTGGTAATTCAACTTTTAACGGGTTCTTCGAGCTCAAAACGCCAGAAGTCGTGACAGAAGTGAAGCTGCCCAGATCGGCCGGGTCGCCATGTTTCGGTGGTGACTTGGCGAATGTTTTTTCCGTTATATTTCGGACTCTATTTTTGATTTTTTCCAGATAGCTTCGAGTGGATTTTATCTGTTTAGAAGTTTGAGCTGCTAAATCACTTTCAGTAGGAGATTCGTAGCAGCATGATATCTCTAAAACGTTCTTGTCTTTTGATGTTTTTGGAATTTCAAAAGCATTGTTGACCAACGGACTTCTTAAACCAATTTCTCTTCTAGGCTCCTTCGTTATGACTTTCTGCGTATTTGAGAAGTCAAATATTAGTTCTGGATCTCTTTCGTTGCTATTGCCTCGTCTCTTTAGAGTATCCTCTATAACACCTTTAAGTAAATCTGTGCCAAATGCTTTATCAATACTCATTCTTGCTTTTTGCTCTTCTGTGTAATTATCACACTCTATGGTGTATGTTCCAGTGGAAGAGTTTTCAGATTGTCTATCAACATCCTCATCTATATATAAGGGTTCAGGTTTATTACACTTTTTGAACAACAAATCTGGAGTTTCTGATAGTGTTCTGAATTTTTGCTGAGGACTTTTGGGCTCCGGCGTGGACAAACCGTTGTCAGGTGTCAATATATCTAATTCAGGGCTAGAAATATCCGTCAACATCACCCCTTCGGGACTTTGGTCCAATATATCCGCCATTACATGTTTGTGTTGGTAGCCGGCAGATAAATTACCATAGCTAGGAGTCCTGTGAACGTCTCTATAGGAACAAGTTGTATTCTTTAGTGGCAAATTAAGACCGTGTCTTGTAAAATTATCACTTCTGGACATTATACTATCAACTATAGGACTTTTGGACGTTTTTCTCTGTGGCAAACTGTCATTGATTGGCGACCTAACATATCTACAAGTTATTGGACTCGTGATATGTGCTTTTTCAAAGTTTTGAGCTAGAGGACTGTTCCTGAGCTTAACGGAACCAGATAATCCACTATCTTCTTGATCAGAAGAGAAGTAGCCTTCGGAGTTGTACCCTTGTGCTTTACGAGGCAGTTTAACGCTCATGGGAGGTTTCTGGGCAGTAGGACTAGATCTCGTAAGACTCGCTGACATTGATTGAACTCTTTGATGCCTAGCTTGAGATTTCTTAGCTAATTCTTCAAGTCGTCGATTGTCAAAACGTTTGCTTTCACCAAAATCAACTGTGAACGCCATCGGGTGAGGTTTGGGAGTGCTAGGCTCTGATTTCTCATCCTTACTATCGTGACCTGCCTCACTTTTCTCGTTCTTGTTAAAACTTTGACTTTCGGATGACGATTTTGATATTGTCAGATCACTCGGGCTTTGACCCTCTGATAGAGGGCTAGACACGTCCGCTTCGACGCAAACACTCATATTTTCAAGGATTTACACACAGTGACATCATATTCAATAAAATAGGCAGCTTAATAAAAAATAAAAAATTGCACAGCCTTTGTTTCATGCACTTCACTAATTGGAATGGAAGCAAGTAAGTAGAGCACAGCACTAAAAATAGAAATTAAAAATAAAAGAAATCTTTCGAAAAGTGGAACGAGTGCATTATTGGTGTTAAAAATTAAAATAATTATCGCGAACTCCGCCTACAACATACGCGTCGTGTGTCGCGACACGATCACTCGACACCAGTCAGTCACTAGTCAGTCAGTCTGTCAACTCAAAATCAAACAAAATTAATGAAAAGCGATGCGATGACAATGACATGTTACGTAGACAAGTTATTTTTTTAAATAAAATGCTCTATGGCCTAACTAAATTCAAAATGACATAGATAACGCTAAAAATTAAAAATCCACAACAGAATACCTAAAATGAAAATCGGGTATTTCAATTTCGTTCATAATTATTCCATGTATAGTAGATAGATAGTTAAATATTATTATAATTTAATTTATCGTCATGTTTCTCTATACCGGATACCTACTTACAATGTCCAGAGTTTAAAATAGCACTAACAATTAAGGTAAATGTTAATATATATACTTAGGTATTAATTCTTGTAATATTTTGTTAATGATTTAAAATATAATATATAATGACACAAGGTTAAGCTTCATTGGTTTTTAGTGATTACATTACATGTATGAAAATTATTAGTTTTTAAATTGTTTTATGCAATCCATTTAAATGACTGACAAAACTTACCAGGCCATAAAATCACAAAAAAAATGGTGACAGTGACAGCAGTTCAATTTCATTCATTATCAATCCACATCTTGTGTTCATGTGTTTGTGTATTTCTCATGTTCTGTGATCCTGACTGACTGATCAACATAGTTTTTGTAACCTAAGCAGAGATGGCCGAAGCCGCGTTTTCCGAAGACGGAAAATACTACTCCATTATAAGTGATGATGGCAGATTGAAAATTTGGGACACAGAAACCAATGTACTTAAACAAGAGTACACGCCAGACCTCCATTTAAAGTCGCCTCCCAAATGTTTACAATGGATAAACTTATCACAAACCCCCGTAAGTTCAACACGTGGTATTTGTAATATTTTGTTTCTTTTAAATGTTTTTATATATTTTTAAACAATATTTCAACACTATATTTGTACATACTTGATATGATTTCATTTGTGTTGTGCTTTAGTTAATATTATACCTTAAAACCGATTCTAACCTTTTTTACAGAGATCATATGTTAGCCTTCACAAGAACGACAATTCCAAGGAAAAATTATTACATTGTATAGCTTTGGGAACTGCTATAGGGAAGATTCTTATCTATGTAGTGGCAGAAGCTAAAGTGGAAAGCGTTTTAGAAGATGCAAAGTGTGAAAATCAGAGGAAAAGTATCGTATCAATAGATTGGCATAGAAATTACGGACTTTTTACATGCAATGCGGAAAATATTGTTTGCGAATGGGATATACAGAGTGCTTCAGTGAGGAATAAATACAATGTCAACGTAGACAGCACAAGTAAACACACAGACTCGATAAGTGCTATAAAACTTATTCCGCACACTCATGTAAGTTTTCTTCTTATTTTATTTTATAAATTTACTCAAAATCATACAATTTACTGACAAAAACAAAAACATACCTAACACCTAATTTACATTTGTACAGAGGGAATAATAATAAAAAAATAAGAAAATAATAAAAATAAAACTATACAATTAAGTCACATACCTTCACATTGTCTTAAAAAATAATAACATAAAACATAATCAATTTAATTGCTAGCCAGCAAGTATGTTGCCAATGCTATTGAATGAAAGCAATGATGAACAGAACAAATCTGATTTAGTTTTATTTTGATGGCTTTGCCCTTAAGGAATATTCTATTAGTTTTCTCATATACTTTTTGAGTAGTGGCAGGGCACACTGCGTTTTGCAGTCATTTGGGCAGCCCATCTGGCGACAGTAACCACCCCCTTACAGAAGACCACTGTGAAATAAAAAGAAAAGTGAGTAAAGGATGACATTGCCAGAACTCATTTGCCTATTCCTTGACTGCCACTTATCCTTAATCCCACTATCGTCGGCGGGTGCTATTATAGGTAGGAAATGCAATCCTGATCTCGCGAGATCTCATGTTATTTTTCGAGATCAATCCTGAAGCATAATATGAAGAGATCTCATACGAGATTGACGAGATTGAGCAGCAGTAGTCAGCGACGCTGAAGAAGTCTCTGAGAGCAGCTAAAAGTCCCTTTTTTGCGTGTTTCTACGAGATTAGATAGATTAGAGTCACTCATAAAAAAGAGATGTAAGGGCAAGGGGCAGTTTTTAAAGTTCGCTTATAATAAATAAAATAAATAAATAAATATCTTCACACATTCCACACAGCACCATCTAGTTTCACACTAGCAACTAATTCTTGTATTATGGATACCAGACAGTTGATATACTACATATTTACTTTTTTTTTGTAAATAAATAAATATTAGATACAAACATCCATACAAAGGTAAAATGGTAACACATAAAATTTAGCCCCTAGCGGGATTCGAACCCGCGACCGTTTGGTTAACTGCTAGGGTGGCGGCGCCATCGTCATCACGCCAATAAAGATTTCAGTCATTATATTACTCATATGATCTATTTTAAGGTGTTGTATTTTTTTATATTTTACGGGCACCACGACAGTCACGGGTACCAGTTAGTTTGTCTGTAGTTCTGTTTGTCAATTAATAATAATAGAACACCATTTTTTTTGAAACACAGAATACACCAGCAAAATACCTAGTGACAGCATCATACCAGGCGAGGATATGGAGACTACACAATGGAACGGTAAACCTCCTGAAGACGTTGGGTCACAGCACAACACCGAGGGCAGTGTTGTATGTGGCCAGCCTGGAGAACAAGTCTTGGCTTATTGAGGGATCACAGTAAGTTATTTTTTTTTAAAACTCCTATTCGAAGTCTAGGTTTGATGGACAGATTGCGTCATCATAAATTATTCGTCATTTATAATAATACTAGTGGCCCGCTCCCGGCTTCACACGGGTGCAATTTTTTATTCAATCCAGCCGATAAATCACCTTACACCGCCATCTGTTAGATTTTTACGGAACTCACAGATAAATAATTGCTGAATTGAATAGGTATCAACAGATGGCGCTATGTTAAGAATATTATATAATTTGCAAAAAAAATAATAAACAAAATGAGATATAATCTATCCTATCTTTTAAGTTGGACCAAATTACATATAGTTACGAAATTTTATCAAAATCGGTTCAGTAGTTTGGGAGTTCATCGCGGACAAACAACGTGACACGAAATTTTTATATATATAAGGATATATAAGGATTTTTGTATATATTATTTACCAATATACAAAATAAATTTAAGTAATCAATCTAATTATTATTCAATTAATTAATGTAATTAGTAATTTAAGTAAAATACGTAATTATTTAGTGTTTCAGTAAATACAAAATGAGATGTGACTTGGGTTAAGGAGTTTGCTATCCTGCAGCTAAATGTGACTTAGGATAGTTTGCTATCCCACAGCTAAATGTGACTCAGGATAGTTTGCTATCCTGCAGCTAAATATAACTTAGGATAGTTTGCTATCCTACAGCTAAATGTGACTCAGGATAGTTTGCTATCCTGCAGCTAAATGTGACTTAGGATAGCTTGCTATCCCACAGCTAAATGTGACTCAGGATAGTTTGCTATACTGCAGCTAAATATGACTTAGGATAGTTTGCTATCCTACAGCTAAATGTGACTCAGGATAGTTTGCTATCCTGCAGCTAAATGTGACTTAGGATAGCTTGCTATCCCACAGCTAAATGTGACTCAGGATAGTTTGCTATACTGCAGCTAAATATGACTTAGGATAGTTTGCTATCCTACAGCTAAATGTGACTCAGGATAGTTTGCTATCCTGCAGCTAAATGTGACTTAGGATAGTTTGCTATCCCACAGCTAAATGTGACTCAGGATAGTTTGCTATCCTACAGTTAAATGTGACTCAGGATAGTATGCTATCCTACAGCTAAATGTGACTCAGGATAGTTCGCTATCCTAGAGCTAAATGTGACTTGGGTTAGTTTGCTATCTTACAGCTAAATGTGACTTAGGATAGTTTGCTATCCTACAGCTAAACGTGACTTAGGATAGTTGCCGTAAAAAATACAGATTTATATGTTTCAAAACTATACCAAAGTGGAATATATTTGTTTTCAGAACGGAACGTCTTTTATCATTTTGGGATGTGACCATCACAGATGCTCACATGCCACAAATGAACGGCAACGATGGCTCGCCTAAGAAAAGAAAGAGAAGAAAATCAACGGCCGAGTGTATAAATACACCGACATATAATTTCGTATTGGAAGACGCACCGAGACTTATAGATGTGCATGTTGAGAATAATGATGGTACAAAAGTTCTTCTGGCTGCAGTGACCAAGAGCGGTGTGCTGCATTATTACGATCATCTGTTGAACGGGTGAGTCCATTTTTTTTTCATGGGTTGGTGGTATTCATAATCAGAGACTGTTTATCTTTGACAGTTATAAACCTATTTGTGTCATATTAGTTCCTCCTCTCTTTAGAAAAATATGATAAAAATAGATCTTCTAAAGACATACACCGCTATTATATATTGCCAAAATTTTATTTTATTTAAAAAAAAACAGTAAGTAATTTCTTCATCAATACTAATAATAAATCTGTAAGGGTCGGTCATGGAGTAAGTTACTTTGTTTGCAGAGATATCGTGTTTATAGGCTCTATACATGATATTGAAACTAAATTGTAAATTTTTAGAATTTTTTTCTGTATGTATGTATTTATGTTTCTCCATAACTCTGAAACGAATTAACTGATTTTCATGAAACTTGGTAGATAAACATTTGGACGTACGGGACACAGGATAGGCTACTTAATATTTTTCAACGCGGACGATGTCGTGGGCACCAGCTAGTATTATAATATATGTCCATTGCAGTGTGGTTTTGAACTTGAATTTCTGTTTTTTTTTTGTGACCCATCCCAATACCCCCTGCTGTACTATTGTATTATAGAGTAATGTCTAAATGTCCCTTCGGCCGCCGACGAAACCAAGTCTACGTAACCAGTTACGTGACAAGAATTGTTTTTCTTGCTACGAAACCAGTTACGTACAGAGAATTTTTTTCTTTCTACGAAACTGGTTTCGTAGCAAGAAAAATAATCCTTCACACGTAACCGGTTACGTAGCATTGGTTTCGTCGTCGGCCGAAGGGGTAAATGTAACTGCGAAATGCCTAAATTGAACTCTATACGTTCCGCAGAACCTTATCGAAACCGATAAAGCCATCGGTGACAATACAAGTGGCCACATCGGATGCTGAACCGCTACCAATCCAGTGTTGTAGACTTTCCCCACACGATGACATGATCATAGGATACTCGAATTCAACTTCAATACAATTCGAAAGAACGGTTAGTATATTAACAAGGGCCCCGTTCCCGACTTCGCCTTGAATGCAATTTTTTCTAAACACAAATCTACGATATAAGCTTTTTTTTTTCTTGCCATAGGTTAAGGTTAAGTTAAGACAGGCTGATGGTTAAGATGATGACAGAAGTATGGATGGTGATTACAATTTAATCTAGTATAAATAAGAAACGAAAAAAATTATTAAAAATTAGATAATTAGTCGAATGTCCCATATATAAACATTTCGGACTAAATATGAAAAAAAAATGAAAAAACATCCCTTACTAATTTCTTATCAATATTAATATTATTGAGTCTTTTTTTGTTATTTTATTATTATTATTGTATTAAGACAGTTTTTAAGTTAGTATTAGCTATGGATAATTATCTGAAATAAATTATTATTTAATTTCTTAATTTTAATTTTATTTTACAATATACCTAAATATATGTAATTTTTTTTTTAATGCTATTATCATTATTATCAATAGCATTTAATTATAACGTGATTTCTCTCTTTTAAGACACCGGACCTGAAGAGCAAAACGCAAATAATAATTCGCGGTGGTAAGAGTAAAAGGAAAAAGCAGAGTAACGATGCAAAATCGGTTATTCCCCATACAGCGTCCCAAGTTAAGTACGTCGAGTCCATAGGGGAAGTCCCGAGGAAGCGTGTAGCGCCCGGTGCCCCGGTAAGTTTTTTTTTTTTTTTTGTTTAACTTCTATATATTGTATTTTTTTTCCACACAGCACCATCTAGTTCTACAGTAAGCAACTAATGCTTGTATTATGGATACCAGACAGTTTATATAATACATAGATTACTTTTTTTTTGTAAATATATACATATTATAAATAAAAAACATCCATGACTCGGGTACAAAGGTAAAATGTTAACACATAAACATTTTTCCCTAGCGGGATTAGAACCCGCGACCGTTTGGTTAACAGCTAGGGCAGGGCCGCGCCGACCCCCCACAGCGCCTGTGTGCGAAACCTATGAAGCGCCTTTTTTTTCACGAATCTTCATGTTTCAACTTATTTTTAATTATTTGTTAATTTTGACTGAAATAAATGTTCTCCAGTTTTATGTACTTAGATAATATTTTAATAAATAGGTAAAACCACCAATAGCAATGCGCAACCTTGCACACACTTTCGATTGAATGAATAATGATTGTTCAATTGTTTTGGATCTCTTGTTCCTTAAAGTCGGGGAATCCCCGTGACCCCACCCCGCTTGCGTCAAACCATAGAGTAAATAGTACTTTAACCAGTGCACGCATCGCATCGGTCGGGTTGCGTTCATAAACTCATTCAAACAAACTCACGGCGGTTCTTTTGATTTTAACGCTGAGCTCGTAATTAATGTAAACTAAAACCCAAAGCGTAAAATTAAACCACCAACTGAATATTATCTTGGGAGACTTGTACAATAAGCACAATATATGTTTTGTTATTTACAAGGCATATGTTGCGCTATAGTACCTACTTACTTATCGATACTCCACTACAAAGAATATGTATTTGTGTAAGTCATGTGTAAGTGTAACAAAAATTATTTCGATGGCGGCGCGGCGGCCGGCGCCCTTGTCTTGGCGCCTGTGTGCGCCGCACACTTCGCACACAGGGGCGGCGCGGCCCTGAGCTAGGGTTACTAGCCACTAGACCAAACGTGTCGTCTAAACTTAAACGTTATAAATTAAGAACTAATAAGTACATGTTTTAATAAAAATTAGTAGTTAAGTTATACATGTTAAGTACACTGTTTAGGAATAATTCATACAAATGTAACTTATAGTTTTCATGTAAGTACATAATTGTAATATGTTTGTGTACTACATCAAATAAATAAATAAATAAACTCTTAAGCGTCAAACGACACGTTTGGTCTAGTGGCTAGTGACCCTAGCTGTTAACCAAGCGGTCGCGGGTTCTAATCCCGCTAGGGAAAAATGTTTATGTGTTAACATTTTACCTTTGTACCCGAGTCATGGATGTTTTTTATTTATAATATGTATGTATTTACAAAAAAAAAAGTAATCTATGTATTATATAAACTGTCTGGTATCCATAATACAAGCTTATAGTTGCTTAAGGTGTATAACGCCGATTTGGCCTTGAATTATTAGGCTAATTTCCCCGCGCCACCCTCTACAAGAGATCGACCGCACAGAGATGGCAAAGAGTAGTATGGAGACTAGACGACAAAGGCACGACATAGTCAACTGAGCCTACTTTACTGCAAATACATACTACAAATTTATAATTATTTACAATGTAGAGGGATAATTCAGTAACAATGAAGCGTGTTTTGTTATTTAGGTTGTAAATTATGTTACCTAGTTAAAATTTTTACCCGTCTGCGCCACAACGAGGGTTATGTTTTTAGAGTGTATAGCGGCGCGCTCCCGGCTTGGCCCGGGGTGTATTTTTTCTAAAATAAACGTAGCCTAAGTTACTCCTTATTACATCAGCTACCTGCCAATAAAAGTCCCGTCAAAATCGGTCCAGCCATTTCAGAGATTAGCCGGAACAAACAAACAGACAGACACAAAAATTGTAAAAATGTTATTTTGGATGTTATTTTGGTATTTTTCTAAAATAAACGTAGCCTAAGTTACTCCTTATTAAATCAGCTACCTGCCAATAAAAGTCCCGTCAAAATCGGTCCAGCCATTTCAGAGATTAGCCGGAACAAACAGACACCCAGACAGACAAAAATTTGGTTTGGTTATGTGGTTGGTTTATTTTGGTGTATGTACTCATATATGGTGTATGTACGTATATATATTCATATGCATGTAGTAAAAAACGGTTATTTCAATATTACAAACAGACACTCCAATTTTATTTATATGTATAGATGTATGTATATTTCTTTATACGAATATAAAATATATGGTAAAAGAGCCAAACAAAAGTTTTTATCAAAACTAACAAATTTTTTAATTTTCAGTAAAAACAATTGAGTTTTTGCACCAACCGTGCAAACTTCGCGTGGTACGTTTTGTTTGGGTAACGCTAATGCCGGCGGTAAATTTTTTTTTTTTTTAATTTTGATATTTTTTTTCAAATTCACCAAGTGAGTGGGTGACAATAAATTGAGACAAAAAGTGTTTTTTTTTTTTCATTTTGATAAAGATTACGAACTTTTTAGAGCGAGAATCTTGCTTCTTCAATTTTTTCAAAAAATCTATCGAGTGGGACAAAAAAGCGGCTGAGTGGATTAAATGGAAACTCTGTGGGGCTTTTTAGGGTATATTGAACTGTAAAAGGCACACTTAACATTTATTATTTTCTCCATATTTTTGATTCAGCGCTTGATTTTTCTAAAAGCTATCAAAAGCCCTTTTTTATAATTTTTAAAATTCATGTCAATAGAATTAAAAAAAAAAACAAACGCTTGTAGAAAATTTATTCACGTTTTCATTTTGTTTTCGTTTTGTCTTGTCTTTTGCCATGTCTAATTGTTTTGGTTTGGTTTTGGGTCTTATTATTATTAATTGCGTAATTTAAAAAAAGGGGGGGAATAAGGGGGGAGCGGAGGGGGGCTGGGAGGATGGTGTTGATAGATTACCCTCATCCTTTCAAATGATACCTAACATGGGGGGTCTATTTGCCTTGATTTAATATAAAAAAAAAAACCGTTGACCATGGTTACGTCAAATTTTTTATCTCGTCGAGACGTCCCCAATGAGCCCAAATACGATCCGGCTGTGACGCGCCGTTTCCGAGTTACGGTCGGGGGGTCCGAGGATATCGGATTTTTCTGGAGGTCACGGGGGCGTCCCCTACGCGACCACCTACAATAGGGAAACCCCCCACCGCTCCTTCTAGGAGAACAATTCGATGAGTCACTAGGTACGTGAGTGGGAATCCGGCTTTACAGTGGCTTTATTATTTATTTATTAGGCTTATTAATTTATACGTATTAATTAATAATTATTAATATTAATTAATTTAATTAATTAAAATTCATGAAAACTTTCCTTCCTCGTTTGGTTTATTTTTGATATATTACGCTTATGCCTCCTTTGCTTACTTCCTATCTTTATTAAATTTAGATAACAAGTATATATACAGATGAATTATTAATTGAATATTATATTACAACATAATTTATATTTAGTTTTTTAAAGATTTAATTAAAAAGAAAAAAAAGAAAACCTATTAAAGTATTATATACACTATCATGCACTGTCTGTTCTGCCACTAAAATGTTTATTCTTTGTTTATTACGTAAAAATTAATAATTTGATGAAGCGCAACGCGGCACAGGTCCGTCTAGCATCACGACTCGCCCCGCACTGATTTTATGGACGAGAACGGGCTAGCGCTGAGTAAGTGGGGAAATATTTTTGATAAAAACATTATATAAAATTCAATTTTACGAATTTTCAAAAAGCGCTTTCAACAAATCATGCTACATTGTTATCTTCATAAGTGTACAAAATTTCACAATCTTTTGATAAATATTGTAGAAGTGAGATTGTTATAACTGAAAATAAAAGGGGTGAGTTTAGAATTCTTTTCCTGAATCAATTTCAATAAAATAAAAATTTTAATCCCAACAAATCATTCTTCATATCTTGTAGATAAACATATATTTTTTTCGCTGAAGAAAAGGCGTATATATAATGAATAATACTGTTACAAAATGTAGCAAAAATTTAATTTTTTGGAAGGATAAGCCTTAATGTGGAACTAGATGGTGCTGTGTGGAATGTGTGAAGATATTTATTATTATTTACTTATAGCATATGGTTTAGCAATAAATGATTGAATTAAATAGCTTGGTTACAAAAAGAAAATATTGACGATATAGATGGATGCAATAGCAGTTGCATTGCCATTTTAATATTGATTTATAAAAGACAAGAATCAAGAATTACAGTCCGATTTAACTTTTATAAAGATTATTATAATAACAAGGACTAGACAGACAACATAAGTCAAAAACTATTGCGATTTTCTAGCGAATTATATTTACGTTACCAATAAATATAGCGACATTAACGTTTAGGGCCGGCGTACATTGGAGGATGGCACGGCAAAATATTTTTAAAAATGACAATATTTTTTTATATCAAGCCCATTCAAATTTCATTGTATTATGCTATGGTGATGCGGCATTCCAACGTAGCATAACACAATGAAATTTGAATTATATTAAAAGCACTTAAGGTACAAAATTCTATGTGAAAATTTTAGTAATTTGCCATGCCGTACCTTATGGCCATACTACACTATCGGCAATGATTGTTGATCGTGTGATCGTCTATAATTTATAACGATCATCGTCGGCAATGATCATTGATCGTGTGATCGTCTATAATCTATAACGATCATCGTGCAAGCATCCACACAATCGTCTGTAGTAGTTTGTCGAACGGTAAGCATACAAAGGGGCCCTAGCCAAAGTAACAATTTAAAACGATAACGAAGTTCAAAAACAATAAAATGTATGTGATTGACATATAATATTATGCCGTCGCTAAATCACGCGACACATTCCATACATTTTATTCTTTCGAACTTCGTTATCGTTTTAAATTGTTAATACTTCGGCTTCCCAAGGTTCCCTTTGATGCGTATGAAAAACCGACAAATGACGGGTCGCAGGCGATCATAGAAAATGATCGGCGAGTACAGCCGAGTATGCTCTCTAATCGTCTGTAATCGTCGATAGTGTAGAGCCATTGGACGCTTTTATAATTTGCCGTAGCACGGCACGGCACGGTAATACCGTGGACGTCTCAGGTGTTTTTGTGGCCGTCGACGGCAGGCCGTGCCCGTAGGTCGGTTTTATAATTCGCCGTAAAATCATTATACGCTTTGCGTCTTCAAAGTGCGGACGTCATGTTTTCGAAGAGGCAGCGACTACTTATTCTTTATTTGTTGTATTTACGACGTAGAAAAAGACATATTACAAGAAAGTATTGGCAACATCCGCTTTTAAAAGTAAAATATTTAGAAGGGTCATATCATACTACACGCTGTTTGATAAGCTCAAGAAGACCCAAATAAGTTTTTCAATTATTTTTGGATGTCAATAAAAACGTTTTATTACCTACATCCTTTCTCATCTGAATAATGATTTAAAAGCTTGCCGAACACTACAAAACTTACGCAAAACTGGCGACGCCACGCCCGCGCCCTCGCCGCCCGACTACGCACGCACACAACTACAAATTCCTTGTACGTACACACTACACTCTCAAGAATGCCGCGACGGTTTGATGGGGAGCGCAGTGTGCTACGGCGACGGCACGGTAGACCATTGCCGTTCACGGCATGCCGTTGCCGCGGATGATAAATTAAAAGCGTCTGCATACAATTGCATACATTTTGGTTTCCTATTGTACCGTGACCGTAAAAACGTGCCGTGCCGTGCCGTGCTACGGCAAATTATAAAAGCGTCCATTAGGAGCTATACGAACACTTAAGGCCGGCGTACATTGGACGACGGCAGGACGGCACGGCAAAGTATTTAAAAAAATTACAGTATTTTGTATCTTAAGCGCTTTTAATATAATTCAAATTTCATTGTGCTATGCTACGGCGGAATACCGTACTTTGTGCGCCGGCCCATACGAGTGACAGAGACAAAGAAATCTCATGCTGTCTCTTTCCCTCCTCCCACCACTTGTCAGACAGACTAGTATCTCTGCGGACGTGTCAGTAAGTAGGGGACGTACACTCATCCGAGACAGTCCTAGTCGACTGACGTTTCACAAGTAAATCGTCCTGTCGTATAAAACGTTCGCGTAATAAAGTGCTAAAGTGCTTGTTGGTGCTTGTGCTGAAGTGGTGGTCTAAAGTGCTTGTGGGTGGTGAGAAAAAGAAAAAGCATATTTTTATTACAAACCTCAGACCTAATAAGAACTGTAGACAGAATTTTGCAGACAACATAGTGAAGTCGGTTTTATAAACATGTGCTTGCGTAGGCCATTCACGTTATTGAGTTTTTGTGTTCCAAGCTATAATATTATATAACCTCAAATTTTGTTAATTTACATTGATTTTCAAGTTTACTTGTATGAAATGTGATTCCATCCTGCTATTAATTTTTTTAAGACTAGTTTTCACTAAGCAATTCAGCATTTTCAATAGTAAATATTTTAATAAGGCGATGCGTAGTTTGATAGCATTTTGTTTACGTTTAACCGTCTATGTCAATGGCGAAGGCGTTGTTTTACCGACTTCATTCTGCTGCCTACAAGGCTTATCTTTAGTTTTTATTTTATCTGAGCTATCAACAGACAATAAACGTAATGTAAAAAAAAAAAAAAATACTATTCAATCAGATCTGTGGAAACTGATTAAAAAATGTTAATTACGTATAAGACTTAATTTCAAACTGAAAATGAAAAATATTTATTTACAATAATTAAAAAAAGAAAGAGATATTTGTTAATCACTAAGTTCAGGAATCCCAGTCAGGTTTAGGAATATGAAATGATATATAACTAGCTGTTGCGCGCGACTTTGTCCGCGTTACTTTATAAAATATGATAGCCTATATTACTCGCTGATAATGTAGCTTTCTACAGGTGAAGGAATTTTTAACTTCGGTCCACTAGTTTTTGAGTTCATTCATTACAAACAAAAATACAAATCATCTCTCTTTATAATATTAGTATAGAAAGTGGTTGTCCTTTAGTACATCTGGTAAAAAAAAATTAGTGATCTCGATTATTTTGTGAATAAGTAGATAAATTGGTGGTTAAATTGCGGGTAGCTTTTTATCAATACTAATAATAAATCTGTAACGGTCGGTCATGGAGTAAGTTACTTTGTTTTCAAAGATATCGTGTTTATAGGCTCTATACATGATACTGAAACTATATTGACGATTTTTACAATTTTTTTCTGTATGTATGTATATTCCTCCATAACTCTGAAACGAATTAACTGATTTTCATGAAACTTGGTAGATAAACATTTGGACGTACGTGACACAGGATAGGCTACTTAATATTTTTCAACGCGGACGAAGACGTGGGCACCAGCTAGTTTTTAATATGAGAAATTTTCTTGGGATGCTTTATTGAAAAGCATAAAAGCATGCTAGTTTTAAGTATACTCTAAGTAAGGGCAGTGTGGAAGAGGGCACTCGGAACACGCCTCCTTCCACTCGCGCCTCAGGACAGTTGATTTTTGAGCATTCTCAAAATAAGCATGCTCATTTCTTCAATATTGTGACACACATGCTACTAAGTAGCAATTGCTCAATAGTAGCATGCTTTCGTGCTAGTAATGAGCATGTCTGTTCGTTGCTTGTATATATATGTCCAAAACATGTCGCTCTCTCATATAAAATTCACAATAATTGCTATTTTACACATAATCGTTAAATTTTAGGTGGAGCCGCCTATGGAAGAGAGGTTATCAAACCTAACAATCAATCTTAAGAACAATACATCAGCGGTCAATCAAAACATGTCAAGATTGTTAGTACAAGGGTTGCAATCAAAGGACCAGAAGTGAGTAATATTTTTTTTAAAATGTTAACGTCGACAGACAGGCCACTTGATGGCAGGTGGCAACTGTCGCCTGTGACATTTTTCACGATACGCTTATGCACTTAAATGAAAGGTAAAGGTATGGTGGTTATTAGGGTGGTCCACTTTTGTATGAAAAAAAAAAAACACTGTCGAATCTTGCCTCCACATAGCTTATTTTTGTATGTGATCATGTAGTAATTATTGTACAAAATTTGAACCCCCTAGGTCGCAGTTTACTGGTCGCCCAGAAGTCTATGTTTCTTATAAACCTTTAATTTCACTTGTTTTCAGCAAAGCTTGGTCAAACAGAACACATTATTACTGCTGTAGCGCTGTTTTGTATTGCACTTTACAAGCACAAACCTGTCACACAGATCAAGCGTGCTATAGGTACCACTCTGTACGCGCTTTGTGTGATTGACAGGTTTCAACTCGTTCAGTACGATACATTACGCTACGTTGTGCAGGCGCGCCGCAACGCGCGCTAAGAAAAGTTGTGTTTGGACAATATTTTAAAATGTCTACAAGATCTGCTCCAACTAACTGGCTTCTCGGAAAGCCAATTTCAAGTTTTTCTACTGCACGACTTCCTCGTGGATTAGATGTGCTCCGAGTTGTTCAATTTCACCATTTAGAAGAGGGCAAAACTTTACCTGTGAGTTACAAAGAGACCTGTGAAGCAGTTTTGACTATTTGGCAGCGAGCGAGGATTCCTACTCAGCGTATTGATTCATGTGTGAGAAAACTGTCAAAACTATTTGAACGATACTTAGCTCTCAAGAAGCACCACACCCGTCAAGGTGAAAATGATACTGTGCGTGAGGATATGTTCAAAAGCGATCTCGAAGATTTGTTTGATGTTGCTGCAAAAGACGCTTTGTCTAAAATAAAGAACGATGAAGACAGAGTTTTCCTTCAAAAACAAAGAGAAGATGTGTTTTCAAGTAGCATAAGTAGTAGTGTTGACTTAAAAACCACAGCAAGGGAGAACAGAAGGAGACAGCGGGAAGAAAAAGAGAAGGAATTCAAAAATAAATATGCTAAAAGGGAGGGTGCTTCTGAGTCTGGGGCACCTTCACAACTGTCTTCGACATCTTCGTCTCCTTCTCAGAACTCAGAAAATGAAGAGGACTTTCAACCTACGCCATCATCATCTTCGGCATGTTCTTCATCAAAAACATGTAAAAATATTTTTACATCTCCAGAAGTGGTTGGCGCGTTAGATCGTGTCAATCTTCCTGATAGAGGAGCCGTTTTTGTAGCTGGAGCCATTGCTAAGGCACTAGGACACGATATTTCTGATATAACCCTCTCCCGGAGCTCTATTAGACGTAGTAGAAGAGTTGAAAGACAGGAAGCCGCAGCAGCTGAACAGGACATACATCAAATAGAAGGCCCACTTCTTCTGCACTGGGATGGAAAACTTTTACCTGATATTGATGGAACAAAAAAAAAGGTTGACCGCATTGCTATACTTATTACCGGAAATGATCAGGAAAAGCTTTTGGGTGTTCCAAAAATTTGTAGAGGAACAGGAAAAGCCCAAGCACTAGCATGCGTTGAAGCAGCTAAAAAATGGAATGTAGAATCGTTCATTAAAGGCATTGTATTTGATACGACAGCGAGCAACACTGGTCTTCACACTGGGGCTTGTGTTGAAATCGAAAAATCCCTTGATCGTGAACTAGTCTGGATTGCATGCCGCCATCATGTCATGGAGCTTATACTTTCAGCTGCTTACTTATGCATATTCGGCTCTACTAGTGGTCCGGAAAGTGGACTATTCAACCGATTTCAGAAAGCGTGGCCAACTATTGATCAGACTAATTATAGCGCAGCGGATACAGAAATATTTCAGAATCCTGTATTAAATAGTTTGAGAGAAGAATTACTGGAGTACTTACCGAATGCCCTAGAAAAACAGCAACCAAGAGATGATTATAAGGAATTTTTGAGCTTGTCTCTTCTGTTTCTTGGTGGAGGAAAGGATGCTAACACATTCCGAGCTCCTGGCCCTACACATCACGCCAGATGGATGGCAAAAGGAATTTATGCTCTGAAGATATACCTTTTCCGAAATCAGTTTCATTTGACAACTCGTGAGGCAAGAAATGTCGAAGATTTAGCTCTATTTGTGAGCTTAGTTTATGTGAAATATTGGTATGAAGCACCACTTGGAATTAGAGCTCCCTATAATGACATTCAGCTTTTGGGCGTGCTTAAAAGCTATCCCAACAAAAAGATCAGTGAAAAAACATACACTGCTTTTGCGAGGCATCTTTGGTTTCTTTCGGAGCACTTGGTAGCCTTTGCATTTTTTGACGACAGGGTGGCAACGAAAACCAAGGAAATGATGGTAAAAAACCTAAACCGTCCAAAAATACCTGATTGTCCACGACGAATTGATATAACTAAAGCAAAAAATGATCTGTCTCTAGATAATTTCGTTACGGAAAGAACAAGCGTCTTCTTTGATGTCCTCGTTACCGAAGGAAAAAGCAAAAGTGAAGAATTCTTAAAGGTGCCACCTCAGGATTGGCCATAATTAACTATAGCATTTATTTCCATACTTTTGCTGAATACATTTATGTTTCATTTTGGGCGACCTCTAAATGTTCATCGATTGCGAAAAAAAATTGCATGCTACTTATTTAGACCCCGTATAATAAAAAAAAGCTTGTGGAGACACAATATTCAGCATTTTTATTTTTTGGACCACGCTAGCTGGTTATGGAGTGTTTTTTTTTGTGTCAAAATTCGCAGACAGGTTAACAGTCCACTTGATGGTTTGTAGGTGGCTACCGTCGCCTACAACACTGCCATTTGTAATAACATCGAGGATAAGAGATTAGAAGGAGACGGGGTGATGGGCTCTTGAATTCCTTACTCAAAACACAACAGCACACATATATATATATGCTGTTATTTTCACTGTGGTATTCCCTAAACGGGTGGTTACTGCCGCCAGACGGGTCGCCCAAGTGACTGCGAAATAAATTGTAAATATCCCCCTTTTTCAACAGTATATTGAAAATGGTATTGATGAGGGAGGACCGTGGGACCGCAGCCCTCACAATGAGGAATCTACCTGCGCAGTACGTCCCCTCACTTTTGGAGCAACTGGACGAGATGGCGACCGAAAGGACCAATATGTAAGTAGAGCTAAGTACACACTAAACTACCCGCATTGTTTCCCCTAGTTTTATTAATTAACCCCCATCTACCACCCTCAGCACAACCCCCAAACATTTAAGAGCATTCAGTACGTTCAACTGTATTGCCAATTTTACAAAACTACCCCCATTGTTTCCTCTGGTTTTATTAATTGACCCCCATCTACCACCCTCAGCACAACCCCCAACCCTTGAGAGCATTCAGATTTTTATTAATTTTGTACACCCTCAGAACACCCCCTCCAATCCTGGAGGACTTTCTGTACGTTCATCTGGATACCCCAGTTTAAAACTGTATTACTAATTTTACAAAACTACCCGCATTGTTTTCCCTGATTTTATTAATTTTATTATTATACCATAGATTACCCACAACTTTCAATGATAAGTTACGTTACGTAATACCTGAACGCCCCCAATGTAGGTAGTAATATTGTATCTATTGTACATCAATGTACTACAACTATGGATTTCGCACGCCATACCAAAACACCCATGTACTTTATGGAACATTTAAAAGTGACATAATATGCCTAGAGCGTGAACTCTTGTCATCTGTCATTTGAAACCAACCATACATTATGGATGTCATTTAAAGAAAATGTGACTTTACGTCAACGCATTAGAGTTTAAAATGAACAAGCAGAACTCGGTTCTTTACTACCCTTCACCATTGACTCCGCCATGATTCAGTTTTACGTGCCTTTTAGGCATTTGTGACGCGAAATCCACAGCATTATGATGTCATTAACCAAACATTAAAGAAAATGTGACTTTACGTCAACGCATTAGAGTTTAAAATGAACAAGCAGAACTTGGTTCTTTACTACCTTTTTCACCATTGACTCACCAGTACTTTTCACGTGCCTACAACTGTGGATAGGAAATCCACAGTTGTAGTGCTTCGATGCCATTGTATGTTTTGTTTCGTTTCGCTGTAGTAGTGTAGTGGGGAGTTTTTATTGTTGAATATAAAATAATTAATGGTGGCGTTGTCAGATGCGCTGCGATGTGCGTGTGGGTGGTGGCCGCTGTGGAGCACCACTTCGCCGTCATCCAGTCGAACCCGGACTCGCGCGCCATCAGAGCCCTATCCTCGATTATGGCCAAATTCATGAACAGGTATTTGTATAATTGTAGCCCGTGGTATGAAAATTTATAAGAGTAATATAAAAATTGTCATACGAATGCGTTATATGTTATGCGTTATAGTTACGTTCTATTTTTAAAAAAAAATTTAGAATATCTCGGAAGTTTCATAGATATCACGCCGTCTACAAAATATTATTTAAAAAAAGAACAATATTGTTCTTTCGGCGTGTTCGAATTGTGAAAATTTAAATTTTATATTCGTAAGGAGGATTATTCCAGTCGTGTGTCGAAGCTTGACACAATTTTTTTTTTTTTTTATTTTTTAAATATCTAATTCTATTTTTATCTTTTTTTTTTTTTAGTTTTCATAGACATTTAAAATTCACAAACTAACATATTATTATTATTGTTATTATTTTCATATTTATTTTCTTTCTTAATTCTAATTTTTTTTACAATAAATATAAAAAAATATATATATAAAATAAATATCTTCACACATTCCACACAACACCATCTAGTTCCACACTAAGCAACTTAATGCTTGTATCATGGATACCAGACAGCCGATACAATACATAGATTACTTTTTTTTTGTAAATAAATACATATTATAAATAAAAAACATCCATGACTCAGGTACAAAGGTGAAATGTTAACACGTAAACACTTGCCCCTAGTAGCGGGATTAGAACCCGCGACCGTTTGGTTAACAGCTAGGGTCACTAGCCACTAGACCAAACGTGTCGTCTAGTGTATATTATTATTATTATTTTCAGACGATCCCATCTATGTCAGCTGTTAAACTTGAAGGGTCGTTTGGACACGGCGACTTTGAAAAAATTCAAGGCCGCCGAGGACGACGAACAGCAAGCGGTCCTTGAATATAACGGTAAGTGGTATCCAACCACCGGTCACCGTCACCTCATAATTATACGTTATATAAAAACATACAAGCTGTTGCAGGCGACTTTGCACGAGTAACTTAATAAAATACAGTCCCTATGTTAACTCGCTGATAATATAGCTTTCTATATGTGAAAGAATTTTCAAAATCGGTCCACTAGTTTTTTTTTTGAGTTTATTCATTACAAACATAATGAATATAAGTCAGTATATATGTAGAATGTTTTTATATTATTTTTAAAAAAAATAAAAGATTCGATTTGGTCTTTTAGATTCATCAGAAGAAGAAATGGAAGTGGATGGATATAATTCAGAGCATAGCGAAGACCATTGCTGGTCCAACGCAGCCTCCGACCCTGAAGATTTTGAAGAGGAATAAAGCCTCCAACGTACAAAATTTTAATTTCATCCATTGGGTCAAATTGTCGAATTTTGAACAAGTGTACTTGGAAAAAGATAAAGATATAAAAAAGATAAAAGATAAACACCACAGAGAATAAGAAAAAAAATTAATAGGGGTTTGGGGTTAGGACATTTTACTATGGAGCCTGGCGTACATACCTAAACATTCTTTATTTCTTTAAAAAAAATTAAAAAATATATTGACATAGTGGCCACCGATAATACTTGCAGTCGATAGAAGAGATAAATATAAATAAATTTTGATTATTCAATATATGAGTAATAAAGCCTTAAGATATAGTTTTCGACGATCACTCGGGAACAGTACTTTTTTCTGGATGAAAGGTACCCTATGTCCTTTCCCGTATTCCTGACAACGTGTATGCAAAATTTCACGATGATCGGTTGAGCAGTTAAGGCGTGAAAGGGTAACAGACAGACAGATTTTATAATATACTTTCGCATTTATAATATTACTAGTATGGATTGTAGGTACCTATCAAGTTAAAATATTGTTACTATGTAATGTACTGACGATACTAATAAAACAAATAAAAGAAAAAACAAGAATAACATGTCAAAAACAGTTGTAAATTAGGAAGTTTTAAACTTTTAAAAAGTTTCAGCTGCTCAAAATTTGACAATTACCCCATTATGTCTATTGTTAATACTTTATATATAAATTTTAAATTGATATTTATGTGTTTTAATTGTGTGTTGTTTATTTTTTAAAGTAAGACGTAAAAACAGGGTGTTATAAGTTCGATGTGTCTGTGGAATGGTAGATCCCAAACGGATGAACCGTGATCAGGATGGTTGTTAGCTATTGTTAGCTACTAACCTAACCTAACCTAACCTAACGGTTTATAAAATATATATCTTCAAACATTCCACACAGCGCCATCTAGTTCCATATTAAGCAACTAATGCTTGTATTATGGATAATAGACAGTTGATATACTACATAGATTACTTTTTTTATAAATACATACATATGATAAATACAAAACATCCAATTTTTAAAATCGGCCCAATAGTTTCTGAGTTTATTCATTACAAACAATTATACAAATATTTTCTCTTACAAATCTAGCTACAAAAAAAATTAAATAGTATTATTATAATGCATGGAAGAACTGTACTACAGAAGTTTATTCGTAAGCTAACGGTCGCCAGGCGACATTAGTCGCCTAGTCACAAGGTACAGTATAATACACGCTTGATAATTCGCGTCCTGAATCTTTACCCATTATTTACTGTGTTTTAATTGTGTGATGATATCTATAATCCTGTTAAAAATAAATTCAAGCATCCCTAAAGTCCGTAAAAAAAACAAGAGGGTTGAGAGGGGCGGGAGAAGTCAAATGTCATATTCTATCCAGTATAATAGGTTACTCTATGGTTCTTGCATAGAATAATAATATTATTCTATGGTTCTATCTTGCTATGACCTGACCCATAGATAGAAGGAGTAGCTTGTTATTATTCTATGAGTAGGAGTACCATCTCTGTCTATGTAAAAGTATCCGTTGAAAGGCGTTAAATAAGGGTGGCGCTAGTGTAGCTCGAGTGTAAATTTTAAAGAAAGACGGGTGTATTATTTTCTTTATTTTTCATTTTGCGCCCGCTTGTACAATTTTTCACAGCACCAATTATTATTTTAAAAAGTTTTATAACAGTCAATACAATAAAATCACTAAAATATATTAAAATCTGCAAAGAAATTTAACTAAAAAATCTGCTACATTCATTTCATACACTAACGCCATTGTGGTCAATTTATGAACCACTATTTATTGCTTTTAGTTGCCACTTACAATTTAATCCATGTAAACTGTACAAGTGGCAAATACTGGCAAATACTCTTTACTTCATCGACATTCTATTTGGGTTGGAATGTCGATGCTTTATTTCTATACTCCATTACCTGACCAACCAGGTAAAGTTAAAGTACTCTCGCACATGTCTAGAGCATTTGTACTGCAATTGTCCGTCTGAGTTAGTCTGTGGTAAACCTAGATATTTTTTGGTCTGTGGCTAATATTTATTGTTTTCATTATGGGAATTTAAATTTTTATTTTATTTTATACTCAAACAAAACAAATGTGACAACTAACCCAAATAAAGTAACGATGTTTAGAAAGAAAAACGTATACACTCGATATATTCATTCATCTCTTAGAAAATGTTCAGACACAACACGTATAATTTCTAAAAAGGAGTTACCTGCCACCGCCTACAAACCGGAAAATGTTGAGAAAAACAAATACGACGAATGGGAAAGCGAAGGGCTTTTTACAGCTAATAATAGGAGTGACGATCCGGTATTCAGTATGATTTTACCACCCCCAAACGTTACAGGAAAATTACATTTAGGTTAGTATTTATTTTTGAATCCAACGAAGATTTATTAATGGTAGGGTACCACTGCGTTTCGCTATCATTTAGGCAGCCCATTTGTCTGGCGGCAGTAACCAACCCATTACAGAAAACCACCGTGAAATAACAGTATTGTGTGGTTTCGGTGAGGGATGAAGTTATGCCAGAGCCAGAGATTCTATGGCGTTGCTTGTGTTATAGGCGACGGTAGCCAGAAGCCACCTACCATCAGCCGTCAGCCTGTCTGTCGAACATAACATAAAACATTTTGTTCTTATTAAAAAAAAATTACATATTGTCACTTTTTAACTATAAAAGTGTTTTATGCAAATTCGAGCAAAAAGATAAATTAATTACAGGCCATGCACTGACAAGTACAATACAGGATGTAATAAGTAGAAGAAAAAGAGCTCAAGGCTACAATGTTTTATGGTTGCCCGGCTTGGACCATGCAGGGATTGCAACACAAGTTTGTCTTTTTAGTTATAATATGTTGTCTATTGAATAAAAACACATTTTAGACTGTTAAACTCATTTATCTGTTAATCCCCGACGCCCGACGCGAAAGTGGAGTGTTATAAGTTTGACTTGTGTGTCTGTCTGTGACATTGTAGCTGACGTGATTGAAATTGTTCTTAGTAATAGAAACTAATCAATTATTGTGTTCACAAAAAATGCAGAAGACTTATTTTATAATTTCTTGTAATATTATTCATCCATACTATTCATACTTTATTAATATTATAAATGTGAAAGTAACTCTGTCTGTCTGTCTGTTGCCTTTTCACACCTTAACTACTCAACCAATCATAATTAAATTTTGCATAAACGTCGTCGGGGATACAGGAAAGGATGTAGGGTACTTTTCATTCAGAAATAAGTACTGTTCCCGAGGGATACTATAAAATTGAGAAAACTAACGCCCAGCAAAAGTGTAATAGCAATAAAGATGTCAGGTGTTATATTGCTTATGTTTTTTTTTTGCAACACGGACAAAGTCATGGGCGTCAGCTAGTTTTAAATTTAACTTTCCCTCGGGTTATATTCTGTATTAGACAGAAAGTTAGCAAGCATTATATATAATTCAATATTAAAGATGACAAAAATAATTTTATTGTTTTTTAAATTTTTATTTAAATAATTTATTATTGAATTGTATTAAACTCATTTTTAGGGTGTGGTGGAAAAATACCTAGAAACGAGAGGTGTGAATCCAAAACTTTTGGCACGTGATAAACTCTACGAGGAAGTTTGGAGATGGACAGAGAAATATGGACAGAATATCTTCGAGCAGTTGAGAACTATCGGTTGCTCGTTGGACTGGACCAGACAGATTTTCACGATGGACAGTCAGCACACGCACGCCGTCAATACAGCCTTCATAGAGCTTTTCAAAAGAGGCTTAATATATAGGAAAAAGGCTCTAGTCAACTGGTGTAACAAATTGAAATCTACAGTGTCCGATATTGAAGTGGAAAATCTTAGTGTGAGCGGTCCGACAGACGTATATGTACCCGGCTATGACAGGCCTGTCAAGTTTGGTCAGCTGTACAGTTTTGCATATAAAATATTTGACAGCAACGATGAAATAATTGTATCAACCACTTTGCCCGAGACAATGCTCGGAGATATGGCCGTAGCGGTTCATCCGAAGGATGAAAGGTGAGTCTTTTTTTAAACGTTAAAGGCTTGAAGCCAGTTTGAAAGTCCTAAGTCTAGAAAACTGAAATTTGAAACATAGATTTATTTTATAACATAAGCATCCGTTAAGGGTTTTTGAAAGTTTCAACTGCATGCCAAAACGGGGCTTGTCGCTAGTATTATATATTTTCGCTCACGTATTAATATAAATGTCGAGTCGTCTTAATTGAATAGTTAAGGTGCTTGCTTCAACGCTATGTCCAAGAGATCCCGGGTTCAATTCCTGACAGGACCAACTTTGGATGAGAACTTTTCATAGTACCTCGATCTGGCAAGTAGTGGCACAGCACACTGCGTTTTGCAGTCCGTTTGGCGGCAGTAACCACATGTGTGATAACAACACGTGTGTTGTTTCGTTTCGGTGAGTGAATAATGGATCCCAGAGACCATTCTACCTATCCCTTATCCTTAATCTTCTACAGTCGGCAGCGAATTCGCAGCACCTGTGGCATAGCTTGTTTTATAGGCGACGGTAGCCACCTACCATCAAGTGAGCCATCAGTCCGTTTGACGAACTTAACATAAATAAAAGAGGATAGTGCATCCTTTACTCACTTACCCAAACTCAACAGCATTGCTGTTCCATTACTGTCACTGACAGTCTCTCAGCATTACCACCAGTGCACTGGAAACTGATAGTGAAAGATTTTCCCTCAAATTTCCATTCAATTGTGATTGCATTACTCCCCAGGTACAAACATTCAAATTGTGTTTTCATTATTCCCCAGGTACAAACATCTAGTTGGCAAAAAAGTAATACACCCTTTCAGAAACAATACTATACCCATAATCGCCGACGACTTTGTCGACATGAATTTTGGTACAGGTGCGGTCAAAATAACCCCAGCGCACAGCAAAGTAGACTATGACGTAGGCCAGCGTCATCATCTTCAACTGTTACAGGTTGTTGATGAACAGGGCCTGGTGATAAACGCTGGAAAGAAATTTGATAACATAAAGAAATACAATTGTAGACATATCGTGCTGAAATGTCTGGAAGAGCTCGGTCTTCTCAGGGAAGTTAAAAGCCACGAAATGACATTACCCATCTGCAGTAGAACGGGGGACGTGATAGAGTATTTACCGAAGGAGCAATGGTTCTTGTCTTGCTCAAAACTAAACGAGAAAGCGGAGAAGTGCGTTAAAGATGGCATATTGAATTTATATCCTGAGAAGTTTGCGAGGAATTGGTTAAATTGGACCTCGGACAATAGGGATTGGTGTATATCTCGACAGCTATGGTGGGGTCATAGGATACCGGCATATAGATGCAGCATAGACAAAAACATAGTTTGGATACCATCAGATAATGTGGAAAGTGCAAAAATTGAGGCTTCCAAGTTTCTTCGGTGTATGCCCGATGAAATTCTCGCTGAAAGAGACACGGATGTCCTAGATACTTGGTTTTCATCGGCGATTTATCCTTTCGCCTCACTAGGATGGCCGGATAGAACTGGCTGTGAGGATTACAAGAAATTCTATCCGCAAAATCTCTTGGTAACCGGTCACGATATTTTGGGTTTTTGGGTGCATAGAATGGTTATCCTTGGTTTGGAGTTGACAGGGAGGTTACCGTTCGACAATGTTCTGCTCAATGGGATAATTTGTGATAGTCGCGGTGCGAAAATGTCAAAAAGCAAAGGGAACGTTATCGATCCATTAGATGTCATTTATGGTATTAAGATGGAGAAACTTAGAGAAAAGTCTGAAGACATGAATAGAATAGGTTTATTGAGTAAATGTGAATTGCAAAAGGCGTTGGCTTATCATAAAGCAAATTTTTCCGCTACAAACGGAATACCTCAGTGCGGAGCTGACGCTTTAAGATTCACCCTACTGTCTCACGACATAAAGTCGCATTTCGTTAATTTCGATGTACACATTTGCAACTCAAATAGACTTTTCTGTAATAAAATCTGGCAAAGTGTGAAATACTTGCAGCTCTCATTCCAAAAACTACCCACAACTCAAGAGATTTCAACTGATGATTTGTCAAGTTTCGATAAGTGGATAGTTAGCAAACTGGCCGATATGGTGGAAAAAGTTAACAGTTCAATGGATACTTATGATTTTCATTTGGCAACAAAAGCTATAAGGACTTTAATTTATAATGAGTTTTGTGATGTCTACTTAGAAGCGACCAAGCCTGGTCTAGACGGCGAAAACGTTAAGATGTCTTATGCGCACGCGCACGCTTTATCCGCAGTTCTGAACACTTCCTTAAGATGTTTGTCTCCTTTCATGATTTACTTGACACAAGAGTTGATACCAAAAATACCTGGATTTGAAAGAAACATCATACACAATTTTAACGATGCATCAAAAAAGTGTTTTGATTTACCAAAAACTGAAGATTTTGCAAAATGGCAAGACAGAAAATCTGAGGAGAATATCGATAAAGTTTTAAACGTAATAAATGCAATAAGGGAAATCAAAGGTTTTTATGGAATCACAAATAAAGTGAGGCCTTCGATTAGCATTAATACGAATGATGAAAAGTTGATAGATAATATTGAAGAGAACAAACCTATAGTACTCCATTTTACTAGAGGCAGTGTTATTGAGTATGCAGAGGAATTGGATAAAAAATATGTCACGGGTTTCGTGAATGAAAACACAAATGTGAGTATAGAAGTTGTAGCAGACGATCCAGAAAATTTTGTTCGGGCAGCGAAAGAGAAATTGTACAAGAGAATAGAAAAGATAGAAGAATATTTACAAAAGTGTGAAGAGAAGTTCTCTTCAAATAAATATATAGAGAATGTGCCGGAATTTACTAAAGTCTTGGACAAAGGAAAGTTGGACACAAAGAAGCAGGAATTAATGCAGTTGAAGAGATTGTGTGTTTAAGTGAATCTTCGTTCGCGCAGAAAAGAAAGTACGGCTCCGACGATTAACGAAAAAAGCTTAAAACTTGCAATAAACCTTATACAATATCCATAAGGTTCATATTACAATGCAGCTGTTAGTTTTGTCTCACTAGCACTCGCGTAACACGCCAAGCAGCGCCCGCTAACATGGCTGCAGCTGGCGACCAATACTGAAAAAAGCCGCGGAGGGTGTTGATTGGTCGAACGCTTTAAAAATTCCTCTTCTGCGCAGGCGCATCCCTAAGCAATATCAGTTGGCTACTACTGTACGATTAAAATCGTAGCTTAAAGTGCGCCATTCATTAAGGCTACGGTCTCCTATTAAATGTTTTTGAAGTGGTGTAGATATCGCTCGACGTCCAAAGACTAGACTCGAAATAAGCGGTCAATACGTATCTTAGCAGCGAACGAAGTCTCTGGTTATACAGTCAGCATCAGATATATCGGATCTGTCTAGGTACTCAAATAACACTACACACTTTGAGGACCGATTATATCTGCACTCCAAAGTATTCTAATTAATGTGAACATTCAACGCGTCAAAAATATCTAAACAGTCGAATGTCATTATTTTCTGTACAACCATATTTTCATAATTAGGTATACTACTAAGCTGCCAGATGGATAACGCAGACACGTCAAATCTTTGATTTGTCAAATGAGGCGTATCTAAGTTTAAATATAGAGAAATTATGAGCCAAAGATTTTTCGAATTTCGAATGGCCCCCGTGCTTTGTATTAGGACGTGTGTTGCTGATTATCTAAATAGGTTTACTGGTTTATTATTCTTAATTACTCAAGTAACAATAAGATTGATAATTCCTTACTTTTTTACGTTAAGGTCGGCAGACAGGCTGACGGTCCACTTGATGGTAGGTGGCTATCGTCCCCTATTACACAACACAAGTAACGCCACAGGTGCCGCAAGTGCGTTGCTGACTACACTAGGATAACGGATAGGGAAATGGCCTCTGGCATTCCTTATTCGCTCCTTGTAGTCTTAACGGTGATCTGCCACAACTTTCCAGACCAGAGCCAATTTTGAAAAGTTTATTTCCAAAGTTAACCCTGCCGGGAATCGAACCCGGATTCTAGCACCACTCATCCAATGGACTAGTCATAAAAACACAACACAATACAAAAATAAGTTCACAATATACAAAAATCAATAAGGTATTCATCTACAATTACAAAATATTGTATTTGTATTAATAAAACTTGAATAAGAATTTTTAAAAAAACGAAGGTGCCAGCCAAGAGGGACAGTTTTATTCTGTGGCTCCTCAGATTATAAAATTAACTGATTATAAATTGTAAATAGGTAACTAGTATAAATAATTTCGTTGATTGTCCTTTAATGCTATGCTTTGAAGTAAAGCATTAATCATTAAAAATTAAGTAAGTGTATTATATAATATGGGTAGGCATATTAAACGCGCTGATCAAATGAGACAACGCTGTTTGTAAGAAAGTAGTGACGAGAGGGAAGATCGGTTAAAGTTTAAAGATACAGTCATATTGAAAACGTCTTCCTTTTTTGATTTCGGTTGAAAATGATGTCATTCAAGCGTAATTATGAGACAATGTAAGTAGGTGATTATTGCGACCAACTAAACATGAACCTTAATACAAAGATATCAAAGTTTATTCCAAAAAGTGTTGAGATATAATTGAACATTTTAGTGCTTAGATACTTTTGGCGATCAGATTGTATACATAAGAAAAAAATTCCGTTTGTAATGAAATATATGACATATGTGATTAGATATATTTGAATTCAAAGAAGCTCACATCAATTTGAAATCTGTTGTTGTGTAGATGTTACTGAAAAATTAAATGCTAACAATTATTTGCCTACTTCAGATGCTCATCTACTTCTGACGCTGACTGTACATAAATGCAGACGGATGTGATTTTAGAGTAAAGTTATGCTCCATTTGTCCATGAATGGAAAAATTTCATTAGTATGGATATTTGATATGAAGACTAACTTAAAATGATATGGAAATATGTTATGTTAATTTAATAATTATATTTCCTATAAATAAAAGTTATAACAAATTTAATTGTGCTTAATTTATCTAATAAAGATTAAA
This sequence comes from Synanthedon andrenaeformis, assembly GCA_936446665.2. Classification (NCBI taxonomy): domain Eukaryota; kingdom Metazoa; phylum Arthropoda; class Insecta; order Lepidoptera; family Sesiidae; genus Synanthedon; species Synanthedon andrenaeformis. Next base: position 965,899 of record OW387802.2, read on the forward strand.
AACTTTATAAAAATCACAATATTTAAAAACATGTTTAATCTGTAGTTATCCACAGTCTGTACATTTTTTACATACGTTATTAGGGACACAGAAAAGGACATAGGTTACTCTTCATCCAGAAAAAAAGTATGGTTCCCGAGGGATCATCTAAAATATAATATTATAAAGAGAAAAGATTCGTATGTTTGTAATGAATACTCATAAAGTAGTGCACCAATGGTGAAAATTCTTTCACCTATAGAAACACATACACATAGGCTACATTATATAAGGTTACGCGGACGAAGTCGCGTGCAACAGCTAGTCTAAATAGAAAACTAACGCCCGGCCAAAGTGTTTAGCAACAAGAAATCATATATATTGCTTTTTCAATCGGGATTTAATAAAGGATACACTAGATTCAGGGTCTCAAACTAAATCACTGCGAAAAAGTATTCATTGGATTTATTACGCTTAAGTAAAGCAGGCAGACATTTAATAAAATACATATTTTGTTGTGGAAATATGTTTTTTGTGATGATTTTGCAAGTGCGCCGAGTCTGAATGCAATTACAAGTATACAAAGCCTTAGCATAAAATCATGCCACTTTATCCTTAAGTTTCAAATAAAATACTTTTTTCAAATAAATCTTAATGTAATAATTTTCAGGAAAACTTTTTGTCAATATCTGAAGAAAATGCATACGACGACATATAAACATTTAGAATAGCGATAAATAAGTTCCATAATTTTATTCCATTGCTTGTTCCATAAGCTGTGGCAGCTCCCACCATTAAATGTACCGTTTGCATGCCTACCAAACATTAAAAGAAATAATATATTACATCTAAAAATAATAATAATAGTTCCTAACTTACAAAGGTGACAACCCTTTTAAGTGATGTTCCTATAAGTAAATACTTGGTGCTCACCCTAAGTTAATTTTGTTTCCTCTAAACCCAAAGTGTCTACAACATTGTGTTGTGGAAACGAGTTTTTTTAAATAAATGTAAACACCTACCTATACATAAGTCTAGCTAGGTGTTTAATCATTAATTTATTTAATTTATAAGCGTACTAGCAACCCGCTCCCGGTTTTTATATAGGTAAGGTACACAAACCTTCCTCGTTCTTACTCTATCCATTAGTGAAAACCGTATTAAAATCTGTTATATGACTTAGAGTAGTTAACAGAAGTAGTTAGCGGACAAACAGACAGACGCGGACAGATTGCGACAAGGTTGAACATTTTATTTTTTTCTACTTAAATAAAAATTGGATTACATAAGTTCAAGTCGTAAAACGTGTTCACCTTAAGGACAAGTTTGTGAAACTAATTTGAAAATATCACCCCAAGCTGTGAGTGCGGTGATATTCTAATATGCCACTTTTAGTGAAGTAACCCAGAATCTAGTAAAAGAACTGTCATTGGAATATCTATGGAGTAAGAAATGAGTGAATAAACCCGTTTAAACATTAGTTCATTTGAAATATTAATAATGTATTAATGTTTTTTATTTGTAGTAGGTCCTTAGCGCCTGACTCGTAATTTTTTATTTTATTTTTCAAGAAAGCAAATCAATTATTTTAAAAATAAACATTATCCAAGTAGAGCAATTTGTCGTATTTATCCCACCCTGGCAAAATGGACACGAAAATCATTGTCGGATAAATCCGACTGGTGGCTAAGGGGTTAGATAATTATATTTTTATTAGACAGGATTATTATACCTATAATTAATACTTGATGTGTTTCAGTTTGTTTGGGCACAATGGAAACTCAGGGTGTTATTACAAAAAAGATACTAAACTATGTCTAAACACGTGTTTTGTCAAACAGCGTTTAATGATTTAAAACCTGACTGAACAAATGTTTTACCTTCGTTATTACAAAAGAGTGTTTGTCCTTTGTCTAACTAAAACATCGCTAGGCAACCAAGTGTAATTTTTAAATAGCAACATTACAAAAGTTTCGTTCAACTTCATTTAGTTCATTCTAAAACGTTCCTTTCTATGTAAATTTGTTATGTGTTAATAGAATATCCTACGCAGAAACATATGTTAAAATTATCTATGTATAAATAAAACCGTGCAGTGTGTGATTATAAATTAATTATTGCTGTAAATACACCACCATAAGTATGTTTTGGTACCAAATATTATGTATATAATATGTACGTACACATAGAATAGTGATCAGTTGAAGGAATGGAATGTGTAACGTTTATCAAACTGTCAAGTCATAACTCATCCTCATCATTGTCAAATTCTACAATTTTCTTTGTTTACTACGACTAGTTATAAAAAAATTTTCAACTAATATGGAAAATTGCATTAATAAAATAAAAACACGTGGAGAAAATTGGGTTCAAGAAGAAAAGGTAAAACATTTAAAACTATCCGATATTTCATCGTAAATTATGCTACGCCCCCGATAGCACATTTCATAATTTGTTTTTATATTTTGTTTATATATTAACATTTGGTAAACCTGTACTTTCTTTTGAAAGTAAGGTCATCGAAAACTTCATAAGGATTAATTCGTGTACGATTTTGTTGATTGTCTCGAAAGTTTTCTATATAATCTAATTCTTCTAAATCAATATCATCAACAAAATCTGCAAAGTTTAATTCCATCACTGATATTATTCAATTTTAAATACACAGCACACCCTAAATATAAAACTAGCGAAAATTAGAGACGTCAAAGTAGATTTACTTTGAAGTTAGACAAGGCTTCGACAAGATTTGACGCGTTTTTAAATATGAACAGTATTTAAACCGCGCCTAACTCTAAACCGTGCTTAAACACGATTTTGTAATAAACTTTTTTTTAGACACCTGTTCAATGTATGTTTATCTTTTTTGTAATAACACCGTTAGTGTTTAGTTTATTTACACTTTATTTAAATTTACACTTAAAACTATACTTAAACCTAAAAAAAAAGTCTAACACTGAACACTAATTCTTCTTGGCCGGAGGCCTAAAGACTCCAACGACAACCGCATGGTCCCTCTCGTAGGGCTCCAGAGTCAACTGTTCTTGGGGTTTCAACTTGTCCGCTTGCAATTTCTTCACTTCCGCTGCAAACACAGCCTCCGGCTGAGCCGTCGAGTCTATACACGAAGCCTGAAAAACATATACTATATTATGTTCCTTATTTTTTATGCGCAACATACAATTACAATCTTTATACACCTCAGAGAGAGAGTTCAGCTTTCGACATGAAAGATTTAGATAATTTTTTGTGTCATCATGAGTGCAAATAATTGATATTTTTTTTCATGTTAAGGTCGACAGACAGGCTGACGGTACACCTACAACACAAAGCCACAAGAAGAAAATGGGCTTCGAAACCTAATTGAAAATTAGCAGACACGAGACTCCTATGGTCGACAGTGCATTTGCAGCACTTGTGGCGTTTCTCGTGTTATAGGCGACGGTAGCCAGTAGCCACCTACAATCAAGTGGACAGTCAGCAAAAAAAAAGGTGTGCTAGTCAGCTCCGGCGCACGACTGGAGTTTACTCCTTACGAACAATAAATAAATATAATTAAAACTTATAAAAATACAACTGTGATTTAAATGTATTATATTATATTAATATGCATTGAAGCATATTGTAGCCTGTAACGCGTAACATGTGACATTTGATTTTACTCCCATAAATTTTCATACCCCCCGGGCTTTATACCCATATATAAACTTACTTATATATGAAACTCGGTTGCATATGCATATTGCATACAATACATACATACACGTGGTCCTATCATTAATATAATGTAGGAATGGTGGTATAACACTGTCTGACTTTTATTTAAAAAACAAAAAATAAATAAATTGAAAAGCTCACCTTAATCGATATAACAAAGTGTCCACCGTTCTTTAGGAAATACTGTGCGTTCAAACAAACAATCCTCGCTTGGTCCGGCTGAGCCACGTCCGCGAATATCGTGTCCACCATGCCGACCAACATTCTGACCAACAACAACAACAAACAACAATTGTACATATTATATTTACAATTCAAACAAACAAACAAACAAACAACCAACCCCGCTCGACGGTTCGACAATTTTAAAACAATCGTCACATCACAGAGAGAGTTCAAATGTAGTATCATCAACATGAAATATTTAGTACATAGAAATCATCACATAATTTTATTTTTATGTTATTATGTTATACTAATATTATAAAGAGAGAAGATTTGTATTTTTGTATGTTTGTAATGAATAAAATCGAAAAAAGGATTGGACCGATTTTTAAAAAAATCTTTCACAGGAGAAAGTCGCGTGCAACAGTTAATCTATACTAATATTATAAAGAGGAAAGATTTGTTTGTTTGTTTGTTTGCATTGAATAGGTTCCGAATGTCAAGAAATAAAGTGCCGCGCGGCTCACTCGCGCGGTCGGCTCCCTGCGCAGCGGTAATTTTCGTTAAATACCCGTGCGAAGCCGGGGCGAGCCGCTAGTCTATTATATTATTTTTATTTTTATATATTATTTTTCAACGAGGATGCCTGCTAATATAAAATAAAATATGTTCTTAAAGTACAAAATTAATCTTTACCTATACAGAAGAAGAGAAAGTTGTTATTACCTATATTTGAGTGGATGTCTCGCGTCTTCGATAATGGGAATGATATTTGTACGTTTTTTGGCAACATTTATCAAATCTCTGCCAGATCTGTGAGAGAATTCCACCGCATACACCAAACCTTCCTGAAATAACAAAAACAAAACAAATTTATTCAAACTATTGGACCAAGTATACTCTTATCATGAACCAACAAGTGCACACTGATGCGGGTAGATGGCGCTTGTTTCATACAATCGAACGTCACCGAGAGTGTCGCTCACACAGGGAGAGTGATTAAAAGTGCCCAACGCGCCTAAATAAATTTTCAAAGATGGCAAAGACAACATGGAGAATGGATGTAAGGAGGTTCAACTACATACATGACAAAGTGTCCGTCGAATACGCTCAATTGGGCGGCGCTGCAGTAGCATTGGGGCGTGGCGCTCTAGTAGCATTTTATTCACCGACCAATCATATTCATATCAAACACCAATGCTACACTAGCGCCCATTCTGGTCAATTTATGAACCACTATTTAATGTCACTTTTTCAGTTTACCTCCTACTTACCTTTATAAAATTAGTAAAACAAAAAACTTACAGGTCCAACGATATCCGCCACGTGACTGACAGTGGTCCCGCTGGCGGCTCCTAGATACAAGACCCGCGACCCTGGCGGCATGTGGATGACGTCCACACCGCCCATCACGGCGGCCGCCAACTTGGAACGGAACGGATTCCACACCCTGTACTCCACCTTCTCACCGTCCGTCTGCAACAAGCAAAGTCGACGCGCGGCTTAGCTCTTGTCCTCTTTCGGACGAGGACGAGGACGAGGACGAGGAGGCTGGTCTTGTCCTCTTTCGCATCAGAAGTGGGTAAGTGGATATAGTCTTCACGACTAGGTCGAGATTAGAGGGACCACTGATCATCATTTAATGAATATCTCACAAAAATATATATCTTTTGTTTCGCTTACAAATGAACTTGTATTGATTGTACTTGTGTAATTGAACACAAAATTGATGTAAATTATTATTATTATTATAATTTTTCAAGTATATACATATTTCCTTTCTTAGTTTTTTTTTTTACAATTTATATGCTAATATAATATGGATATTATATCTGAAATAAATGATTATTATTATTAAACTTTTTTTCTTAAAAAAAAAATGTCGCTTCATAGAATAATAGATAGTTTGTGTTTAAATCATTATATTGGAGAATATATTTTATTTTTAATATTGTCTCAGCAGTAAAAATAATATAAAAATATTATCCAATTATGGCGATAACGAGCGATTTGCTTTGATTATTAAACTCTTAAAAAAATATATATTTCATTTAAAGGCTACAAAAATGACTAACATTACTACAATTGTATTTTATATATCACTATGTTAAGTAAATTTGTAATTTTATTTTAATCACACACACACACACACACACGCACGCGCACGCGCACGCACACGCACACACACACAACTAAATTGATATATAAATATTAATGATATTTGTTAATATATAAATAAATAATGAGACAAAATTTGAACTAACCTCAACGGATATTCTCTTTTCACCATAAACCTCCGAACCGGGGACAAGATTCTTCGTGACCAGTGCGTCCTCCTTGCCTCTTGCAATAAATACACCCGGATGTCTAGAAATGGAAATCATCGCATTGTTCTTCTTGTGTACTATTTAACTAATAATAATAATAATTATTATTATTATATCGTAAGATCAGTAATAAAAATTGTCTTCAAGCATTTCGCTTTCAGAAGAACGAAAGTTATATATTGATAACATCATTTCCTAGTAGTGTTGTGGTATTTGTAAAATACTTAATTTTTAAAAACAATTTTTTCTAGAATATTGTGTCTTTATAAATTATAGTAATCAAAAAATATATAAAAGCATTTTTTTAAAATTTTTTTTGATATTTCTATATAGAAGGAATTCCAAAATTAATTTAAAATTAAAACACAAGCTAAATATAATAACAACAAAACTGATTCAAGTCAATGGTTTTGGTTTTTACTGAAAACTCTCTTCTTAACAAAATTGTTAAGAATAAAAATTTTAGAGAAAAAATTACAACATACGAGGGCGGGTCAATAAGTCCGTGACTTTTGGAATAAAACACAGATTTTTTGATAAATAAATCATTTTATTTTTCAACGTAGTCTCCCTTGAGCTCTATACACTTTGTCCAACGCTTCTCCAATTTTTTTATCCCTTCCAAAAAATATGATTTGATTTCCAAAAAAATATGATTTTCCAAAAATATGATTCCAAAATAGGCCTTTGTTTGCGAGATGACTTCATCATTGGAGTCAAATCTTTTTCCACCAAGCCATTTCTTCAGGTTTGGGAACAAGAAGTAGTCACTCGGAGCCAAATCTGGAAGATAGGGCGGATGAGGGAGCAATTCATAGCCCAATTCATGGATTTTTGCCATGGCAACTGCACATGTGTGCACCCTTGCATTGTCTTGGTGGAAAAGAACTTTTTTCTTGGCCAAATGAGGTCGGTTTTTTTTCAAATCGTCATTGAATCGGTCCAATAAGTTGGCATAATATTCCCCATTGATTGTTCTTCCCTTTTGAGAGAGTCAATGTGGATTATCCCGCGTGCATCCCAAAAAACAGTCGCCATAACTTTATTGGCTGACAAACCCACCTTGGCCTTCTTTGGCGCCGATTCACCCTTAGAAACCCACTGTTTTGACTGTGGTTTGGTCTCTGGTGTGTTGTGATGGATCCATGTTTCGTCCACGGTTACAAAACGGCGCAAAAACTCCTCCATATTGCGATTAAACAACGCCAAACCTTCCTGTGAAGTTGTTACACGATTGCGTTTGTGGTCGACTGTGAGCAAACGCGGCACCCATCTTGCGGAAAGCTTTCTCATGCCCAAGTGATCATTCAAAATTGAAACCACTGAGCCATGCGAGATCCCTACGGCTTCCACAATCTCTTGCACTTTCAATCTTCGGTCGGCCAACACCATATCGTGAATTTTTTCGATTGTTTCGGGTGAAGAGACCTCAACTGGGCGTCCAGGACGTTCGGCATCTTCAGTGCTTGTACGGCCACAACGAAATTCAGTAAACCACTTTTTTACCATTGAAATCGATGGTGCAGAGTCCCCATAGTATTTATCAAGCTTAGCCTTGGTCTCGGTAATGGTTTTTTTTTCGCAAAAAATAATGCTTAATAAGGACACGAAATTCACTTTTTTCCATTTTTTCCTCAAATTACTGGGTAGTCTGATAAAGATAGCTGTCAAACACAAACTAACTGACGCAGCAAGTTCAAATTTTGACAGGAGTCAACTGACAGATGCCTGTTGACAGGAGTAGTGTTGCTTTTTCAGTAAAGAGGTCAGAAATTCAAAAAGTCACGGACTTATTGACCCGCCCTCGTATCTTTTTTATTTTAGAAATATATTCAGGAAACGAAAAATAAATAATAATCCCAATCAAGAGTCAAATATTGGACAAAATATTAAATCAGTTTTTTTTTAATCAGCTATATATAATATTTTTTCTCAACTTTGTAATTTAGCATGGAGAAACTTTCAACAATGGTCTAAAATCTAAATCTAGATAGGAACATAACTCTCACCTGTGTGGTTCTATAATGACTTGTTTGCCACCTTTGAAGCCTCCGCCTCCGCCACCACGACCTCTACCCGGAGGGCCTCCTCGGCCACGACCTAACCACAAACATTTTTCTATCAAAATCTGTTATATAAAACATATATAATAGATAGTATATGTTGTTACTATGCCATCAGAAGTGGGTGTGTGGATATAGTCTTCACGAATAGGTCAAGATTAGAGGGACCACAAATCATCATTAATTCTTATATTATAACCTTTACCTGTACAAAACTAACTAAATCTATGACTAAAATATTCTAAACAAACTTTATTGAAATTTATTATTTCAATAAAATAGTAACTTAATATACTTTTTTTTTTACTTAATAATAATTATGTTTTAAAACTATTAAAAATATTAAAGTAAGTCAACATTATTTATTATTATATTTAATCAGGACATTTGGAACAAACTCTGTCAAGATCTTTTTTTAATATTTAAAATGTCTTGTTATATTTAAAAAAAAAAATTAAAAAATAATAATTGATACAGAATATTGATTGTATCAATAAAAACAAATCGATGGATTAAATTTTCAATTGTAATGAGTTGACAAAAGTTTTACATAACAAACAATTTGGGACAGTCTTTCATCCATCTGTTTACGACATGAAAAGTATAGCAGCTAGATTTTTTTTTTCCTATCCAATTAAAGATATCTCCCCCACATGGCAACAAATCGCTTCTCGTAGATACTAATTGATAAAAATTGTATACTTTTTATGTGGTAAGCACATGGGTGAACAACGACCTCTCATCGGATCAAATACTAGAAGAAATACAAGTAGACACATAGCAATTATACTACTATAGATTATAGCCTATAGACCTAATTTTCCAGTAATTGGGTGTTCCAATGATCTCTGTAAAAAAAAAGGTATCACGATAACTCACCACCTCCCCTGCCTCCGAATCCTCTGCCGCCGCCGCCTCCTCCCCTCTTCTCAAACCTGCCTCCCCCTCCACCGAATCCACCTCCTCTCCCACCTCCGCGGCCTCCTCGAAAACCTCCCCCTCCTCGGCCACCGCCACCACCGCGGCCGCCTCCGCCACGATTGTTAAACTCTATATAAAAAAATTAATATATTATTTCACAGCACTTGTAACTTGAACATAGCCTCGTCGCCAAAGACGTAGGTGTGGGGCTACCTTCGGTTGTCAGTGTCAGTCAGTTCTCATATTGAGAATGGACAGTTCGTGCATAGAAGAAATCACTCTTATTTATTATGTGCGTGGCAAAGTTAAAAAAGAAGAAACTTAAGAAATTATGGGTCCATCCTTTTGTATCAGATCGAAGCCAAAGTGGTGGTTTTTCCAAACTATCCAAACTATGTCCAAACAAGGAGTTTGCTGTCCCACAGACTCAACTGATGCTGCAGCATCAGGTCGAGGTTGCCATGTCATGGAAAAACCACCCAAGTAACAGTATAATAAATTTAATATCGATCGAACATGTGGAAGTTAGGTCAAATGTCTGAACAAACCTTTATATATTTACATATATATCTTTAACGGCAAGCAGTTAAAGATAAAGATGAATATTCGATATACAAATTCAAAGACTTACAAATTGTATGTGAAACAGATACTTTTTTGAAACAAAATTACCTTTTTGCTGTTGTATTTTATTTGTTTTGTTATCTTTAGATGTATTCGTGTGTGTCATGTGTATACAAATAAATGTTTTACTATTCTATTCTATTCAGAAGAGGAGATATTATTTATAGGTTAAGTATCTATCTACATTTGTTCGTATGTATTAAGCAAACAACTTTTATGAAAATGTTATATATATCTAAGTATATAGGTTTTATATTAAACATAACTAATGAATATGTAGCTATATTTAAAAAAAAATCGATAATTAACCTATAATAATACAAATACACAAGACACACCACGTGAGAAAAAAAATTAAACTAAATAATATAGGTAATAGAATTGATATTTGATTATTAAATAAAGAGCTATTTATTTCATATTGTCTTTGTTTTGAAAAATTAGAAATAGAATATAGAAACAATATCGAAAAAATAACCACCACGCGGGAGGCGCCGCCGAAGCCGAACACGTGTAACAAACTTGTACACTTACCTGGTTTTCCCATATTTGTTGTATCACAATTAGCTTATAAAGTCTAAATATCTATCTAAATTTATGATAGTATGTTTGTCACTTAAAATATGGAAAAACTTATACGGTCTAAGACTATCACCGACACGACCACGCCAACGCCATTTTGGAAACCAAATTACAAAATGCTCTCCAAGGAATATACTAAACTAATATAGTACTCTTCTGATCACAGAACATTTATACTCTAGCGAGAAGAATGCCAACTTCATACAAATTCTGAAGAGACAAAAGTCGACAACAGCGGCATCTCTGGGAATCCCCAGTAAACTATTGTGGCGGGTGTTTTAAAAATCTTAAGCGGGAAATTTGAATACGCAAACGTTTTATAGGTATTAATAATATTTAAAAACAATGTTTTTATTATGTATCCACCAATTTCCCCATTTCGTTTTTATTTAAGGATGGAAAATATTCCAATGAAATTGCACTCCAGCGGAATAATTATGAAGGAAATGAAGAAATAGGTAGGTACATAATAAAAACATTGCAAAAAGGTATTAATGTAATATAAATCAAAGACAGAAATCAGGTTTTATTTATGTTTTATTATTTCAATCTTCTTTCTTAATGAGACTAGTGATGCATCACTGCGGAACTGACGATTTTTTAAGACACAAAATCTTTTAACACATATATGAAATACATTGTTGATAATAAATTCAATATTTTCTGCATTATGACATGTAATGAAGGAAAAATCTATATTTTTACGTAAATATTCAGTAACACTTCTTTTTAAACCGACTGTATGGCTTCTTGTGAGCAAATAATCATTAACAAATGTCGCACAAGATTCCACAGTTTATAAGATTTTTGGATGCGTATAGTAGAGATTCCTTAAAATCAGAATATTCTTTAAATTGCATGAAATTAAATGTGTTAGTATCCCTTTCGTCGCTTTTTAAAAATTCATTACATGTTTGACATTCTGTGCTTTTACGTTTTAATATATAACCACACACATACGCACATGCCTGCAATTCCCACATTTTAAACATTTACGTCTGATGTTGTTGGCCATAATATCACTTCTTTAGCGACAATGAACACCGCAAAGAGTAACTGTCTCACAATATTTTACCAGCAGCAGGCACACTCAGCTTTTACGACGAAAAGAATAATGTATAGAGTCACTGTCTCACAATATTTTACCAGCAGCACAGAAAGCTATAGTCACGTCACACTATAGCGGAGGAGCAAGGGCTCAGCTCAACGCAAATAATGGAGAAAACTACAGAGAAATCAGAAACTGCTGAAGTAAAAAAATATGTTGTTTTTAAAATCACGTTGTAGAAAATTGTCTGAAATGGACCACGTGGACACTTGACCACAGAACATTTAAAAATTTGACACATAAAAACACCGAACACAGGCTAATGCTATAAAAGAATTAACAGTGTAGCCACATTACAAAACTATTTTACAGTTTACATTTGGCGTATAGCAACACAGAACAATCCCCAATGGGTTTGTCTCTTTCCGCCCATACAAAGTTGACCGCGCCTGCTTCTGATGCTCTCGCTTGAAATGAATGAATGAAATTATGAAATGAATCTTAGTTATTATTCTATGAATGAATCACATTCACAACTGCACAAATGAAAGAAGTGGGGGGGTCGACTTGCTCAGTGATAAATAAGGGTAGCGCTAATGTAGCATGAGTGTAAATTTTAAAGAGAGAGAATGAGGTGTATTATTTTGTTTATTTTTCATTTTACGCCTGCTTGGACAATTTTTCGCAGAACAAATTTTCACCATTATTATTTTAAAAAGTTTTATAAAGTCAATACAAAAAAATTACTAAAAGATATTAAAATCTCACGAAAATTAAATCACTCAACATTATTTCACAGCAGTTTTTTGTAGGTTATATTTACTAAGCTATTTAATTTAACATAGTTGAGGTTTTTAAATACTGTGGTTTAATTAACTACTATAGTCAGCAAAAATAATACAAAATTCTCCATGACAAAAATATTAAATTTGTCTACTCACCGCACTTCACTCCGTCAACAACCGCTACATTTGCTCTACATCCATTCCATACACTCAAGCTACACTAGTGCCATTCTGGTCAATTTATGAACCTCATCTCATTCTCTATCCTTTTTTCGACCAACGGTATGTAGAATATTTATTCAATGAACGATTTATTACTGCTTTTCTTTCCTTGTTTACTTCTCTATCCTGTTCTAATATTTTTTGGCGCTCTTTTTAAAATTTAGACTCTGGCTACACTAGCGCCACCCTTATTTAACGCCTTCAACGGACACTTTTAGATACACAGAGCATGAACCTCTACTTAACGAAGTTAATTATATGTCCGTGACACAGAGAGAGTCCTCCTTATCTCTACCCTCCATCAATTTAACATTAATTTCAACATTACTAGCGACATCTAGTGAGTTAGTGAGAAACTATAAATTTGGTTTAAATTTCAATTTTTACTCTATGAAGTATGGACTCAGATTAAATAAGAGTTACTTCGTAACAGATTCCACTCCTATACAAAAGCTAAAATACCTACGTTATATTACAAAAGACGTTGCAAGAAAAACGCACTCTACGAACGTGCGCCGAGAATCGAGTTTCCCGCGTACAGAGCGCGATGCGTCATCGAGCGAAAACTTTGGAGTTGTTACAAAAACAATAAATTAACAAAATGGCTGAAGTTAAACTTTTATTTTATTATTTATAATATATTGCAATAAAGTGATTGCGATAAAAGCCGCTGACTTAAATGTGCTTAAATTTATAAAATGATCCATATCTTTTTTTTTTCAAATTTTAATTTTTTTTGACTTCGACATTTAAAAACTTGACAGTAATTAACAATCGTATCATTACTCAAGAATTTTATAACAATAATACGTAAGTATCACTGCATTTTGCGCGGGAAATGTACTCAGTCTCGCTCTCGCGTGCGACAGCCCTCTGCCGGTCAGCTCGGCTACGAGCTCCTTAGCGATAGGTACTTAACGCTGCATTGGGCAGGTGACGGGAGCTTGGTATGGATATAGATTTATTATTTTATCGTAATAAATAAATAGGTGTATATCATAATATTTTGATGGTGTATATATACCTATTTATTTATTAAAGACAATATGTTCTTTTCACATAGTTATTAGTAGGTATTGTAAACCACTTTTAGATAACAGTAACCATTTTGTAGGTACCTAGGACCTAACCAATGCAATAAGATAAGAAATCATTTATAGATAACAAGCTTTGTCCCCACGTTTATATTCTACCTATATAATAAAAAATAAACACAATACCTATATTGTCACATCGCAGATCGCTGTGTTAAATCGATGCTTGGAGTTACAATTTGAGTCTAATTTTAAATTAGGTTTTTTTTAAAATCTTGTCAATATGGAATCTAAAGACTTCAGCAAATTATCTTTAATTGATTTTAAATGGTTGAATGAACCAAAAAAGTGGGAAAAGCACGGGGATCATGTTGAAGTAACAACGGATAATAAAACGGATTTCTGGCAAGGAACGTTTTATAATTTTCATTTCAATACCGGCCATCTTTTCGGCGTGAACGTGAGGGATGATTTTACGTTCGTGGTACGTATCTACTTACTGTTACTGGTGTGATTTCATTTCTATCCTCTATTTATTTTCATGGGACCAGTGAAGATTATTAAACAAAACTTTTCTTTATTGAGTGCATATAATTCTTGTTTATTTAAACATATCAAAACATGAAAACTTATAAATATCTGTCTAATATGACTTCTCGAAATATACCTACTTTCAATACTGAACCAAAATTTTTCACTGACATGAAAATTGTACAATTTGTTTTCTCATTTTAAAATATCTAGTTCTATTGGAGTTTACTCTTTAAGAATCGATTTGCATAGGTATATAAGCCCGTGCGTATGCGTTACGTTCTGTTTTTGAATATTTATTATTTTAGAATATCTTGAAGTTTCAGATATTGCTCCATCTACACAATATTATTTTAAAAAAAGAACAATGTTGTTCTTTCGGCGTGTTCGAATTGTGAAAATTTAAATTTTATAATAGTTCGTAAAGGAGTAAACTCCAGTCGTGCGTCGGAGCTGACGCGTACTTTTTTCATTTTCTTTTTAAATACCAGCCAGATATATTTAAAATTCAAAAATATATAACATAAACCACAAACTAAATAATAAATAGCTATACAGTTGGAGTACGAAAACCTTCGTCAGTTTTCAGATTCATTCTTTATTATTAAGTCGTAGACTCTTAGTACCTTTTGAAACTAAAAGCATTAAGCAAATTCAAATTCATAATAATTTATTTCCTGAATATGGTGTGAATTTTAATAGATAATGTCCACATATTCAAGCGGTGTACAAATCTAAAAAGCAAACAGTAATTCTACCAATAGGTATATGTAATTAAATAATAATTGTATTTTATGCTATATTTATGTGAGATAGCTTTCATAGCATACAACTGACATATGTTTGAAATGAAATCTTGGCATGAATGATGATTGCACTAGTGAAAACAAATGTTGACTTTAAGGTTGACGAACTTTTTCTCACCCCAACTGTACTAATGTGTAGGTAAACCGGGATTGTTGCGGATGCGGAATTCTCAACATCCGCGGATGCGAATGCGGATTTTTGGTGGATCACATTTGTCAATAATTCTCATGACACGATCGATCGAGAAACTTCTAAGCATTTTCACAAAAAAAATCGCTCTTATAATTACAATATCAAGGTTTTCTTTATATGTCCGTAACAGCAATTACTTAATGAACATACTTTTCCTCAACAACGTTAGGACCTTTACAAATTCTATTTATGGATGACTAAATTATAAGAAAATATTTCAGAGAAACAGCCTATAACTGTAAGTAGAATAAAAATTATTATAAACTAACCCACCCCCGACTTTCTATTGAGTCTATACACTAACTAAACCTGCTGTAAGTTGCTGAAGAGTTGGGTATTCTGCAGACTATGCTGAAGCATCAGGTCAAGGTTACTATGTCATCGAAATATCACCGAAGTAACCATATATACCACATTCATGTGAATCCTGGTTCGTTAATACAAAATCCTGTGGAAAGAACGAGGATTCTGTGGAAGTTAGAAGACCTCTTCATCAACTAGGAAGTGAGCTGATAATCTTCAAACGCCTAAACAGATCTTCATAAATTATAGCAAAAAACCATTTCGATCAGGTCAGCTTTCAAACCAATAAAACTGGATCAAATTCGGTCCATCCGTTTGTGAGTTATGATGCCACATACAGACACACAAGTCAAAATTATAACATCCCTTTTTTGCGTCGGGGGTTAAATGTTGCTTGGATAATATTCACACTTCAGTATATTTCAGGCTTGTATTGAAGCATACTTTACGACATTATACGACCAAGCAGGTCTTATGATATATTTGGATGAAAAGCATTGGCTCAAATCGGGAATAGAATACAATGATGGAAATCCTATGATAGGTTCCGTTTTGACTAACGAACTGTCCGATTGGTCGACTGGTAAGTATGTAAGCACATTTTGTAAATAACACTAGATGCGTGCCGAGGCTTCGTTCGCCTTGAAAGACTGCATGAAATTCTTCCCAATTCAAATACATCTATCCTTATAGGTATATATAAAAATTTCGTATCACGTTGTTTGTCCGCGATGAACTCCCAAACTACTGAACCGATTTTGATAAAATTTCGTAACTATATGTAATTTGGTCCAACTTAAAAGATAGGATAGTTTATAATATCTCATTTTGTTTATTATTATTTTTGCAAATTATATAATATTATTAACATAGCGCCATCTGTTGATACCTATTCAATCCAGCAATTATCCGTGAGTTCCATGACAATCTAACAGATGGCGGTTTAAGACAATCTAACAGATTGCACCCGTGCGAAGCCGGGAGCGGGCCACAAGTCTATATATATAAAATTCTCGTGTCACAGTGTTTGTTTGTAACCAAACTCCCCCGAAACGGGTTGAGTGATTTTTATGAAATTTTGTGTGCATATAGTCTGAGAATAGGTCGTGAACTATTTTTTATACCCCTAAGTGATAAGGGTGGCTCACCCCAAAGCTAGTAAGTAATAAAAAGGGTCAGCTAGTAAGTACATAAAAATGTATAGGCAAGCTAATATTAGATAGAGACAAAATATTTGCTCTATCCAATTTTAAATTTATATTTTTGTTTGTAATATCAATACTAATAATAAATCTGTAAGGGTCGGTCATGGAGTAAGTTACTTTGTTTTCAGAGATATCGTGTTTATAGGCTCTATACATGATACTGAAACTAAATTGACGATTTTTACAATTTTTTTCTGTATGTATGTATGTTCCTCCATAACTCTGAAACGAATTAACCGATTTTCATGAAACTTGGTAGATAAACATTTGGACGTACGGGACACAGGATCGGCTACTTAATATTTTTCAACGCGGACCAAGTCGTGGGCACCAGCTAGTTATAAATATTATTGTAATATTAAAAAGAGAGAGCATTTGTATGTTTGTAATGAATAAACTCAAAAACTAGTGCTTATTTTGAAATTTTTTTGCAACAGCTGTAGTTTAGTTAATAAAATATACAATAATTTATTTTCAGGTGTTTTCACGGGGAATCCCCGCAAGTTCTGGATGCGCTTGACCAAAAAGAATGATGTAGTGTGCGTAAAATACTCCACCGATGGCGAAAACTGGATTTTACTGAGACTTT
This sequence comes from Synanthedon andrenaeformis, assembly GCA_936446665.2. NCBI lineage: Eukaryota > Metazoa > Arthropoda > Insecta > Lepidoptera > Sesiidae > Synanthedon > Synanthedon andrenaeformis. The sequence goes on from OW387802.2 coordinate 982,993, forward strand.
GTCCTTTTCCGAAGTCAGAACAGTACTTAGTTGGACTCATGTGTTGTACTCCACAGCGCGAGGGATTGAAAATTAAATTCAGGGAAATATCCATTTCCACGCCCGTCAAAGATATATTACATTCAAATTAAATAAATACTATAGAAAACAGTTTATTTTTTATTTTTGGAGTTTACTCCCTATATAATTACTTATGTCTGGGCTATGAAAATTTATGGGAGTAAAATCAAATGTCACATGTCACGCGTTACAGGTTACAATATGCTTCAATAGATATTAATATATCCTTATATATATAAAAATCTCGTGTCACGATGTATGTTCGCGATAAACTCTGAAACTACTGAACCGACTTTGATCAAACTTCATAAGTATCTGTTATTTGGTCCAACTTAAAAGATAGGATAGTTTATATCTCATTTTGTTTATTATTTTTTTGCAAATTATATAATATTATTAACATAGCGCCATCTGTTGATACCTATTCAATCGAGCAATTATTTATCTGTGAGTTCCAAAAGATTCTAACAGATGGCGGTGTAAGGTAATTTTATCAGCTGGATTGAGTAAAAAATTGCACCCGTGCGAAGCCGGGAGCGGGCCACTAGTTATGTTTTAATTATATTTATTAAATTATTTATTTATCGTTCGTAAGGAGTAAACTCCAGTCTCCAGACACACTTTTTTTACTAACGACTTTGTGCGAGTATAATTTTCGTATTCGCTACCAAAACTTTTTCTATACTAATATCGTATTATAAAGAGAGGACTTGTATGTTTGTGATGAATAAACTCAAAAACTAGTGGATCGATTTTGAAAATTCTTTCACCTATAGAAAGCTACGTTATTAGCGAGTAACATAGGCTATATTTTATAAAGTTACACGAGCCAAGTCGCGTGCAAAGCTAGTCGTTTTGAACCGAGTGGAATGAATGAAACAAACACCTAAATAAGTGAAAACCGCATTAAAATCGTTTCCAAGATTGTTTCAGTATTCGATAGATTCATTTTTAGGATGTTAAAAATATTAGGATTTTGAAATAAAATTTTTATTTATTTTTTTTATTTTTATTTATTTCACAAAAGATCATTATACTTATTAACTAACATTTCCACATATCGAATAAAAACTTAAAAACACAAATCTAAAAAATCTCATCGGAGTGTAGAAAAAAAAATATTATGAAAAATTACATTTCTTTTAAATAAAGTCAAATTAGCAAAAAAAAAATGTAATATTTTTATTTAAGCAAAAAATGTATGAGAATTTAGAACACTGAATTCATTGAGCAAAACGTCTAAAATTTAATATTATATATAAGAAAGAAAAATTGATTTTATATTAATTTAATACAACATTAAACAATTTAATAATATTTTAATATCACATTTTTTTCTTTAAATATATGTACAATTGATTTAATCTAAACAAACACAATACAATAAAATAAATGATAGTAGCCATTTTCACAAAACTTAACTTTTAACCCTTTAGCCGCCAGAGTCGGATTTATCCGACAGTTATTTTCGTGTCCATTTCGCCAGAGTCGGATATATATGACAAATTTCTCCACTTGTATATTTATTTTTAAATCATTGTGTTGCTTTTTTTTAAAAAAAAAATACCAATATTTTTTTTAAAAGAGAAAGCAACGCAATGATTAAAAAAAACCATTAGGTATACAAGTAGAGGAACTTGTCGTATATATACGGCTCTGGCGTGATGGACACGAAAATGATTGTCGGATAAATCCGACTCTGGCGTCTAAAGGATTAATGGTTATGGCGAAAATACAATCTTAAAATATTAACATATGTATGTAGTTACGACATCACAGTAATTAAGAATTAATCTTAAAGCTAATTTATTTTATTTTTAAAACACATCAGTCTAATACGATTAAAGTCCTTGCATAGTTTGGTCAAGCTAAGGCACATGTCACTCAAAATATATAAACTCAAAATACATATATATATAAAAAAATCAGAATGTGTATTTTATTTCAGAAATTAATTGTTGACAATTTTTTTTAAACCAAATATATAAATTTTCGTAATGTGTTGAGTAAGATGTATAGTGGCATTTATTTGAAAAAAAAAAAAAACAAAAATAAATAATAATTGTAATCTTTAGAGTCAAGGGCATTTATAAGTATGTATCTAAAGAATCGTTTTATAAATATTGAAGCATAAATGTACTACAACTATGGATTTCGCTCGCCATACAAAACAATAGGAACTTTGTTGAACATTTAAAAGTGACACAATATGCGTAGAGCATCAACTCTTGTCATCTGTCATTTGAAACCAACCAAACATTATGATGTCATTTAAAGAAAATGTGACTTTACGTCGACGCATTAGAGTTCAAAATGAATAGTAGAACTTGGTAGTTACTACCTTTCACCATTGACTCCGCCATGATTCAGTTTTAGGCGTACCTTTTATATGCCGCTTTGTGCATTTGTCACGCGAAATTCATACTTGTAGTACTTTTATGATATCAGATATTTAAGGTAATCTTGATACTTTTAAACATTTTTCTACAATCCCCCCTTTTTTTAATGTTAAGGTCGACAGAGAGGCAGACGTTCCACTTGTCCAATAGGTGGATACCATAGCCTATACTATAACACAAGCAACTCCATAGGTGTTGCAAGTGCCCGTAGGATTAAAGATAGGGATTAGGATGGGATATGGGATAATGGGCTCTGGCATCCCATACTCGACACGCTTTGACGACACGGTTTGGTCTAGTGGCTAGTAACCCTAGCTGTCAACCAAACGGTCGCGGGTTCTAATCCCGCTAGGGGAAAATGTTTATGTGTTAACATTTTACCTTTGTACCCGAGTCATGGATGTTTTTTATTTATAATATGTATGTATTTACAAAAAAAAGTAATCTATTTAGTATATCAACTGTCTGGTATCCATAATCTAAGCATTAATTGCTTAGTGTGGAACTAGATGGCGCTGTGTGGAATGTGTGAAGATATTTATTTATACTCACTCACCGAAACACAACAGCACATATGCGGTTAGCTATCAAACACACTAGGCCACTTGTTTTTATACGCAATAGGGAGGGATGAGTATTTTTCTGTGTTTACTTTACTTATTGTAAAAAAAAAAACTCAAACGTTTAAAAAAAAAACTGTTTAAAGATAATACCACTGGCTCCCAAATTTTTCCAAAATAGATAATTTTTAATCAACAACAGGTTGCTCTTCTTTGATTGATGGCTTTTTTGGTTCAGGCGAAAGATTCGTATGTTTTAAGTTGTATATCTGAAAAAAAAAATCAAAAATAAATATCTAAATATCTTCATACATTCCACACAGCACCATCTAGTTCCACACTAAGCAACTAATACTTGTATTGTTGATACCAGACAGTTGATATACCACATAGATTACTTTTTTTTTGTAAATACATAGATATTATAAATAAAAAACATCCACGACTCGGGTAAAAAGGTAAAATGTCAACACATAAACATTTACCCCTAGCGGGATTCGAACCCGCGATCGTTTGGTTGTTAGCTAGGGTCACTAGCCACTAGACCAAACGTGTCGTTTTGATCTATATTTTAATTCCATTATATTAATATTATAAATACTAGCCGTTGTACATTATAAAATGCAGCCTATGTTACTTATGCTATGCTGATAATAATGTAGCTTCTATGGGTGAAAGGATTTTCAAAATCGGTCCACTAGTATTTTTGAATAAAATAAAAATATTCTCTCTTTATAATATTAGTATAGATATTATGTAATATACTATTAAAACAACATCATGATATTTTTTCAGATAAAAAACAATATTCTCCAAGTACCTTCGTAAAATAATCTATTTCTCAGTCATTTATTGATGGATTAAAAAAAAATCAGTAAATCCAGTAAAAGTAAATGTATATTTTAATTAAATTACTTTAAATATAATATATGTACTATACTAGTTGGTTCACGCGTTCAAAATTAAAAAAAAATGTAACCAATATGGCGAATGGACACTAAAACAATAGGCATGATGACTGATTTTGAAATTCTTTTCCATTACGTAGGTACATATTTACTATTTCCGAAAAAAACAATATTTCAGCAATAAACTAACTTTTAACGCAAATTATTGCATTTTTTTTCTATATATTTTTAATTTAAGCGCGAAAACGCTCATAGGTGTCATGGCGTCCGCTTGTGACGTCACACCTATGTAAAAATATTTAGGTCTGTGTTCGAAACGACAACTAATAAAATTACGCAAAAATTAAATTGAAACGCGAAATCACAACAAAGGTTCATGGGCATAGAGTAATAGTGTTCTGTGGTATATAATAAGTTACTCTATGGAGTAAAGTAATATATATAGCATAGAGTAAAGTAAAATATATTAATAAGGGCCTCTGTGAGATCTACATAGGTATGACGTCATTCGATCTGATTGGTGTTTCAGTTAACATGACCGATTGCTGCATTTCATACTTTTATTTTATTGAAAATCTTATTAATCGTATGTTTATATTAAAATTACGCAATTTTTTGACTCTTTTAACGTATATTTTTCTCTAAAATTATTTCTTCTGTGATTTTTTAACACCGTCATCATGCCTATTGTCGGATAAATCCGACTCTGGCGGTCAAAGGATTGACAATTCTCTGCGTACCTTCATAAACAGGGGAATTGACATGTTGACTACTGTGGTCGCTTTGTTCAGGGACTCCTCAATTTCCATCATGTTTGGAACCTCAACTGGCTGCACTTTGAGTTGAGGCACGCGATTATTCGACGCTCTCACTTCGTCAGAGTCCTTCGAAGCCTTCGTATCACCGGTGGCTTTTGGACTTTTCTGTTGTTTCTCTGTGATTTTATGAGTCTTCGGCTGTTCCTGTTCCCCGTTTGTCGGCGGACGAACCTGATGAAGAAGAAAAAAACTGTCATTACTTCCGCATTACTTGGATAAGGTGCCACTACGCACAGTCCGGTTGGGTAGAAACTTTATTCCGCGGACGCGCGAACTTTGGAACAATCTCCCTTCTGAGGTGTTTCCACCTAGCTACAATATGGGCTTCTTCAAGCGAGGGGTTAACAAATATCTTCAGGGTAGGCAGCGCACTAGCACTCCCCTTGGTGTTGCTTGTGTCCCTAGGCGACGGTAACCACCTACCATCAAGTGGGCCGCCTGCCTGCCTGCCACCTTTATGTTATAAAAAAAAAAAAAAAAAAAATAAATTCCTAGGACTGAACGGTATAAAATAAAATAAACTACACCATCTGTTAATAAATACATAATAAACGTTCCCCATTTGTCCGGGGACGGACCTGATGAAGAAGAAAAAAACTGTCATTCCTAGGACTGAACGGTATAAAATAAAATAAACTACACCATCTGTTAATAAATACATAATAAACGTTCCCCATTTGTCCGGGGACGGACCTGATGAAGAAGAAAAAAACTGTCATTCCTAGGACTGAACTGTATAAAATAAAATAAACTACACCATCTGTTAATAAATACATAATAAACGTTCCCCATTTGTCCGGGGACGGACCTGATGAAGAAAAAAAACTGTCATTCCTAGGACTGAACGGTATAAAATAAAATAAACTACACCATCTGTTAATAAATACATAATAAACGTTCCCCATTTGTCCGGGGACGGACCTGATGAAGAAAAAAAAAACTGTCATTCCTAGGACTGAACGGTATAAAATAAAATAAACTACACCATCTGTTAATAAATACATAACAAACAAATAAAATATCTTCACACATTCCACACAGCACCATCTAGTTCCACAGTAAGCAACTAATGCTTAGATTATGTATACCAGACAGTTTATATACTACATATATTACTTTTTTTTTGTAAATACATACATATTATAAATAAAAAACATCCATGACTCAGGTACAAAGGTAATTGTTAATACAAATATTTGCCCCTAGTGGGTTTCGAACCCGCGACCGTTTGGTTAACAGCCATGGTTACTAGCCACTAGACCAAACGTGTCTTCAAACACACATGTCTGTCAAACGTGTGTCTGTTAACATTGTAAACAAACTATTGACCAAGTTTACGCTTCTTATGAACCAACAAGTGCACACTAATGCGGGTAGATGGCGCTTGTTTCACTCAATCAAACTCCACTGAGGGTGTCGCTCACACAGACATAAAAATCTCCAAAATATACTAGCTATGTAATGCATTATACTAATTTTTATTTATTTATTCATTCCAAACCGACTTGGTCATTAGTAATCCTGCTTTAAACGAAATTCAAACCTTACGAATAACAACAATACGAAAGTTAAATCAATAAAACCGTACAATATTATAACTACAATATTTAAGTAAAACCGATATTAGTACAACACAAAGGAGAAAAACGCTGACAACATTATTTTAATAAAACTTCACACTAGGACGTGTCAAATTACTCCATCGAATTATGGAACGCAGTTTCAGGGATGGACATAAACAAACAGACGGACATAATTACCTTTCTGGGTCTGCCGGGTCCTCGTTTCTTCGGTGGCACTACGGCTACTGGAGGTGGAGAGTCGCTCTGAATGAAAAAAAATGGTTTTCATCATTCATCCGACGGTTTTCCATCAAGATAACGCCAGACCCTGGTCTTGGTTGGGGAGTTTCCCTTTTTTTTAAAGTTGCGAGGTTTATGCCGGATTCGCATATACCGGCTAAAACCATCAATCTACTACAAGTATGGATTTTGCGTGACTTATGCCAAAGCGGCACATGTCAAGTACGCCTGAAACGGAATCATGGCGGAGTCAATGGTGAAAGGTAGTAACTACCAACTTCTACTATTCATTTTAAACTCCAATGCGTTGACGTAGAGTCACGTTTTCTTTAAATGACATAATGTTCGGTTGGTTTTAAATGACAGAGTTGATGCTCTACGCATATGTCACTTTTAAATGTTCCTAGTGTTTTGTATGGCGTGCGAAATCCATAGTTGTAGTACATTGATGGCTAAAACTCAACGACCCTTTGGAACAGTCGAGAAATCGAAAAAAATCAAATTGTTAGCGTTTGCTATTCATATGGAGTGGTTGATTGAAAAGTACTCTGTGACGTTGCAAAAAGAGGTGCTCATTCATTCAGATTCATTAGGTGATGAACGAACGCGTTCGCGAAGAGAGGTCGTCGTCGTATGTCCGCACATTTTATAGTTGCAATTCTAGTTCTGTTATATCGGTCGGACGATAAAAATATTTGGACTAAACATAAAATGGTTTAATTGTAAATAAACTATGATAAAAAAATTAAGTTGTAAATAAAAATTAGTTGATTTTTGAAAAGTTTCATTATAAACTCACGCATCTTTTCCTTACTGGACGACTGCCGTCAGCAGACCTAGTCGTCATCGTGAGAGTAGACTCATTCTTGATTCTCTCATTCTTGGCTTCGTTTGCCTCCATGGAGGTTTGACAGGAGGCTTCCGTGGAGAACTTATTGAGAGCGGAATGTATTATCTTCAGTATTTCTATGCGACACACGAGTCTCGTTGTATCGCTCATGTTCTTGAAGAAAGGCAAGAGCGAATTCATAAACTGCTCGTCGTCGTAGAAGTGGTCGTGGGACATGACCGTGGTGGCGTCTATTTTGATTTCGAACGACGGGGTCAGGGTCTCTATCGTTCTGTCATTGTCTATGGTCGTCTCGGCGCTGTTCTCTCGCGTCTCTTGTCTCTGGTGGTGGTTTGTCACCGTCGACTTGGCGGTGTCTATTTTGTGTTTGTCGTCGTCCGAGGACACGTGTTGGGGCGAGTTTGAGACGTCCGATATTGAGGTGTCTTGTTTCTCTTGGAAGTGACGGGGCTTCCTGGAATTTAACGGTGTAACAATTGTAGGTAAATATGATTTAACTTTTTTGTCCTGTAAACAGAAGAGCAAAGACGCGACCTGACCTCTCCAGGTTTTGTTTCAACTATAGCTCTTAATGCATCTAAGTAAAAATTTGGATGAATTTCAAATCTATGATGGTCTATGAGTAAACACCGTGGCAAAACCGAAGGTAGACAATGTGAAATACTAATATTACAAATGTTAATTTCTGTTATGTGGTTTTTGAATTATGTTTGTGTCTTTGTGTTGCGTGAATAGAATTCTTTCTTTCCAAATATATAGTATCATATAGAAACTTACTTGTTTTGCAAGGCGAGAAGAAGAAACGACATCTGCTGGTGGTATTGATACCTTCGGCTGGCCGGTGGACAGTTCTCTGGCAGGACGCACTTGCCCTGACGGTACGCCTTCGTGTACGAGTCCCGAATGGACCTCCACCTCTTCTGGACTTCCTTACCTGAGGAGCAAGAGAGAACCTGTTCATTTATCATTCTATTTATTCAACAGACACAAGTACATCTCTATTATAATAATCTAGCTTTTTCACGCTTCTTACGGATATAAGTACATAGTATAAATTGAAGTCGCTGCCCTTGTCTGTCTGTATATCCGCTAACTCTTTCTAAAATACACAACTGATTTTGATGCGGTTTTCACTGAATAGATATATCAACGACGAAGGTTTGTGTACCTATTACATAATTTTCAGGAAAAAATTGCACCCGTGCAAAGCTGGGGCGGGCCGCTAGTTTTTTAATAATATATTATTATTATTATTATTACTAAAAAAAGAAAGCAATGTTTTACACCATAGCCTAAGTGAGACTCTTTTAATTAAAAATAAAAACAAACATTTGCATTAAGCCAATGTTTATTGTCATACTACTTGTATTACTATTACTTGTTCTGTGGTGTATTAGATATAACTAAGCAACTCACTATGAAAACCGAATGGCCAATTTACTTGTAACCGTGTGAATAACATTGTATATCGATTACCAAGCAGTTCCCAGCGTATACGAGATTCTCATACGCATAAACTATTTATGCCGAAGTTCTGTAAAACTAACACTGGCGAACGTGCACCTTTATACCGTGTTATGCATAGGTACAATTGTCTGTTTACGGGTGTTGATCTATTTTCTGTTAGATCACGGGAATATAAAAATGAAATTGCTAAATTAATTTAATTTTATGGTGTTGTTTTTTCTTTTCTTGTTTTTGTTTTATTTTTTTGTATATTCTTTTTTAGTATGTCTTTCTCTGTATAAAATTAGTGTAGCAATTTGAGGAAAATGTTGTTGATTGTACTGTTACCTTTATTTTTGCATGTTTCTTTTTTCATATTTATTATACACAGTGTAATTGTTTGTTTTCCCAAATAAAATAAAATAAAATAAAATAAACCGTGCCAATTAAAAAAAAAACACCAGTATTGTCGGTGAGGTAAACGTGCGCAATTGGATACGTCAACTGTTGAGGAGAAAAACGAGGTCAAGTCGAGACTCGTGAGGAGAGCCGAAGCCGAAGATACAAGTTGAAGGTCGTCCGCGAAATGTTACATTATTACATAAGTATATCTATATATAAAATGAATTTTTGAAAAATGAATGAGATTTGTTGAAACTTGACACAATTCCATTTTTAAAGACGCATTCCATTTTTAAAAATCCGTTCTGTATTAGGGCTGCCAACCGTCTGGAACGGACGTTCTAATCGGACGTTTAGCGATTTTGCTACAGAAAGTTTTAGTTAGATTGTTTAAAAACGATAATAAAGCTTGGATCTAAAATACTATGTTAGCTACGAGTGCAATTTTGCACGACAGCGGGTTTTGGAGCGCCGGCAGAGGTGAGGGTTGCCATCTTAGAGGAAACTAGCTTGCTTATGTATCCTCTAAGGTTGCCATACATACATATAGTCGGGCCGGCACATTTCATTTGGAATAGCTCGGCTTTGCCGACACGGCTATAAGTATAGCAACCCTGACTGCATCAAGCTAGTCCCGTCACGTGTTTATTTTCTCTCGCATAATTTTTAATTAACGATAACTCCCAAGATATTAATTTAAATTGCGTGGTGTACGGGGAAATTATTATGTACATGATATGCTTAAGGTAACAAGTATTTAATATGAAAAGGACAATATCTTATTGGTCTAAAATAGTTTTCTAAACTCCGCATAATTTGTGTCAATTTTGTTAAACATTACAATGGTTATAGAAAGCTATCCGTATAATATATACATTATGCCATCCAGGACTTTTTTGTAGACCTATAAAAGGGAAATAATGTCACCATACATATTTTATATATCTCAAACTTCCAGCTTCCAGACGCCTCGATTTTTTCCGACATCTTCAACTATAATAGTTATATTTCAACAAATTAACATAACACAAGTAACGCCATAGGTGCTACAAGGATTTAGGATAAGGTAAGGATGGGGTAATGTACTCTAGCACCACTTACCCACTCACCGAAACATAATATGCCGATTATTTCACGGTGATATTCAATAATTCGATACGAGAACGTTGTACTTACTAATAATTCAATAAGATTCATAAATAATGCCTTACCTACAGTTAAAATTTTCATTTCAAACACGGAATAAATAAAACTTATATAAAATACGTCCAGAGTCCAGTCCACCAATGACACAATTGCTATTTATAAAACGAAGATTTCACATACTAAGCAAAGCAAGCGACAAAAATGCAGTTAACGCACGATTCAATAATCATATAAGCACTGTGCGACACTGTGTCGCCTTTTTGGAAAGCCTTATGTTTTGCTTATGTAAGCAAGTACGAGCGAGGTACGTTATCAGTGTACATACATGTAATATACAGTGCTTCCAAATTTTGGTTAGTGCAACCTATTTTGTTTGAGAAACTTTTTTTTTACTCTACCTGTCTTACTCGCGACTTCTCGTCAAAATATTTATTTATTTATTTAGCAGCTAACATTACAGAGTGTAACAGTTCACAAATACATTAAAAAAATTATATACATATACCTAGCCTATTACAAGGTTGGACATATTAAAATTAATAAGTACAAAAAAAAATTTAAAAATAATAATATAAATACTATTACCTACATATTACATTATAGATACATAATTATGCAAACATATTATACATTATTATACGTAACGAGCCACGTACCATCAAGTGGCACCGTCGTCGGCCTGTCTTGCAATCTTAACACAAAAATAATAACATTAAAAAAAACCATTTTAATTTAAACGCCTAAAACATATAGGTATTAAGCGTACTGTACTGTAAAGCCGATATGGGAAGATATTAGTTTTATCTAAAATTTAAAAGATAACGTTTTCCAATACCTTTACAAACTTTAAATGGTTTTTATTTCATGGTTCGTCTTTATTCTTTAAAATTATAGAAACCTTAAATCGACATACATATATGTATATATTTTATATTTGGGAATGTTTTTTTTTATTTAGATATTGGATTGTCAATTTTAAAATATTCACATTAACAAATCTTCTGTACATAGTACACTCGCGTGCAAATGAATCGACTCAACCCCCACAGCGCGCACAAATTCAGTGTGCAAATGAATGAGTCGATTCATTTGCACGCGAGTGTATTTAAAAACAGTCGCTTCTCTCCGTCTGTCATGTATACGCTTAGAACTTTTAAACTGCGCAACGGATTTTAATGCGGTTTTCACTAGTGGAAAGAGCGTTAACGGAGGTTTTTATATAAAATTTGTAAAAAAAAAATCGTTCAGCGGCCCGTTATTTATGTATAATTCATTACAAAATTTGATCCCAACTTATCTTTTCACTATTATTTCACCTACCAACAAGTGTCTCGTCAGTCTGTCTGCGATTTTGGCATAAAAAAATATTTAAAAAAATCATTAGAATCTTTCGCATATGTATAACGTTTTGTTAGTGTTACTTCAGTGTATGTTGTGCTGCTAATTGGAAAACGGAATGCGGCTAGGTGTGTTTGTGACGTCATCGGAGCAGTAGAAAACAAAATGCAATCGCTACAAACTCTACTGTGGGTAGGGAAATTAAAAAAAAAACACATTTAGGTCAGACTGATATATTCCATTCATACTGATCTATACTAATATTATAAATGTGAAAGTAACTCTGTCTGTCTGTTTCACGCCTTAAATATTCAACTGATCATTATAAAATTTTGCAAGCACGTTACCAGGTAGGTATTACAAGAAAGGGCATAGGATACCTTTTATCCAGAAAAAAAGTGTTGTTCCCAAGGGGTCATCTAAAATTAAGAAAAGTAAGTTTTTTTTTTAACGCGGACGAAGCCCGCCCGCAACTTCGTCCGCTTTGAAAAATAAATAAAATATAATACTTGAGCAAATATCTATGACATCTTTATTGATGTGACGACGGTGGCGTAGCCAGATTTTTTAATATTTTTAAATGATCCCTCGGGAATAGTACTTTTTCTGGATGAAAGGTATCCTATCTCCTTTCCTGTATCTCTGACAACGCGTATGCAAAAATTCATGAAGATCGATTGAGCAGTTAATGTGTGAAAAGGTAACAGACAGACAGAGTTACTTTCACAGTATGGATAGTATGGATTTGTCACTTATTTTTCCTCGAAAACCGTCAAACGCAACAGTCAAAATGATAGATCGTGTAGGTAGGTATAGTAAAGTATAATTTCCACAGATATTCAATAAATATTAATTTGAAATAAACGCGTTTACGTTTAAGTTATTAACAAAATAATATTGAAATTATATTTTACTGATTTTCTTAACGACAAAACAACGCCCACGTACAACCTTGCGAGAGAGTCTCTCGCATCGTTGAATCTACAGGTAGGGTTGTCAAAAAAGAATGGACTGTAACGACATATCCATACTTCTCACTGTCTGTCTGTTACCTTTTCACGCCTTAACTACTGAATCGATCATCATGAAATTTTGCATACACGTTGTCAGGGATACCAGAATGGACATAGGGTACTTTTACATCCAGATAAAAGGTACTGTTCCCAAGGGATTATATAAAATAAAAAAATAAAAAAAACTAACGCAATGCCAAAGTGTTATAGCAATAAAAAGTCAAGCGTTTTATTGCTTATATTTCTTTTTTCAACGAGGACGAAGTCGCGGGCACCAGCTAGTTTAAATATTTTTGCCGAATCTTTATCGCACGAACATTATTATATTTGATTCCCTTTTTTATTGCATAAATTTATAAATAAAAAGTGCAAATTTTGCGAGGGAAATTCAAAATTGTGAAACGCACGACATTGCTTGAGACGAAATGTGACGTCAGATGCTATGTCAAAAGACTAGTAACAGATGCTGTCACTGACAGTAAACAAACGCTGGGCATAGCTGGTGACGTCATTGAAGGCACGCGAAAGTGGCGGTGAAAATGGATTCACCATTATTGATTGTAAGAGAAATTAATTAATTTTGTAAATTTATAAGTCAGAACGTATTGATCGAAGAGTAATGAATCTATTTTCTAAATATGAAAGTCGAATCTCTACATTAGACAATGTTATTTTGAGTAGTAAACTCTTTGAATAGTGACTCTCAAGTGTCAACCCTACCCTTTGCCTAGTTGGATGTAGGCGAATATGTATACTTTTAAAGTTACGTACTTAAGTTATATTTAATATAAAATAACAAACATCTTTCGTACCTTTTAGATAGAATTTGGAGAATATTTTTGAAAAACAAAATTATAGCTTCTTGGTTTTTCGACTAAGTATCAAAAATATATTTTTAATACGAGTTACAGTGTTAATGAAATATATTTTATTTAAAAAAAAAAGTTAATTGAAATAGGTAGTAGGAAAAAAAGCAACAATTAAAGTCAATTTTGTCTTATAAATGCGTTCAATAACCTAATAATTACAATCTGACTTGATGTTACCAGAGAACGCGATATAAGGCACGTTCGCCGTTTGCGATGCCTACTTTGCAATAAAGGTACATTTTTAAGTAACGCAAGCGAGTCGTTATTAAACACTAAAATGCGACATTTTAAAATTGGCAATCGAAAGAATAGACGAATATTACTTTTATCATCAACATTTTTTTAAACAGTATGCCAGTAGTGGCAAGGCACAATGTCATAAGTCACCGCGTCAGGCGGTACCCTTACAACAGACCCGACTTGTTAAAAAAAGTATTTGAACAGTTATTTTTCCCTTATCTTAACAAAGTTGGCAGCACACTTGCAGCACTTGGCGTTACTTGTTTTAATGAGCGACGATTGACCGTCAGCCTGTCTGACGACCTTTTCATGTATAACAAAAAAAAAAATCTTAAAATCATTAATTCTAGATTTAATAAAATATAACTGACTAGTCTTCTCCAAATGGCGGAAATTAAATGGTGGGGAAACCATAACATTTCCATGGTGGAAAAAACTTAAAAGTTTCAAATATTTTTCATAGTATAATAGTAAATAAATCTTGTCAATAACCACTAAACAAAAATGAAAATTATTGGATTTTAATTGTATAAATTTTGCATAACTTGTTCAGAATAAAATCATAAGTTTTATTATTTAATTTTACACAGGTTTTATTTGATGCATCATTAATGACGTGGACATATCGACGATCCATTTTACAATTATCGCATCCTTTGAAAATGGCCCCTAATTCTTACTGGTCGCGATGACTAAGGCGCTAGGTATATTATTATCAACACTCGCAATGAAAAACACAAAATAATAATGTATCTCAATCTTCAAAATAAATACGAAAAAAAGAGATATTTTTCCTTTTGCATTTGAGAAAATAAATCTTCCTATCATTCGTTAATTAAATTAAACGTATTTAAGAAAATATATAATTTTCCTGATATACGTACAATATGGCGTTCGAATTCTAAGAAAACAAAAGTTCATCTTATACGTTTTTAAGCTCCGAGAACTTTTATTTAGAATTCGCCTTAGAATCAAAAGGTTGTTGACGACCTTGACGACATAGTCAAGAGAATTAGCAAGTTGAAGTGTCAATGGGCCGGACCGGTCACATCTGTCACAGAGCAGATATAAGTAACCGATGGGGATAGACTAGTTCTCGAATGGAGGCCACGAATTGGAAAGCGCAGCGTGGGACTCCCTGCGGCCAGGTGGACAGACGACCTGAAAGGTTTCGCGGGAAGTGACTGGATGCGAGGGACAGAAGACCGTGCGTGGTGACTGATGACTGAAGCCTTGGGAGAGATCTCCATCCAGCAGTGGAGAGACACAGGCTGATGATGATGATGATTGGAGCTTTTAGTGGGACCACATTTGGATGAATTCAAATTTGTATTAAATATTTGTAGGTACCTGTTTTTATGCAATCCTAAAGTAAGTTAGGTAATGGCTGATTTTATTTTTTTTTGTGTTTAAAGTTTAATGCCGTTCAGTACCGGTTTTTCTTTTTTTTTACTAGAGATTTTTGGGTTTTCTCTTGGCTAGCATATGATGGAGCGAGCTCACCCAGAAGATGCCTATTTACTCGAAGCATGAAAAGATTTGGGTTATATGAGCTCGGAAATACAGACGCCGGCTGGGAGTTTCCAACCTTGGCAGTGCGTGCGCATGCGCATTATAAAAGAAGTTTTAAAGCGCTTGGTTCGAAAAAAGAGGGATTTCGACAAGATGAGGATGGTAACCAGCCGTACGTCTGAATATTTAGCCTGTCTATCATGAAATTCTATTCTATTGGTGAAAGAATTTTATAAATTTGATAATTATTAGTATCGAAGATTACCTCATACATTACAAAAACACAAATTGTTACCTCTTTATAATATGTTAGCAGGTATAAAATCAGAACAAAACTCAGTTTTTAAAATACATGGACAATCAAACAATTACGAAATATTTTTTTAAAAATATCCTTTGTATTGTCAACTTTAAGCTCGTTTTAAAAAAATAGAAAATGAACTTAACTGTTATTTTAATTTTATTACATATTTTATGCCACTATGTTCGAGGTTAGGACAAAAGCATATTTTATAAATAGAGTATCATAAATTTGCCGACAGCAATAAAACCATTATCCTTTGTTAGTAATATAGAAAGATATAAATATATGTATTTAAATATATTTCATTAAAAAAAATTGAACAATGAAATCATAAAAAACCACCTAAGTAGTCTTTTCTAATAATGTCTCAATATATTTTTTTTAACATTTTTGTGGAGTGTTACCTTATGGAAATGAATCACAGAACGAATATTTAAAAAATAAGTGGTTTAAAATTTTAAATTTCAACATCCTCTCGACATTTTAGAAATGACATTTTATTTTAGACATTTTGTGAATAGAAATAGACTTAGATTACCATAAGATTTGTTCACATTATAAAACAGATAATTTATTTTTAATAATTAATTTATAATTATATTTTTTAATAACTATTTAAGTAGGTAGTAAATTGTAATAAATATTCATTTAAGTAATCTAAGTATTATAACAATTAAATAACAAATACGCCGTCGCCATTTTGAAATGACGTTCATTAATTCGTAAGCGTGCGTTTAGTACTACCTAAACATTACCTATTTAATAAACAACAAATTAGATAATTTTTAAACAATTAACCTATATTAACTTATGAGACTTCCCTTTTATTTATGCAAACAAGAACATAAAAATAGAAATAATTGCAAACGTTTTACTAGAGAAGTTATATTAAAGAAATTCTTTAAACCAGATTTCAAACTAGACAGCAAACAAGTCGATAACGTTCAGTAAAATACGAAAATTTCTATTAAAAATTTCTTAGCGACATACATTGCTTGTTCCAATAGGGGCGACATTAACATATGAACACTTGTAGCGAGCAATGAAATGAGTAGTGGAGGTAAAGTATTCATAAACGTATGAAACAGTATAAAGCAGTACGGGCCGGCCCCTAGCTTCGATTGAGTCACGAATACGTACGCTACCATTGCATTGGCAATGATAAAATAGTCCACAACTACTTCGCGCCACTCATTATACATTGCAGCCGTTGTTTGAGGCAATCATTTTGATTTCAATACCGAGACGGCAATGTATATGAGTCATAGTAAAAAATCCGTGAAACAGTAAAATCGTCTCTTCTCTAGGTGAGGTATTTAGATGTTTTTTTTTGTGAGCGCAAATTGATACGAGTTATATAGGTACGTTATTATGATGATGACGTTTTGTAACAAAAATAATATTATGAACAAATATCGTTTAAAATTTTTAATTTTAAACGCTAAAAGAGAATGATTAACGTATCTGAGGTTAAACAATGAGATTTATTTGTGCATATTTGGAACGCATTTAGTTATGATCGTTATTACATACTATCTGAATCCGTCCACGCTTGCTGTGGCTAGTTGTTTGTTTATTTATTTATTTATTTATTTATTTATTTATTTATTTACTGTAGAAAAAAGTATATAAAAACGCTCTTCTTATAAACTGAAATGTTATTGTGTAAAAATTTCAAATCAATCCATCGACTAGTTTACGAATTTTGTGGACACAAACATACGGAAGCTTAATTTTTTATATATATAAATAAAGATTAAATGAGAGTGGACAATTCGAACTTTAAATTTAGAACACCCTCCCCTCTAAGTAGTTTGTTATTGTATTTGGATTACACAACCGCTGGAACCGCTGCGTTCAAAATATTTTCGTATAGTATTTTATTTTTATTTTGGAAAATATATTTATAAAATGAAAACTAAATCTTATTATGCAAAGATTTCAACTTTTCTATTAATAAGAATATTTTTATTTGCTATGCGCCATAATGGCGTCCCGCCGCCACGTAAGATTCACCCATAGTCATCGATAAACTATTATAAGAGCACCTATAGTGCTGATAAAAATGAGATATATATATATTTTTTTATAAAAGGTAATTACTTAATTACTAAGTATATAACTAATTTCACACAACTAATTGAAAATTAAATAATTATTGTTTATGTTAACATTTTTGAACGAGTATTTAATTACCTTCTATTATGATAGGTTACATGTAGCTCTACTTTATAACTTCATATTAATTAATCTATCTAGTATCTATATAATATAAATTTTATATTTGTTAAAAAATAAATAAAAATGAATCGCTAAAAATGTCACTAAGCGCAAAACTTAATAAAAACTTATTTTTAGAATATTCTTTGAAATCCGAAGAAAGTTCTTATGAAGAGAAAAATTGGAAAAATTAGCCCGGAAAAAACTTTAAAATCGCATTTTTTTTTTCCATCCGAAGTTCTTGACTGACAATCACATCAGCTGTCTCAAGTCCAATTAGTTCAATATATAATAGCTTTTAACAGAACGCAAGTCTTTCATTTAACTTGCGATTCTACATTTTTTTACAACCTAATTTTTAAATGACTTTTTTAATGGCAAATTCCAGACATTTAAAAAAAACTGTTTATTTCATCGTCACATTAAAAAAAAGGGGGGGGGGGGCTGTGTCGTGGACACGGTCGTGTTGTGTGTACATGTTTACGTTACGAATAATATTTTCTTTGAGCGTATTATATCTATACTAATATTATAAAGAGAGAAGGAAGAAGATTTGTATGTTCGTACGCAATAAACTCAAAAACTACTGAACCGATTTTTGAAAATTCTTTCACCTGTAGAAAGCTACGTTAACAGCGAGTAACATGGATATATTTTATTAAGTAACACGGACGACATCACGTCACTACTTATTAATCTGTGATCACGTGCCACACCTAGTACTCTCTCTCTCTCTCTCTCTCTCTTTCTCTCCCTCTCCCTCTCTCTGTGTGCCTCTTCAGTCTTGAAGGTTAGCCGTCAACTTCCTGAACCGGTCCCTGTCAAGTGCCAACTGGAACAGCTGCTCAACCGAGGCAATCCCAATACCACTCTCGGATACTTCTGAGCCACGACTTTCTCCTTCACCCAGCGCATCTCTTCTGTTCCACCTTATTCCCTCCATAGCTTTAGTACTGTATGTATCGTATACGTATATCCAACCAATTCGAATATACCATATACACCAAAAAAATCTTTGATCTTTACCTACGGTAGCTATATACAGCATCAAACTGTACCTCCGATTTTTTAATATCACTTTTCTGAATTACCCCCTTATATGGAAGAAAATTCAAAGACGTGTATATATTCACATCAAAAACATTATTAAATAATCGTTTCATATTAATGTCACCCTTTGGTTTCTACCAGATTAAAAAACCATAGATAGTTATTGTTATCGCCAATCCGTTTTTAGATATCACACATAGCATAGGGCAATATCATTTGACTTATGTGTTTAATTTGACAGCTGGCGAACGCTTCAATGTCCACCTGATGGTGAGTTTATGGTGAGGGGGCAATCGATATGGACATTGGCATAACGGGTTCTCCATAAACACAATTCTCGATAGACCTGATGTTTGGAACTCGTATCTATATGTATTGTTCATATATATTAATATTATGAAGTTAATTTAATATGTCTTTAAACTCATTTTGAAATTTTTATGCTCGGAGAGCATTTATGGGGACCACATTCGCATGAATTCAAATTTGGATTAATATAAATAATTAAATAAAGTATGTGTATTATATGTTTACATGTAATAAATCTGTAAGGGTCGGTCATGGAGTAAGTTACTTTGTTTTCAGAGATATCGTGTTTATAGGCTCTATACATGATACTGAAACTAAATTGACGATTTTTAGAATTTTTTTCTGTATGTATGTATGTTCCTCCATAACTCTGAAACGAATTAACTGATTTTCATGAAACTTGGTAGATAAACATTTGGACGTACGGGACACAGGATATGCTACTTAATATTTTTCAACGCGAAGTCGTGGGCACCAGCTAGTCCTAAATAAGTTGGAGAACACTATATCGACGCGACCCGATTTCGCCTGGTTGGGATTGTATAAGTTGTAGGCATATATGTTCGGCGATCCTTATCAATCGTCACTTAGATAAGTTTCAATACCTACCTATAGAGAGCTCTATATATATGTATGCAATACCTGCTTATAGCGAGCTCATTTTTATACGTGTTGCTTCGAGAGAATCTCTCTTGTACCGTCAGGTGGAGCGGTTCAAGGCTGAGCGATATTATTCGACGCGATACCGAGAAACTGTCATATATCATAATAATTTTATTATAATTATACCTATTGTAGAGTCTGTTTGATATTACCATAGAGTAACTTATTGACTGGTTAAGTACTATTTACTATATAATAATTACTTAGTTAGTTCAGAGTAAGTTTATAATTAAATTAATACAATATGTTATAATCTGAAACTTTTATGCTTTACTAGTTGCCGCCCGCAACTTCTACCGCGTTGAAAAATGAAAAAAAAAAAAAAAAAAAACAATATGACATTTTTATTGCTATTACACTTATGTTAGTTTTCTTAATTTTAGATGATCCCTCGGGAGTAGGTACTTTTTTTCTGGATGACGTTGTCAGGGATACCGGAAAGGACAGGGTACCACCTTTCATCCAGAAAAAAAGTACTGTTTCCGAAAGATCATTTAAAATTAAGAAAACTAACGCCCAGCAAAAGTGTAATAGCCATTAAGATGTCGTTATATTGCTTTTTTTTTTTTGCAACGCGGACGAAGTTGAGGGCACCAGTTCGTAAAGTATATTATACAGTTCGTAAATCTACTGGTTTTCTTTTATAATATTGCAGACTATATTATAAAAGAAAACCTGTAGATTCCAATAAAAATATGAAAGAAACTGTAGCGATTGGATCTTATTAAATGAGAAAATTCAATTCCGATGAAGCCGGCTGAACTCTGAAGCCGCCATCAAAGATTTTATTCATCACTCCCACAATTTCTTTAGCGAGGGAATGAAAGAACTAGGGTAGGTAATAGACCTATGGAAGTGCATAGGGTAGGTAGCAATGGTACATAATATGATTAATTTTTAAACTTTTTTTTTTTTGTTCTTAATTCTTCACTAATATTATAAATAGACAAGGTTTGTATGTTTATAATGAATACCTAAACTGAAAAACAACTAGGCCGATTTAAAAAATTCTTTCACCTATAGAAAACTACATTCATTAATTAACTAGCTGGTGCCCACGACTTCGTCCGCGTTGAAAAATATTAAGTAGCCTATCCTGTGTCCCGTACGTTTAAATGTTTATCTACCAAGTTTCATGAAAATCAGTTAATTCGTTTCAGAGTTATGGAGGAACATACATACATACATACATACATACATACAGAAAAAAAATTCTAAAAATCGTCAATTTAGTTTCAGTATCATGTATAGAACCTATAAACACGATATCTCTGAAAACAAAGTAACTTACTAAATGACCGATCCTTACAGATTTATTATTAGTATTGATTAATTAAATAAATAAATAATAAACTCAGTCAATAGAAATTAATTAATAACCGTGCAACACCTAGTTAATTAATAAACTCAAAAACCACAAGTGATTTTTAAATCATCATAATAAAATTAAAAAAATAACAACTAGCCAAAGTGTTATAGCAACTATGAATGACATATATATTTTTTAATTTTTCAACGCGACTGAAGTAGCGGGCACCAGCTAGTATATAATATGCTGAAAAAAATTGCATACTTTTGAAGCCGGGATAGGGTCGTTAGTTTGTTTATGAAATAACATAAATTTTATAATTTTCAATTGTGCCTCATGGTGGCGACCAGTCTTTCTCGTCGTGTCCTTGAACGACGTAACAAAATAAATAAGTACCAACGATTTCTTTAGCAAAATTATTTTATACCATATCTTTCGTTGTGAGCTGACGACAATTTTATGTAACACTAACTGGTGGCCGCGACTTCGTCTGCGTCAAAAAATAATAATTATAAAACCTGAGAAACTATCTGACATCTTTATCGCTATGATGACAGTGGCGTGGCGCCACTTATTATACATTTTTATATTTTTAGACGATCCCTCGGGAACCTAAACCTAACATTTTTTCAGGTAAGCCTGGATAAACATATATGTTAATCCAGGTAAAGGTAATAAGCTATCTGTATGCCAAATTTCATCCAAATTTGTACAAAATTTCTTTAGAAAATTATTTCGAAAACGACTTGTTGCGCCCATATGAATTCTGCACCGATTAATAAATTAATGTCAGTTTAAAAAAATGTAGGTATTATTTTAATTTTTTTGGTATACTGTTCTAATGGGTCTAACGTATAAAAAAAAACATAGTTTCCAGGCCGGCAACTTACTCTTGTATGAAACATTTCACATCCTTATTATATAAAAATTACGTGTCACATGTTTGTCCGCGATGAACTCCCAAACTACTGAACCGATTTTGATAAAATTTCGTAACTATATGTAATTTGGTCCAACTTAAAAGACAGGATAGTTTATATCTCATTTTGTTTATTATTTTTTTGCAAATTATATAATATTATTAACATAGCGCCATCTGTTGATACCTATTCAATCCAGCAATTATTTATCTGTGAGTTCCAAAAGATTGTAACTGATGGCGATGTAAGGTAATTTTATCAGCTGGATTGAGTAAAAAATTGCACCCGTGCGAAGCCGGGAGTGGGCCACTAGTAATTTATAAATATTGAAGGTCAAATAGCCTCAGTGAATCCCTTAAAGGAGTGTAAGCCAATGTAAGCGGACGCCAACTCGTCAACGCCCTAAGATAATTATATATTTAGTACGTTCATACTATATTGTATTTGTTTTGTAATACGTTATCTAACGATTTACCTAGCAGCGAGCGAGTAATCGCTGACATACAATCAAAGCAGAGCACAGTAACACAACGCTCTATCCGTGCCTGTTAAGTAGATAAAAATCCCAAGAAAAAACTCGAACGATAAGAGGAAATTTTATTCTAAATAAGGGAACGTATCCATACTATGTGACCTATTTTTTAAAAATTGTTAACCCTCAGTGACCACTCGTAGTATATGCGAAGACCCCCCCTCTCCCCCCTCCATTGCAACTTTTCAACTTTCAACTGCAATTTGCAAGCAGAAAGTAAAAATAATAAGAATTTGGCTCATATTTGTCCTTGTTAATACGGCGCTTGCCACGTGACGACAAGAGTGCGTGCATGTACCCTATAATTTTATAAGTGAAATATATATTATCAAGAAGAAAAAAGTTATGTAAAAACTTAAGTTGTAGTAGATTCGATGGTCCGCTGCGATTTTTAGTTATGAAGTTTTCTAAGAAATCTTAAAGCCGAGGCTCGACCGCGAAATGAACGGCCAGAGATGAGCTGAGCGAGTTTTTTGAAGCGAGAAATAGTTAAAATGATAGTAAATGCGTGAAGCTCGACCTAAAAATAGCTCTGCCGGCAGTGTTAGTGTTGTGACGCATTTGATACATAACGCATTGCGTATGATAAAATCAAAACATACTAATTAAACACGTGTTCGCATCCCTACAGTCGGACGAGCGAGGGCGCGGGCGGAGTGTGGGAGGGGCGCCGGACACCTCGCTCTGCTCAAAAGTCGCGACCAACGCGATGACACAGCGAGGCCGCTTGCGCCTCTTTTTGCTCTTTCACCCCGCTCACACCGCTAACACAGATGAAATAAGAGTTACTATCGTCCGCTAGACTCTTTCGCGGTCGAGCCTCAACTATGAAACTTACCGTTGCGAGTTAAGCGGGCTTATTAATGACCTCGCTCATTTCGCGGTCGAGCCCAGGCTTATAACTTTGCGTCATGACGATCAACAGATCATCAAAAGACTACATGCTGAGCGGAGACCATTTTGCTACACTTTTTTATAAATCATAAAATACCAATATTTAACAATGTACAATGTTTTCTTTCTTTCTTTACATTTAAATAATGAGCTCCGACGAGGAAGAACTTTCGAGTGTTTTTTTTATAGACAACACATTTAGGTCACGTCCCTATGTTATAGTTATGTTGTTATGTTTTCCAACAATGTTTTGTTAATAACAAACATTACCGCCATGAAATTGATCCTTTATCAAATGCGGAGTTGTCGCTGGGTTGGATTTGCCAAAAATCGTCAGCTTTTGGAGGCCAAGGGAATTTAATATGTTCTTATAAAAAATTCGAAGACAGTGTTTTACTAAAAGATGTGCTTGTAAAGAAACATTCAGTGATACCTATACTTTAATTTTTTTTTAATTTTTCGGACAAACCAGGAATCGAATATTGTTATGGTGGGACAAACGAGGAACCTTTCGAGTGTGGGACAAAATATCGGGACGAACGAGGCATAAATCGGAATTTCAGATGTTTTTGTTTCGACAAGAAACGGATTCATGATTCCGTTTCTTGTCGAAACAAAAACTTCAAAAAAAATTAAAGAAAAAAAATAAAATTTATAAGGTACCTTACTTATTAAAATTTTCACATTAGAAATTTTCTACAATTGTACCTAACTGTTGGAGTTTAATAAAAAAAAAAGTTTTGATACGTTTTGATGCTATTCAAGAAATAATATTGTAAGTTGCAACATTGAAAGTTTAAGTTGATTTCGTAATAAAAAAAAATATTAACCGTTTTATTCTTATTCTTATATTCTTTCGGTATATTCTTTTATTTAATTCTTTGATTAACCAGATTAGCTTAGTTAGATAATCATATCACTAGATTGAAGCCATGTTATAATTATATATCCCTAGGAAGATACTATTACTTTGGTTCCAGTATTGTTACATTTGTTACATCGCCGCCATTTTGAATTGGCGTTTCAAATAATTCCGAAGCGTGCACATACATACTACCTATAATGTAATTATTTAAAACAATCTTATTATTAAGTTGGTATTTGAAAATCACGCTTCGGATTTATAAACGCTATACAAAATGGCGGTCATGTTACTATCTATACGTTAGTATTGAATTCATGCAGAGATAAAATCAAAATTTTATTATTAAGTATATTAATTAAATCATAATTTAAAAAAAAAGTCTACTTAAAATCTCCTCAATTAAAACTAAAACATTAAATTAAAACATTAAAAAAACTTAGATATACAAGTAACTCGGTGGCTATAAAAATTAATTTCATGTATTTTAATTCAGGTGATTTTAACCAAGCCTTCTTTTTTTTAAATAATGATTGATTAATGTACTTAATAAGAGGTATTCATTCTATCTATGCATCAATTCAGTACTTACTGACCGATACTAACGCATAGTTACATCGCCGCCATCTTGGATGGCGTTTATGTCCGAAGCGTGCGTGTCAAATACAACTAGCTGACCCGGCAAACGTTTATATGCCAAAAAAAAAAATTGGGGCGGACCACCCTTAACATTTAGGAGTATGGAAAATAGATGTTGGCCGATTCTCAGACCTACCCGGTAAGCACACAAAATTTCATCAAAATCGGTCCAGCCGTTTTGGAGGAGTTTGGCAACAAACACCGCGACACGAGAATTTTATATATTAGATGATTTTCAAATACTAATACTTGGTTATTTTGTTTTAAATACCTAATTAGAATATAAGTGTATATTTTATAGAATTTCATATATAGGTATATATATAAAAAAATTCTATAAAATTATTAAAAGTTAAAAGGTATTTACGCACGCTTCAGATTTTTAACCGCCATTACAAAATGGCGGCGATATTAACTAATATGTCAGTATTGAATTTAAGTACGCATAGATAGAATCAATATTTAATTATGTATTATGATAACCACGTTGGGACCTACTTCAATTAGTACAATAAGGATAATATAATTTTCCAATATTTTATTTAAATATGTGAGTGTTTCAATTTGCATTTAAAATAAAATTACAACTATAGTATAAGTGATTTCATTGTAGATTTAATATAGTACTATATAAACTAGGCTTATATACGTTAACATGTCCAATGATGAATAGAAATATTATTCAGTATATTATTTTTAAATTTTCATTTAAACAAATAATAATAATAATTACAATATATTTACACTTTAGCATTTCCCAAATAAACTCTATAAATTATAGCGAAATATTTGAATATATAAGCAACGTGTCATTTAACTCATAAACTCATAAAAAACTTCAGATAAAATCATTATCAGGTGCGAATGACGCCAGTGACAAAAACTTCTTCAACTTGTAGTAGGTATCACACAAAAAAAAAATTAAACTGCATATAAAATCGAATTTACCGAGAGAAATATAAAAAAAAACTTTAAATTATTAATATAAATAAAAAAAATCGCACGTAGATAATATACACGTACGTTAAGAGACGAACAAAGAATCGCATCACGCATATTATAAACCGCTAGTACAACTGCGGTCATACTGTCTCGCCGCACGCGTCCGCAACATCCTCATAATTATAATATTGACAATATAAACCTAGATTTCCAATTAAATATAATTAAAAATATCAAATAAACCACTAACCAGCGGCGAACCTATCTTCGGATGCCATGCTGCACCACATTGGCACGACAGCCTGGTACACCTCCTCCCAGGCGCGACTCTTCACGGCCCTATCACCGAAACTCGGATGATTCGATTCGTACAAACACGGCCTGTACTTTACATTTTCAATGATCAGATTGCTGTTTATGTCCGTGTCTCTGTGTCTGACCATGTTGAATAATTTTTTTGAAAAAAAAATTGAAAATTTTTCAAGCACGCAACTCGAACAAAAAAATGTCGCGGAAAACGCACGCGAAAAACGACCGCACACTATGAAATTCCGCGCGAGACTGACGGACCGGGACGGGACGGAGTATGACGCGCGCGGGTGTAGTCAAGTCAACATGGCGGTCAAGTCAAGTCAAGCTAAACAGCTAAATAGGCAATATCGAGATAGTTAGTTGCGTGAAATATCTTTTTTTTATTATTATTAACAATAAATAAATTATAATAATCCATTTATTATAAACTAGCCGGTGCCCACAACTTCGTCCGCGTTGAAAAATATTAAGTAGCCTATCCTGTGTCCTGTACGTCCGAATGTTTATCTATCAAGTTTCATGAAAATCAGTTAATTCTTTTCAGTTATGGAAGAACATACATACATACATACATACATACATACATACATACATACAGAAAAAAATTCTAAAAATCGTCAATTTAGTTTCAGTATCACGTATAGAGCCTATAAACACGATATCTCTGAAAACAAAGTAACTTACTCCATAACCGACCCTTACAGATTTATTATTAGTATTGATTTATTTATATATATCTAAATACGCTTTTAGAATTTCCAAGTTATTGACTTTTATTAAATTAACAAAATATCTATGTCGCATTATATACTAAGTACATTCGTCGTTTGTTAGCGTGAACTAACATATTGTAAATAATACAGTACACACGAGTTATCTCAAGTTTGCATATTATAATTTATACAATACAACGTATTATTAGGGCGTGTATATTTTATTTTCATTGTCTTTATATAAGTAAATGTTGAAAAACATTTTTAACAATGCCACATACGTTTGTTTGCGGAAAAAAATATTCTCATTATTTTTATGTTTATGTAAAGTTATAAAATTCAAGTTAAAATATTACTTGTTTATAAACGTGTAAGTAGATGAATTTTTTAATCAAAACTAGATGAACTAGAGGCCTCAATAAGGAAAAAACAAAGCAAATGGGCAAAATTAAAAAATACATTACGAGATACAGATATTTTTAGTAACTAAATATTCAAAAAAAAATATCAATATAAAGTACCCATTGTAAAGTGTAAGTTTATTGAAAAATAAAAATAAATTTATTAGTCATTTATACGAAGAAATTGGTTCCTTTAATTTGATAACGCATTGTCTAACATTGAGGTCGGGCCGGTAAGAGAACAAACTAAATGGGCAAAGTCCATTCCGGCTTACCTTTAGGTTAACTATTAACTAAACATTCAAAAAAAATGTATAGAAAGACCAGTAAACGAGGAAGGTTTGTGTATTGTAATTTGCAGAAAAAAAGTTTAAAAAAAAATCAATTCAAATAATTAATCACTAACTATATACTACGTCTTGCTAAGCGGTTATAATGCTAAATCCACTGGACACTTAGTTAAAAATGCGTTGGCCTTAACTTAAATTTTTGCATGCCATAACCGATTTTTTTTTTATATTTCATCTATGCAACTATGAGGCCGATACGCGTTCGTTAGCAACAGCCTAGCAAAAGCCTAACAACAGCCTAGCAACAGCTTAGCAAAAGCCTAGCATCAGCCTAGCAACGCATTCAAATTAAAAAAAAAATTGTTACCCGAACGAATAATTACAAATATTTAAATGGAAAAGGCAGAGGGTGATTTTTCCTGACAAACTTTCTAATTTATTTCTGAAAACTATAAAATTTGTTTCTATTTCTTTCCACAGTAAATTAAAGCATAATATTATATCTACATGTATCTACGATACATATATACTTACTAATATTATAAACAGAGAATATTTGTATTTTTATATGTTTGTATAAAATAGTAGGGGAGCCCAAGAGGGGGTTTTGGGATTTACTCGAGCGCGTCAGATATTGCCAATGTATATGTCCCACGTGTCTCTGATAATGAATGTGTTAATCTGCCAGTTTGGATGGTGGGGTTGGTGGGGGTTGGAATAAAAATTTAAATACTACTCGAGCGCTTTAGATTTTCAGAGGGGATGTTAAGTGAACTCAAACTAAGCTCCCATTTAAAATACAGACGATTCGGATGTAACGCAAGCTAGTGGCAGCTTTTTGAAAATGCAAAAAAATAATTTGTCATTTTGAAATACTCGAGCGCGTCAGATTTTCATACAGACGGTTCAGTCTGAATTTCTGATCGTGATGATTCTTAATCAGACGATTGTTTGGAGGATTTTTCTTAATACAGCGTCTACAAACTTTTGAATGCCTCTAGACGCTCACCCCACCGTTGAAAAGGGAAATATCATATAAACCTTTTTTTCTTCCTATTATCTAATCTTAAAAATCCAATAGGTCCCCACGACGCTCGAGTAACTTCACATTTAGCATCGTGGGCTCCCCTACCATAATGAATAAACTCAGACTACTGGACCGATTTTAAAAATTGCAAGAGCGAACATAATTACGTTGATTTTACTATATGCTTATAAATCTAACAATAACTAGCGAACCGCTCACGGCTTCGCACGGGTACGATATTTTTTTTTTTTTGGATATTAAAAATATTCCCCTTTTAACGCTCTATCCATCAGTAAAAACCACATTAAAATCCGTTGCGTAGTTTAAAAGATATAAGCGTACATACAGAGCGACAGACGGCGGGAAGAGACTTTGTTTTATTTAAATTGTTCCTATATAAAAAATTACATGTATGTTATGTTTGTTACTATATTTCACATGAAAATTACGTATTTTGATTAAGAGCTTTCATCAATTAAAATCACGCTGGAGTAAAAATTTATGATTTCAGTAGTTTCAGATGTTTTAGTTCGCAGATAAGATGTTAACGTCATATTATTTGTAGTTGTATAATCTAGTAAATAGCTGAAAAATATTTTAAAGTGAATTTTCATTAGAACATTTTTAAACAGCCCTTTTTTTAAACTAGCGGTCGACGGCCTACGCAGATAAATATACAAGTTATTAAAAAAATTATAACACAATCTTTTAGAAAATTAATGACTTCACATACTAGGTCCAAGAAAAAACAGAAATATATCAAATTTGATCCTAAAATAACACGTTTAATATCACGAAAAATTACTAAAAGTGACACTTTTGATTATACTTTTCTTGAATGAAAATTTACAGAAATCGTATGTTTTTTTCGACTATTATCTAATAAATGACATGAATTTTTGGAAAATCAATATTTTTATAATTTGTCGCATATAATTTTACTAATATCTCACTTCTGCGTCGATCGTCGACCGCTAATTTTAAAAAAAGGGTTGCTTAAAATCAGTTCTAATGAGAAAAGTATCCAAATATTTTAAAATATTTTTCGACTATTATCTAGATTATAAAACTACAAATAATATGACGTTAATATCTTATCTGCAAACTGAACACATAATGGCATTATGATCCGCCGGGAATCATAAATTTCTGATTCTAACTCTGTAACGGCCTTAAATTTGGCACATATATAGTTTATCACAACACAACATATACAACACTTTTTATCCTGGAGAACAAGAAAAAAAAAGATTTGCGTCACCGTCGTCGTCGCATCTATAATATATAAATACTCAAGTGTTATGTTATATTTTTTTATTTTTCAACGCAGACAAAGTCGCGGGAACCAGCTAGCTAGTGAGCTATAAAAGTCATCATACAAAAAAAAAAAACTCACCATGAAAATGCTTCACGAAACCTTCTGGCAGGAGCGACGATGACTGCTCCATTGCTTTCGTGTGGCGAATCTATGGGTAAATAAATAAAATTAAATATATACAGGGTGTTAATTTAAGACGGCTCAGCAAATGCGAGCGGTTCAAGGAAGATTTTTAACCAATGTAACGCGCCGTAACGTTTTTCCTTACCCTCCCTAAACGTTTACGTTCAGAGGGCCTAGTGCGAGTTTTACTCGATCAAACGCGTCGAAGGCGTAAACTCATCGACGTTCCAACCCAAACGTGGGTTGGAACGTCGATGCGTAAACTTCAGTTTGTATGGGAATGAAGCAGCGCCACCTAGTGGTTAACGTGTGGGTCTGCTTCATTCCCGTACAAATTGACGTTTACGCGTTCGACGCGTTTGATCGAGTAAAACTCCACTAGGCCCTCAGGTACAAGTTTACCATGTGACCATTTTTACCAAAGAAAAGGGTCGCCAACTTGGGAGAACTAAAATAAAAATGACTTATGATAAATACACTCGAGGGATTCCCCGTCGTAACGTTTAATAAGATACAAACATCCATGACTCAGTTGTAAAGGTAAAATGTTAACACATAAACATTTGCCCCTAGCGGGATTAGAACCCGCGACCGTTTGGTTAACAGCTAGGTTTACTAGCCAATAGACCAAACGTGTCGTCAAAAAGAAAAGATTCACCTTAGTCCGCATATGTTGCAAACAACATCGCCGCCGTCCCTGTGGAGGAACTGAACGTGCGTCGCCAGAGTGGATGCGCGCGCGAATCGCTTTCCGCACGCTGCGCATGCGTGCGAGCGAATGTTCGTGTGCATGCGCATATGCGTCGACAGGCTGCACAAACGAACAGAACATTTCTGATAATACCATCGATGTACGATACTACAACTATGGATTTCGCACGCCATACAAGAACACTACGTACTTTATGGAACACAAGTTGCTGCCCGCGACTTCGTCCGCGTTCAAAATGTTATATAGCCTATAAAGTCATTCTCGATAAATGGACTATCCAAAACAAAAAGAATTTTTCAACTCGAACCAGTACCTAGTTCCTGAGATTAACGCGTTCAACCAAACAAACAAACTCTTCAGCTTTATAATATCGTATTAGTATAGATTTAAAAGTGACATTAGCGTAGAGCATCAACTCGTCGTCTGTCATTTAAAACCAACCAAACGTCTGTCATTTAAAGAAAATGTGACTTTAAGTCGACACATTAGAGTTCAAATTGAATAGTAGAAGTTGGTCGTTACTACCTTTCACCATTGACTCCATGATTCCGTTTTAGGCGTACTTTTCATGTGCCGCTTTGGCATTTGTCACGCAAATTCCATAGTTGTAGTACTTCAATGTGACTTCAATGGATAATACATTAAAAATAGTTTCAGTCAGGGATGAAATTAAATAGAATCTGATCTGTAGGTAAATAACTTAAATCTTGGCATTTTTGGTCCTCGAGGAGACTTACCGCTTCTAGACTTGTTTGGTCCTCGAGGAGACTTACTGCTTCTAGACTCACTTGGTCCTCGAGGAGACTTACTGCTTCTAGACTCACTTGGTCTTCAAGGAGACTTACTGCTTCTAGACTCACTTGGTCCTCGAGGAGACTTACTGCTTCTAGACTTACTTGGTCCTCGAGGAGACTTACTGCTTCTAGACTTACTTGGTCCTCAAGGAGAGCTCCTTCTTACATATTGGACACTGCATGGTGGCGTCCTCATGAGTCATGGAGTGTCTCGTCAAAAGATATCTAGCTTTGAACATTTTCCCACATATCTCGCAAGTGTGATTTGGTTCCGAACAGTGCACTTTGCGAATGTGAGCTTTTAGGAGGGTGGACACGGAAAATTTCCTTCCGCAATTTGACTAAAATAAAAAAAAAGTATTTAAAGCACTCAAGAGACAAATGTTTATGCTCATTGAAAATATAATAATAAAATTACCTGTGGACATGTCAGACTAGTTAAATCGTCAACATCGACTATATATTTATTTCTTTTACCGCGCTCTTTTTTGACAATCACTTTGTCTACAAATAAGAATTCTTCTTGTTTTTTGGGGTCATTTTTAACTAAAACATGTTATTTTATATTAAAGCCTTTGAATAGATAAAGATATATTAAAAACACAATTTCAAGGAGGTAAGTTTGTATGTTTATTTGTTTGTATGTTATGTAGGAAGGAGGTTAAAAAATTCTTTCACTAAATTACACTTCTTTCACGTCAAATATGTATTGATTATCTTCGACGGAGAAATAAGTGGTCTGTATTTAAATTATGGTATGCGTGTTCAAAATCGTTTCAAAAAAGAAATCGTTTCAAAATCCAGACCAAAGTTGACCCGCCGGGAATCGAACCCGGGGCCCCCGAGACTTTAGGCAAGCACCCTTACCACTCATCCAACGGTTTCAAAGTCTAATAGAAGATATTATAATACTTTGCCAAACATGTTTTTTTCCTTCTAGGTGTTGACTGACCACTAATTATACTTCATGGTATTGAAGAACTCACAAAACTCACTGCTTTTGTCGAGGAGGTTGTTAATGAAGGTTATATAAAACATTATAAACTCTTACTCTTATAAAACCTCTTCAAAAAACGTTACTCTACGAACTTCTTTACTCCTTACGAACGAGAAATAAATAATTTAATTAATACGAACGAACAAATAAATAAATATTTTAATAAATATAATTAAAACATATTAATATAATATATTATAATTATGTATTATATTATATTAATATGTATTGAAGCATATTGTAACGCGTAACATGTGACATTTGATTTTACTCCCATAAATTTGGGATATATGTATATTATATCCCAAATTTATATATTAAAATCGATTCTTATGGAATATACTCCAAATTAAAACCAGCTGGTAATCACTTCAAAATCAATTGAGAAGTACAAAGCTATGATAGACTAGGGTTAGGATTATAATAGGGTTGGTCACTGCCGCCAGACGGGTATCCCAAATGACTATGAAATCCAATCTGCCCTGCCACTACTACTTAGTGACAGTGAGATTAAACTTTTTTTTTATTTTGAACTTACCTTGTTGTAAAAACTCTTCATTGACATTCTGAAGTGGTTCAGAAAAAACTTTATCCTCGACTCTGTAGTAATAGGGTTGTGACACTTCTTTGCCGACATCTGCTAGGGGCTGCAAAAAAATTTTTTTAAGGTGATTGGAAAGTTTTTTTTCTCATTTCAACTTTCTAGAGATTTTGTTGTTAAAAGTTTTCCAATAAAAAATATATATATGTAGTAGAAGAGACTAATTTATATATTTTATTTCAACCTTTAAAAACAAATTCATGTAATTGCACATTATACTAAAGAGAGAAGATTTGTATTTTTGTTTGTAATGAGTAAACTCATAAAATAGTGGACCGATTTTAAAAATTCTTTTACCTATAGAAAGCTATATTATACTTAAGCGAGTAAAATAGGCTATATTTTATAAAGTTTACGCAGACGAAGTTGCGTGCAACAGCTAGTAATTCATAAATCACACTAACAGAAGTATACTAAATTACAATTTTAAGTATTTTTAAAATATGTATCAAGACATGTTTTTATTAAATGGTACCAAATTTCAGCCATAGACTGTTCGGTGTTGCTTGTGTTACAGGCGACGGTAGCCACCTACCATCCAGTGGACCGTCAGCCTGTCTGCTGGCCTTAACATTTAAAAAAAAGGTGAATTGAGTTACAATTCAGCATCAATGACACATCCAGCAACCAAGGGTGTTTCCTTTTAAGGCTTAAACACACAGGCACGGTTCCCGTTCCACCGATCCGATTAAGAACCTATAACTTGAGAACAGATTGTTAGATCAGATCGGAATGATCGGTACCTGTCTGTTTAAGCCTTTATCTTTTACTGTTTTCATTTGTTCGACTTATTATGTTTAAGTTAATTTATAAAATTCTTACGTCCTGCTCAGAAGTATTCTTTATGAAGTCGACTTCGCTTAATTCTATTTTTCGTACATTTACAAATGACAAATCGTTACTGCCCATTGCAAAACGTTTATGTTATCAAAAACCTGAAAAAGTCATCAAAAAATTAATGGGATATCTTATATCTGAAAAATAATAAGTCATACACTTACGGAAGGATTTTCGATTTTTTGTTTTGTTTGTATAATTTGTATTATTTATTAAATTTTGACGTTAAATACTTGACAGTTAATATCACAGAATAGAATACTATATACTCACAAAAGCTGTGTTGATCTATTCCCAAAATAAGCGTAAAATATATGTATCAAAAATTGTAAATTGTCAAATTCCATATAAAACTTTTACGCTCTCGCTAGCGAGTGCGGGCACTATAAACTCACACTAGAACCACTGAAAAATTTGTGATTCTTTCTATTACAATTTTTATATAGACTGTGCCGATGTCAAATATTCCATCATTGAATAAAATTAATTATACCTAATGTGGTCTGTGACTCTGTGTGTGTGTGAGTGACATTTCTTAAGAAATTATTATAACAAAAGCGCGTGTTTTTGGGTTTATTTTCTAGTTTGTAATTGCGGATTAATTTTTTGCTTCCTCGGATCTTCAATAAGAAAAATTGGAAACACGCAAAGCGGGTTTTCCTCCAGCTTTATCCTTTTCAATTGAAACAGTCTAATTTTTCAAAATGGTTGTTGTATCAACATCATTCTCACCCCCCATCGAAGGTGTACTTCTACAAACAGCGTCTACTAAAATGTTTATAGGTGACCAGGAAATAGGCACGGCTACTTTATATATCACAGAAAAGTATGTTATACTCCTCGTAGTTTAATTATTACCATATAATATGTACCTATCTGTTTTTTTAACGTTTTTAATATCCTTCGTAGCGATGTTGTTTGGGGAGGTGGAGTAAGACCTTCAGGAGTTGCGGCGTCATCGGTTTCCATTCTCTATCCTAGAATTTCTCTCCATGCTGTACAAAGGGTGCCCATGCCAGCACTTTTCTTGGCACTCGATTATGATTTAAGGTAGGTAGATGTTCAATTAGTTGTGGTCTATGAAAGTCATCTAACTAATATTATAAAGAGAAAAGATTTGTATATTTGTTTGTAATTAATAAACTCGAAAACCACTGTACCAATTTTAAAAATTCCTACATTAAATAAATAAAGCCTTCATTGCTGACATTTTACAATATTTCTCTTTGTTTGGTACAATATATTATTTTACAATTTCTTTCTTTTCTATATTATTGTTAATAAGTTACATTTTTTTTCTTTTTAACAATTTTTCATTTTCTGTGTCAGCTTGCCTTTTGACAAAGACCTCCCCTGGGAATACTACATTATAAGCGAGGAAATCTATACTTCTATATTAATATTATAAAGACAGAAGATAATGAATAAACTCAAAAACTAGTGGACTGATTGTGAAAATTCTTTCACCTATAGAAAGCTACATTATAGAGTAAAAAAAATGTTATAAAGTTGAGCAGGCGAAGCAGCGTGCAACAGCTAGCTAGTAATCTATATTTTCATAACATTACGTTAAATAGTTATACTACTAAAAACGTCATGAAACTTCTCCCTTGTATATAATCGGGTCTGTAGTGATAAGACAGCTAAGAGTTTAATGAAAAATAAAATGAAAGTTAAAGTTAATGAATCTAGAGTGCCGGAACTCAATCAGCCTGAAGCCGCTGGTGATGAAGATGCAGACGACGAAGACTATGATGGTGATGAAAATCAGTCCATGACACAGTTGCGGTGAGAATTTTTTTATTAAACTCAAGGATTTATACAACTATAGGAATTTGTCGTGTATATATATATATATCCAGCTCTGGTGAAATCGACACGAAAATAATTGTCAGATAAATCCGACTCTGGCGGTTCCTACTCAATCAAAGAACATATGGAGTTTGGACCTCTTCCAAAGAATAAGGAATTGGAAAAAAATATGGAATAAGCTGGAGGCCTATACCCAGAGTAGAGTTCCAATAACAGAATGAAATGTATATATATACTAGTGGCCCGCTCCCGGCTTCGCACGGGTGCAATTTTTTACTCAATCCAGCTGATAAAATTACCTTACATCGCCTTCTGTTAGAATCTTTTGGAACTAGGTATCAACATATGGTGCTATGTTAATAATATTATATAATTTGCAAAAAAAAAATGAGATATAAACTATCCTGTCTTTTAAGTTGGACCAAATTACATATAGTTACGAAATTTTATCAAAATCGGTTCAGTAGTTTAGGAGTTCATCGCGGACAAACAACGTGACACGTAATTTTTATATATAAAGAAGATATATTTACGTAAATGTAAGAAAAAACATGCTGTGTAAGGTTGTTGGAAATAATAATAATAATAATTTATTTTCTGAATATAGGTAATTACAATGGTTTTTATAATGAATAAGGCTCGCTACATTCTACCCTTTGGGGTGTGCAAATATTTTTTGAATATTACATAACAAAATAAGTAATTAATCACCACCATCCACTAAGTTATCAGTATTACTAAGTATCATATAATGTAGTAATAATGATAAAAAAGCTTATTATTATAAATGACCTCAATTTTCAGGTTTGTACCAGAAAACGAAAACGACCTCTCCGCCATGTATACGGCCATGTGTCAAGGTCAAGAATTGCACCCGGATCCCACGGACGACATGGAGAATGATGACGATTACATGGACGGTGTACAGTCGGATGATGGTATGTATTTTTAACTAGACTGACTCGCCCTTTAGTCTACGTCCCTATTTAAAAAAAAAACTGAGCTCAGCTCGGTCGCCCAGGTATATTTTGCATGTTGGTTTTTAGATCGCTCGGCAAAAGTAGAAGGGGTATGCGCAGTGTTCAAAATAAAATATCAAATCAAAATATTTATTTGTCAATTAGGTTTCTACAAGAAGCTCTTAATGGTCGTCATTATAAATTTAAATTTACCGGGGTTTCGGAAAAAAAAGCCAAGATGACGATCCTGAGAAGAAACCCTGAAAGAAACTCAGGGGCCCTAGCCAAGAACCAAACCAATGCAAACGTTTCGTTGCGTTCTTACGAAACGAAAGAAATAAAGCTCGGTGATTGGTCAAAATTTTATGTGGGCGTTACAACTACATAAAACCTGTAGGAAATCCGTAGGTCTGTTTGACGGGCGGAGGAGACCGAGGGGGGCGGGAGCGCGTCTCGTCTCGTCTCTCTTGGGTACTGTCGCGTACAAATTGTTTTATCGTATTGGTAATACGTCATAGTGAAAAAAATGCATAAAAAAACCTTCTTCTTCAACAGCACGATGATTTAATGGAAGGAATATCGACACTGGCTGTGATGATTAATATTTTTTTTTCCATTTTATTGAATAAATTAAATAAAATTTCTTTTCTTTCTTTCTTTTCTTTCAATTAATATTCACTAAAATTTACTTTTGTTTTTTATTTTTCTAAAAACTAGTGTTGTTATATGTTAAGTTAGTAAAAGTGCAAAAAATGCGAAATAAGAAAAATTTTTTATTTCATTTCCCTTAGCAATTTTGTGCGCAATTGTACACATGCGCCGATCGCCCCACACTAGTTTCGCGGAGCGATCATAATACAACGAGCGACCTATACTAACGTAATGGGAACATTGTTGTTGATTAGATGAGGAATTTGAGGATGCTGAGGAGAGTAACTCCTCCCCGGAGGAGGCCGCCTCTCGTATGAGGCAAATGCGTCTCGACAACTCCAATGGCAACGCACAACACTTTGATGGTGAGTTTCCTTTTAATCGTACTGTTCTAATAGATTCATCATCTCAGCCGCAGGACGTCCATCGTTGGACATAGGCTTCCCCCAATAGGACCTCCAACTTTCCAATAGGAGCGGTCAGATACACCATAGACCCTGGCCCTCATCGGGCCGTCTTCCACCTTGTGGTCGGATGTCCTAAGCTGCACTTGCCACTCGGTGGCCTCCACAAGAGAACTTAGACGTGGTTAAAATATCTTTCTTCATTTTTAACTCCTGACGCAAAAACGGGGTGTTATAAGTTTGACATGTGTGTCTGTCTATGGAGTCGTAGCTCCCAAACGGACGGTCCAAATTCGATTAGGTTTTTTTTTATCAGAACGCTGACATGATAAGAGTTGTTTCTTAGGCTATAGTTTATGAAGCGATCTGTTTTTTTCAACCCCCAAAACCAAAAGAGGGGTGTTTGTATGTATATGTGTGTGTCTGTCTGTGGCGAACGGATAGACAGATGTTTGTTGTTTTAAAACTGAAGTGATCGAAATGGTTCTTAGCCTATAGCTTATGAAGATCTAGATTCTAGATCATCAGCCCTAGTTGCCTATAGTTGACGAAGGGATTTCACAAACTTCCACGTGTTCCGTTGATGTGAAATTTGATATACTGTTACTTGGGTGGTGTAACCTCGACCTGAAGCAGCAGCATCGAATAGTCTCCAAGACACCCAACTCCTCAGCAACTTACAGCAGATATAGCATGTTTGAAAGTCAAGTCATTTTAATAGGTGTTTGACATCTGTCAGTTTTATCTTCATAGCGAGGTGACCTGCTTAAAAACATTGATTAAAGTGAATGAATCGATACGGACTTCAAACATATGTGAATTTTAAAAATCATCAGACAAATCCCTGTCCCATTATTTTTTTTGTATTTTTATAGTTAAAAGAATAATAAATATAATTATGTTTTATTATAATCACAACGTGGTTATTAATTTATGGTGATATTTCTTCACAAGTAATCATTGCATTCGATTCTACTTATCAGCTTTCGATTTTTAGAGTAACATCCCTAGTGTTTAAAAAGAAAAAGGGTTAAATGACGCAACATTGTAACGACGTTCAGTTCTTTAGATCAGAAATTGTTTATTATGTTTAGAATGGTTTATTAGTGAAAGCAAATCGTTAAATTACTCATATCGGTCATTATTACAATAAATATGTAATCGTAATGCTACTGCTACACCTGCGTCTTAACGCGTTAATTAGTGCGTTAAATAAGGCATTACGCAGATGTGGCCAAGATTTTAATGCGTTAATTTGCTAACGGCAATACTAATGGCATTAGACGTTAAGCGATAGCTCGGGTGTCGGTTTTTTTGACACATCAAAGGGTTTTAACGCGTAATTTAACGCTTAACGCGATGTTGGCTACATTAACGGCTTAACATCGTCTCATACCGCAGGACCGAGTTCAACGACGATGCATTTGAATCATCCACCATCTTCTTCTTTTTTCTTTTTTATTAAATTGCATAAATGCATATAATCATTAATTACACTCATTGCTGCAACTAGTGCAGCTGCTTCAACTTCCATTTTGTATTAGCGCGTTAACGGGATGAATTAGCTTTTAACGGCGCGGCGTTAGAACCTTAATGTAGCCAAAGCGTATTTTTAATGCCTTAATTAACGCGTAGTTGGACATTAACACTAACGTTAACATTAACGCAGGTGTAGCAGTAGTATAATTGAAAAAAGTTAAGCATTGAAAAAAGTTAAGCAATTGTGCAGTTCTAACAAAACGAAAAAATATATTATTTTATGCCCGCCGTTACAAGGTTACGTTGTTGAATTTTGATGAATTGTCAAATGTTACCTATTAAAATGACTTGACTGTAGTTTATAATTTTAATTATAGTTCCTTTACTAAAAAAAAACTTACCGATT
Organism: Synanthedon andrenaeformis; assembly: GCA_936446665.2. Lineage (NCBI taxonomy): Eukaryota > Metazoa > Arthropoda > Insecta > Lepidoptera > Sesiidae > Synanthedon > Synanthedon andrenaeformis. The sequence continues at coordinate 1,022,836 of OW387802.2, forward strand.
TCAGACGCTGAAGACGACATAGAAGAGTGAATAATTGGTTCTAAGTTTTTTTTTTTTAGTTATCTACTTGAAAAATGTCTGCTTTTTTTTTCTTCTCAATTTTACAACGTGAAGTTGATTTTTATTTTTTATTTGATTTTTTTTCATTAAGCATTATTAAAACTGTCATCTTAATAATGTTTATATAGATATTTTAAAACTGAGTCGCACGTTTTAAGTGAGTCAAATCACTTGACTATATCAATGTTTATATATTTTAAATTTGTTCTTGAGAAGATATTTTTAAGTTTTGAAGCTAAGATTGCTAGTTTTAAGTGTCTTAATTACTTAAAATAAATGTTCATAAATGTTTGTTTGCCTTCAATGTTAATGCAGAAAAATGTTAAATGTCAATTTAGCTCGAACCTCTCTGTGCGTCAATATTATATACAAACAAACAAATCTCGAATAATTAACTTGAATGAATGGGTAATATTTTTGTAATAGATTTCACATAAATCTTGTCTATGATTTCTTTAATTTTTATTAAAGCCGCGTTTTCACTAGGGGAATATGTCGCAGAGACATATAGTGGGACATTTACATATATATGTTAAGGCATTTTATGTATACGTATTTTATATAAATAAAAAAAAAAAAAACTTTTTTTTAATCTGGACTACGTAAATGGAATTTAAAATTTTTTTATGAAACTGTTCTACAAATTCTTTGTAACTATATACCCTACATAGTTTAGTGTAATTAGGAAAAGTCCGGTGTTGCCAGTGCATTCTATTTTTCAAATTCAGCCAGTGTTTCAATGTGTAATGGTTATATCAACGGTTAATATCTTCCTATTAAAAGTAACACATCTAAACTCTGCTGTTGTGAAGAAATTTACATTAATTAGCATATTTTTTTTCCGATAGTGTGTAGTACTGATAAGCCTCTTACAAAATCTGGACGTTAAATGGTGTCAATAAAAAGTTTGACTTTAATAACGGGTCTAAAATTAAAAAATAATAATAGAAACCCTAATTTGATGCATTTAAATATTGATGTATTTGTAGTTTTAACGGTCGCGAGTATTGGAGAAAGAAATGCATTGATAAAACCTTAAATAAAAATACATAGATCTTTTAAATACATGTGACGAGACGACGTGCTGAAGTTTTCTTTTGTCACAATGCGTGTAGAGTAGTTTGACGTTGACAGGTGTCAAAGTTTTCCAAGGTACTGTGGAAGCGTGAGAACCATTTCAAGCAGGCGCCTGTTGTTTTGGGTCTATGGGTTGTTTTGGGTCTATTTTGGATTTTAAAAAAAATGTGTAGGTTTTTAATAGGTTATCATAAAACCTAATACATATCATGGTGTAGTTATATTGACATTATTATTATATTAATTATTTAATATAATAATAATGTTAATTTTGTAATAAGTATTCAATTTATATTATGAATAAAAATCGATAATTACGGTCGTAAATGAAAACATTGATTCGGGAAGCAATTTTTATTTTTTTACATACTGGCAACTTTGAGACCGAGTACAGAGTTTTCTAGTAATGAGTTGAGCGAATAAGACTTTTAATTTCATTGGGGTAAAGTTCAGTTTTATTTGATTTGATAAGTTTCGACAAACTTCAAATTTTTTTTTTTTTTTTTGATTTGATAAAGTTCAACTCCATCTTGCTTGTTTGTTTGTGACATCCATGGTTCTAGTATGTATAATTAATTTCCTATTATATAAAATAAATCTCAATATACTATGAACATTCCAGTTACTTTCAGTTGTTTGGTTTTTGGGGTTCTTAATTCAAAAGTAACCATAGAGCTTGGAAGCTTTGTGCCTTGAAAACGTCAAATTGAATTTGTTTGTTATGTTACATTGAAAGTTGGAAGGTTGTTAACGTCAAAGAAAAAGCTCAAAAAAGGAAACGCCTGTAGCGTGCAGTAGATATTTGTATTGAAATGTCTAGTTATAAAAAGTTCTTTATAATAAAGCATAATAAAATGGTGTGGTCTTTTAATTTTGTAAGAAATTTAGTCAATAAATTTTCCCAGGCACTATTTCACGTAGGAAGATAGATACAAAAATAAAAAATAACAATCCCATCCCTCCCTTATCAAGTGGACCGTCAGCCTGTCTGTCGACCTTAACATAAAAAAATGTCTACTTAAGTTTCAGTAAAAGGTATTTTAGAAAATGAAACGCAGATATTTACACTACACTTTTATTAGGAAAACACAATATTTTAAAATTATTTATCCATATTACTTTAACAATTACACAATAAACGGGTCATGCCAAGTTGACGTACTGTTTGTACTTTTTTTTCTCTTTTTTAGAATAATTCAAGAAAAATTCTCTATAAAATAATAATAAAAATCAACAAGTGTCACCCCTTAACTAGACAGTGTCGCTTTCGAGGCGACAACACTAACCATTAGATTTGACGTACACACCATAGACACACTACACATCACTAGCGATACGTCGACGACCGACGAGTGTCGATTACGGCGCGTTATCGATACAAATTACAATCTTAGATAAATAAATCCAATATAAACCTAAATAAAAATCCTGCAATTTTCTTTTATATTACTCATAGTCAAAGTGGATTGCTATCATGCAAAAACTGTTTTTTAAAGAAAATAATTTAATAAAAAAAATATAAATCCAATGGATTTTAGGGCGATTACAAATAGCTGAATTATATCAGAGCGAGACTATGTCATCGGAAGATTATGACGTCACACCTTGGCAGCGAACTTGTTCCCAAAACGAGACTACAAATTTATGACATCACACAATGTGGTTGTAATTTTACTCCCAAAACGAGACAATACAAATTTATGACGTCTAGGCGTGGAAGTGATCATTTTCCCAAAACGAGACACACACTACAAATGTGAGACGTTGCGGCTTGGAAGTGATCTCGTTCCCAAAACGAGACTACAAATATATGACATCACACAACTTGAATTTAGTTTTACTCTCAAAACGAAACACGTCAAGTTTATGACGTCACGGCTTGGAAGTAATCATGTTCCCAAAACGAGACTACAAATTTACGATGTCTCGGTGTGGGAGTGAGCGATTCCTAAAATGAGACACTACAGACTTATGACGTCACGGTTTGGAAGTGATCATGTTCCCAAAACCAGACACTATTTTCGAGTTCCCAAAACGAGACACTACAAAATTTATGACGTCACAATTAGTAAGTAAGTAATTATAATCGAAGTGACCTTTTCCCAAAACGAACTGCAAATCTGTGACGCCATAACTTGATCAATTTAATGACGTCATAATTCGGTAAAGTTATTTATCTCGTAAACATAACTAGGTCTTTCAATGAACTTTCTTTTAATAAAGGTTGTCAATTTTTTCAAACATTTATATAATTGAAAAATAAAAATAAAATAAATATAATTAAATACAAAAACAATGTTTATTTCGGTCAAAATGAAGATAAAGAAAGACCATACACACATAATTATGAGCACTAGGCTAGCTTTAGCTTAGACCTTAAGCTTCTGTACGGTCCAGTCTAGACCTTAAGAAATACGACGCGGCGATTACTATAAGGTTTCGATAATATTATTATTTACACATTATGATTAAAAATGAACCTTAACAATAATGCAATAGCGTATATTAATTACAAAAATTAATATTAAATTAAATTTAGTTTTAACATTAATCCAATATTTTAACACGATTAGTGAATTGTCAATAAATTGATTCAATTGATAGTCAAATAATTTCCAATGAATTAAAATTGCAAGGTCGAATTAATTGTGTGACGTTTCATTGTAACGTTACACATTCGCTTACTACACGCCATAGAAGTTTCACTTTTGACGCGTAAGTTTTTTAATTTTTTTTTTTTTTTTTTCAATGATCATTCCTAAGTCACAATAATAGAACTTGATCAATAAACGGGCCGTAATCATTAGAGAACTAAGTTTTATTTTTAAGTTAACGATTCGTGAAAAACACTGTTAAAAAAATCATTTTTTTTATTATACACACTACACGTATACAAAAAACCGTATGCGGTTAAACCGTATACGGTTTTTGCACGTATCGACGGATCGGTATGTGTGTGCCGCGCCTTAAATGGGAGACCAGACGCGAAGTAGTGGCATCATATTTTATTTTAATTAATAATTCATCAAAATCATCAGTATAATGTCATTTTATATATATTTTTTTAAAATAAATAATTGGTTTTAAATGCCCAATTAAATTTCAGCCAGATATAGACAAAATAAAAACCTTTACAAGTACATATCGTCACTTTTAGGTGATAAGAATGTTAAGTTCGATAGACAGGCTGACAGCCCACTTGATGGTAGGTGGCTACTGGCTACCGTCGCCTATAACACAAGCAACGCCACATGTGTTGCAGGGACAGGACAAAGGGCTCTGGCATCCCTTACTCGCTCACCGAAACACAACAGCACGCGTGCTGTCGTTGACCGTTAGCCCGTCTGACACCCTTTATAATATATAAATAAATCCACTACACCATTAAATACTATTTGTTACTTTTGTGCTCAGTTAAAAAACATGACGCCATGACTTATGACGTTTAATAGTTTTAAAACTATTAAAAAAAAAAACAGTGTTTTCACTCGTATCAGTTTTTTCCAAATACTGTTATTAAATCAATATCGTATTAAAATATTAATCTGTTAATGTACACCTTCGCCACTATTCAATTTGCTCCGATAGATGTCGCTATTTGGTGGGAATTAAATGTTTGAATTTTTGCAATTATACGAAGAAGCGGTCCTTCGAGCCAGATTAAAAAAACATAATGCGGTGCAAAGTGGTATATTTTAAAGTTGCGGGCGTAATAATGGTCCTTCGGGCCGGATATAGGAAGAAACGTGGGAGGCACGATTGAAACTCGCATGTTTAAATGTGGATGCGTACTAGGCACTGCTCTGTTACCGTGGGCGTAATGTCGCATTTCTATTGAATTAAATAATTTCGTTTAAAGTACTTAAACTGCAAAAGTTAGTCAAGACTTAACGTTCATGAATCATGACAGGATAATTCATTGAAAACTGTCTGAAATCATGACTGGATTACTCATTGAATATTGGCTGGAATCATGACAGTATAATTCATTGAAAACTGGCTGAAATCATGACAAGACCATTCATAGGATACTGGCTGGAATCATGACAGGTTCGAAATTGCAATACAACTCATGCAAGCGCTAGCGTAGACTCGATTAGTCCACATTTTCCATTTATAAAACAAAAAATATGACGCCTTAAGAAGGCATTTCTGGTTTAACTATATTAAACAAAATTTATTCATTCATTTCATCAATATTAAAGTGTGCGAACATTTCATTTGTAAATTAAAAATTTTCGCTCTACGGAGAGCACGCAAAGACGTACATTAACGGCGGACAACTTGTTACCATCACGCCGTGGTCGTTATCGGGGTGGCGGCCGGTAACGCGTCGACGGGTTTTGGCTCGACCGTGTCCGCGCTGCCGTTGTGCGTTTCGTTCGTGTCCAACGCGGCCACCGTGTCCATCGTCTCCACTGTGTCCATTTTCTGTGCGTCTTGCGATTCGCCGTCTTGCGATTTTGTGTCGTCGTCCGTCGTGCCCTGACTCGACGTGTCCGTTTCAGTTTTTCCATCCAATTTTGACTCAGTACTGTCCTTTTTATCTTCTGTTTTGACCTCTTCTTTTTCTTTTTTTTCTGTAAAAACAAGAAACAAATTTTTTAAGACAATCATTTTTAAACAATATATATCATAAAAATTATACTATCTGATTCCCCCCCGACTTCGTTCGCGTGGACTTCATTTTGACATAGGAGTATATAACTTCACATTCCCATCAGCTAGTCTGCTACATTAGAAAAATGACACAAGTTTGGCCTAGTGGCTGGTAAACCTAGCTGTTAACCAAACGGTCGCGGGTTCGAATCCCGCTAGGGGCAAATGTTTATGTCTTAACATTTACTTTTGTACCTGGGTCATGGATGTTTGTATTTATAAAAAAAAAACTATGTAGCATTAATTGCTTAGTGTGGAACTAGATGGTGCTGTGTGGAATGTGTGAAGATATAGATATATATATATATATGAAGAAGCGATACTCACCAACTTCATCAACTTCCATGGGCGTGTCTTTGTTTTCATCTCCATTTACTTTCTGAAATTGTAACAAAACAATTAATTATTAACTTTTTTTTTGGGTTTTGATAAAAAATATTATGTTAAATGCTATACAAGATCTCCAGCTAGAATTTCGTGCTACATAACAAACAAACAATACAGTTTCAACGTCCGTCAGAATTAGTGATGTTACGGATATCCAAGGAAAACATTTATATGGAAAAATGTCAATGTCAAATTGACAATTTTCTATTGGCATAATTGTCAAATTGACAATCTTCTATTGGTGTAATTGGTGACTATTGGTAGAGATAATTCTTCATAATCATTCAATAAATCAAACTTTTTCGCTGGAGATTTGTTTCATAGACAATTTTAATTTAACCCCAGAGACACGTAACTCATTAAACCATTAAATCCCTCATTTTGGACATTAAAACATTTGTTAAAATAAATAAATAAATAAACAAAACGACACAAACAAACAAAAATACACCTTACACCATACAAGTTGCAAAATTACTTATTATTCTGCCAACACCGGCTAATCTAATTTCAAATCGAATCTATGGGACAATACTATATGTCATTTGACAGTGACGTTTGGTTGTCAATTTTGACAGTGTCTATTTAAAAACTCTTATTGTAGGAAACGTAAGGACTTCACCTTCCTGTTGGTTTTTTACAAAAAAAAAAATAATAATCAGATAATGATAATTTTTATAGCTCTGAGGTTAAAATTTCGATTAACATGACATAAAAAGAAAATATAAGAAATATAAAAAAAATCAACAAGAATGATGTCATATTTCTTTACAGCTTAGGCAGCCTGTCTGGCTTCAGTAACCATACCCTTACAGAAGAGCACCGAGTAACAACAGCATGTGTGCTGTTGTGTTTCGGTATTTTAGGAAAGGGATGCCAGAGAGCCACGAGTCCGTTGGATGAGTGGTAAGGGTGCTTGCCTAACGTCTCAGGGTCCCGGGTTCGATTCCCGACTGGGTCAACTTTGGAAATGGACATTTCAAGTTCATGTTAACATGTTAAGGTCGACCGACAGGCTGACGGTCCATTTGAAGGGATGTGGGATAAAGGATTGGGAAAAAATAAAGAAGAAGTTGCAGCCTTTATCATAGATTTATATTAATCTAAATTGTATTATTATACCTAATAATAAAAAAATTAACTAATATGCAAAAAATACTAATCTACCGCGACATATTATTTTTCAAAAAAAAAAAAAACTATCAAGAACCTAATTTATTGTCGTGCCTTTTTGGTCTTCGCATTTTTCTTACTCTTCCCACTCGAAGCAGAAGTACTCGCTACAGAAACAGTTTTTGAGCTCGCCGATGACGCTATGCGACCCTTCTTTTTCTGACGTTACCAATAATATTATTATTTTTTGTTTAGTTTTCAAAAAAAAAAAAATTTTTTATTAATTAGAGATGTGACGACCATTTTTACTAAAAGTACTAAAAGTGATTATCTATCTAAGTATCTAATAACTAAACGAGCAAATCTTGTACATATATAAATAATTTACATAAATATTTCGAGTAAGTTTTTGTTTTGCAAGTCTACCCATTGAACCGAACAATCATCATGAAATTTTACATACACATTTTGTGAGGCGTTTATTTTTTTCAATTTATTGAGGTACCACGTAGACATATTTCGGTATAGATAAAAATCGAATCGTCACATCCCTATTAAAATTTAAAAGAGAATTTCCAATTCACCTGAGGCTTTGCGTCTTCGTTCTGGTTGACCTGTGCCGTTGAGGAGACCTCCTCCTCCTCCTGAGGAGTGGAAGCTGTGCGCAGTCTCTTGGGGACCGGGGCTGATGCTTCCACCTCTTCTACCTTCTCACTCTCAGTCTCCACTTCTTTCTTGGGGTCCGGGGAACTCTCTTTGGTGGACGTGTCTTCCTGTTTGTATATATTTTACACGTCTTTAAAGGACATCGTTCAAAACTAGGCCTTGATGGCCTTTTTTTTAATGATGGATTTTTTTTAATATATACTTCAAAACTTCCGTACGTTTATGACTAATGATGAAGTCTCCATATGTTTTCTATGGTTCAATATTATAGAAATTTAAGTAAAATTAAACAAAAATTTGAAAGAAATTTATATTTTTGGAAATGAAAAAGTTATGGGAATTCCAAGTTGCGGGTGACGTCACTCGACAGAAAAACGAAAATTGCGTAACGTTATACTTGAATGCCCCCTATTAGAATGTATGTAATGTAATGTAATGACACTGACCACAAGAACGAGGGTGTGCTGGCCCCCGGCGGCGACGGAGAGGGCCTTGGCGGCGGGGGCCCCGGGGTTGGGGGCCGGCAGTGGGGCCGTGGTCGGGGTCAACGCGTCGTTGCGCGTCCCCGTGCCCAGTTGCCCCTCGCTGCCCATACCCCAGGCCAGTACAATACCTGAAATCAACATATAGGCGGGGCCGTAATTATACAATTCTATATCGAGGTAGTTGTGGATATCCGCAATCATATCCGCAAATGCGTACCTGTGTCCGTGACTGCAAAGGAATTGCTGGTGCTGGCGGCTATGCTTACGCACTTGTGCTCCTGCAGAGCCGGTATCGGCTCCAACTCCTCGGCATCGGCGGTTCTGTCGCCGAGGCCTAGCCTGAAAAAGAATTTATTTTAATTAGCACCACTGCATTAATTATTATTATTTTTGTTAAGCTCGGCAGACAATAGTCCAGGGATATTTACTATCTAAAATTATGATGAAGTTAAGGCGTGAAAAGGTAACAGACAGACAGTAACAGACAGTTACTTTCACATTTATAATATTAGTATGAATTATCCCCTAGTTTCGGTTACGGACTATTAAGAACACAGATTTGATTGGGGCAAACACAGAAACCATTAACATTTAGACTCCGCCCTTATCCGAAACTTATATCGGATCCAGTTACGGCTACGGATAGACTTCAATTTCGGATATCCGATAGTTTCGGTTACGAAGTTACGAATGAACAATAGTCACCTTCCGTATTCGCGTCGACCGACCGCGTACACTTGTCCGCCGCATGAGGCTATTGTGTGGTGCATCCCGCACGCGACTTCGCTCCAATTTTCACCGTCGCGAGCGAACGCCTCGCATTGCGTCGGAGCGTGAACTGCGCCGCGTCGCTTTTCGCCTACAATGCCTATACGGACACACATTTTTATTATTATTATTACTCACATATTTTATTTCACAAGACTAGCGCAGTTGCACGCAATTTCGTCCGCGAAACTTTTCTTGCAAGCACAACTTTAAAGTGCCATAACTTTCTCATTTCTAGAGACATTTTAATAATTCTGTCACATTTCGAGATTATTACATAGACATACAGACAGACAGACAAAACAGAGACTTTACTTTATACCATGTAATGTAAATATTAGATCTGACCGTGTGACTCACCGAGTTGTCCGAAATTATTAAGACCCCACGCGTACATTTTCTCCTTGGCGGCGTCCAGGGCGAAGGTCGCGTGAAATCCTGCCCAGACACGGGACGCTCCGCCCTTAAGTGTCACCTTCGTTGGCACAAGGAGTGCACCTGAAAAAACATCACCACATTATCTATCTAATACAAATATCGCTACGTTATCGACGAGTGGCTATACATTATCCCATCCCTTCCTAATCCTTCTATGTCGGCAGCGCACTTGCAGCACCTGTGGCGTTGCTTGTGTTATAGGCGACGGTAGCCAGTAGCCACCTACCATCAAGTGGACCGTCAGCCTGTCTGTCGACCTTAACCGTTATTGTGTCGGACGCATCGAAATACTACAAGTATAGAATTTGCGTGACAAATGCCAAAGCGGAATCATGGCGGAGTCAATGGTGAAAGGTAGTAACTACCAATAGTTCATTAAGTGACAGGTGACAGAGTTGATGCTCTACGCATGTCACTTTTAAATGTTCCTAGTGTTTTGTATGGCGTGCGACATCCATAGTTGTAGTACATTGATGGTCGGGCGTTAAAAAGTGTGCTCTAATACAAGTGAAATAAGGTTGAAATAGGTATGAGAGATATACATACTGAATCCCTGCCGCGCGTCCCTAGACGCGGACCGCTGCGATAGACGGCCGAGTTGACCTTGCTCGCCGCAACCCATCGTGTACACCGTGCCGGAGCTCTGACCACATACCACATACCATCATTCACCACCGAACACAGCTTCATTGAGAATACATTTTAAGGGATTCATTGAGGCAAATGACCTTTTACGTTCGTATGACATTTTACATACAAGCGTAGGCGGCGTCGGAATAATTTGTTTTTGTTTTTATTTTATATAAAAACAAAAAAAAATATTAAAAATTTAAAAATTCGTATAAAACAAATTTTATACGAAAATTGTAAATAATACTATTTGTCTAAAAAAAAAATAACCTGAAATTTTTCAAGAGAAAGTACTCACGGACAGCATGACGAGATGGTCTCCGCCGGATGCTATATCCACGACGACCTCCCCGACTTCAATTCGGACCGGTTCCTTGCAAGCCTTACCCTCCCTGCCTCTCATCACCAGACCCATACTGCCATGGGAGTCCTGGAAAGAGTTATGGTGGACACTTACAATGGGACACCATATAAAATTTAAAAACTATACGGATGGTCAAATTTTCATTCCCTACCAGTAGTGGTAGGTGGAGATTTTTCTTCCACCTACTCCATCTATCCTTCCTTGTGTTGAAGCAAATAAAAACTCACCCTAAAAGATCCCCACGCGTATACGTGACCGTTGTCGAGTAGTGCCGCCGTGTGGGAATCCCCTGCTGTCACCTTCAGGGCCTTCCCCGGTAAGGTGACAGCGGTCGGCGTCCCCTCGTCCACGTCTTCGTTTGTTGGTCTGCCGAGGGCACCTTCGTCGTTGCAACCGCAAGTCCACACCTAAACATAATAAAAGTTTCAACTTAGTTATTTTATTTATTTCATTTAATCCATTCAGATCATTGCTCTGTCTGTATGTATGTTACCTTTTCACGCGTTAACTACTCAACCGATCATCGCGAAATTTTGCATACACGTTGTCAGTGACACAGGAAAGGCCACAGGGTACTTTTCATACAGAAAAAAATGTACCTATCGCGTGGTGTCATCTAAAATAAAAATAAAAAAACTAACGCCTGGCAAAAGTGTAAATAGCAATGCAGATGTCGGGCGTTATTTTTCAACGCAGACGAAGTCGCGGGTACCAACTATTTTATTATAGTTAAACTTAAGATTATAAATGGGAAAATAACTCTGTCCGGTAAGGCAGTGAACCAATTTTGATGAAATGACAGTTCAAACTATAATCAAGTAGGCGGACAATCAAGTGTGTAATATATTTATTTTTTACCTTTCCTTCGCTATCCAGGGCTACACTATGCATTCCTCCAGCACACACACTCACTATATTGTTGCCCAAAGTGGATATATATTTAAATCTGAAATGCAAAAAGATTTTTACAATTATTTTTGAAGGGAAATCATTTTGGGCACTTTTAATATGGGGGAAAAACATTGAACTCAGCTGTCACTCTGTGAGCGACACCCTCAGTGACGTTTAAATGTATGAAATAAGTGTCATCTACCCAAATTAGTATCTTGGTTCCTAATAAACTGAACTTCGTCAATAATTTGTTAAGATATTGACAGATCACTTCTGACGTGCAGTCCTATGACTGATTTGTTTTTTTTTTTTTTGCAGCTGATTAATAAATCCCAGTTGTTTTTTAACTACAATTGTTATTTTGTAACTTTATTATTATCATCTTCATTAGTCTACAAGCATTTATTGACATAGGCCTTTCATTATACTATCACTACACTCTACAATCAGGGTTGTTGCAGATATTCGTATTCACACCAGCAAATGGGGAACTTCCGCTTCGATTTGGACATCCGCAATAATCAATGCAAATCTTTTACAGATGCAGATATGAAATCCTAAATGAGGAAATTGTTTAAGTTTTCTCCTAAAGGCTAATTAATAATCAATACTTACTTAATAAATTCCTAAATAAAAATTTATTACAATGATCAATTTCAATCATTTATTTCTGAATTAAAAAAATGTTGAAACATTCAAATTCGAGTCGAAATGCTTCCAAGAGGAGTGTCCATACTTACTTGATAGTTTCCATGACATTTTCTCCCATGCCCAATTGGCCCACATCCCCTTGTCCACATGCCAGTACACGCCCTCTCTTCTTGGGCGCGCTTGGCAACTCCAATTGTACTACTGTAAAAAAAAATATTGGAATATTTTAGTAGGATACTAATATTATATATGCGAAAGTTTGTGAGAATGTTTCTTATTCTTTCACTGGCCCGAGAGATGGTAAAACTTGTCCTATAACTCTTCTATAATACCCAACACAGAACTACAGAGCTCGCTGGGGAGTAGTGGGGCTAAATCGGGACAACCCTTAAAATGTCTCAACGTATTTGGGTAAAATTTGGCACATATATAGTGTATTGGGATTAACATATAGAATACTATTTGTTCTGGAAAATTTTTTAGGTTGCCGAGAGATTGTCTGTCATTTAAACAACACTCGTTAAAGTACTACATTTTGTTAAAAAAATCTTATAATACTTCAGTATAATCTTATAATCATTCATGATTGAAATTTATCATATAAAAAATTTGTTTCCATATGTTTGTAACCACAAAACTCGAGTTAGCTGATGGATTGACTTGAAAGATTGTTTTTATATAACAGGAATGGGGATAAGCCACTTTGAAGCGCGGCCAGGTTCGGCTAGTTTAATTATAAAAATCTATGATTTTTTTTTTTAAAAAAATACCTATCTAAATATCTAAATGTTTTATTATTTTTGAGACCTCACTTACTATACAATAGGCTTATAGTAAACAGCTTACATATTTTATAGGAAAATATATATGAGAGAAAACTTATGTGAAATAATTATATAAAAAACCATTAATATTTGTCTATCTATACTAATATTATAAAGAGAGAAGATTTGTATTTTTGTTTGTAATGAATAAACTCAAAAACCACTGGATAGATTTTAAAAATTCTTTCACCTCTATACAAAGCTATATGTTATCAGCGAGTAACATAGGCTATATTTAATAAAGTTACACGGACAAAGTCGCGTGCAAAACAGCTAGTGAGTTATTAGTTATTTGTTCAACAAGTGAGCAAAATTGTTTTTTGCTGAGTGCCAACTTTAAATCACGAACAAGCGTACTTCGCTTATAGAGTATAAATTCTAGAATTGATATAGACTATAGATATGATTCTAATATAGACTACAACTGAGTGCAGTGAGTGATTTAAAGGCATGAAACCTAAAAAAAATTTGCTCTCATGTACAAATACAACTTTTCAGCTCTACCAGCGAGAAAAGTTTTACTAGGTCATCTTTAGCTAAGAAAATCAACTAAATTAACAATATTAAAAGTTGAAAGTAAAATACTGCAATTTGTCAGATTAAAGGTTTGTTCGAAACTGAAATTGTCATATTATTTACTTGCGTAATAGGTGAAAAGCTATATTCAGCATTAGAAACTTGTTTTCTCAACTCTTTTAGAGTTAGACAAACTCTAGCCAACTTTAGTCAGCTATGGCTGGACACACTAATTTTTCTTTAAGTATATTTATCAAAACAGTTCAATTGACATAATGCTGAAAAAAAAATTGATTTCCGCCATTTTGTTTTATAAGTTTATATTTTTTTATATGTTACGTTCGGAAATTGCACTGGTTGACATTTTTATGAAAACCAAAAATGATATTTTTAAGGAAGTTATATTAATGTTTACTATTATTTATTTTAAATATTACGATTTAAAAATACCAATACAATTTACAAACTTAAATTTCAATAAATAAAAATCATTTTTTTTTCATTTGAGTTAAATCTTTTTTCTACACTGAATTATTACATAATATTATTTTAATGGTTATCTTTTATTATTTTTAAAGTGTTAAATGTTTTGATTATAAATTAGTTGATGTACTTTCATTATTATTTATTTTACACTTTTGACAGATTTATTTTGTATGTGTTACTATATACATGTCAATTTTTAAAATAAAATAGATAAAATTTTGTAGATTAAGAACAGTCTGTAGAGCTTAAAATAATAAAAAAATTAATTACCTAATGGATACACCATAAAAAATCTTGAGATCTTGAGGCTTTATCTCAAGATATAAAAATAAATATCTTGAGATAAAGCCCATCAAACTTTATAAGTGTAGTGCTAGTTGAAAACTCAGACCTTACTAGAATCGGTGAAGGTAAGGTAAGGTAAACTGAGGAAACATTAGTGTAAGAAATATCTCATTTCTTCTTAAATTGATTTTATATATTATGACTAGCTGTTGCATGTGACTTTGTCTTCGTAACTGTATAAAATATACATAGTAACATAATAGCCTATGTTACTCACTGATAATGTAGTTTTTTATAGGTGATTTTTTTTTTAAAACTCGTCTAGTAGTTTTCCGAGTTTATTTATTACAAACACAATCATTGTGTATCATACATAATCATAATCATTGTGTAATAAAAACCTTTATGGGATGTATTTATGCAAATGTAACTCACCATTTTTCTACAACATAAAATACATTTAAAACTCATACAATTGTTGCCAGCGACTTTATCCATGTTGAAAAATGAAAAATATAATGCAGTGAAAATATACTGAGTAATATAACGCCTCACATATCTAAAGCTGTGACGACGGTGGCGCTTTTACTGTTGAAGACAGCGGAGCCGAAGTTTTTATATTTTAAGACAATCCCTCGGGAACTCAATATTTTTCCACAATAAAAAGTATCCTATATGTTAATTCAGGTAATAAACAATCTGTAAGCCAAATATCATCCTAATCCGTTGAGCCGTATTTGCGTGAAAGAGTAACAAACATCCAAGTTGTTGCATTTATATCATTAGGATATTTTGTTGTACTTAGTTAACCTCAAAACATTAAATTGAAAACTTAATAACCTCAAGGATATTTAGACGAGAGGATACAAATAAACAAACAAAATTATCGTTAGCAACGTTTACAATGCTATTAATATTCAAATTGAAATAACATTACAAATAAATACAAAGTTACTTTCCCGCCATTACGTTGACAGGTCATTGACATGACGTCGTAATACATTGCAAGGAAAACAACTAACAAGAGTTGAGAATATTTTCCATTGGCTTACCTCCGCGTTTCTTCTTATTCTTCGGTCCAGACGCGACATTGGTTGATGTTTTTGAAGCTGAACGCTTCGTACCTCTTGCAGCCGGCATTATATACTGTAATATTCCGTTAGAAATATCGATAAAGATAAAATTATGGAAGCGCGGTAAAAGTGGACAACTACGAGACCACTTAACATTTATGACGTTTATAATCTTATGGACGTTTTCTATTCACAAACACTACATCTGCGTCGATCACAAGGTTACAGCTTCATGGATTGACGCGAAACGCAATTATAGGTTATATTATGCGTTGGTATAGCATTGAACCGCGAACCAAACAATCTATGGTATTCATATAATAACTCACAATAAGATGTCCGCTACCTACTTGCAATTTTATTAATTACAATGAAAAACAAACATCAAATAAAGATAATGAATCACCCTATACAAGATGACGTACCTATTATTTGTAATTTCAATAATTATTTTCCACAGCTTCTCTTAAAGCAACATTCACGAAGCGAATTGAACGTCACGCAGAGCATAAAGCATAATAATGTGATATATACACAGCGCATAGCGAATATTTGTTTGGGCAACCACAGACCCAAAAACCTTTACAAATGTAGCATAAAATAAATCACAATGATACAGATAACCTTCACAGCTTAGTGTTTATTCTTCCTTTACATATTATATAAGGAGTGAAATGAATTTGATTGCTTTACTCTTTTTTAAATATTATCACCAATCTATGGTCCATATTTGTATATATTCTTCAAAGATGAAATATTACTACCACACTAAACAATAGTGTAAACATAGCGAAAGAGGTTAGGAGAAACAACTATATGTATATGAAAAAGTGTTGGTCGGTGGCTTAAGTATGAGTTTATAATGCGCGCACTCGCTAGCGAGAGATTAAAATTTTTATATAGAAAGTTGTCAATTTGACATTGACAACTTTCCATACAAATATTTTACGCTCTCGCTAGCGAGTGCAGGCTTTATAAACTCATACTAAAGCCACTGCTACTAGTAAATAGTAGCATTGGTGTGTGGCACTTTAGTAGCATTTAACATAGATTAAAAAATAGTACTTAACAAACTAACCAGAACCAGAAATTTACTCTATGGTCCATCTTGGCTTAAAGGTTTAGTTACCAGGCCATAAAATTCAAAAAAAAAAATTGGTCCTTACCTTTTTTCTCCATGAATATAAATAAAACTGTAAATTTTCTTTTTCGCCGCCATTTTCAACCTCTTTCTTTAATTGACCGACTTAGGTATATGCACTTGATGCATGACTAGATTTAATATTAACAAAGTAAGTTTTCTTTTTTGTTCACTAGTTGTGCCCGCGACTTCTTACGCGCTGTAGTTCTTTTTTTGAAAAACTCCAGGAACCCATTTTCAGGTTAAAAAGTACCTACCTATCCAATATGTTAATTCAGGTGTGCCAAACTTCATCCAAATCTGTTCAGCCGTTTCTAAGATTAGCGGACACAAACGCACAGAAACACACAAAAAATTTAAAAACTATTTTTTGACCTCGGTAACACATACCTATAGGCACAACGCGACTTCGTCCGCGCTCGTTTTACTTAAGCGTTGAAAAATAAAAAAATATATTGCCTTTCAAAATTATATATATTACTAACTGGTGCTTGCGACCTGCCTGCGTCCGCGTTGGCAAATGAAAAATATAACATCTAATGTAGGAGGTGGCAGGAAAATTTAGAACGATCATGGATTCGGGTAGATTTATTTTATGGATTATAGATTGTAGAGTGGTGCTCTGAGCGGTTGCAGTTGCCTATTGGAGAAAAAGCGCATGAAAAAGGCTTCATTGTTGAGAAAAAAAAAACGATGAGGGAATGGTCCACCTACTTTGTCACCTTTACCTAGGTGTAGGTACTACGGGGCATTTTTATTGCCCGTAGTAGGTACACCTATCAACAGCAGTTGCGTACTCGTTCGCATCTCAAAGTTCGTACATTACACGTACATATCATTTCTAATTACACAACATTTTAATTGTGTCGAGTGATAAATTATGATTAAGAAGCACTTAATTATTCGAAGAGTGACGTCTCGTGTTAAGCCTGCCAGCTCTTAGCGGTTGCATCTTTGAGAAACAGTGTTTGAAAGAAAATTTATTGTTGAGAAAAAAAAAAAACGATAAAGGAAATGATCTTCTGTGCTGAAAAAGAGTTGGTTTGCCGGCTCTCAGTTGGTCGTATTTCATAGGTGTCGCGAAAGTCGTATTATTGTTGAGAAAATTCAACTACAAACACTAAGTATCGATTGATCGAATTAATATTGCTTATAACGACTGTGTTAAACAAATAAATAAATAAAACAATTCTTTTAACTGTTCAATTAATGTAAATTGTATAAAACGGTTTAATTTATTTGTCTTATCTAAATGCAAATCGCGAAAGGTTTTGTGAAGTCCAAACTAATATCGGTGCCAGGCGGTACCATCAGGCGATGCCATGCCAAACAAAAAGCATAGACAATTTCACTGTACCGACAAATTGCTTTACTTTTTTTATGTTAATCTCGACAGACAGGCTGACGGTTCACCTACCATCGCTACTGCTACCACTAACCACCCCCTTAGAGAAAAACCACTGTGAAATAACAGAACATGTGCTGTTGTATTTCGGTGAGTGAGTAAGGGATGCCAGAGTCCATTACCCCATCCCTTCCTTATCCTTAACCCCCTACGGTCGGATTGGACGGCAGAACACTTGCGGCAACTGTGGTGTTATAGGCGACTGTAGCCACCTTCTATCAAGTGGACCGCCAGCCTATTTGACAACCTTAACACAAAAAGAAGAAATGCTCAGTTATTATTTATTTCTGTTATTTACGGAATAAGTGTGAGTTTTACATTGTATCCTTACCCCTTAATATATCCATTCTAATATTATAAATGTGAAAGTAACTCTGTCTATCTGTCTGTTACCTTTTCACGCCCTAACTACTCAACCGATCTTCATGAAATTTTGCATACACGTTGTCGCAGAAGAAGATATAAGAAGGGACATAGAGTAATTACATTTCATCTAGAAAAAATACTGTTCTCAAGGATCATCTAAAGTTAAGAAAACTAATCATGGCAAACGGGTAATAGCAATAAAGATGTCATGCGTTATATTGCTTATTTTTTTTCAACGCAGACTAAATTGTAGACACCAGCCACCATAAATGGGATACTAAATACATGGTACACCTCTACTATGGCGTGTTCTTAGAGATAAACGATCGTTGATCTACTCAGGTGTATGTTAGGAGAAAAATCACTGCATAGATTTTAAAGAATTTTGTGTTAAAAAAGTAGGCGTAGCTTGGGGCACGTCTAGATTAGGCTCCGCCTTCCTCGAAAGCCTTACATGGCTATCTCGTTCTATCTGACATTTCTCGCTCAGCACAGAGTACATTGACACTTCGCTACAACAGAATGGAGTTGGAAGATCCCTCCAAGCGGAGTGTGTTATAAAAAATATATTTATTTATTTAATCGAAACATTTCCTTTGCAAATTTTTTTATTTAAGTAAACGAAATAGATACCAACAGCATAGCAATAATAAACACACATTTACTTTAATAATAATAAAAATAATATTGTTAATTTGTTGTTGTTTTGTTCTTCTTTGTTTTTTTTTTTGTATTTTGGTTTATTTTTGTATATAAGTATGTAATTAGTTTACTTACCAATTGGTGGAAAATGTCGTTGATTGCACTGTTTGTTACCTTTATTTATGTGTTACTTTTTTTTTCAAATTTACTTTATATGGGTGTACCTAGGTAATTGTTTGTTTTCCCAAATAAAATAAAATAAAATAAAAATACTTTCATTTGCATGTCATCTACATTATTTTTGTCTCTGTTAAATTAGAAATATTTAATAATATATTTACCACATAATTATCACCTAATTATTGCAAATAAGTAACACAAACAATACTTAAACCTATAAATAATTAGGTAATATAATATAAAATGTGCATTTAAGAAACAAAGTAGGTATAACTTAAGATTTAAGCAAATTATAAAAGTCAAAAAGTATCCATGTATCGTACTATCAATACTAATATTATAAATGAAAAAGTAACTCTGTCTATCTGTCTACCTATCTGTTACCTTTTCACGTTAACCTGTCTGTTATCATTAAGTTTTGTAAGTATTACACGTTGTCAGGGATACAAGAAAGGATATTATAGGGTAACTTAAAAAAGAAGGATCATCTAAAAAACATGGATGGCCACATGCGGCCCGCGGGCAGCATCCGGCCCGCCGCATGTGAACTTGTGGCCCGCGACTCTGTCACATGAACAAAACACTTTTCTATTGTACCACACACCGTGAATTACTTCTAGATTCTAGCTAAGACTTGTGTTTAAAATCACCTTTGTGAAATCCGGGTTTCATTTTCCTCAAAACTCTTTTGAGAAATTTGGCCCCGCTGCCAAAAAGATTGGCCACCTATGATCTAAAATAAAATTTAAAAAAAACTAACAACACTAGCCAAAGTGTTATAGCAACAAGAGGTCAACCGTTATATTGCTTATTTTTATTTTTATTTTTCAACGCGGATAAAATAGCGGGCACCAGCTAGTATGGTATGATATACCGTAATAATTTAAATTCGACATGTCAACAATAAAGTTAATTGTTCTGATCAGTTAAAAATTCGTCAAACTTGAAAAGCTAACAAATAATAAAATTGTTAAAATATTAGGTTAACATATATTTAAATAAAAATTGTTTTAAATGTTAACTTCAATACAAGATTTTTTTTGTATTATTTTGGTGAAGGAATCAATGATCTTTATGTTTCTAATTTTATTTTATTATAATATCTATTCTAATATTATAAAGAGGAAAGATTTGTTTCTTTGTTTGTTTGTTTGCATTGAATAGGCTCCGAAACTACTGGACCGATTTGAAAAATTATTTCACTGTTGGGAAGCTATATTATCAGCGAGTAACATTTACGCAGGCGAAGCCGCGTGCAACAGCTAGTTAAGTATAAAGAAAGAAGATTTTTATGTTTGTAATCAATAAACTCAAAAACTACTGGACCGATTTTGAAAATTCTTTCACCCATAGTAAGCTAGCCATTATCAGCGAGTAATTGCCTATATTTTATAAAGTTAGCATCCACTAAGAAAGGATTTTTGAAATTTTCAACCCCATGCGAATCCGGGGACGAGTCGTTAGTGTGTTTTAAGATAAAATTAATATTATTTTAATTTGTATCGATTGACTAATAGTAAAACATTGTAACGTTGTCGGTTGGTCGGTTGGGCGCCGGGTATATTGTCGATAAAATATATAATTTGATTGTGTTCCATTGTAAGGGTGACGTTTCGGACAGGATTCCCGGGATTCCAGCGGCGTGTCGCCCAACTCGCACATTATTGCTTGTTTCGAGACAAAATGCTTTTCACGGCTGTATTTATTGTGTATTGTGGTACAGCAGCGCGAAAGTTAAGGCCAGTTGCTCGCGGCTAAGCTCGCGCCATCTATCAAAGACCTCAGAGATATTTTTCAAGTTAAAAAAAAAGCTCAACTAAAACGTACATAATTATGTTGTTAATTTTAAATAATTAAATTTATTTGTAGCAACAGCAACAGAGTATCCCACGAATGGTCCGCTTATTAATGGTATTGCATAGGAGAACTGTAGCTATATCCATATTCCATTTGGACTGTCATGACTGATTGATCGGGCCCTGATTCTGTCTTGCTTTTTCAAATCACGTCAATGACACTAAGGAATTGGTCACCTAAATGAGGTGGATCGCTTGGAATATGAGGAAGTGTCCTTAACAGTCCGAAAGGATACGCCAGGAATCGAAATAAATAAATTAAACTCACATCACGGAAACAGTTTTAGATCGACACTAAAGCAAATAGATACAGTGTTTAACTAAGCGTCTGGCATTCCTTATCCACACACCGAAATAAAACAGCACACATGCTGTTAGGTACTTCATTAAGGTTTTCTGTGGAGATGGCTGCAAAACGCAGTGTGCATATAAATTTGGAAACATCAAATTCGTGACGTCATTGATCCAGTACTTTCCCCTTACCTTGTCCGCGCTCTCGCTATGCTTCGGGATTGGGACCAACCGGCGAGGTAACGTGACACCTCCCTACATCACTGCCTTACCACCCGCAACCACTGTACCTACTTACAACCTATCAACAGAGGAAGGCTTCGTGTCTGATAATTAAAAAAAAATGTCACGAAGACGCAGTGTCTTCGGAAGATGAAATGTCTTCGGAACTTAAAATGTAAATTATTATAACCTATTGTATTGTTATATTATTATTATTATCAATACTAATAATAAATCTGTAAGGGTCGGTCATGGAGTAAGTTACTTTGTTTTCAGAGATATCGTGTTTATAGGCTCTATACATGATACTGAAACTAAATTGACGATTTTTACAATTTTTTTCTGTACATATGTATGTATGTATGTTCCTCCATAACTGAAACGAATTAACTGATTTTCATGAAACTTTGTAGATAAACATTAGAAAAGAATTCAGTATATACATATTATTATTAACTAGCTGGTGCCTGCGACTTCGTCCGCGTTGAACCAAAAAAAGTAGCCTATCCTGTGTCCCGTACGTCCAAATGTTTATCTACCAAGTTTCATGAAAATCAGTTAAGTAATTCGTTTCAGAGTTATGGAGGAACATACATACATACATACATACATACAGAAAAAATTGTAAAAATCGTCAATTTAGTTTCAGTATCATGTATAGAGCCTATTAACACGATATCTCTGAAAACAAAGTGACTTACTCCATGACCGACCCTTACAGATTTATTATTAGTATTGATAATAATAATTATATAACAATACAATAGGTAATAATAATTTTATTTCATACATTTTTGTGTCCATAGCTTTAAACAAAATAAACCAAAATATATATTTTTAAACTATAGGTACAAAAAAAAAACACACAAAAAAAAAACAAAAATCGTAGGCACCAGATAGTTATAAATAAAAATAGAGGGGACAATTATTACTTACTCTTGATTTTGTATTTTTTTCACAAGTACTTTACTTCCTTGATGATTTATTTTTTATTTCTTAATTAGTTTCCCACAATATTTCAACTTAACCATTTCATTGTCACCGAAAAGACATTATTTCTATATTATGTAACGTGTGCCCTTACCATGGGCACTTTTACCTGCCTACTTATTAAAGCACCCTTATAGCTTTAATGGTAAAAAAAAACATACAATCGCGAACAAATTGTAATGCCATAACTGCCGATTAAGTTCATTCAAACAAGCTCTTGAACAGTCAAGAGTCTGAGTGTCTATTGTGTTGTATAAGAAGAGGGAGCGGTTTTTTTAATATTAGATAAGTAGATACTATCTTTTGTTAGCGACTTCGTTTGAAAAATGAAAAATATAACACTTGAATAATGTCTGACATCTTTATCGTTTTGACGACAGTGGCGCTGAATTTTTAAATTTTTATAAGATTCCTAAGGTAATCTAACATTTTTCTAGCATACTTAGAAAGTATCCTATAATTATGTTAATCCAGATATAATAAACTAAATACCTACCTGTAAGTGAATCAGAACTGAAAAAAAGTTAAGACATAGGTACCTAACCTACGCTTTTTCTGACCAAGAGCAAACCCATGTCTAATTAAAAAAAAACACTCAGTTAACTATCTATATGCTCACGTATACCTACTTGTCTTGTTTGTGTCTTATCCACCATCAAGACGACCGACGGTAGTTATCTACCATCAAGACGACTGTCAGCCTGCTTGCTAACGTTTACCATAAAAAAAAATTCATATGAATAAAATTTTAAACATGTTTCTTAACCTACGAACGCTAAAGTAGGAGAACAACATTCTGAATCTTGTTAAATTCCCCACACAATATAACTTATATTAACTAAGTAGATATGAGTAAAAAAAGTAATATTGTTCACTCATACATCGTTATTCAGCACTTTGTTAGCACCCCTCTTGTAAATTATTAAGATTAATGGATATATAGACTAGCTTCAATCACACAAAATGCAGATAATATATTACAAAAATGTAATATTTATCGTACTTAGCTGTAGATATGAAAAAATTGAAAAAATAATCAATAGAATAATGTAAAAATACATTGTGTTATCTATATACCTACTAATATCAATACTAATATTATAAAGAGAAAAGTTTTTTGTCTTTTTGTATGTTTGTAATGAATAAACTCAAAAACGACTGGGTCAATTTTAAAAATTCTTTCAACCATAGAAAGCTATTATTATCAGCGAGTAACATAGGCTATATGTGTCTACTAAATATATATAACGTAGTCACATATATTAAGTAGACAAGCCTGTCTGTCGACCTTAACATAAATTAACTATATTTAGTCCAAAGTAGTTACTAGTAGTTGTATAAGGGCCTTCAAAACACTGAGGTGAATTTTCTGAACGCAAGTAACAAAAAAGAAACATGGCATTAAGTATTCACTGAACAACTTTATATAAAACAACAATAGATTAATGTTTTTATCATGTAATAAGATCTGTTTCAGATATTATGGCGAATCTATTGATCGCCATTGAAGTGTGTACGAGCGTAGCCATAGTTCATGAAGGGTTCTGTAGGAAATTAAAAATGTTGCTTCGATATTTTAGAATTGTATAGAATAAAGTCGCTCTCCACATCTGTCTGTTTCATAGTTAATTTCTTCTAACTAATTATGTATTTAGATACGGTTTTCACTAATGGAAATAGCGATAAACAAGGAAGGTTTGTGTCCACTTATAATTTGCAGAAAAATTTTTGCATCCGTGCAAATCCTGAAGCGGCTCGCTATAGTAAGACAAAAGTCGCTATTAAAACTATCTATTATACTTTTTTAAACTATATCTACTACACATTTTTTCTCTTTTATTTTCCATTACCCACATAATGTAAAAAAAAATCGATAAGTAAACACATACTTACGAGAAGATATTGGAAACCATTATTTCTAAATGAATGTAGGTATAGATTAATTCTTACTGCATGTCAAATGACATCACAAGCTGTGAAGAAATTATAATTTTGCTGTCAATTAAAATAAATATAAATCATAGATATATTCAATATTCGGTAAATTTTTAGATTGCAATTTATTTTATCAATGAAAACTTTGTTTAAACAATAGAAATCGATATTTTTTTTTTTCATCTAAAATATATTTAAACTAACGGGTGATTCATTTAGAGGTACTTTTTTGTCTATGGATTTTTTGACAGATGAAGCGTGAGTCGTGATAACCTTTTATGGTATTTTTGTTCTATAGTTTGACATTTCATCATGGAAAGACTTAGCCCCGCACAGCGTCTACAAATAATACAGCTGTATTACGAAAATCAGCGTTCAGCGAGGAATGTGTTTCGTGCACTTAGAGAAACTTATGGTCCACATAATCGGCCTACCGAACGCACGATTCGCCATACCATCCAAAAATTTGAGAGTCAATTTACTTTAATAGATAATACACGACCAAAAAGACCACATCCAGCACGTAGCGAAGAAAATATTGCGGCGGTAGCTGAGAGTGTACGCGATGACCGCAAAGAATCGATCCGGCGCCGTTCGCAACAACTTGGCTTGTCATATGCAACGACTTGGCGTATTTTACGTAAGGATCTTGGTTTCAAAGCTTACAAAATTCAACTAGTGCAAGAATTGAAGCCGACTGACCTACCAAATCGTCACCAATTCAGTCTTTGGGCTCTTGAAAAGCTTAAAGAAAATCCACTGTTTTCGTCAAAAATTTTGTTTAGTGATGAGGCACATTTCTGGCTTAACGGATATGTCAACAAACAAAATTGCCGTATTTGGTCCGAAGAGCAACCTGAAGAGATTCAAGCGCTGCCATTACATCCAGACAAAACAACGGTTTGGTGTGGTTTATGGGCCGGTGGAATCATCGGTCCATATTTCTTCAAAAACGAGGCCGGCCAGAACGTAACTGTCAATGGTGACCGTTATCGTGCCATGATAACAGACTATTTGTTTCCTGAAATTGAAGCCCGTGATCTTCAGGACATTTGGTACCAACAAGACGGCGCCACTTGCCACACAGCACGTGAAACCATGGCTTTATTGCGTGAACAATTTGGTGAACAGTTAATTTCGCGCTTCGGACCGGTGAGTTGGCCGCCTAGATCCTGTGATATCACACCCCTAGACTTTTTCCTTTGGGGCTATGTAAAGTCCAAAGTCTATATTGATAAGCCAGGTACGATTGAGCAACTGGAAGCCAACATTACTCGCGTTATTCGCCAAATACCAATCGAAATGCTTAGACGCGTCATCGAAAATTGGAACTGCAGAATGGACTATGTTAACCGGAGTAACGGCCAATATTTGAAAGAAATAATCTTTAAATAATAAATGTAAAGAATAGTTCTTTTGTATAATAATAAAAATTACCCGATAAATTTGTTTTTATTAATATATTTTTTTGTTTTGAAAAAGTACCTCCAAATGAATCACCCATTAGTAGAATATTAACCTATTGAATTTTAAGCAGTGGCACAGAATTATAGTACAAGTAGTTGTTCTTTCAGTGTGTTTCGCAGTAACCAACCACTCTCTTACCGAAGACCACGGTGAAATAACAGCATATGTGCTTTTATGTTCCGGTGAGTGAGTAAGGAATCCTAGAGCCCCTTTTCCCTATGTCTTCTGAAACCCTAATTCTTATTTTTACTAAGTATAGTAGACAGGACAGCGCACTTGCATCGCCTGTGACTTTGCTTGTGTTATAGGCGACGGTAGCCATGTAGCAACACCGTCAGTCTGTCTGACGACTTTAACATTAAAAACATGTTCGAATTACGATCACTGGACTATTTCTGAAAAACTTTCAAAGGATCCCTAAACACGCCCTCGTTTTAAATGATTTTTTAAATAATCTGACAGCGAAAACAAGATGTCTACCGCTAAATGTCATCGTACAAAAGCGCGGAACGCTCTTCTAAAGGTCCTTGACAAAAGGCGGCAAATAAGCGTGTAATGACCGTATTCAATGCATTAAGAAAAATACAAATTTAAATATACCGCAGCAGTAGTTCTTACGAATATTACAATAAAGGTGTTTTTCCAATGAATCGAGACCGGCGCTGGATAGTTTTTTTTAAAAGGTGTCTTCGAATAGAATAGAATTAAAATTAACAAACATCAGCCGGTTCCGTCTACTTAAAAAAAAATTTTTTTTTTAAAACAAATACTAACTTTTAAAGTGAAACGTTTGAAAATGTTTGCACATGTGGTTTGAAAGTTTCAATTAGAGGGAGTTTGTGTTGAGTAAATATTAAATTACTTAGAATAGAAACAAATAAAATACTAGATACATATATTTTTTATAATAAAGATTGGCAGGTAAGCTGATAGTTCATCTGATGATAAATGAGTACAATCTCTTAGATAAACTGAGAGTAAAGTGTGTCTGTGTTATCTACCTAACTACCTATGTTACGAGGCCAGGAGCAGCTGCAATAGTCTACCAGGGGGCCTAGCCAAGATGCAAACGCTTCGTTGCGTACTTAAAAGAGTGAACGCTAAGAGAAGGCCCGGTGATTGGTTGTTGTAACGTCAAACGTTTATTTTGGCATTTCAACAGCCAATCGCCGGGCTTTCTCTTAGCGTAAACCACTGTAGAAAGCAGTGCTTTTTACACTTGGCTAGAAATGGCGCAGCGCATCCGGGGCGTTTTTGGGGTCGAAGAGACAAATAAAACCCATAAAGTGTGCGAGATGACTAGGTACTAAAAATATATGTAAGTAAATTTAAAAATGGCTTTTCGCACATTTCGTACGAAGTAAAAGTTCGAAGATTAAACCGAAACCGAACTTTGAGGTCTTGAAGGAATCACGAAATTCGCATTTTTGAAAATAATATCTTAGGAACGGTGCGTCGCTGACCCCCCGTGTTTGTACTCACTTAAAAGGTCTCTAGGAAACTAATTTTTCACATCAGACCATATTTCGAAATTTGAAAGTAATTGTGGTCTAATCAGTAAACCGTGGGTAACTGTAGCAGGTAGATCCCCCGTGTTGAGTACCGTTTGAAAGGTCTTAACGAAGACAATCTATTTTGACACCATCCACTCCCCCCTAGGGGTGACTCCACTCCGAAACGTAACGAAATACGAAATTGATATCCAAATATGGATATAAATATAAATATATAATATGTATTATATTATGTTAATATGTATTGAAGCCAAGCGTAACGCGTAACGTGTGACATATGACATTTGATTAACTCCCATAAAAAATCATACCCCGGGCTTACTCCAAAAATTCAACGATCCTTTAGCTATCGAGTGGTGTAATATAATTTTGGATGTAAAGCATCAAACTGTATCCCCCCGATTTTATTATCATCAGTGTTCTGAATTGCCTCCTGTTATGGAAGCAAATTTGAAGATTTCATTTGGGCAGACCGTCTGGGAGCAGTAACCACCCCGTGAACCACTCCGTTGAAGAATACAACCGTGAAATAACAGCATATGTGCTTCGGTGAGTGAGTAAGGGATGCCAGAGGCCATTATCCTATCCCTTCCTTATCCGTTATTTTTAATCCTTCTATGGATGGCTGAGCACTTGAAGCACCTATGGCGTTGCTTGTGTTATAAGCGACGGTAGCCACCTACCATCAAGTGGACCGTCAGGCTGTACCTATGTTGTCCTTAAAATAAAAAAAAAATGTCAAAATAATTTTCGAGCTTGCTTGAACAATAACATTGTAATAAAATTGTATGGAACATATTAGCCTAAAGTTCAGAATGATTTAATAGAGTCAGCTGCTCTGTGTTTGTGTCTATTGTTGGCCATAAACTAAAATAGTCGACACAAATTTTCCGGAATCGGCGAACGGCCATTCCGCCTACATTTCAATTCGAAATTCGAATTGTTTCATAAAACTGAAACATGGCGAACGGACACCGGCCAATGGGAGGCGTGACCGTGGATTCATTAGCAACGTTCCCATTGGCCGGTTGCATCGTCATTATTCCAGCCGACCAATCAGAACGCGGAACGGAAGTCCCAATTGGACTAGTACCGTTTTTACTTTCGACGTGTGTGCACGCATTTTAGTATTCGCAGATTGGCATTTAAAAATTCGATTTTCGAACGTTCTTTTCCCGGTATCCGCTCGTGTTTTGTTTGCCATTTGTGTTTTAATCTGTGCGCGATTTGAAATTGGAACGCATTTTCGAATAGTGAACGTGCAACGCAAATAGGTTGTGTTTCGTCACCGGCCAGGATATTATTTTTAGCATTTAGCTTGTTAAAGCTTGTGTTGTTGGACGGATCTTAATTTAGCGATGCACATGAGTGTGAGTATGCCGCAGACTTGGTTTCCTTATTTTTACTTTTGCTGACGGACTGACATCTTTCAGATGGGCTGAAGCAACTTTAAAAAAAAGAGTTTTCAAGGCTATAAACTTTTTTATTAGCCGAGTTAAGCTTATATCTACGTCATTTTTATTTAATTTTCATCTTAAAGTTAGTACGGTAACAATAATTGTATATTACAAGGGTCTCTTTTAGGTATATTTTTGCGGTAAGAGTTATTATTTAGTGGGAGGAAATTCAGATTTCTGATAACAAAATCGGGGAATACAGTTTGATGCTTTAGCCATATATCTATTACTAGCTGCTGCGCGCGACTTCGTCTGCGTAACTTTAAAACATAGCCTATGTTACTCGTTGATAATGTAGCTTACTATAGGTGAAAGAATTTTTAATATCGATCAAGTAGTTTTTGAGTTTATTCATTGCAAATATACAAAAATATAAATATTTTGTCTTTTTAATATTACCTAGTCTATACTAATATTATAAAGCTGAAGAGTTTGTTTGTTTGGTTGTACGCGTTAATATCAGGAACTACTGGTTCGAATTGAAAAATTCTTTTCTTGTTGGATAGTCCATTTATCGAGAAAGGCTTTAGGATTTAGGCTTAAAAATAAAAATGCAAAACGCTTGATACAAGTCAGGCTTTATTTTCTATTTATTTTTCAACGCGAACGAAGTCGCGGCCACCAGATAACTAAGTAGTTGTTGTATAATATTTAGGGGCCATACACACTTATAAAAATTATCTAAAAGTTATTCGTCAAAATTATATTTCCAGATTTTTAGTTATAAACGCATCATATAGGCAATTTATATTAGGTACAAGATTATCTCTGAAAAAGTAGTTAGGTAATAGCCGACAGTTTCTAAATTAAAAATGAGTCTACCTATTCTACAAAAATTTTAATAATCCGCCGTCGGAACTTGTGGGGCCCACTGTAGGTATAATATTTTTTGATTTTTCGAACAGCTATGGGGATATGTGGAAAAGTATCCCTGCTGGTAAAGATAAGTGAAAAAAAAATCCACATCTTCACCAGGGGAGATAGGTACTTAAGCGGTTATCACACTTTACAATTTGAAGGATTCTAATTTAGGAAATTGGAAAGTGTAATCGCAGTTAGAACAGATTGGATCCAATTTAGATTTTATCTATTTTCAATTCTATGTCATCGATTTAGAAATCAATTTAGTGTAGTGTGATCACTTAGTTCACTAACTTCGGTACCTAAATTGGATTCCTTCAAATTGTAAAGTGTGATAACCCCTTTAGTAGGGATAGGTGGAACGTGGAACGGTCGATATACCTACCTAAAGCAGTTATTACACCTTTAAATTTTTAATAAACCAATTTAGGAACCTAAGTAGTGAACCAAGTGATCACACTACACTAAATTGATTTCTAAATCGAAGACATAGAATTGAAAATAGATAAAATCTAAATTGGATCCAATCTGTTCTAATTGCGATTATACACCTTCCGATATCCTAAATTGGTTTATTACAAATTGAATAGTGTAATAACTGCTTAAGTTTAATCTGTACCTTGTACGACAGAATAAGTAATAGATAGTACCTACTACTTGTAGTAGGTACTTGTACTATTATGTACTATTAGTAGGTCCTATTCCATGTCCGTATTGAAGGAAGAGTAAGTACACTTGTCTTTTACGCAAGAAAATTTATTTAAAAAGAATATATATATAGGTATTAGGCATAACTGTAATATCTACTTTATCTCCTTGCTTTGCTCAGAGTTTATCATTGTTCATCTCTCGTATTTATCTCATAAATAAAAAATGAAACGCTTAAATGTGTTGCAAAAACTCGAGAAAGGCTGGACCAATTCGGATATTGTTTTTTTTTTTCAATTGTTATTTGTTTAAGTGCGGTTCTTATGAAGAAAAAAATTGCCCTGAGTTTTGGTTTTTTTTGTTTAAATTAATAATTAATCGCCTATATATATCTAATATGTATAGATATTCATATTATATATGAATACCTATACTATATATACCTATAGTCGGTTTCTGCATCTGTCTTTTTCTCCGTTAACTTCTTCACCATCTAAGTAACTGATTTTATACGATTTTCTCTAATATAGAAACACCAACAAATTTTGTATTAATTTGCAAAACATGTATATAAGTTAGTGTATATAATTTGTAAAGCATGTATAAAATTACATAATTTCAAAGTGGGAAGATATAGTAGACCTAACTGATAAGTTTTCCTCAAAAAGAGATTTATCCGAACATGGCATGAGTATAGTATAATAAAAAACTTGTATTTATCGTCTAATTAATTGAAATTTTCAATAACATTATACTAAAAACACATGTCCGGAATGTCCCCATGTTTATTAGATTTAAGAAACCGTAACTTTCGAGTATAATATGTAGTCACATGGTCATTAATTAGCCCCCCATGGTTCTTTCGGGCATTAAGGTATTATTTTACGACACGCCGATAAAATCTGAGCAGGCGCACAGCAATTTTAAACTTATTTTAGGCCTACTTGCGCACACTGTTAACTAGCTTGTACACGCGGCTTCGTCAGCAAAACTTTATAAAATACTAGCTGGTGCCCACGACTTGGTCCGCGTTGAAAAATATTAAGTAGCCTATCCTGTATCCCGTACGTCCAAATGTTTATCTACCAAGTTTCATGAAAATCAGTTATGGAGTTTCAGAGTTATGGAGGCACATACATACATACATATATACAGAAAAAAATAGTAAAAATCGTCAATTTAATTTCAGTATCATGTATAGAGCCTATAAACACGATATCTCTGAAAACAAAGTGACTTACCCTTACAGATTTATTATTAGTATTGATAGGTAGCCTATATTGTCTAAAACGGTTGAATTTGAAGTAAAGGAAATCAAGAAAAGAATCATTTAAAAGATTATTTTGTAGGTATTCTGAGTTTCTTTCGGGGTTTCTTCTCAGGATCGTCATTTTGGCTTTTTTTTTCCGAAACCCTGGTAAATTAAAATTTATAATGACGATCATAAGTGTCATGGAGAAACCCCAAGTGATAAATAAATATTTTGATTTTGATTTTGTAAATATTGGTGAGTTTGTGTTATTTTTATATTGAAACTAGTTAGTTAGTGCTTGAATAAAAATAAAATTTTTTAATGAGTAAGTAAATATGACACATCTTTATTGCTGTAACGAAAGTTTTTTTTAAATATTTTTAGATTTAGTTTTTTTTTAAACAGTACTTTTTTTCTGCATGAAAGGTACCCTATGTCCTTTCCTGTATCCCTGATAACGTGTATATGTAAAATTTCGTAATAATCGGTTCAGTAGTTAAGGCGTGAAAAGGTAATAGACAGACATTTTCACATTTATAATATTACTAACTGACCCAGCAAACGTTGTTTTGCCATACAAAAAAAATATAACTTAGGGGTATGGAAAATAGATGTTGGCCGATTCTCAGACCTACCCGATAAGCACACAAAATTTCATCAAAATCGGTCCAGCCGTTTCGGAGGAGTTTGGCAACAAACATCGCGACACGAGAATTTTATATATTAGAAGATGTATGGATTAAATATAACTTATAAACAGATTATTTTTGAAATTGTCATTGTACAACCCACTGTATTTTAAACTATACTCGTAGAGTATTGAGCATCAAAGTTTACGGACAGACATAAACTAAATGCAGTAAAGTATTATTGTGTTAGCAAATTTAACTGTTTTTTTGTTTACACTATTTGGAGATAATGTAAACATGTCGTTAATTACAATTTAATTCTCCTAAAGAATTTGCTTGCACTTAAAAGTCGACCAATGTTTTTATTCAAGACCTATTTCACGCTATGAAAACAATTAAAATTTAATTTTGGAAGAAATCCCAATAAAACCACGACAAATCACATCCCTATTAGTTTGGTGATTTGTACCATTATCATGAAGTAGTAATCTGTCGATAAATCTTGTGTTTTACAGCTGGTGCTGCTCGATAAAGATCGCGGACGCCACGTGGGGCAATAGTGTTGTAGATCTTTTTCTTTATCGATACTTTTTCATTGGAGAGTGTGCTCAGGAGCTGCATGAGCTGATACCGCCTTCCCCTTTCTTCCATCGGACATTCAGACGTACGGCTGGTTATCATCCTCATCTTGCCGAAATCCCTCTTTTTCGGACCAAGTGCTTTAAAACATCCTTTATAATGCGCATTATTGACAAGGTTTGGAACTCCCTGCCGGCATCTGTGTTTCCGAGCTCATAATATAACTCAAATATTTTCAAAGTTAGAGTGGATTCTTCTGGGTGAGCTCGCTCCATCATAGGCCTCATCTTCGCTACACGGTTGGATGCTGGCCAAGAGCGAACCCATCTCTAATAATTTAATTTAATTTTGTTAAAACTAGCCACCCGCCACTGGCTTCGCACGAATGCATTATTTTCATTACCTTCTTCGTTTATTAGTGAAAACTTCTTCCATTAGTGAAAACCGTATAAAAATCCGTTAAGAGGTTTGAAATAAGTGTAGGGATATATAGACAGAGGCGGACAGTGACTGTATCTTATAATATTTCATGTATACAATAGATATGAAATATATAAGATATAAATAATAAATGTAAAAAGTAAAACTCCAAAATCGTTTGAAGTGTCACCATGAAACTTGGCACATATCTGATCGGCATTTTTTACTAATTAGACTTTTATACCTTCCACATTTTGTAACATAATCGATCGCTGACAATAGTGACAATAGATAATTGAACAAGATTCATATTTTACACATGTAGGTACGCATTTTGTTTATTTTATAAGCCTTATATACTTATAAAATTATTTACCATGACTGACTATTAACGCACAGCCAAAACTTCCAAGTCTGTTGTAGAGCAAAGGAAACAACGCAAGCAATGTAAACAAACCTCTGTCCTTTTCTCTCACACGAAGCTGCCGGCGCTATCTGTTTCATGGTATAGGAAGCCATCTTACTGACGCCACGAGACAACGAAAAGAATTTAAACAAACTTTCAAAGGTTAAAACATTCTTTTCGTTGTCTCGTTGGCCTTGCTTTGGAAAGCTGAAATTTGGAACATTATCTTTATTTTATAAAGTAGCTTCCGCTAAAAAAATGCCCAACGCGCCTAATGAAGTTTTCACTTCAAAAAATTGTAGATTCAATTTCGTCCAAATCCGGGATTGGTCTGGCGACAGTTATGAACGGTTGAAACTTGTACCATTAGGTAAGAAGAAATTATAGATTTTACTGAGAAAATATCGTGAAATTTGGGAATGGGGTTTGATAATTTAAATTCGATTTACAAAATCTCAAAGTGAAAGCGTAACAAACAAACAAACTCATACTTTTGCAATCACATTTATAATATTAGTTAGAATTCCTCTTAAATAATTTCTTACAACGCATGGAATCAGTAAAAATATGAAAGTTTGTTTTTTAAATAATTGAAGCATTTGTATTCTCACCGTAATTTGTTGGTGTGCGGCCAGATTTTAAAGAAACGTCGAATAAACCTACTTTTGTTAATAGTGTCCATTTTTACGCTAGAAAACGATATTTCTTGTTGTGACGGCGTTGATCATAGAAATCTTGAACTAGTACGCTATCACGGCCGCCATAATAATAATTCTTATTATTCGGGTTTCCCAGACCCAATCTGTTAGTTACAGCTTACAAAAGTTATTGTTAGTATTATTTATTTAAACATTATATTTACATAAGTAACATAAATATAATACAAACAGAACATTTTTTATCATTTCATACTCGACTCTCTCCACATGAACCAATGAGCAATGGTTTATGTAAAGAGAGTCAATCTTGCCTGCTATTCAATATCCAAGACGCGGTTGGGACTGGCTGTCACTCTGCAGAGAACAGAGATTCTTATTTTTCCAACATAGCATTAGGCTTGTATACCTATTTGATAAAACAATCAACTGCATGATGTGGCTCATAATGTAGCAGGACTAAGGTAATATCGGTAGGTTTTAGAAAGGGCTAGCTAAGGTGAAAGGGGATATATACTCTCTATATTGATTTACATAAAAAGGTTCTCGGTTTTATAATAAATAAAAAGCATATACGATTTTATAATGAAGTTCCCGAGATAAACAGAGCCTTACCTATAAATAAATTAAAAAGTGTAATCAAAACCAAACTGAAAGGTTAATATAAAATCGCTGATTATTTACCTAAGCGATAATAAAGCATGGATTTAATCAATTCTGAGCTCATACTATGTTTAGTATAATATATAGTGTGATTTGTGTCAGCTCCGACACACGACTGGAGGAC
Source organism: Synanthedon andrenaeformis (assembly GCA_936446665.2). Lineage (NCBI taxonomy): Eukaryota > Metazoa > Arthropoda > Insecta > Lepidoptera > Sesiidae > Synanthedon > Synanthedon andrenaeformis. Next base: position 1,057,913 of record OW387802.2, read on the forward strand.
TCATGAACGATTATAAAATTTAAATTTTCACAATTCGAACACGCCGAAAGAACAACATTGTTCTTTTTTTAAATAATATTGTGTAGATGGCGCAATATCTCTGAAACTTCAAATATACTAAAATATTCAAAAAATAGAACGTAACTATAACGCATAACTTAACGCATTCGTGTAACAATTTTGATATTACTCTCATAAATTTTCGTACCACGGGCTTATATGACTATATGCAAATCGATTCTTAAGGAGAATATATATAATAATTGTAATTTTTATATATGTATAATAATTGATTTTAAAGATGACAAAAAGAATCTGTATCCTGGGTTTTTTTCGAGGTTTCTTCTCAGGACCGTCATAATCTTGGCTATTTCTTTTTCTGAAACCCTGTTAAAAGTTGACTGACGTTTAAAAGTGTTCCTTTGAAATCTATTTGATGAATAAATGTTCCTGTTCCACTGAAGGGGTGGTCGCCAAACGCAACTATCAAATGTAATAAGGTATTACCATAGAGTAATTAGTACTAATTAATACTGGTTAAGTACTATTACTTATAATGTCACTGGTATTTCATTTTTTATCGACATCGACACTTATGATAGATGCACATCTCTATTAACCCGTCAGCTCCATATATCAGCAGGGCCTCCCTCGCGATCGTGTCGATGATAAAAATTACTTAAAACACCAAACATTTAACATGTTGCCCCCTCACGACCTCTTTATGTCTCTGTCACACACGGGGAACTCCCTAAAGGCAGAGTGAAATAGCAATAGTCTTATTACTTGGTTCATGTAAGAATTTAGGCTTTGTCACACCAAGGCTGAAGTGCTTTTTTGTCTGTTTTTAATACAGAAAAAACTATATAGTAAATCTTTTGTTGTCTTGTCAGTGAATCTGAGTAATACTTCAAAGTACGTGATGGTATTTTTGGTGGTAAAAATATGGGTGAATTGATGACGGTGACCTCTTGGAGATTCTGTATTTGATTGTGTTAGAAATTGATATATTATGTTTACTAAAAAATTCCGTAAAATATTTTCATTTAGCCGGTGACTTCGTTTGCGTTGAAAAATAAAAGATATTTTAACGCCTAAGAAAACATGTAAAGCAATGTATAACATAACGCCTGAAGTTATACTTTTTGCCACAGAATAAGTAATAGTACCTACTTGCTACAGGCTTTTGCTAAGTCCATCTGAATTTACTGTACCCCTTTTGATATTTTAAAGTCATAATTAAAAATATATTTCATAAGTCATAAATATTTTTGTTTTGTTTCAGGTTGTCACAGTGGCGTGTCCGTTAAATTAAAATGAAAAAGAAGAGAAAGCCCAGAGTGTAGGGAACTTTTTATGTAACTAACCTATATTAAGCATTGGTTCAGCATTTACAAGAAATAATTCCAAAACAAACATCGATCGCCAGACAGAGACTGGACGTGTTAATGGAAAATTAAATATATTCAAACAAAAAACTAAAAGTGCGCATCGAAAACAATTCAAAATAAACTCCGGCCATTTAAGAGCCAAATACAAACAAATAATCGTCGTTTGAGGTGCTTCGCTTTTGTTTAAACACTTTAGGGACTGCTGCCTTTGACTGTTTATTAAAAAAAAAAAGAGAATTTAAAAAAGAACCAAATCAAGTCAAAGAACAAAACCCGATTGCATTTACCGTAGATTGCCATTAAAAAAACAAACGCGACATAGAACACTTAAAAACTCTGTGACGTTTAAATTTAGAGTTCCAAATTCGAATAAAGCGCGTGTGTCCGCGCGATTCTCGGTGATAATTTGGCACCACAGCGTGGTGCTAATATTTGTGTGTAAAAAATTGGTGTCAAAGTGGCTGGAGACGAGCATCTGGATATGTTGGGGGGCCCCGACTGGGGGCAGCGGGAAGCTACCCCCCCTAGAGACGCTCCCCTACCGAGTTTCGGCTTCACACAGGAGCAAGTCGCTTGCGTATGTGAGGTGAGTCCTCCTAGACGTGTGTCAAACGTGTGTGGTACTTGTACTATTATGGTATTCTGTGGTGTGGTAAACCTTTTTTTTTGTGTTTGGCTGTCTGTACGGGTACGGTTTAATTCCGTTGCCTACTTGCTGCGTTCGTTTTTTTTTTTTCTATTTTACAGATGCGGTTTTGTAGTTATAATAGTAATTATTTTTATTTCAAACATATTTCTGCTTTCATATCTACATATTAAATCTAAAACATTCTAAAACCTTATTACATTTTCTCTAAAATTAAAATTTGTTACAATGAATAGGTCAACAGAATAGGTCGATGTTAGCGGCCGTTGGATGAGTGATTAGGGTGCTAGCAATAATGCTCTGTCAGGGGTTCCGGGTTCGATTCCGTCAGGTTCAACCTTGAATTTGAACTTTTCAAAGTAGGCTCCGGTCTGTATCTGGAAGTAGTGGATTTCGAAGTCGCTTGGGCAGCCCGTCTGGTGGCAGTAACCATCACCCCCTTACAGAAGACCACCGTGAAATAACAGCATGTGTGCTTTTGTGTTTCGGTGAGTGAGTAAGGGATGCCAGACCTCATTATCCCTTCCCAATCACCATTACCCACAAAAAAGTAAAGTTTAAACTAGTAAATCAAAATATGGGTAGAATCGAAAGACGTGACATTCGTATTATTATTGTATTATTACATCGTATTATTAATATTCGTATATTATTCCTTACTCAAATAAAAGATTTCTTAATTACAAGGTTGTTTATATACCTACACTAGTTAAGTTCATCTTAAAAGTTGACTAAGTTTTTTTATTTTATTTTAGATGATCCTTTATAGCTACAAGAGGTCAGTTATATTGCTTACTAGTTTTTGCCCACGAATTCGTTCGTGACTTTTTTTTATTCAATTTTTATTGCTGACTAGCTGGCGTCCGTGACTTCGTCCGCGTTGAAAAAGAAAAAAGTAGCCTATCCTGTGTCCTGTACGTCTAAATGTTTATCTACCAAGTTTCATGAAAATCAGTTAATTCGTTTAAATTATGGAGGAACATACATACATACAATACCTACACTTACAGATTTATTATTAGTATTGATTAAATTATAATGACTAAGTAGGTATATTTTATTTTTCAACGCGAACAGTATTTTTTTCTGGATGAAAGGTATCCAATGTCTATTCTGTATCCCTGACAACGTTATTTTCGGGCGTGTACCTAACAAGCAAACTCAGTTAGTCATTTATACTTAATATTAGTTAAGATTGTTTACATTATATGCCTTCTTAGAAATACAGTCAAGTATCAATAAAAATTGTTTATGTCTACATCTTTGTAGCATTGTCGCGTCAGAATTCAATGAAGTGTGAGTTGATTGCAAAGCAAATTAAAAAAATATTAAAAAAAATAGTAAAATTTAAAAAAAAATTTTTAAAAATTATTAAATATTTAAAAATTTCTTATTGAAAATTAAAAAAAATATTTAAAAAATTAATAAAAATTTATTAAAAAAATTATTAAAAATTTAAAAAAATAAAAATTTCTGATTAAAAAATAAAAAAAAAATTCTCAAAATGCATTCCATTCTCTATTAACTAAGTACTAGTCAAAGTAAAACTTAAAAACAATAAAGAAGTTCGAAAACAATAAAATGTATGTGATTGACATATTATATTATGCCGTCGCTAAATCACGTGACGCATTCCATACATTTTATTCTTTAGAACTTCGTTATCCTTTTTAAAAATTTTACTTTGACTAAGTTTTTAAACCCCAGCAGGGTTTTTTTTAAAAACGAATGCGATTTTACGTGAATGAATTATGTTTAGGTGATAAGTGAATTTAAATAATTTATCAAAATATAGATAATTTTATTGTGTACTAAGGCCTTCTATAACGTAACAAACTAGTTATCTTGTTAAAAAAAAATCGGATTAACATTCAATGTATTATTAGGTACTAGCGACACACCTGCGGCTTTGTATGGGGTTGAAATTTTCAAAAATTCTTCAAAAAAGGTTACGTTAAAAAATAAAGCTAAGTTCCAAATTTCACCTTTGCAAGTAGTTTTGGCTGTGAGTTGATTAGTCAGTCAGGAGAAACAATTTTACAAGTCTATAGCTTGGACAAGTAGTCACTTTGGCACCGTCCCACCTTCAACCAGGCGTTCGAAAAGCGGAAAAATCAGCGGAAAATACATAAATACACATATCGGTACCGGTTACATATATATATATTCATTCCCTTCGGTGTCTAATCTCTGGGTCCGTAGAGTCCCACAATGGCTTGTTTTTTTTTTACATCTTATCAAAACGTTTGGTCGACATTAACGGCGATTATAGATCTGGCTATTATTCTGGCTATATTACCTCTCGGTCAACAGATTAGTATTTTGGGACAGTTTTTTTTATGAATATGTTTTTGACAGTTTAGGTATCCTGAAAAAAAAGTTTATAACTTATATTATCTATGACATAGGCTTCTTAAAGAAACTCTTATGATCGTCATTGTAAATTTAAATTTACCAGGGTTTCGAAAAAAAAAAGCCAAGATGACGATCCTGAGAAGAAACCCCGAAAGAATACCACTCTTTTTGTCATTTTTAAAATATTAAAATTACAACAATTAGTTACATAACTAATTCAAAAACTCAAAAACAAGCCGGACGGATTGACAAAATTTTTACACAACATATTGCATTTCAAACAGAATAATAATCTAAATACCTTTTAATATTTTTTACTTTAATACTTTTTTCCCTAAATTTAAAAGCATACTGTTTAGTTTATATAAAAAAAAAAACATAATTTTCATACGTTGACTGTTGTTATGGGTAGGTAACAATAATTTACAAGTTATTTAGTCGACGTGTCTTTGTGACACAAAGGCCTTCAGCAACTTCCAACAATCCCTCTGTAGCCATATTTTTGATGTCGTCAGACCAACGACGTTTTCTTTGCCTACCTCTTTTTCTTTTTTTTTTGAAATCTACAGGTCTACTCTGACCTAGGGGTCTTTAGTCCATTTATTTTTATTTTCCCCGAGCACATGACCCGCCCACTTCCACTTGAGTTTTTTTAGTCGTACTTCATTTTGTAATTATAGTTAAAGTATTATAGTTTTAGTTTTATTTACAAACCTAAATTTAAATCATATTAAATCATCTTTGTCTTGTCAAAAATCCCTCTTTTTCGGACCAAGCGCTTTAAAACATATTTTCAAAGTTGGAGTGAATAGAGGCCTCATCTTAGCAGATTAAATAAATCATTTTTCAAAGAAAATTGTCAAAGAAATACTAAGGTCTTCTACGACGTTATTTTTTTTTTTCTTGCTGACGAAACCGCGATGCTAAGCATAAGTCTCAGGTACGACTTTGAAGAGTAAGATTTCTAGGAACGTCGTTTAGCTATTATGTTCATAATTGCTATTTTTGTTTACGCTCATATAATAAATACTAAGAATCGCTGTTAAGTAAATTTCCTAGTATTAGCTGCTTGTGTACATGATAATATTTCTAGTACATGAGAATATGTTATGTGCGAGTAGGTATTCCAAAACATTTGAGTTAAAATGTCAGAAATGTAAAATTTATAATTTAAATTTATCACAACTAGCGATCCGCTCTCAGCGTCGAATAGATGCAATTTTTTTCAGAAAATTATATACAAAAATCTTCTTCGTTTATCGCTCTTTTCATTAGTAAAAACCGTATCAAAATACGTTGGGTGGTTTTGAAGTTAGCCGGCAACCAGAGAAGCAGACGGCGACTTTAATTTATACCTACGTACAAACTATAGGGATTCGCTCCCGGCTTGGCACGGATGCAATTTTTTTATGCAAATTGTATACCTATCTAAACCTGCCTCGTTTATTGCTCTTTCCATTGGTGAAAACCGTATCAAAATGCATTGGGTCGTTTAGAAGTTAATCGGGAAACAGACAGAGGCGGACAGCTGCTTTGTTTTATAAAATGTTTATGAAGACTAGCGACACGCTCACGGCTTTTCACGGATATAATTTTTTTCTAAAAATTATACACAACCCTTCTTCGGTTATCGCTGTTTGTTTCCATTAGTGACAACCGTAACAAAATCCTTTGTATGGGATAGCAGAAGTTAGCGGAGAAGCAGACAGAGGCGGACAGCGACTTTATTTTAGCGACTACACTTACAGATTTATTATTAGCAGTTGTAGATTTTGCACAAAACTCTTAGAGGCAGGGTACAGGGCGCAGAGAACTTGTCAGCCCCCTATGGCCGCCATAACCACCCCCACCCCCCCTTACAGAAGAAAACTTAGGAAAAAAAACAGCACTTGTGCCGTATTCTTGTGCGAGTGTGAGTGAGTAAAGAATGACTAGAGCCCATTTCCGTATCCTCACGTAATCATTTATCTTATCGAATACCATCGCATTATTTTTTATATAAAAAACTATCTAATATAATCAAAGTCTTACCTATATAAATAAAATTAAAAGTGTAATCAAAAACGAAACTCTTATCGAAAAGTTATTATAAAATCATTGATTTATTATTTAATGAAGCGATAATGAAGCCCAAATTTGAAATTATTCTGTGTTTTTTTACTTTCACGTGTTTTTTGCAGCACCGCACCTATGGCGTTGTTTGTGTTATAGGCGACAGTAGCCACATACCATGAAGTGGATCGTCATCCTGTCTGTCGACCTTAACATAAAAAAAAGAGGGGGGGGGGGGGGGGGATAAATAAATGTTTTCGTTCTACCTACCTTCTTCAAGAAGTAGTCCTGTCGCTTTAATCAGAAAAGGACAAATCGACGGTCCCTAAGTAAAGTATCGAAACTTGAAAAGTTCGATTTTTCAGTAGAGGCGTTTGAAGTCACTTTCCATAAAAACTTTTACACAGCAAGCGACCAGTTAACTACGTTTCGTTATCAATACTAATAATAAATCTGTAAGGGTCGGTCATGGAGTAAGTTACTTTGTTTTCAGAGATATCGTGTTTATAGGCTCTATACATGATACTGAAACTAAATTGACGATTTTAGAATTTTTTTTCTGTATGTATGTATGTTCCTCCATAACTCTGAAACGAATTAACTGATTTTCATGAAACTTGGTAGATAAACATTTGAACGTACGGGACACAGGATAGGCTACTTAATATTTTTCAACGCGGACGAAGTCGTGGGCACCAGCTAGTTTAAAATAAGCAATTGAAGCTACTTATTTGCAAGATATATTCAGTACAGAAATTAAAGTAAGTACAGAATTAAGCAAAAAAAGTGAAATATGCATATTTCTCATTTTCTATAGTGTACGTAGGGTCCGTCGAAATACAAAATGGACTGTTGCAAACAAAACAGCCGGTAACCTTGACAACGGGGCTTCCCCGCCGGATATCCGATTTCAGAAGGGGCGTGGTCGCTAGGCTGGGATAGCTATTACAGACGGTTATACCTACAACAGTTTATAAGAGAATTGTTTTCGACATCGATACTGTTGGAAAGGTATATATTTTTTATGGTTAACGTACCAGTTTAATGGGAAAATATTATCTTAAAATATGCTATATATTTCTTTAAGGTGTTCAGTTCAAGTATAAATTAATCGAAGATAATATAACATCCAATCTGGTCACATGAACAGATTCTCTGACACACATATACCAGTAGTTAGATAGATATCTACTGTGCGTAACTGGCGTTATTTTAGAATTATTATCTATTAGATGTTGCACGCGACTTCGCTCGAGTAAATTTATAAAAAGAGGCCTATATTATTCGCTGATAATATGGGTGAAAGAATTTTCAAAATTGTTGCAGTAGTTTTTGAGTTTATTCTTTACAAACATACAAATGTTCTCTCTTTATAATATTAGTATAGTCATGTGAGGAAGATAGGTATCGATGTCATAGTCATAACTGAGTGACCTGAACGGTTGTGAGTCCGGTTGTCTCTGCCAACTCTCTCTTCTCTCTTGGCGATGGATACGGATTGTGAAGGTACCAATTGCGAAGAACCGATTTTGATTTCTCCTAGTAAAATATATATATATATATATATAAATCAAAAACTACTGGAAAGCTACATTGTAGAAAGCTAAATTATCAGCGAGTAACAGACTATATTTTATAAGCGAAGTCGCGTGCAACAGCTAGTTGCAATAGTTGCAGCTAGTTAATAGAACAAATAAATTTGACTACTTTTTATCTGAATTAAAAATGAATTTTTCACAGTGATAAAAGCTTGTAATAAATCTATTAAATATATATTTTTTTACAATATCAGCTCTTATTTCCTTAGCCATAAATGCTAATTTTCACTAACCTCGCCACCGCGATGACGGCCAGCAGATTGTGTTTTCATTTGGAAGCCCACGACGGGTATCAGTTACCATAAGTAATTTGAGGGGTTGATGTTAATGGGATGACGTATGGGGGTTGATAATTTGAAAACGTATGCACCATTATGGGGCCTTATAATATCATGTAGGTAATTGTCTATACTAGATTAGTTACTATGGGAGCCAACACGCCCTTGTAATATCTTCTTCTAATATATAAAATTCTCGTGTCGCGGTGTTTGTTGCCAAACTCCTCCGAAACGGCTGGACCGATTTTTATCAAATTTTTTGTGTAGGTATATTCGGTAGGTCTAAGAATAGGTCGTAAACTATTTTTTATACCCCTAAGTGATAAGGGTGGCCCACCCCAAAAATTTTTTTTTTGAAAAACAACGTTTGCCGGGTCAGCTAGAATAATATATAAATTTAATGTTATGTCGGTTTAATGTTGTTGTATGTTTCAAAAACTCTAAAAGTAGTCGACGGATTGACTTGAAATTTTTACACAACATTACATTTAAACAGATAAATGATCTGATATACTTGCCCCCCGAAATTCCAACGGAAACGATTTTTATTATATAAAAAAAAACATAATATTCATACATTGACCGTTGTTATGGCAACCGTGGAACGTTGCTGACTGAGCCACATCAAAGCGTGACCGGGCAAAACTTTAACTGTACTTAAAGTTTTGCGTTCTACTTTGCTTTGCTTAAATTTTACGTGACTAGCGCGCGGCTACGTCCGGGATGCAATTTTCTGTATACATAAACCTTCCTAATTTATCTCTCTTTCCATCAGTGAAAAACCTTATCAAAATCTTGATTCCTTAGTGGACACTCCCCGCCACCCGCAGTTCCGCCTTCCAACATCATATGTATTATGTACACTGTTAATTAAGTTAAGTTAAGACTATCAAAGTAGTTACAACTATGGAGTTCGCACGCCATACAAAACACTACGAACTTTATGGAACATTTAAAAGTGACATAATGCGTAGAGCATGAACTCCGTCATCTGTCATTTAAAACCAAGCAAACATCTGTCATTTAAAGAAAATGTGACTTTACGTCAACACATTGGAGTTTAAAATGAATAGTAGAACTTGGTCGTTACTACCTTTTACCATCGACGCGCGAAAGCAAGACTCCGCCATGATTCCGTTTCAGGCGTACTTTTTATGTGCCGCTTTGGCATTTGTAAAGGCTGCTACACGATGGGCCATCGCGATGCTCCACTTGGAAGAGGGATACAGAAATATCTATGCTAGAGTGTTTCTTATAACGAAAGACGTTATAATAAAGATCATTGCTATTATTTTATTATTGTTATAAAATTACAACATTCACAACAAAGGCTGGCCCTTATTAAAATTTGATCATTATCCCGGGGTGGTCATCAAAAATAATATTTGCAAAGGATTGCACACATGCTCTCGCATCCGGCTTCGGCGTTTTCTTAAAATCTAAATCAATACACCATTTGCTTCTAAACAAACACGCGGGCTTGTCTATTCATGGGAATTTTGGCAAAAAAATTTTTTTGCTCGGTTTGTATAAATCTTTAGAAAGGGTCGCGCAAACCGATTCACAAGACTGGTTCGACAGAATTTTCTACAATATTAACTAGATTTTGAATCATTTTTGATTTTATCTACATCAGCGTTCGAAATAATCCGAAACGAACCGGAAAGGCGTAGGAGTTCCGTTTCATTCAATTCTCTTTCAAACCCTTCTTCACATATGACAGAGTCATATTGTATCTTGCTGAATTATTAAAGCTTTTTCCCGCGACTTAGTCCGCGCCCCCTTTTCTTAGATGTTAAAAGCATTCATCCATTAGAATCACGCTGGAGTCAAAATTTATGATTTTTAATAGTTTCAGATGTTTAGTTTGCAGATAAGATGTTAACGTCATATTTATATTTTCATTACCCTTGTTGGGTAGAACATACTTTGTTCTGTAACTGCTGTATATAAATTAAAATTAATATGGTTTGCGCAAATAAAGATATCTTCTTTCTTAGGTACTCCAACAAGCTGGTAACATTGAGCGTCTGGGAAGGTTCCTGTGGTCGCTGCCGGCCTGCGAACGCCTGCACGCACATGAATCCGTCCTCAAAGCGAAGGCGATGGTGGCTTTCCATCGAGGCAACTTCAAGGAGTTGTATCGGTTGCTTGAATCGCACACATTCAGTCCACACAACCATTCAAAATTGCAGAATCTCTGGTTGAAAGGTGATTATTTCATTTTATTTTTCTCTAAAAAGGTGTGGCAATCAAAAAGTTGCATATCTGGGTTCATATCCTGAGAGGGGGAAAAGTAGCATATGCTCCATCTAATCATGGGGGGCAAGATTGAGGGGCGAGGAGGAATCGGCAGAAGACAAATGTCGCCGGGGATACCTGATAAGGCACTTAGTGAAGAAGAACAATCAAGAAGACTGTCCATTAATTGATGGCAGGTGGGTATAGTATACCTATATAAAGTAAGCTGTCATCGACCCCGCTCATATACAACGGTAACCACCTACTATACATTTAAAAAAAATACAGGGCTATTGGCAGGAAGAGAAAGCCAGTAGATTCAGTTACGACTGGAATTTTATATACCCCAATAGGATAAAACTATATCAATAATGTATCTTCTCTAGCACACTACATGGAGGCCGAGAGGCTTCGCGGGAGACCGTTAGGTGCCGTCGGCAAATACAGAGTGAGACGCAAATTTCCATTGCCCAGGACTATATGGGACGGAGAAGAAACTTCATACTGCTTTAAGGTACTAATTCATTTTGTAAATATATTAATTTATTTATTAAAGCTAAAAAAGTTAATTACTATAAGCTCTAAGTTTATTAACTAATCGTAGATTATACACACTAAGCATGCAACCATGTATCGTATGCTACATATTGTACATATCGTAAAAAATAGAATTAAGTAATAATGCAAATGAAATAATGCAAAAGTATAATCTATACTTATATAAAAAAATGTTAAGTTGGTTTGTGTATTACTTAAAAACTCGAAAACTAGCCGACGAAAACTAACTTTAAATTTTTACATAACATTGCATTTTAAACAGAGAGGAATGTTCTTGTATACTTTTTTCCAAAAATCCAAGGGATATCGATTTTTTTTATTAAAAATAAAACATAATTTTCATACGTTGACCGTTGTTATTGAAACCGTTGTTATGGCTTTAAGCGTGGCTTGGCTGGGTTCAATTAGTAGGTATTACCTAGTAATAATTATTTATATCAAAAATAACTCATTTAAGTAGGCTAGTGTTTTAATATTATTGTTAATTAAGATAATTGTAGTTAAGTTTAAGTTAAGTTAAATGTACTTACATTATTTACAACTGCAATTTATCATATACATGAATTTTATTGTAGGCATGTAGGTACATAACATAATTGCAATATGTTTGTGTACTTTATTAAATAAATAAATAATTATACTATAACAACTACTGATTAAACTCTATGATATTTTTTCACTAGGAGAAATCAAGATCGGTTCTTCGCGATTGGTACCTTCATAATCCGTATCCATCGCCCAGAGAGAAGAGAGAGTTGGCAGAGACAACCGGACTCACAACCGTTCAGGTCACTCAGTTATGACTATGACATCGATACCTATCTTCCTCACATGACTATACTAATATTATAAAGAGAGAACATTTGTATGTTTGTAACGAATAAACTCAAAAACTACTGGACCGATTTTAATAATTGTTTCACTTATAGAAAGCTACATTATCAGCGAGTAACATGGAACATTTTTCACAGAGTTGTAAATTAAGAGTTGTAATTTCACAGGTTAGTAATGTTACAAAGTACCCCGCCGCGTCTATATGTATGTCTGTATGTATGTTCGCGATGATCTGAAAAACTACTCAGCGGATTTTCATGCGGTTTTCATCTACCAACAGAGTGATTCCTGAGAAATGTGTAGGTTTATAATTAGTTAAGGTTTTATATGAAGTTGAAATATGACGATACTTAATTGTTGAAGATGTAGAAAAAAATCAAGCCGTCAGAGAGCTTTAATCAAAAACTTTGCCAAATCAGTTTGAGATATAACAAAGCAATGTATGGTGAGATTGTTTCTCTTTTATAGGTCTATAAAAAAGTCTGCGATGGCGTATGTCTATCTTTTAAACATACTATGCCCATTCTAACTTTTAAAAACACATTAGCATATCAAATACGTTAGTTACCTTAAGCATTTCGTACACATTATAATAGGTAGCCCTGTGAAATATAAAACAAACATTTAAATTGTTAAATGAATGTCTTAGGAGTTATCGTAAATGAAAATAAATGGAAGCGGTCTCGCACCAACGCGACGCGACGACGGGATTTGCTTGATGCAGCCATCAAGTGGACCGTCAGCCTGTCTGTCGACCTCAACATACAAAAAAGACATTATCTTAAAGAAATATATACATATATTACTTGTCTATGCACATTTGAAATTCAAAGGCCATCTTGTTATATCTATGTATTATTTGAACGACAAATAAGTTCTCGGTTACAAAACAGTTTTTATTTGAACTGTTTGTGGATATATGATTTTTTTTTCTCGTATTTGTCCAATGGTAACGCGATATTATCAATTTAAGGAAGCAGTGTTGATTTCATGCGGTCGAGTTCTGGTTCTGCGGATCAACCGGACTGTGTACGTTGCATGAGTAGCTATGTAAATATTATATCTATATAGACATAGATATAGCTATCGTCGTTGTCAAACCAAAATCTGCTATGTACACTTTTTGTGACAGACAGGCTGACGGCCAACTTGATGGTAGATGGGGGTGGCTGCATCAAGCGAGAACCGTCATCACGTCGCGTTGGTGCGAGACCGCTTCATTTTATTTTCATTTACGATAACTCCTAAGACATTCATTTAACAATTTAAACGTTTATGTTTTACACGGCTACCTATTATAATCGCCTTAACACAAGCAACGCCATAAGTACTATGCTGTTATTCTGTAAGGAGGTGGTTACTGCCGCCAGACGGGATGCCCAAATGATTGCGTACGAAACACAGTGTGCCCTACCAATTTTTGACCTTACCCTTTTTTCGGTCCGCATACCTTTTTTTTATTATAAAAATATAGCCCATGTTACTCGATGAAGTTGCTGATAAATGTGAAAGTTTGTGTGAAGTTTTAAAATCGGTCCAGTACTTTTTGAGTTTATTCATTACAAACCAAAATAAAAACTACAAAATCTTCTCTCTCTTTATAATATTAGTAATACATGTATTATCTATTTCAGAAGATTATCCATTATGAATATAATAAAGAATAAAGAAATTTATTTCAGAATAACAACTTTAGTTTTATCATATCAATCGTACAATATCATCGATTAGCTTATTTTATTAGCGTATATCAGTATGTTTAAAAATTGAATAATTGTATCTCTTATTAGCAATAGTTTTAAAGAAACCTTTGAAGCTGGCCTTCAGACTCTATAAAGTAATATGGATACAATAGTAATTTCTAATAATAATATTGATACAATAGTAATTTCTAATAATAATATTGATACAATAGTAATTTCTAATAATAATATTGATACAATAGTAATTTCTAATAATAATATTGATACAATAGTAATTTCTAATAATAATATTGATACAATAGTAATTTCTAATAATAATATTGATACAATAGTAATTTCTAATAATAATATTGATACAATAGTAATTTCTAATGATGATATTGATACAATAGTAATTTCTAATAATAATATTGATACAATAGTAATTTCTAATAATAATATTGATACAATAGTAATTTCTAACAATAATATTGATACAATAGAAATTCTCTTTTTTTTGTAATAATTGCATGAAAGTCGTTAATTTGTGCTTCAGCAAACATAATGAGAGGGCTAAAGTCTAGATTTGATTTCACCAGGCAATTTTCAATTCAATTCAATTATTTATTGCGAAACCATAACCATGTGAATTTATTTAAATTAAATTTTAAATTTAAAAAATAAATAAATAATAATTATATCAGTCATGCCGAAAATTCATTTCAAACCTGTCAGTTGTCTGCTTAGTGATTTAGTTTCAAAAGAAACTAAGAGTCTACGACTTGATAAAAAAATCAGTTTATCTTCTAATATATAAAATTCTCGTGTCGCGGTGTTTGTTGCCAAACTCCTCCGAAACGGCTGGACCGATTTTGATGAAATTTTGTGTGCTCATCGGGTAGGTCTGAGAATCGGCCAACATCTATTTTCCATACCCCTAAATGTTAAGGGTGGTCCAAAAAATTTTTTTTGGCAAAACAACGTTTGCCGGGTCAGTTAGTAAATTTATAAAAAGTGACGAAAGTTTTCGTATCCCGACTGTACTTACGAGTATTTAAGTGTAACATAGTTTGTTATATGAATGTTAAAACTTTTTAAACGTTACAGGTTTCAAACTGGTTTAAAAATAGACGACAAAGAGACAGACAGGCTGAACATAAAGATAGGTAAGTGAAATATATAATATTATATATCTATATTATACTTTATATATATAATAAAGCTGATGATTGTCTGTCTAAAACCTGGACAGATGATCTTATAAAGGTTAACTGGTTAAATTTAACATAAACACAGCCAAAAGTATCTAACTCAGTACTTCAACATTATTGGCGATTTCTTTGAAACCTAAAATAAATTTCAGAATAAAAAGTATCCTAAATCTTAATCCAGGTAATAAACTATCCGCGTGCAAAGTTTCATATGAATAAGTTCAGTAGTTTTTACGTTAAAGAGTAACAAACATACAAAGTGTAGGATTAAAATTGTGTAATTAATAATATTTCTTTGACCGAAGGTGTTTGTTATTGCTAACTTGACATTCATTATCGTATTACACGAAATCTGATTCGTCATTTTGATTCTTTGGAAAACGAATGTGCAATTTTTTTTAATTACAACATAACAGACTTATACAATGTTGTTAACTGAAACTGAACAATATGTTGTTGAGAAATAGTGTCTACTTTAAATATTTTGTTTATTAAATACTACTGTAGGTAGCTAAGTAGTATGAATGTTTCTAGGAAACAGATTAAAAAAAACTTAACCAGCATTCGTACTCTATGAACATCGATAATATATTACTTAACATATAGTTAAAAAATGCAATTTCAAACATATTAATACGAAATTTTGTACTGAAAATATTTAATATATTTTTTTTATCTATATATACTAATCTATATAGATATATTAGTTAGTAACTACCAAACAGCCTAGCTCGTTGGACCATATGGAACCAGTGCTTTACTAATACTAACTTGCCAGGTCTGAACAATTCCAAAGCGCTCATAAAAGCCTACAGTCGAAACGTGACGAACCAGGCTATGTCGCTTAATAGGAGCAATCTGTGCATGCTAACTAGGACACTAACTGGGCACTGCCTCCTCAATAGGCACCTCAAAATAATGGGTCGCACCAGTACAGGAGAGTGTCGCTTCTGCCATGAGGCAGAAGAAACACCAATGCATATTCTGTGCGAGTGTGGCCCCTTGATGCGCAAGCGCAGTCACATCCTAGGAAGCCACACAATGGCTTGTGAAGATATGAGGAATGCCTCTATCAAAAAAGTACTACAGTTTCTAAACGCGGTAGGTATAGGTAGAGAGCTTTAGTTTACGTGGCGATCACAATATTTCAGCAATGGACGAAGTGATACAGGGTGCTCTAGCAGACAAGAAATAGCCACTAAGAAAGATGATAACAAAGATAATAATAGTAATTTCACATTGTAGAAATGATAGAAATATTTTATTTAGCTGTTTTATATTATTTATAAACCAGCTTTTGCACGCGACTTTGTCAGTGTAATTTTGTAAAATATAGCCTATATGTTACTCGCCGATAATGTATCTTTTTGTAGGTGAAAGAATTTTCAAAATAGGTCCACTTAGTTTTTGAGTTTATTCATTACAAACATACAAATCGTTTCTCTTTATGATATTAGTACATATATAGATAAAAAGTAATAGCGATAAAGATTTAAATTATCTTAAATGGGATCTCGTTTTTGTGTGTTATTATTATCCTTGCGCCGCCCGCATCTGTTCTGGTTCAATGGAGCAGAAGTCCCGGGTTCTGATCCTGTCCCGTCCAAAAAAAAAACATATGAAAGTTTAGTCCGTGCGATGTTCGGGTTCTGTAGGGAACTTTTTATTTTATATTACTTATAAATTTTATAAAGAAATTTAAAAAATTATATTTTTTTTTTAGATAACAATCAACATAGTGTTAGAATTTGAAAAAAAATTTTTAGTTTAAAATTATTATTTTTTTAAAAAATTAAAAAAAAATTAAAAAAATATATTTTTTTTTTAGATAACAAGCAACATAGTGTTAGCCTTTGGAATTTTTTTTTTTTTAGTTTATCTTAAGTATTATAAGGCAAGTTTAAAATAATATTTTTTTAATAATTAAACAATGTTACATTTTTTACGCCCTACGCAAATAATTACCGGATGTTATAAGTTTGACGTGTCCCGTGTATTGTATGTATCTATGTATCTGCGTATCTCCCAAACGAATGGATTGATTTTGATAGGGTTCTTTTTTTGTTTGAAAACTGACGTGATGGGATTTTTCTTTAGCTATAAAATTTATGATGATCTGTTCAGATGTTTTTATAATGCAGTAATAAAATGTGATATTAATAAATTTTTATTAATTAATCAAGAAAAATTTAAAGAAATTATACAATCGACAAGTGGTGTGAAAATTATCTAAAAAGCAAACAGTAATTAAATAAAAATTGTATTTCTGTTCATGTTATAGGTATTTATGTAAGACATAGCTTGCATCGTTTGCACTATCTTTCTAATATATAAAATTCTCGTGTCGCGGTGTTTGTTGCCAAACTCCTCCGAAACGGCTGGAACGATTTTGATGAAATTTTGTGTGCTTATCGGGTAGGTCTGAGAATCGGCCAACATCTATTTTCCATACCCCTAAGTGAATCATTTTGAAATGGATAAAATGAATAACATGCATTTTCAACCAAAACATTTAAGTAAATGATCCTTGAAAGTTGTTAGATTTCTGATTATTTCTTATTTTTTAAAGAATTTTATTATACAAGTGCGGTGCGATACAAAAGACCTAATTTTTTCATTCTAGATTTGGCAAAAGATTACCTAGATTCGCATGATTATTGCAGATGCGTATATGATTACCGGTGTTTTCATTTTATGTTATGGTAACGGTCCACTCCAGTAGGCTATGGCTACCATAATACTTTATGGCTACCGTCGCCTATAACACAAGCAACGTTACAAATGCTGCGAGTACAATATGCTCATTTCTGACCATATAGATGTTGCGGATTACGGATTTGAATATGGAGGAAATGCGGATAGGGGTTTGGATGTCTGTCCAAATCGATGCGGAAGTTCCGCATTTGCGGATACATAAGAATTCGATTATCCGCAACAACCCTGCATCGAAATAACATAATGTAATTACTGTAATTTATAAACGAGAATAAAATCACGGTCAAAATCTAAGTAGCTATAGTATACCTACAATAATAATAAATAATTATAAAGCACAAACTCGCCTAAGTATGTTCAAGTAGTGTGAATTGATCCCCAAGTCGAAATTCTCTCTTGTTATAAACTATAACATTGTTTTATCGCCTTTGTTTTAAACAAAGGTCGACGGTACAACATATTGTATTATTATTATGAATGGGTGGCCTCGATACCATTTGTTAAAATAGTAGGCAGTCTTTTTTTTAGTCAAACGTCAAGTAAAAATGTCAATTTGATTTGACATTTCAACTTGACATTCATTTTTTTGATGGCCGTTTATTGAATACTAGCTGGTGCCCGTGACTTCGTCCGCGTTGAAAAAGAAAATATATGAGTAATTACTGTACTCGTGCGCCGTACACCGCCATCTGTTAGATTTTTGTGGAACTACAGATAATAAAAACAAATTTGTCCGCGTTGAAAAAGAAAAAAGTAGCCTATCCTGTGTCCCGTACGTCCAAATGTTTATCAATCAAGTTTCATGAAAATCAGTTAATTCGTTTCAGAGTTATGGAGGAACATACATACATACATATAGAAAAAAATTGTAAAAATCGTCAATTTAGTTTCAATATCATGTATAGAGCCTATAAACACGGTATCTCTGAAAACAAAGTAACTTACTCCATGACCGACTCTTACAGATTTATTATTAGTATTGATATTGCTTGAATATGGCTTGAATAGCTTCCAATAGCGTTTGTATTAATCCATGGTAATGTTTGTATGTGACAATTGTGTTTTGTATCGTATTTTTACCAAAATAAAATAAATATTTTCATTTTGAACGCGGACGAAGTCGCGGTCACGAGCTAGTCAGAAGTAATCGAATAAATAATATGTATTTTTGACAACTCAGCTTTAGGCTTCAACATTGTTACAGGGCTGATTTGTAGTAATTGTGCCTGTAATTTAGATATTGATAGAATATAGATTTTGTTGTGATCTTTCTATATTTAACAAACTCGCTCTGTCTCTTGACCAATATAACTATAATAATAATAATATAAGTATACTTAAATATTTTAACGAGGGAGAGTTTTACGTTTGTCTACCCATTTGGCTGGCTTCGAACGAAACTTGATATGTTCCGCTCATCACCCCACCTTATCGGCAAACAAAAATATGCCTTATATCCATACTGTTAGAATTGAAATTCATTTGGGGAGCTGTTTTTGCAGAATTAACGAACTCTTACATTCAAATTTTGATATTAATTTTAGCGAGAAGCGCGTGCCGTTCGACGTTCCTTATTTAAATTCATAAAAAGTAATGTTGGCGGAATATAATATTTTCGGCCAGCGTTAAATACCTACATTTATTTTCTCCTCAATCGTCATTATTAAAGGAGCAGTGTCTGTACCTACATTAATTATTTTTTTTCAATATAACAATTTGTATCTACTCTTTGTACTTATGATACCGAGATATTGCATAATCTGATCGAGATAAAAAAAATGATTTTTAGTATTTTTTTCTGTATGCGCGTTTGTGTACGCTAATCACAGAAACGGCTTAACCGATTTGAATGCAGCTTCCACTAATGTATCGTAACAACTAACAAGCTTCCCATAACATTTTTAGTGTTTGTTTCATTCCAATCGGTATATATAAACAAAAAAGATACCCGCTATTCTACAAAGTCAGTAGGTACAAAAGCGTACAAAGTTCTACTAGTTCTCTGCTATTCTCCATATAATGTTTTAAATGTTTATCAGCGATTAAAACTAATAAAGATGTCGACTTTTTAATGTCAATTTCGTCATAATGATGATTCAGTTTCACGTGCTAGTAATAACCGTCAAATAGGAGACGCACGCATTCTGGATGTAAATTTGTTAATGCGATGACGTAATGTCATTTCGTCGGTTTATATATGACGTTGAAGCGCAGACTGACAGGCACGGAGTTTGAACAAATTGTAAAAATGTTTTTTTTTTACATTGACTTGACCTGACTACTTTTCGAAAACTCAAAGAATAATAAAATTGTGGACTTGACTTGACTGACTAGTCTATAAATGATCCGGAAGCGTCTCGGGATCTGGTACTTTTGATTTTAATTTTATTTTTGCAATTTTATTTTTAAAAAGGGTATTTAAAATTGCTATTTTCACAAATGATAATGGCAAAATCATCGGAGAAGATCTGATGGAGCCAAGACATTAGAAGAAAAGAAGAAGAACGTTTTACATGTCTTACTATTTCTAAAAAAAAAAGTAGAACGAAAGTAGTAAGTATATGTAGTTTAAAAAGTATAGTTAACTAGCTGGTGGTCGCGACTTCGTCCGCGTTGAAAAATAAAAAAATAAATATAAATGCTTGACCTCTTATTGCTGTATTATAGGATAACTATGTCATTAAACAATACAATAACAGCATGCTGTGCTGTTGTTTTTCGGTGAGTGAGTAAGGGATGTTAGAGCCTACCCCTTTCTCATCTACCCCTTATCCCTAATGCTACTAAGTAGGTATATTGACAGCAGATGTGTAGCACCTAAGTATGGCTATGTTTGTACTAATAGGCGACGGCATTTATGATAAAAATCGGAGAAGTAGTAAGAAAACTAAATAAAACAAACTAGTAATACAAAAAAATAAGTAAATAAAAACCCTGATTAAGTTAGGGGTACTGGACCATCCCCCCTTTAATCCACACTAGTAATTGGTAGAGATTAATTTTATTAAACTTATTAATAAATTAATAAAATACACAGATAAATGTAGGTACATAATTATTTTTTAGCAATAATAGTATAATATATGTTAAGTTGTTAATACTTGTTATAAAATAAATGGCCCGGGAGGGGGTGGGGCGAAAATTAAACAAAAAAAAAATAGGCGACGGCAGCCACATACCACCAAGTGAGTCATAATGCCTGCTGACCTTTACAATAACATATGCTCCTTATTACTATGTAATATTAACTTTCACTTTAA
Organism: Synanthedon andrenaeformis; assembly: GCA_936446665.2. Lineage (NCBI taxonomy): Eukaryota > Metazoa > Arthropoda > Insecta > Lepidoptera > Sesiidae > Synanthedon > Synanthedon andrenaeformis. Next base: position 1,078,734 of record OW387802.2, read on the forward strand.
TTTTAAAACAATAACTAAAAACAATACAATATTGTAAAATGGTATACTCTGTGTCCGTTGAGTGTTACAATTGGAAAACAAGTAATGACGTTTTGCGCGCTCGAGTGAAATGGAAAATGCGAGTGCGAAAGAGACAACAATACGTAACCTGATACCGCCACATCTGCGTTACTAAAAGGGAACAGGGACGTACTCGGTTTTTTTTTAATTTTTTTTTTCAATAAAATTGTGCCTGTATTCATAGCTGCTTCAAGATTGTCATATTTGTCATTATTCTTACTAGGTTCGTAATATATTCAGTTATGAATATACATATAACTATATCTATATATATTATGAGTTTTTAAAAATTTCTATGGGATCGTAGCTCCCAAACGGATAGACCGTATTTAATACGGTTGTTATTGTTTCAAAGCTGTGTTTAGAATGGTTCTTAGCTATAATTTACGAAGATCTTAGGCGTTTGATGATCATCAGCCCATTTCCTAGTTGACGAAGGGATTTTAGTAACTTCCACGTATTCGTTTGATGTGAAATTTTATATACTGCTACTTTGGAGGTATTTCCATGACATGGTAACCTTAACCTGATGCTGCAACTTCTAGTAGTCTGTGGAATAACGAACACCTCAGCAGCTTCTCACCCATGCTTCTTTTTCTTAGAGTTTAAAACATTTATTCAATCTTTATTGCTCACATTTTTGTCAAGCATCATTTTTTTTATATTTATTGTTAGCCGATGGATTTATTTTGACATACCTAATAAAGAATTTTTGAAAAATTAAAATCCTTGCCAAGTCGGGGCCGAGTCGCTAGTTCAACTAGTTGAATTTTCTGGAAAAAATATTTCTCTTATTTCTCTTATTCATTTAGTATAGTCAAAACGACAGCCCGCTTTTCTCTTTAGTTCACCGGTATTTTTTAAACGCAAAGGTCTAATAAGTTGAGTCCTGTTCGATTCGATGGCGTGGAAGTGAGCGCTTCATCGAACACAATGCTCCAAGGTCTTGGCCGACACAGAAAAAAAAAACATGTCTCCTATGAGGTTCTCTTTGTAATAATCCTATTATAAACTTATTATATAAAATGCGAAATTTTGTTCCTCAATAACCTTTCAATACCGTAAAAACCTGAACAGATTTGGATGAAAATTGGCACACAGACATTTTGGAACCTGGATTAACCATAGGTAAAAAATCGGAGCCACTGTCACAGAATAAATATCTAGCCTAGTAGGTAGTACCACATGCCACTATCTATACATATAAATAAAATTGGAGTGTCTGTTTGTAATATTGAAATAACCGTTTTTTACTACATGCATATGAATATATATACGGTACATACACCAAAATAATATTTTTTACAATTTTTGTCTGTCTCTCTGTCTGTCTGTTTGTTCCGGCTAATCTCTGAAATGGCTGGACCGATTTTGACGGGATTTTTATTGGCAGGTAGCTGATGTAATAAGGAGTAACTTAGGCTACGTTTATTTTAGAAAAAAATCTTTTATTAGAAAAAACACACCCCGGGCGAAGCCGGGAGCGGGCCGCTAGTATTATATATTTTTCATTTTTTAACGCTGAAGTCGCGGGCACCAATCGCCGTGCGTTAAAAAACCGAAAATTAAGAATGGTTAGATCGGTTTTCATTCGGGTTTCACTAGTAATTAATATAAAGAAGTTCATTGCTTGTTATTTAGGTTAATTGTTATTATTTAGGACTTTATTAGCATTTAGGTTAGGTATTAAATATGATTGGATAAAACTTTTACACTATTTTGTCGCATATTATAGCTTTGATGCGTTGAAATATTGTAATGTAAATAAGTAAGAATTATTCGTTTCACTAACAAGTCGAGAAAACAACTGCAATGAACTGCAATATGGGTACAGACGAGGTATAATGGGTAGTCTCGTCCAATCAAGCCGAAGCACAAAGTGACGTACGCGAGTTGACAGAACGCCCCCTAAACATAACAGAGTAATTCGATATGGTGCCGTGACGGAGCGGAGGGAATGGTTTCTTTTTTTTTTTGTTTTTTTTTTTTTAATTTTGCGCTAGATACTTTGAAGGTAAAAAATTATTCTCTCTCAGAGGAAACCTGATGCCATTGTCTTCACGAAAGTACTCTTTACGAGAGAATTAAATTGAGATTTCCTTGCACAATGTATTAGGACTTAACGGTATTACACACGAGTGCTCACACGTTTCCTATGAAGGTATGTTTTACTAGCGACCCGCCCCCGGCTTTGCGTGGATCCTTTTTTTCCAAAACTATGAATTTTCAAATTCCTTCCTTTATTTATCAAGTCGTAGTCTCTTAGTGCGTTTTGAAATTAAATCACTTAGCAAAAAACAGCTGACAGACGTTTGAAATGAAACGACTTATGCTCCACTCGCACGTGGCCAACCAATATTTTTTTAAGTACCTACAAAGACTTTGACATGGCTGTTAATTGTTCTGGTGCAAGCAAATGTCGACTTTAAGGGGACGAACCTTTTCTTACCCCGACTGTACACAAACATTCCTTGTGAAATCATTGGTGAAAACTGTAGAAATTAACTATTAAATCCTTTTAATAGTTTAGGAATGTCTAAATTGATAATTCTTCTATTTCTGATCTTTTTTTTATAATATAAAGGTAGCAGACAGGCTGGCGATGGCGGCTCACTTGATAGTAGGTGGTTACCGTCGCCTAAGGACACAAGCAACACCAAGCGGAGTGCAAGTGCACTGCCTACCCTGTAGGAGTTTGTTTACAACTCGCTTGAAGTAGCCCATATTGTAGCTAGGTGGAAACACCTCAGGAGGGAGATTTTTCCAAAGTTCGCGCGTCCGCGGGATAAAGTTTCTTCTCAATCTTGTATTTCATGGGCCTCATTGTGTTAATATAAATAAAACTTTTATGTTGTTGTGCACATTATCATTATTTATTTCAACTTTCTTATAAAAATTGCTTATAAAATCAAAACAACACTCAATGTTTCCTTTCTAAAATTTATCTGTAAAATTTTCCATTGACATGGAAAATTCTTTTATTCTTTTCCTAATTTAAAATCCACAATAATTGTTCTACAATCGAAATTTACAATAATTTAAAATTCAATTACTCAACACGAATCGCCCCAGGCCTCGCGTAAATGCAATTATTTTTTGAAAATTATACAATATACACAAACCTTCCTCCTTTATCGCTCTTTCCATTAGTGAAAACCGTATCAAAATCTATTGCGTGGTCTAGAACAAGTAAGTAGGTAGCGGAGAAACATACAGAAGCTGACGACAATAGCTGTTGCATGCAACTTCATCTGCGTAACGCAATTTTTTTTAAATCGGTTCAGCAGTTTTCGAGTTTACTTATAAAAGTACAAATATCTTTTATCTTTATAATATTAGTATAGATCGAGACCACATACTGACAAGGTGGACTACGACCAATACCCGGTCGGTATAGACATAGATAGATATAGAACCATGTGTTTTAAATCCCTGCTGCGAAAGTCTTTGCTCTAAAACAGTGCAGTTAAAAATTTTGCTCTAATGGCACATCAGGAGAGACATCCTTTAACCACGTTTTTGACATTTATTTATTTATATTATTTTCAACATAAACCCTACAGCAAAACAAAATAACATACAATAGACATACAGTATTACTACTTATGTTACTGAGGTCAAAAAATAGTTAGGTATAGATTTTTTGTCTGCTTGTCTGTGCGTTTGTGCACAATAATCTGAGAAACGGCTTAACCGAATTGAATGCGGTTTTCACTGATGTATTGATGATTGTCTGGATTAAACTATTGGATACTTTTTATCCTGAAAAAAATCATAGGTTCCTGTGGAATTTTCAAAAAACAAACTACAACGCGTACGAAGTTGCGCTCATAACTATAACTAAATCTATACTTATATTATAAAGAGAGAAGATTTGTATTTTTGTATGTTTGTAATGAAAACAAAGTCAAAGCCAATGGGCTCCCATTGGCTGTATTAATATAACACTATTTACCTACAGGGTTTCATTATGTAGGACTTAAATGGACTTTAAATAGATAATAAAATAGATTGGGGTAGGGTATGAGAAATTTGCCTGTGTGTGGTTCTATTTTATTCTCCTTCAGTGTATTCACGACACTGCGCTTGAAAGAAATTTTGTAAACTTATCATTGTCAGTTGTGGGGGTATTCTATGGTATACATAATCGAAAATGTTCTCGTTTCAGTGGTCCCGGCGGTGACAAACAGCTGGACTCCTCAACCGACGATGACAGCGACGCGCCTCCGCCACCAAGTCACGCGTTGCCAACCCACGCCCCGCAACCTCTCTATCCCCTCTACGAACATCCACTAGCCCACCTCCAGTACCATCACACGTGACCTTATTGAACTGATCTTGCTTTCTTAGCTTTATAAATGGAGAATAGAGATAAGGAGGACTAACTTATATGGTTCCTAAATTGAAAAAGTGGCAAGTGAATAGAATAGTGAATAGAATTAGAATAGAACCTAAATTGAATAGTGGTTCATAAATTGGCCACAATGGCGCTAGTGTAGCATTGGTGAATTGATATGATTGGTTGGTTTCGTATGGTTTCGTAGTTCATGAAACCACCGTAAATAAAAACATAGAGTAAATAGTACTTTACTGGTTAAGTACTATTTACTCTATGATAAAATGTTACTACAGCGCTACGCCCCAATACTACTACAGCGCCGCCTAATTGAGCGTATTCGACGGACACTTTTTCATGTACAGAGTCGGTCCTCCTTTACCTCTACCCTCCACGGCTTTACAGTTTCAGCGGCTTCCTTTTGAAATACCTAAATAATTTTAAATATTTGGCAGATATTAAATCGCATAAAGATGCCTTCAAAATTAAATAACATTTGTTATATTTTTTTTATAAAACAAGTTCGTAAACATTAAAATAAAAGTATTATTTCCAGCGGATTTCTTTTAAAATACCAAAAATATTTTGCAGATATTCAATCATAGTATTTATAAAGTTGCATCCAAATTGAATAACATTTTATATAACTTTGTTTTATATCGCGTCCACATTTATTTAGCAGATCTATGACATAGCAATATAAAACAAGATTGTACACATTAAAATATAATATAACAATGTTATTTCCACCGGCTTAATCTTTTGAAACACTAAAAATATTTTGCAAACGTTCAATCATATTAATTGTAATTATAGTTGTGTCCAGAATAAATATGTATTTTATATATCTTTGTTTTTTAACGTTTTCGAAAGCAATTCATAAAACTTTGCACGAACTAAATCTCGAGCGATCGCTAATACCTACTTAATAATTTTTAGTTTCAATATTTTTCAAGTTTTTCTTTGAAAATGTTTAAAAAATAAATCCTATATTTATTGTATCACTTATGTTTTATGATTGACATGTGATTTATAAACGGTTTCTTTATTCTAAAACTGAAAATTTAACTTCTAATTTAATTCCGCTATAGTACCCAATGTTAATTTAATATACCTTAAAACATATACACCATCCCCCATTTCGTTTACAATATTTAGCCAAAGCAAATGAAGATTAAATATGTAGTAACCAAGTTCGTAAGCGTAGTTTTTTTTTTAAATTCGCATTACACCGGTATCGCATTTTTTGGCCTTTGGGGGAATAAAAATGTTCAAACCTTTTGCACAAATTCTAAGTAATTACTATCTAGTTTATAATTTTTATTATCTACATAATATATACACTTTTATTATTAATATGTGTTCATAAATACTTTTCTTAATGAATATATATTATGTAAATATTATTATACCTACTTATGATACAGCTATTTTTTTTTTAATAATTATACCCGCCATGTTTAAAGTTAGGTACCTAATCAATTTTAGTAGGTAATGGTAGGTATAACAAAAAAAAAAGAAAACTATTGTAAAATTATTGTATTATAATTTTGTATTTATTGTGATTATATTTAATTTAAATTCATTTAATGGCTTCCCGTGTATTATATTAGTTAAAGCATATTGTGTAATACATAATTTATTATAATTATTATTATATCGAATCGTTATTTGACAACACACAAGTATTTTTTGTTGGAAGGCTTTTATAAACTAAATAAGTCTCAAAATTTAGTTAAATAAAACTATAGAGGGCAGAAGTAAGGAGAAACGACTTACATGGGTGTTAAAAAAAGTGGCAAGCTAAAAGCATTAAATAGTGGTTCATAAATTGACCAAAATTGGCGCTAGTGTAGCATTAGGGAATTGATATGATTTGTTGGTTTCGTAGTTCGTGAAATCACCGTAAATAAAATGCTACTAGAGCGCAACGCCCCAATGCTACTACAGCGCCGCCCAATTGAGCGTATTCAACGGACACTCCATATACTCCATGGTTAAAACCAAATGAAATTCTGCCTTGTGTCCTAAAACATAGAGTATGCAATTGTTTTTTTTTGTTCTGTGACTGTGCTAGCACAAATGAAATAAATTATCAATAATTGTATTTCTTTTTTATTATATACATATTTTTATGAAATAGAGAAAATTCGAAATACATTTTTTGACAAATACAAAATGTCAAAAGTATTTTTTTTAACGTCAAACGTTCAAAAAATATTTAATTTCTACTATTTATACCATTTATAAGTCACGAGTTTATGTTCTATGCCATTTCTTTAAATATCAATATTTTTTTCATATAAATAAATAAATATAGATATATACTACACACAAATTTTTTGCTTTTAAAAATCGCAATTATTATTTCATGTAATTATTAATAGATATATCTGTAATTTACTTTATTATTTATTACTTTGTAGTTATTAATTTATTAAATGAAACAGCACCTGTTTTAATGTAAAAAAATTATGTAGTTAGATCTAATTGTAGGTAATGAAACTCGCATGTGTTAAGTAAGATTGTAAGGTGTAGCATTTTTAAATATTTAATAAAAGTGTGTTGTTATATTGACTTCCTTCTTTCATTTTTTTGGTTTAATCCTTACATATATTACTATTAAATTATTGTCGCTTTCTGCGTTTCTGTCTGTATATTCGCTAACTCATAAATCACACAATGGCTTTTGATGCGGTTTTCACCATCAGTTACGTCAAATAATCTAATAAAATAAACGTAATGCAACACAAGGAATGTAAACTTGATAAAAAACTCGGAAGACAGACAGACAATCAGGCTATATCAACAAGAACAATCAGTTTGACGACTGCAGATGCACTCGTTTTAACTTTTTGACGACCCCTTGGATCAGTGGTTAGAGTGCTTGCCTAAACGCTCCCGGGTTACCCGGCAGGGTCAATTTTGAAAACAAGTCTGAAAAGTAGTGATAGGAAGGATCGGCTACAAATATAAAAAATTGGCGCCACTGTCGCTGTCAGATATTTTTCAACGCGGACGAAGTCGCGGGCACCAGCTAGTACGTAAGTAATGTATCTAAATAGTGAGACTGCTAATACGGCAGAGACTGATCTTGTCGCGGAAGCCAGCCGCGATGTTACCCATTTTCCTTACACTGGCAACAATACAGAGTAGAAATTGCGTATCGTGCGCACATGCACATACATTAAAAATAGTAAAGTAACATTAAACGATTAAATCTAAGTTCTTAACTGGCGTCTTTGCTTTCAGCTTTATCCAAATTCCTTTTCTTTATCACTTGATTAAATATACTTTCATTTCTTGACCAGGGTTAGGCGGAGAAGGGGTTGACATATCACGATACGCAATTTCTACTCTGCATTGTTGCCAGTGTAAGAAAAATGGGTAACATCGCGGCTGGCTTCCGCGACACATCTAGTAGTTTAAATTCGCCCATTTCTTTCCTATTTACGGCACATACATCTTTCTATTTTATAACAGCGATTATGAAGGTTCTGGAAATTGATTTCCAGTCAGAATGGATGAAATAGAAACAACACAATTATTGCTTATGAATTTATTAAGCCATTGAGTCTTCTTTTTCTTCATAAAACACCTTATAAATAAATAATTATAACAAGTTTTTGTTCACAAGAGGTTATAGAATAAATAATTTATAAGCGACAGGACAGAGTACAATTTACTTATCTGTAGTTCTTTTTTTTCAATACTTTTTTGTTCTGTAAACAATTTTGACGTTTCTTTTAATAGAACAGTGTTTACAAATTATAAGCAATATTTGTTGTTTATGCTTATGAAGGAGATTAAGAGAAAATATTGTTTACAAGACCACACTATTTTTATAACGTTATAAGTATGAAATTTCTTATAACGTATGTATCAGCGCCATCTGTGGCCCGAAATTATATAATAATAATAATATGGTTGAAATAGCTCGTCCAAAAAAATAGAATTCCAATGTAATGAAATTTGCAAAAAAAAGTGTGTGTGTGTGTGTCAGCTAAGACGCACGACTGGAGTTTACTCCTTACGAACGATTATAAAATACATAATAAAAATTATAAAAAACATCTATCATAACGAATTAATATCAGCGCCATCTCTGTTCGAATGATTACCGGTGCCATCTAGTTTTCGCGAGGATGTATTATTACGTAACATATTCTAGTTTCAGTGATACTGTGTAGATGGCGCGATATCTCTGAAACTTTAAAGATATTCAAAAATAGAACGTAAGGCATACCGTGTGAGACAATTTTGATTTTACTCCCATAAATTTTCACACCCCGAAAGCTTATATATGAAAAAATCGATTCTTAAGCAGTAAACTCCAATAAAGTTTACAAAAATATACTTTGTACTAATTAATATTACATTAAGCATGTAATAATTATTCTAAACACTGAGCAAAGAATCGCCGCGCCGCCTTTTACTAGAGACGGCAGTGCGCGTGCGCATTATAAATGTTTTAGTGTTTGGTTTGAAAAAAAAAAAAAGAGGGATTTCGACAAGATGAGGTGAGTTGAGTTATATTCGTGTTTGCACTTTTATTTTATTTTATATATTTCATTATTACACCACAAACCACAGCACAATGAGGCATTTCTATCAACTACATTTTCAGATGTTCACTCGACAACGTTCAAATAGAAACTGACAGCCAAATGCGCCCTGAATTGCGCTCAGCGCAATTCGCGCTGAACGAATATTATCATTTATCAGTCTAGTAGTAAGGGGAGATGCACTGCGATTCTTTTACTCTGCTATTCTAAACTATTTCATTACATTTATTACTATTACAATAAACTTTTGTGGTTATACACTAACAATCAACCAACTCGAAACTAATAAATAAATAATTGTCACATACATACATACATACATAAACATGTTGTTTTTTTTTTCATACACATGTCATGCTCTATAAATACCAATTACCAACACATTTAATATTTCTTTCTATAGTAACCTAAAGGCAAATTATTGCATATGAATTTATTTGATCAAAATTTACAAGCAATTACAAACACTCTTAACCTTATTATTAATTAATTAAAATAGTTGTGATGAAAAATTTCACTATTATTTATTATTTACTATTAAAACTGACAAAAAATAAGGGTCCATTCTCATTGGCTCAATCGATTGAACAAATTGAAATAGACCAAAATAATGGTTTGTGATGACAGAAAACAAAAAAAAAACTATTCAAGATTTTTTTTTAACGTTAACATTAAAAACAAGCTTCGAGATTTAGTTTTTTTTTAAATTTTTATTTATCCATATCAAATATACATTATAAATGTATAAATACAATTGCGACTTCAACAAAGCGACATGCAAACTGGATATAATATTATGGTTATATTTATTGATTTCTATCCGTACATTTAATTTAGCATTTATTTGTAGAAAAATAAATGTTTGAGTTTACATTTTAGATAGTAAATAAATCGAGCATTTATACTGTGACAGTTTCGGGAGTAACTACATTTATTCAGTTCATTTCCATTCACATTCATTCACATACATTAGTTCATTCGCTTACTTCACCTACTTTTTAAAAAAATATGTCAAACCGGGGAACTGTGTTTTATCTATGGAGGGTAAGAGGTAAGGAGGACCGACTCTATGGTATTAACCCTTTAGCCGCCAGAGACGGATTTATCCGACAATCATTTTCGTGTCCATTTCGCCAGAGACGGATATATACGACAAGTTCCTCTACTTGTATAATGTTTATATTTAAATCATTTGAGTTGTTTTCTATTAAAAAAAAATTAAGATGGCGCTAGTGTAGCGTTCACGAGTAAATTAGACAAAGATAGGTAGACAGAAGACATGCTACACTAGCGCCATTGTGGCCACTTTTGGAAACCTCATTTTAATTGTTGGACGGGACTATTTTTTCAGTTTGATTGTGAGAAGAGTCGGTACTACTTACATCTACCATCCATAGTTTTATTATCCGCACGCTAATGACAGTGAACGGGGCTATATCGACGCTTTTGTTTTTAAAAAGTAGCGATTTGCATAGATCTTCAATCATTCAACGCTGCAAGTGACTGATTGAAGCGATTCAGTAGAGATACACGCTATGACGGCCGTATATATGTGTATGCATGTATGTGTATGTATGTATAATATGCTTTGTTCATTTATCTATACATATAAATAAAATTGGAGTGTCTGTTTGTAATATTGAAATAACCGTTTTTTACTACATGCATATGAATACATACGGTACATACACCAAAATAACATCTTTTACAATTTTTGTCTGTCTGTCTGTCTGTTTGCTCCGGCTAATCTCTGAAATGGCTGGACCGATTTTCACGGGACTTTTATTGGCAGGTAGCTGATGTAATAAGGAGTAACTTAGGCTACGTTTATTTTAGAAAAATTCTTTTATTAGAAAAAAATACACCCCGGGCGAAGCCGGGAGCGGGCCGCTAGTAATTATATAATTTATTTATTTTTTCTTATTTTTTTATTATTATTACCATTTACCTACTATACAAATTAATATACCTTAATTGGCTGTTAGTTAGGTAATATATGTGTTTGTCCATGAATTGTATGTTGAGAGCTGTGGATTTTGAGGAAATGTATAAAGTAAAAAAAAAAAAAAGACGACCATTCGCGGCTGATAGAATCGAAACTGTATATAAGTATATATATCCAAAATTTTCCAACGAAATGAGAATGGATTTGAACAAGTGAAGTTACTCCCACACGATTTAAGACCGAAATTTGTCATCAATCAATAATACCTATGGATTTCGCACGCCATACAAAACACTAGCAACTTTATGGAACATTTAAAAGTGACATTAATATGCGTTGAGCATCAACTCTTGTCATCTGTCATTTGAAACCAACCAAACATTATGATGTCATTTAAAGAAAATGTGACTTTACGTCGACGCATTAGAGTTCAAAATGAATAGTAGAAGTTTGTCGTTACTAACTTTCACCATTGACTCTCCGCCATGATTCCGTTTTAGGCGTACTTGACATGTGCCGCTTTGGCATTTGTCACGCGAAATCCATAGTTGTAAATAGATTGATGGTGAATGTGTTAAATTCACATGAATTAATTTAAAAGTTACACTCTAAAGCGCAATGTCAATTACATATTTATACCAAACGAATTTTACTCTCTCTAAATGTAACAATTACTTCTTATTTTCTATATATATATATACGCGTATATATTTTGTACAATATTAAATACTAAATGCTAGCAAGTAATTTAAATTAATGAAACAATCAAATTTATTATAAGCGCCGAACACTGCTCGCTCTCTCTAAGTCAAGAGCACTTATATTGCATAGGAGACCTATGCCATAGGATAGGTATTATGTAGTGTGGTTTTTTTTTTACATTTTTTTTTTAAAGTATCAAAGTACTAAGTACTTTCACTAGTATCATAAAGTTTAAGACGAGAATGGTTAAGATGACCAATTTTGACTCGACTTTTAGATGACATAATATTAAGCTGAAGTTATAAAGAGTAACTTGGGCTTAAATTTATTTTAGAAAAATAAAAAAGGAAACAATATTATATATATGTTTGTTAAACTATTTGTATGTAACTAGTGAACGGCTGGATTTTTTTTTTAAATCTTTTATTTGTTAAATTTGTCTCCACCTCGAACAATTTAAAACATATAAATTTTCATGAAAAAAAAAAAAAAAATTATAAACAAAATTAATTTTCTCATACATTTGACAAATAGAAAGACTGAAACATAGTTATGAACATTAAAAAAAAAATAACCGCTTATCTATAATAAATAAAAGTATATATACCTACATATTATTTGCCATTTTTTTATTCACTGGTTAAGTATAGTTAACACTTCACTTTTTTTCACTTTCACAGTGTACATTTTTGAACACAGATCACTTAGCACAGCACACACGAGTCTATGGTTTAATAATAATGAAATAAACCAAGACTCATATCAAGCCGTGCCTCTTCTTGTACTCGTCCAAGTTGAGAGAGCGCTTTGGACCTGTCTCTTTCACTTTTGCCGTCACAGGTTTCGGTTGAACGTTTGAGTTTACTCCTGAAAAATATTTAATTATTTCTTAAATAGCTGTTGTCCGTGTGTAGGAGCTGAAACAAATTTTATGGTAGGGGAGCCCACGATGCTAAATGTGGATTTACTCGAGCTTCGTTGGGGACCATATTGGATACCTTTTTCTACCTATCTACCTTAGATAATCAGAGCCTTATCTATAAATATGTATATCTATAAATAAAGTGTAATTAAAACCAAACTCATCTCGAAAGGTTATAAAAAATCACTGATTACTTGCACTTGCAACACCTGTGGCGTCCACCTGGGAGGGAAGCCAGTAGCCACCTACCTTCAAGTGGGCCGTCAGCCTGTCTGTCAACCTTCTATATATGTATATATATAGTTGGGTTTGACCGAATTTAATTCGGTCTTCACTTATGGAAAGTGGGATATATTTATATATATAATAGGCATGATGACTGATTTTGAAATTCATTACGTAGGTAATGAATTTAATTTAATTTTTAATTTTGAATTCCATTACGTAGGTACATATTTACTATTTCCGAAAAAAAAAAACAATATTTCAGCAATAAACTAACTTTTAACGCAAATTATTGCATTTTTTTTCTATATATTTTTAATTTAAGCGCGAAAACGCTCATAGGTGTCATGGCGTCCGCTTGTGACGTCACACCTATGTAAAAATATTTAGGTCTGTGTTCGAAACGACAACTAATAAAATTACGCAAAAATTAAATTGAAACGCGAAATCACAACAAAGGTTCATGGGCATAGAGTAATAGTGTTCTGTGGTATATAATAAGTTACTCTATGGAGTAAAATAATATATATAGCATAGAGTAAAGTAAAATATATTAATTAGGGCCTCTGTGAGATCTACATAGGTATGACGTCATTCGATCTGATTGGTGTTTCAGTTAACATGGCCGACTGCTGCATTTTATACTTTTATTTTATTGAAAATCTTATTAATCGTAATGTTTATATTAAAATTACGCAATTTTTTGAAACTCTTTTAACGTATATTTTTCTCTAAAATTATTTCTTCTGTAATTTTTTAACACCGTCATCATGCCTATTACACCCCGGGCGATGCCGGGAGCGGTTCGCTGGTAATCTATCTATACTAATATTATGAGGAGGAAAGTTTTGTTTGTTTGAATTGAATAGGCTCCGAAACTACTCGACCTATTTGAAAAATTCTTTCACTGTTGGGAAGCTATATCATCAGCGAGTAACATGTAGGCTATATTTTATAAAGCTACGCGGGCGAAGCCGCGTGCAACGGCTAGTATAAAGGTCAAACTCACTAGCTATCGGCAGATCCAGATCGATGTTGATGTCAAAGTCGTGCAACGAATAGAGGCTCGCGTTGTCGCCGGCTGTCGACGATTTTTCGTCGCTGCGACTTTTCATCTCTTCTTGCTGCTGTCATACATAAATAGACCACAAATATAATCTTTATTCTTTTTGTATTTTTTTGCCACCCAATAATCTATCATTTTACACTGGCAAAATCATCGGAGAAGATCTGATGAAGACATTAAAAGAGAAAAAAAAGAAGATGAATAATAATAATAAGAAGATGGAGGAGAAGAAGAAGAATAATAACCTAGCTCACATTTGCCACCTTGTAAAGTATTACATAATTGTACTATCCAAGTATGGTTTTTAATGTATTTATAAACACTGTTATGTTTTGTTAGGTTTGCTATTTAATAAATAAATAACAATATACAAGTATACATACCTCAAGCCTCTCTTTCTCCCTCTCTCTGGCGGCTTTCTCTTCTTCGTCGATTTGCTTTTGTATTTTTGCGTTTTGTTCTTCGTTTCTCATCAACTCCTTTAAAAATAAACCATAATCTAATATATAAAAATTTCGTGTCACGTGTTTGTGTGCGATGATATTATTAATGCATTATTATATTAATGATGAGCGGAGGAAATCGCGAGAAAAAGCTAGTATATATATGTATATGTAAATACCTGACTCCGGCTGCCCGTGGACTTGAAATTCATGACCGGCTTCGTGTGTCTTCGGGTGAACGGATCGTCTGCTTTCTTTCCTTTGTTCGCTCTCACCTGACAAACGGATGGACAAAACTATATTACTAGCTTACTAGCTGAAACCACGCTTCGCTGTGCCTCAGTCTTATACATATTAATTTAATTTTATCATATGTGTAAATAAAAGAAAGTGTAACAATGGCTAACTGGAAGTTTGTGAAATCTCTTCGTCAACTATAGGCAATGGGCTGTAAATCTAGAATCTCTATAGTAGAACTAAGAACCATTTCGATCACGTCAACTTTCAGATTAAAAAAAAAAAACCTATCACAAATCAGTCCATCATCCGTTTGGGAGATACGATTCCATAGATACACTGATACACAGATACAACCATACACATACACACCAGTCTAATCACAGCTAGTTTATTTATATTTACGTTATATTTCAATGTATTCTGAACTTAAGCTAAATAATAATAAGCTGAACACTCTATTTGATTTGAATCCTAATAATATTAAATGCGAAAGTTTGTATGTTTGGAGGATGTTTGTTACTCAATTACGCATAAACGGCTGAACGGATTTGGATGAAATTTGACACACAGATAGCTTATTACCTGGATTAACATATAAGATACTTTTTATTCTGGAAAAATGTTAGGTTTTTGTTGGATTTTCAAAAGTCCAACAAAATTAGATTAATGAAAATATAGTTCTTAAGGCCTATTTGTATTTTTGTATGTTTGTAATGAATAAACTCAAAAAAATTTAAAAATTCCTTCACCTATAGAAAGCTACATTATCGGCGAGTAACATATAGGCTATATTTTATAAAGTCACGCGGGCGAAGTCGCGTGCGACAACTAGTATTCAAAGTGTAAAAAGCTGACCTCCTCCATGATGGCTTTCTCGGCAGTCTCAACATTGAGTTTCCTGTTTCTGTTGTTGATGTACGATATGCTCTGTATGGAGGAGGTCCTCGTCTTGTCCAGCTGGTTGGCTCTGTCTTCCAACTCCTGGATCTTCGAGTTCAGGTCCACCACCAGCTCGTCGTCGCCTCTGAAAGTTTTTTATACACTTTGTAGGCACTTTGTGGGCCCTAGATAAACGGTTTTTACAATCTTCATTGACAAACTACACAATAATATACTTAAAAGAGTGTCCGGAAATGATAGAGCTCTCACCTTAGCTGTGCTACGTCTCTCTCCTTCATGAGTTGAGTTTTTTTCATGGCGTAATTCGTTGGGTGCGAACGGAATTTCTCCTTTTCGGCGACTATTTTCTCTATGTCTTCTTCCTAAAAATAAAAAAAATTAACATTTTGATACGACATGGTATGTATCCCTCAGGGTGACAACGACAACTTCCTAAAACGACAACTTTAGCATGTCAACTTTCTAAAACGAAAACTTTTTAGCATGACAACGTCCTAAAACGACAACTTTTTAGCATGTCAACGTCCTAAAACGACAACTTTTTAGCATGTCAACGTACTAAAACGAAAACTTTTTAGCATGACAACGTCCTAAAATGACAACTTTTTAGTATGTCAACTTTCTAAAACGAAAACTTTTTAGCATGACAATGTCCTAAAACGACAACTTCTTAGCATGTCAACGTCCTAAAACGACAACTTTTTAGCATGACAACGTCTTAAAACGACAACTTTTTAGCATGTCAACGTCTAAAACGACAACTTTTTAGCATGTCAACGTCCTAAAACGACAACTTTTTAGCATGTCAACGTACTAAAACGAAAACTTTTTAGCATGACAACGTCCTAAAATGACAACTTTTTAGTATGTCAACTTTCTAAAACGAAAACTTTTTAGCATGACAATGTCCTAAAACGACAACTTCTTAGCATGTCAACGTCCTAAAACGACAACTTTTTAGCATGACAACGTCTTAAAACGACAACTTTTTAGCATGTCAACGTCTAAAACGACAACTTTTTAGCATGTCAACGTCCTAAAACGACAACTTTTTAGCATGTCAACGTACTAAAACGAAAACTTTTTAGCATGACAACGTCCTAAAACGACAACTTTAGCATGTCAACGTCCTAAAACGACAACTTTTTAGCATGTCAATGTCCTAAAACGAAAACTTTTTAGCATGTTAACGTCTTAAAACGACAACTTTTTAAATCGACAAATTCTTAAATTAATTCCCCGGTCCGCGGGGTAAAACAAGTAGTCATTTTTATACTTAGACTTTCAACTAACTTGACAAAATTATTTTTAGTGTTTATTTATTATTATTTATTTATTTTTTGAAATTTCACAATTGAGGGCAGAAAATGACTCCCCTTAGTAAGTTGTCATTTTCGGAAATTGTCGTTTTAGGAAGTTGTCGTTGTCACCCTGAGGGGTATGTATTTGAAGTTTGTTTAAATAATTTGGACATTGAGGGAGTGTTCAGTTTTTTTATGTTAAAATCGACAGTCCCTTGATGGTAGGTGGCTACCGTTGCCTTTAACACAGTCAACGCCATAGGTGCTATAAATGCGCTAACGACTACAATAGAATTAAGAATAATGGATTGTGAAAGGACAGGGAAATGGGCTATGGTGGCATCCCTTACTTATTTCACTGTGGTATTCTGTAAGGGGGCGGTTACTGCCGCCAGACGGGCTGCTTGAATGACTGCGAAACACACTGCGTGTCCTAAAACTAGATTTATTAATTTCAAAAACCAACCTTAAACTCGTACATTAGAGCCTCTTTCACTTCGCTGATCTTGTTTCTAACAAAGTCCATTGTGGGCGGTTTCTTGCCGGCGTCCTTTATTGCTTTGTGCCACTTTTGAAATTCACTGTCTGTGAATTCCTGTGGATAAGACAAGAAGTTGTATTTTACCAGATTTTTTTTTATCTTCACACGTTCCACACATACTATCCGGTTCTACAGTAAGCAACTAATCCTTGTATTATGGATAACAGACAGTTGATATACTACATAGAGTACTTTTTTTTGTAAATACATACATATTATAAATACAAAACATCCATGACTCACATACAAAGATAAAATTAAAACACACAAACATTTGTCCCTAGCGGGATGCGAACACGCGACCGTTTGGTTAACAGCTAGGGTTACTGGCCACTAGACCAAACGTGTCGTCAACTAATTAGTATTATAAGCAGACTTTTCATGTGAAACAAACATCTTTCACGGTGGGCGTGACAAATGTTGGTTTGGCGACGCCAACATTTGGCCAAACTTGTGATGCTCAGCGGTGTCAGTTGGTGTCAACTGCTTTAGCAGTTATCAGCTTCGAGCATTTGACTGCTCAAGCTGGCCGTGTATGGCCGGGCTTAAGCGCTCTTAACTACGATAGTTGGCCGTGCGGTGTGCGGCATTAAGAGACATCTCACCTGATTACTGACAAACTCCAATCGAAATACTCTGTCTTGAGTGCCGTGCCTCAACTTGAGACCTTTATTCGTTCTTGTATTTCCCAAGTTGTACACTTTCGCCGTCTCGAATACGTCTATTATTTCGGCTACCTGTAAATTTCATTATCAAAATATAACCAATATAAATATAATATCTTCACAAATTCCACACAGCACCATCTAATTTCACAGTAAGCAACTAATACTTGTATTATGGATATCAGACAGTTGATATACTAAGTGGCTGAGGAAATGGTTATTCGGCAGACCGTTTGATGCCGCAGCATCAGGTCGAGGTTACCATGTCATGGAAATACCACTCAAGTAAAATAACAAATTTCACATCAATCGAACACGTGGAAGTTTGTGAAATCCCTTCGTCAACTATAGGAAATGTGGGCTGTAGATCTAGAATCTAGATCTACATAAACTATAGGCTAAGAACCATTTCGATCACGTCAGCTTTCAAACAAAAACGTATCGACATCGGTCCATCCGTTTTGGAGACACGTCAAACTTATAACACCCCGTTTTTGCGTCGGGCGTTAAAAATAGAAAATCCACTCACCCTATAAACTGGATTTCCATTGTTATTCCCTATACCGATTCTTACGAAGCATCCGTTCACTACGCGAGCGAAGAAAGGCAGGTGAACTAGTCTTTCCAATTTGAATCTGAAAGAATGAAATTAAATCAAATAAACGAATCAAACTTCATTTGAAAAGCAAAAGGGATGTTTGCTTTTCAAATTAAGCGTTTTGCAGTATTTGGGGGCAGCCCGTCTGGTGGCAATAACAACCAACTCTATGGAAAAATAACATCAGCAAGAGTAAAGATCAACAAACTTGTTGAAAAAAAAAATGTGACAAATATTGAGCGAGAAAAAAAATATTTTTTGAAAATTGTTCCAACTGACACCGGTCTCCCCTACCCTATACCTAAGTATTTTCCGGAAGATAAATATATTTGGGCACAAAACCGATATCATATTTTTTGTCATTTCATCATCATCATCATCATCATCATCATCATGCCCGTGGTCTCTCCAAGTAGGCGTCTCCCAGACCATTTGTCATTGAACGTACCTGCTAAGTCTCAACTTGTTGATTTGCTCTCTAGTGTCCGCATACACAATTTCCACTTCCTCCCTCTTCTTCTCCTCTTCCTCAGCTCCCGAGGAGGAGGAGCTCGATGAACTTCTTCGACCTTCAATAGGAACATCATTTAACGCTACAAGTTTCTAAAAAAATATTAACTCAATTTTCTTATCTATAACAAATTTTATTAAATAAAAAATAAAATAAATATCTTCACTCATTCCACGCAGCACCATCTAGTTCCACACTAAGCAACTAATGCTTTTTTTTAAAATACATACATATTATAAATACAAATACATCCAAGACTCAGGTACAAAGGTAAAATGTTCACATAAACATTTGCCCCTAGTGGGATCCGAACCTGCGACCGTTTGGTTAACAGCGAGGGTTACTACCCACTAGACCAAACGTGTCGTCAAAACGTTATTATATTATAACTAATGATAGCTGCTGTCTGAATTTGAGTTTGACAGTAGTATTTTTTTAATTAATTTACTATCGAGAGACGTTTCATCTGACATAATTTTAAACCTATTTCAATCCTTCTTAATTTTTTTTTTCAGAAATAAATAGTTAATTTTTTTTTCTCACCTGGCGATTTATTTGACTCCGAGTCCGACCCGGAGTCGTCCGAATAGATATCTGACGCCTTCAATTTGACACTCTGTTTGCTTGTACCGCTTATTATTTCTTGATCAGCATCCTATAAATTAAATATAGTCCGTTAGTCCATACTAACATTATAAAGAGAGGGGATTTGTATTTTTGTATGTTTGTAATGAACTATGGTCGGCTGCGCACTTGCAGGACATGCAGCTTAGCTTTGCTTGTGTTATAGCCGACGGTATATGGTCACCATCAAATGGTGACCGTCGTCTACAATATGTAAACTTGTACCAAAAAAAAAAATATTTCTAGCACTAACACAATACGGTAAATTATTCTTATTAAGTTAGGCCTTATTATGTAGGCGGCAGAATCTGTGGCGCTGTTTATAGACGACATCTTTACACGAAAATGGCTTCTAACACCAATGCAATAGAGTACAAATTATGTCGGTATTATGTCGGTAGCGGAACCTGTGGCTTTATTTATATTATAGACTAAACGTGTACACGAAAATGATTTCTAAGACAAAACAAAATAGAGTACAAATTAGTCATAGTGTACACTTACGTCTTCCTCCTCCTTGTCCTTGTTCTTCTCCTCCTCCAATCTCCTCTTCTGCTTGATGTGTTCCACGCGCGTAGCTTTGGCGTCGCGCTGAGCCCTCAGAGCGGCCATCGCGTTCTGCCTTCGGTCGTCGACATTCCTTTTGCGCTCAGTCTTAGCGCCGAACAGCGGCGACGCAGAACGCTCAGACGGTTCTGCCAAACGGAACCACGCTATTTATGTTATAGGCGCTTTTATTGCTGAAGAGTGAACTTCAGGTGAACGTCACGCTCAGGTCGGTGACGCTGAATCGAGTTTACTCAGTTCCACTTAACATCAAGCGAGCGAAGATTGGTGACACATAATATATGCAAGCAATGGCAGCCCCACACACACACACACACACACACTAGCATTTTTGTATAAATTTAAATACCTTCATCCTTAGAATCGTCCAATATTTCTCCGGGACTGGCGGGCGGATTTTCCATTTCCTTTTCCGGTTCTTTCGCTTCTTCAATGTCTGACGATCGGGACTCTGAAAATAGTAAAGGCATGTGTCAAATCGTTTGAAGGATTATACCGTTTACGGAAGATATATTTTAAAAATGGCTACATTTCGACTTGATTTATGTGGACACCGAGGACAAAAAAGTTTTGAGGAATAACTAAAATCAGATAATATTCAGATCTATTCGAGTTTCGCTGGACGAATTTGGTTATATTTATAAAGTTAATGTTAATGAGCCCATTACCCCATCTCTTCCTACTCCCTATCTGTAATCCTATGGGCACTTGTTTAAAAACTGTTCTATTTTAAAATATTTTTTAGCCATATAGGATTATAAAACTACAAATAATATGACGTTAATATTTTATTTGCAAACTAAAAACACATCATTGGTCTATTTTCCGTCGAAAATCATAAATTTTGACTCCAGCGTGATTCTGACTGGTGAATGCTCTTAAAACTTTACATTACTTGCTAAATTGCTGTCTTAAACAATTTACATGACACATTTAATTCAAATAAATAATGATTTAAAATACTTACTTTACAATAATATCAAAACTGCACTAGTCTACAAATTTCACTCTCAAACCTACTTAAATGGTGACCTAAATATACTTTTTAAATAAAAAAAGACCTGCTGTCAAATATATTTATATAGACAACCTATAATAATATTTTTTATTATATAAACTTTTGCACTAGTTACAAATTAGAAATTATTAAGCTGATAAACTACGTGAACGCGGATTGCTAAGAGATCTGACAAAGAACTGAAGTTAAGAGCACGTGGCAAAAACCTTTTATATTTAACCACATTTGACAGATTGCATTTTTTGCACTTTTGCATAATTGCAATACTTTCGACTGCGTCATCTACAGTCTAAATGTACGGAGCGATGAATATTTTGAGAGCTAAGCGCAAAAGTATGAGATATATTTTTTTCTTTTTAATGTACCTACAATTTCATTTACTACATATTTTTAATTTTTTTTTATCTATACAAATATAAAATTCTCGCGTCATACAGTGTTTGTAACCGAAGTCCTCCGAAATGGCTAGACCGATTTTTATGATTTTTTTTTGTGTATATTCGGTCGTAAACTATTTTTTATACCTCAAGCGAAAAGGGTTGGTCACCCCAAAAAAAAATTGATTTTTTTTTTTGTGACAAAACAACGTTTGCCACCCGGCAAACACAGCAGCCAATTGCTTATAACGTTTTCAAAATCTTTAATTCAAAATGTGAAAAGAGTTTTAGTGCAGTTGATCCTATGCTAAAACCAGATATAAAATAAAATATAAAATCTCACGTAAGGGGAAATGTAAAGGTAGACAGATAAGGGGGTGGTTACTGCCGCCAGACGGTCTGCCCAAATGTCTGCGAGAACGCATTGTGCCCTGCCACTACTTTCTAAGTCCGGACCAGGGCACCAACTTTGAAAAGTTAATTTCCAAAGTTGACCCAGCCGGGAATCGAACTCGGCGCCCCTGTGACGTTAGGCAAACACCCTTACCACTCATCCAACGGGCTCGTCAAATGCATGTGCTCTTACGTGGGGTGTCAAAAATGGCCAAAATTGTCCTCATTCTGCTTATGTCCATAGTGGTGACAGGAAACACTGCGTTTCGCAGTCATAATTATTATGGGCAGTATTATTATGGCAGTCTGGCGGCAGTAACCAACACATCTTTAAAAAAAACAACCGTGAAATAACAGCATATTATGTGCTGTTGTCCCCTTCAGGTACGGCCGCCCTATCATTATCTAAATACCGTCTGCTGAGCGAGAGGCGAAAACTATGTATCAATTTGTGCAATATCACACTAAATCGTGGTATCACCTAACTTCGTAACAGTGGTGTGGTTTGCGATAAGCGACGACGGTGCTGCCTCTTACGGACAATAACTAAAATTAAAGTGCATCATCGCACGTCGTGTGCTGTTAGATAATAAGGCCGCCCCGCGGGTCTCACCTCTCTTCTCCTGCTTCTTCTTCTCCTTGAGAGCTCTCCTTCTCTTTCTCGCCTCTCTCCTTCTCGCGAGTTCAGTGGGAGACGTGGTGCGTTCCGCGGCAGAGCGACGCGCCAAACGCAATTTACGTTCTATCTCCCATCTAAAATTGACCAGTGAAAATTAAATAAAACATTGTCACTCCGGGAGTGTCGACGGAAGTGAAAACTTTATACGTGTGTGTATAAAAAAATAGAACTGTTCCCGAGGAATCATCCAAAATATTAAGATCCAATTCTCACCTGGTTTTCATGAGATCTCTCCTCTCGATCCTTTTGAAAATCTCCTGTTCCCTCTCCTTCTCGGACATGGCAGCCAAACGGGCTCTGTCCTCATCGTCTCCCATAAGATTTTCGTCAAAACTGAAAAAAAAAAAAAAACCATCGAAGTACTACTACAATCAATCTATTAACAACTATGGATTTCGCGTGATAAATGCCAAAGCTGCACATGTCAAGTACGCCTAAAACGGAATCATGGTTGAGTCATCATGGTAAAAGGTAGTAACGACCAAGTTCTACTATTCATTTTGAACTCTAATACGTCGACATAAAGTCACATTTTCTTTAAATGACACAATGTTTGGTTGGTTTTAAATGACAGATGACAGAGTTGATGCTCAACGCATATTATGTCACTTTTAAATGTTCCATAAAGTTCCTAGTGTTTTGTATGGCGTGCGTAATCCATAGTTGTAGTACATTGATGATAAAGCTAGAAAATATTTTAAAAACGCCTATTTAAGAATACGTTTCTTGTATAAATATTTTTTTTAATATTATATATTATATTTAAAATAGACCTTCGGACCTTTGAGTTGTACAATTGACCGCTTGATGGCTGAGTTTGACCGCTAATGGAAAACTTAATTTGACATTAGTGATTTAAAATTTAATACATAGTTAATTAAAAATTATAAAAAAATAATATATTTACCCATCGTCAAATTCCTCCTCTGAATCTATTGTATCATTGTCGGACGAATGTGATGAGACTTCCCCTGAGAAATAATAAAGCTATTTTATAATCTTTTACGATTTTATTAGAATACTAGCTATTGCACGAGACTTAGCCCGCGTAACTATTTATAAAACATAGCCTATGTTACTCGCTGATAATACAGCTTCCCAACAGTGAATGAATTTTTCAATTCAATTTCAATGGAACGAGCGTTAAACCAGCAAGGTTTCTATGTATTATTATATAATTTTTAGAAAAAAATTACACTGCAAAGCTGGGAGGCTAGTTGATAATAAATTAAAAAAAATCTATATGCCTACCTTCCTCCGGTTCACTGAAAACCTCCTTCTTCTTTCCCGATCCAGCGCTGTCTGTACTCTTTCTGATCTCACTACTTTTCTTGACATCCCTTTTACGGCTATCTTCGGATTGATCCGAGGATGTCTTTCTGCTGCGAGGTGGATCTTTATTTGACTTTTCACTAGGGGCATCACTCTCCGAGTCCGATCCGGATGATGATGAGGATTTTGCTTAAAAAAAAACAACAATTTCAGTGAAACACTTTTGTGTAAACATTCAAAATGATTTAATGTAAGTACCTAATCTCATAACATTGAATCATTTTTAGGTGATTTTTTTTATGTTAAATCGCGGCAGACAGGCTGACGGTGCACTTGACGGTAGGTGGCTACCGTCGCCTTTGACGCAAGCAACGCCACAGGTGCCCATTACCCCCCCATCCCTTCCTTATCCATTTTCCATCTACGGTAGGCAACGAACTTGCGGCCACCTACCATCAAGTGAACCGTCAGCCTGTCAGTCGACCTTATCATAAAAAAAGTGCACTGCTGATTGCAGTACGATTAGGGATAACGCTCTGGCATCACTCACGCACTCACTCACTCATCTAATTTCAACAACAAGCGAGTTTCGAGACAATTGAAGTTTTTTGCTTACTAAATATAATTTATATATCATATTGGGTCTATTAGTTATTACAATAGTTTACAATATAATTAGAATAGACATGACTCCAATACCCTCCAGTGATTTAAGGTAAAATTGAGATAGGGAATTCTTTTTTAAGGTTTTTTCATATGTTTTGAACAAGATAGCGCTAAAAGGTTTAGTCCATTAGATGCGTATTAAAAATCAATTTTACGATTTTTTTTGAGATATCGTTTTTGCGATTGGTAGGGCAGAACACATGTGCTGTTATTTCACAGTGGTTACTGCCGCCAGACTGGCCACCCAAATGACAGCGAAAAGTGGAGTGCCCTGCCACTACTAGTAGTAGTAGTACTTAATATGGATGTTCTTCTAAAAATACTTACGTTTCTTCTTATCGTCATTCTCCTCCCAATCAGATTCACTATCGGATGATTTCCCTTTGGACTTGGACTGTACGGGGGAATCTGGCTTTTTCTTCTTTTTTGCCAAATTTAAAAATTGCTGAAACAATAGAAAAACAAACATTTAGAATGCATTAATGCATGTATGTAAAACCAAGGATAAAAATAAAAATATTTATTTTTTTAACAATTTAAAAAATTTTTTTGAGTATATTTTTGTGTTTTATTTTTTAAAATTATAAAAATATTCTCTACTTTTATTTGTTGCAAAGGATTTCTATAAGTTTAATCCATCACAAGCATTAAAAAAAATGAAATATTGCATTTTGTGCTGTATATTTTGTATTATTTCTACAAATTTAGACCATTCATTGAAAAAAACAATATGTGTACACGAAATTTCAATGCTTAAATGTAAATAAATAAATTAATATTATTATAAAATACTAAGGCCCATTTATCGCGAACATACAGACACGGCGGGGGACTTTGTCTTATAATATGTAAGGATTAGTAATACAGAGTAATTCTTAATACAATCTGCTTGAATTGGAGTCTATATATCAGTTCATAAATAGGTAACACAAATATCGACACAAAGATCTTTAGACTTTCTTTTTAACACATTGGTTAGTCATGGAACATGATACCAAGAGACATGATATAAAGCTAAACCTGAACCAGTCCAAAACAAGTTACAAACAAAAACAAGTCCAAAACAAGACACAGCTGCAATTCTATCTAATCTTTATTTATTTTAGCAAAAGATTTTTTTTATGTAAACAACACATATATATCTTTGTTTACATAAATTAACAAAAAATGCACCTTGAACTTCTTTTTATAATAATAAATGTACTTAACTATTTATAATAACTAACAAACTTTATACCCAAAATTTTTCTAAGAAAAAAAATAACAGTAAATTTATAAGTTTTTGTACATTTAACACTGTACGCATACCTAAATGTTTGAAAATCCACATTATGAAGTTATAAATTTGATTGTGATTAAATTAATTTAATAATTTATAAAATCTCTTTAACAAATAAATAAAGTATAGAACTTAATAAATGAGTAACCACTTTGGATTACTTAAGGTTACATGACAGATTTCATCAAACCATTATTGCATTGATTATGTAATTATGACATATGGTGCCGAAACATGGCAGGACTGGTCAACAAGTTCAAAGTCAATCAAAGAGCTATGGAGGGGGGTATTCATAGTTTAATAAGTGACTTTGAACTTGTATAGGATCAGCTATTAGGTTATTGAGTAACTCGAAAGTTGTCAACATAACCGAGAGAATCAGCAAGCTGAAGTGTCAATGGGCCAGTCTATGGACTGTATAGACAAAATGTATATAATAATATCATAAAGAGAGAATATTTGTATATTTGTAATGAATAAACTCGAAAACTACTTTTGAAAACACTGATTTTGAAAATTCTTTCACCCATAGAAAGCTACATTATAGTTAAGCTATAATTTATAAAGTTACGCGGGCGAAGTCGCGTGCAACACCTAGTTGAATATAAAAATATGACAGCAAAAAATTTCCTTATATTTTTAACCAAAAAGAACACGAAGCTAAATTCTTTAAAAAATACAATTTAAATTATAAAGGAGATCGCAGCAATATTTGTCAGAGTTCTCTAGTGGAGGCCACGAATTGGAAAACATAGAGGCTTGATGGGAAGTGCAGAGGACCATGGGGTTGTGGTAATTCTTGGGAGAGGCCTTTATCCAACGATGGAGAGACAGCCAATGATGATGGTGTAAATAACGGCTGATGACATGCTTTGGATGTTAGTTATTGTTTCATGATACTATCTTCGCCATTTCCATCCCGTGATTGTCCTTGGAAGTTATTGTAAATATTGCATGTCTCATAAACGTCATAGACATGACTCAGATCTCCATAGTGAAAGTCTGGCTAGACTTTTATGTTACATCATAACATGAATTTCTAAAATTATAATTTACAGTTTCAAAACGGCTCTAAAGACATGACGAAATGACCAAGAGTTGTAGCACGCAAATGCAATAATATACGATGATTTATTATGCTTAATTGTTGATTGTATCGTAAATGTTTCTTTGTACATACATTGTAAACACCTTTTTATCGAATTTTGTATGAGTCACTTTTTAAAGAGTAACAAACACGCCATAAACATAAATCGAAAACGAAATTTCTGTACGATGTTTTCAACGTTTTAAGTATTTACGTTGAGAAATTTGTTTGAGTAAGCATTTAGTTTTGCTTACTACTTTGAAAAATGTGCAGTAAGAAATTCGTTAGACATTGATCTTGGCCTAAATAAGCAGTTGCAGACAAATTTGACGAAAGAATGTCGTTGTAGCTGTTGCCAGGCTGACTTGACTTCAATGTATAACCTACGATTTATATATGAAAATAGACTTACCGAGTCCAAATCTGAACAGTCGCTGCTGGAGTCGGAATCAATCAACGGTTTGTTCTTTCTTTTAGCCATTTGTGTAATATGTAGCTATTCAATAAACAATTTATATCGTATCGAAAATAAAGAAATTACGCTTTCCTTTCCACAAATACACTCGCGAGTGATTGAGATGAACGAATCGATGAAATGAATGACTTGAATGAAACTGCGCTTGAAATCTTGAAATTACGAATGAATAAAACTAATAAGCTTTTTTTTGGAATTTATGGCCTGGTAATTAACTAACTAAAATGCTGAAACCGTAGAGGGGCTGAAACTATCAATTTGCTACCAACCAATTTAAGAAGATATACCACAGCCTTGAGCCTATGCTATTGATTGTCCACTCGAAACATGGGATAAACTGGGATAAACATGGGAAAAGTGGGAAAACCCACTGGTACAGACTACTAGTAGTACCCTGATTGACAGCGTGTAAGCACCACAGACAGCTGCGATAGAATTGTGGGCTGTGGCCTGTGGCTCTAGTAGATTATAAATGTCAATCAATTGTCATTGTCATACAATATAATTTTTCTACTACGCTTATTTTGCGCTTATTATTCTACGAAATAAAGGTGTAAATCAAGTGTAAATAGCTTTTATTTATAATACTATTTTGCAAGCAACCAGCAATAGAATATAATTTTATTTAATGCAGTCAGTCAGAATAATTACGTTAAACTTACAGTGAAGATAGACTTGGCAGTATTATAATTTGTTGTAAGAACATTATCAAGGAATAAATTCAGTGCAATACTACACAGTAAAAAATATATTTTTATGAAATTAAATTGTGCAGACGTGGTGTCTTACTATTAAAAGTCAGAACAAGCTTTATTATGCCTCATGATATTAAGCACTTGGGCGGAAGGAAAGCGATAATGGTAAGGAATGAAGGCTAGAATTTTCTCCATGATGACTTGCAAATTTTAAAGAGTTCAAATAACGCTATATTTTTGCATACACCACGCTTCTGTGAACCTTATTATTTAGTGCAATTTTCGTAAAACTGTTATTTTGAGTAAGATTTAGAATGTAGATAAATATAAACTATACATATTTATGTTGAAATAATTGTACCTACACTACACTAATGAAACACAGAAGAGTAGAATAGAGTCCAAGCTCTCTTAACAATGTACAAAATTTATACCTAATCTCATAGGTAAAATTGCAATTGTAAAATGTATTTGACACACACTAAACTTTTTATCTGAAATATACATAATTATAACAACTAAGTAATTACTAAGTATAAATGATAAAACTAAACAATTTCTTCTTTGTTGCTTTTTTTAAGATTTATTTCATTTCTTTTTATTGTATGGTAGGCAGTCTGAAACTGACTACAATATTTCTTTTAAAAAAAATTTTTAGTTACATTTTTCTTCTATTTATTTTTTTCTTTTTACAAAGTACCTATTTGGTTTTATTTTTTTGTGAGCTTGCCTTTTGGAAAAGGTCCCCTAGAATTCGCCACAATCCTTTGTCCATAGTCCCTGTATATGTTATATCTGTTGCTTTTGTCTTTTCTCTGATAACTGAGTCTAATTCTGTCCTTTAATTTTATGTTTAACATACTCCTCTCCATTCTGTTTTGGTAAACTTTTAAATCTTTTTATTAAAATATATCAGCTATAATACATTATTGTTTTGTCCATTGACTGATTTCAGGCTCCCTTATCACCGACTCCATGTGCCGAGATCAGTGATGACGAACTAGTTTCCATATCGGTGAGAGACCTTAACAGGCAGCTAAAAATGAGGGGTTTGACTCGTGATCAAATTGTGAGGTGAGATTTATATAAAAAATGTAAAAAAAATAAATAAATTTATATGCACAGTTGAGAATATAGAAAAGTAGTTCTTGGCCTTTTAACCAGACATGACAAAATATTTTTTTCTATTCATAACGAATAAACTGTTAAGGTGGCGCTTTTCAAGCAATAGGTATTTGGTAGAATTTGTTGTCTCAACTTATGATAATGCGAATAACCGAATATATAATGGGACACAACATATTCATTCAACTCGCGAAACAAACGCCAGCAATTCTAATATTTCATTTCTAAGTGTTGACAGAATGATCAATACCTTTTTACCTATGTTTTAATCGCTATAATACAAGTTTTATAACTTCTTACCATCGAAATACTACAACTATGGAATTTGCGTCACAAATGCCAAAGCGGCACATGAAAAGTACGCCTAAAACGGAATCATTGCAGAGTCAATGGTAAAAGGTAGTAACGACCAACTTCTACTATTCATTTTAAACTTTAATGCGTAGTCGTAAAGTCACATTTTCTTTAAATGACAAATGACAGTTGATGCTCTACGCATATTATGTCACTTTTAAATGTTCCATAAAGTTCCTAGTGTTTTGTATGGCGTGCGAAATCCATAGTCGTAGTACATTGATAATTCTTACTGAGAAATAGATGATATCTTAGATACTAATACTGTCCTTTTTTTTTATTATCCTTTTTTTATTCTAGAATGAAACAGCGTCGTCGCACATTGAAGAACAGAGGCTACGCGGCGTCGTGTCGTATAAAACGTATAGAACAGAAAGATGAACTGGAAACAGAGAAGAGTCAGGTTATATATATTTTTAACTAGATTTTGCCTGTGATTTTTTTTTAAGTCTATAATAATAATAATTTATTTTGAACAAAAACACAAATACAGTTATCATACAATGCGATTAATTTGTGATTACAGATATCTTATTATAGATATCTGAAAACTAAGAACAGTTTATATGCAAATTTTAAAATAGGTAAGGGCAAATACTCTTAACTGTATCTCGGAAGTCAGTGCTTACAATCGCAATCATATAACTATACATATATGACTTTGTCCTATTTTAATTGTATAAAAATTGTAGGAATGGCAAGACATGGAGCGAATGCAAGAAGACAACTCAAGAATTCGCGAAGAAATCGAAGCCCTAAGGAATAAATACGACGCGTTGAAACGTTTCGCTGTTATGAAGAATATCCCTTTGCCGCCGGAACTGGAGATATTGCCGTGAAATTTATTGTTTTTCTATGAATTAGTAGAGAAATTACATCGCCGATTTACCACAGACTACTTAAATAGTTAATGCAGACCACAGAACACTGTCACAATACTAAATGTATATACTGTTGCATGTTATGAGGAATCCCTTCGCCGCTTGGCTTAAAGGTCTAGTTACCAAGCCATAAAATTCCAAAAAAAAGACTTGGAAATATTGCGTGAAACGTAGAGGGAGGATAAACTGGAGAAGCGGTGAGCGTACACTGGAAAGGGATGGAGACACAGTACATACGAACTCTTGGGTTGCCACATCATACACTTCTTACCCTGTTTATAAATCACAGAGCTTACATCATTGATCATCATCACATCAAATTACTATTAAATACTGGCTGTTGCCCGCGGCTTCGCTCGCATTTTCCCGTGGTAAGTTTCCCGCAGGAACACATTTTCCCGTGGTAAAAAGTATCCTCTTTCTCCAACCTTTCAATTATCCCTATTCAAAAAATCAAGTCATTCTGACTCCGATACGACGCGACGGAATGGCAAACAAACTCACTCTTGCAATATTAAATATGGATTATGATGAGTCATCATTGATGACAATCATAAATAGTATTAACTATGTAACTAGCTTTTGGCCGTGACTTTGCAAACGCGTAATTTTTCTCATGGGAAGAGATTTTTTTTGCTGTGAAAAGTATTACATAGCCGTATTAAAGTTAAACCTTGTTCTTTGAAACTTAAAACGGCATCAAAATCGGTTCAGTAGTAGTTATTTCACTTAATATGAATAATAAAACAATTTATATGATAACTTTTATTAATTTATTTTCATTTTTATTAACTTTTAAACTACATGAAAACGTACAAATGAACAACATGGATACAGGAAAAATAAAACAATAAATGAGGTACTTTTTGAATTCTTAGATATAATTATGACAAATGTAGATACTAAATCTCAAATATGTGCTGTATACATGGATATGACGGAAGCATTTGACCATGCAATTCTTCTTGAAAAATCTCGAATATTGATGGAATAAGAGGTAATGTACTAATCTAATGTTCAAGAACTGTTGAACATCCTATATGTTTTTTGCCGATCATAGCACAATGATAATAAAATGCAGGGACAAAGATACCTATAATGATGACTTTAACGCTGCTTTAAGAAAGATTATATTTTGGTTAAATAACAATAATTTAAAAATTAATTTGCTTAAAAAAAATGTCATGAGTTTTAGTCAAAGGGTACGCGCTAAACCATATATAATGAAGAATGTCGAAGAATTGTTAACTTTTTCATCTTCCGGTAACACTGTGCGTCAAAATGTTTCGAACATATACGTGTGTACTCAGGGTTCCAATTTTGACAACCAGTAGCAGCAACCCATTTCTTCATCAAGCCAAGATCCTTAGGAAAACTGTAACCAAACGCAATCGCTATTTACTTACAGAAACAAAAACACATAGTGCTAATATAATGCGTAAAACTAAACATTACCCAACATTTAGGGGAAAAAAAATATTCATGCGCTGGTATCCCTAAAATGTGTATAATCCTACTATATTAGGTTACATGTAATTGCTAAATGTCACCGATAATTTAAGATGGCTACACAACTTGTACGGTTTATAATCTCAAAACAAGATCTTTTGTGATCGAAAAATCGTAAAAATATCATCTAAAACAGTTGTTAAATGTGTAACAAGACATAAATTAGATGTTTACGGAACATGCATGCAAAAATTATTGCATTTAACCAAAAAATAAAGTACTTACATATGAAAGTTTATGTTTTCAACATATTCGCTCTGATTGGCTTTTACAGCCTAAAATAGAACAGTTCACCATTTTCACCACGTTCACCAACACGTACCACACCTAACACAATACCTAGGAACTTTGAAAACTACTTGAAGTATGAAAATCGGCAAAATAAATGTACTCGTATA
The DNA here is from genome assembly GCA_936446665.2 of Synanthedon andrenaeformis. Classification (NCBI taxonomy): domain Eukaryota; kingdom Metazoa; phylum Arthropoda; class Insecta; order Lepidoptera; family Sesiidae; genus Synanthedon; species Synanthedon andrenaeformis. Next base: position 1,111,153 of record OW387802.2, read on the forward strand.
TTCACCAAGAGATTTGTGTGCCACACTTTGAAGTGTGGCAAACAATAGAAACGCATACGCAAAGAGAGACAAAAAATTAATAATGTGTCTCGCTCCCCCATAGGTAATAAAGCATAAATGTGTCTCATTTTCACGACTATTATTATTCTAATGACGACTCTAGTTTATCCTCCTTTTACGCATCGCGGATTTTCCGCAGACTTTAAAACAGTTAATGCAGAGACCACAGAACACAAAATATTCCTATATACTATTGTATGTTCAAAACATTGATGAGGAAATTAGGTAGTGTAATAACTGCTTAATCAATTTCTTCAGTCAAATTACTGGTAATTTCATTTTATTACAATATTTAAGATGTTATCATATCAATAATTATGATAAATATCTTTAAAACTGACAAAATTTTGTCGACCAAACCGATATTTGTAATTTTACCTCAAAATAATTTATGTCAAAGCATAGGTATAAAAATAATGTATTAGGTATATAAATAGATTACATTTTTACTTAAAAGGATGAATATTAAGTATTTTGCGAATAGTAATAGTAGGTAATACTATATTTATAAATAGTATTTAAAAAATAATATTTTAGTTAAGTAATATTTAAGTTAATTTAGTTTGTAAGTTAATATATTGTGAGATATATTGTATAAAGTACCAATCTAATATAAGTAATTAAATTTATAATATTTTTTTTTATTTTACCACAAATTTTTCCATCTTATAAATTACTAGTTGGTGCCAGCGACTTCGTCTGCTTTGAAAAATAAAAAAATTAACATCTAAGAAAATATATGTATATGAACTTGACATGTATATTATTGATTGCTGTGACGACAGTGGCGCCGCAACAGTTTTCTATGTTTCCATAATGAACAGTATTTTTTTCTAGATGAAAGGTAACCCATGATCTTTCTTATATAACTTAACTTTTATACAAAAAGTCATGATGATCGGTTGAACAGTTACAGAGTGAAAAGGTAGCAGACAGACCTATGACTTTCAAAAAGATAGACGGGTTATACACCAACATAATAGTATTTTAAAGTGGCGCAAGAAGTACTCTATACGTACGTATAGTTGTTTATTTGTGACACTTTGCGCTAAATAGAGACAAATGATAGGGCATGCCTGTTGTTAGAAAGAGATAAATATACATCATTCGTTACGTATCGATTGCTGCTGAGCGCTCATTGGCGTGCCCAACTGAATGCACTCCGGGCAATTACCTGACTTTCATCTGGTCATTCTAGAGGGAGTACAACGTATCTATAAGTTTTAAAACATCTTAGAGACAGACAGGGTTACTTTCATTTATAATATTAGTATGGATAACACACAGACATACAGGTGGTCATAGAGTACACTGAGTTTTCTTCTATTTGGGTAGTCCGTCTGGCGGCAGTAACCACCCGATTACAGAAAGAAGACCACCGTGAAACAACAGCATGTGTGCTGTTGTGTTTCGGTGAGTGAATGCAGTGATGCCATAGCCCATTTTCCCAATCCCTTATCCTTAATCCTACTGACAACGGCCCACACAAATCTTCCTTGTTTATCACTCTCTCCATTGGTGAAAACCGTATCAAAATCGTTTGGATGGGTTAGAAGTTAGCGGAGAAACAGATGACTAATATGTATATACATATATAGTTTACTAGCTGGTCTCCGCGACTTCGTCCGCTTTCAAAATGTTATATAGCCTAAAGCCTTCCTAGATAAATGGACTACTATTCAATACAAAAATAATTTTTCAATTCAACCAAACAAACTCTTCAGTTTTAAATATTAGTATAGATTAATTTATAATTTAGAATTACCGCCCACGCGAAAGAAGCATTTCCTGCTTTTTTTTTAAATTCTAAAATAAAACATTTCTTCGAAATTTTTAATCTGTGTCTTATAATAGTTTACTAGTCTTATAAAGTTACTCTGTGGTAATGTAACTTTATAAAGGTGAAAGGATTTTTGAAATCGGTCCACTAGTTTTTGAGTTTATTCATTACAAATATACAAAACTTCTTCCTTTATAATATTAAGTATAGATATAGATTTCTAAGCCCTAGCGCCATCCTCGATTTGAAATGAAACTTCTTATTACCTCAACTCGTTTGCTAGAAAGTGTTATTTTTTACTGTTTTGAACTAGATGGCGCTAGTTCGGGGATTCCCCGGTTTTATTCCAGCAGGTCTACTTTTTTTTTTCTTTATTTAGAGGCTTTTCCCTGAAGGACATGTTGCCTCATCGGACAAGCTAGTATACTAAATTATAACTTATCACTATCACTATCACTTATCACTATTTTACTAAATTATAACTTATCACTAATCTAGCTAGACTAGTAAATATAGCATACCTACATCTTCCTGGCATCATCGGATAGGGTCAACTTTGAAATGTTGGCTGTGGTCTAGATTTGAAAAGTAGTGGCATAGCAAGGCATACTGCGTTTCGCAGTCACTTGAGCTGCCCGTCTGGCGGCAGTAACCACCCCCTCATAGTTAAGACATCCACCGTGAATGTGTGCTTTTGTGTTTCGGTGAGTAAGATATACTAGAGCCCACTTCCCTAAACTTCCGAAATTTGTCAATTTAAAATAAACCGTGGGACACAGCTAGTATACCTATAAATAGGTTTTCATATACCTAATATTAATAGTCCTACCTAACCTATCTAGGTACTTACCTAATATCATTTTAATGCTCACGCCAACTTCCAAAAACTCACCGTTCATTTGATTTCAACGCAAAATATATTTATCGGAGTACTTTTTAAAGAGAGTAACATTCACTAAAAGCCTGGCTCCTCTTAACTCCGGAGTCAATAATTACATTTAGCCCATCGACTCGAGTGCTATACTACACGACGTATTTTTTTTTAGAAAAAAAAGAGCCACCTTAATAGGCTCCAAAATAAAGTTAAATGGTTCCGCACATGAATGTGGGTATATATATTACCAACTATCTCGTGCCCGCGACTTCGTCTGCGTTAAAAATTTAAAAAAGCAATATATCGATTGACCTCTTGTTGCTCTCTTGCACTTTGGCCAGGAGTTAGTTTTTTTAAATTTTATTTTATATGATCACTTGGGAAAAGTGCTTTTTCTGGATGAAAGGTACCTTATGTCCCTTCTTGTATCCCTGATATCCCTGATAACGTGTATGAAAAATTTCACAATGATCAGTTAAGTCGTTAAGGCGTGAAAAGGTAACAGACAGACAGAGTTACTTTCACATTTATAATATTAGTATGGATTCATTCATTCAGCCCACTTGACCTGGGCTGTTTTTAGCAGTCCTTTAGACAAAATATATTGCATGAGCTAGATTTGTTCGATGGTGCTTACTGGAACTACCTACTGTCAAAATTTGAGTTTGACAGCGGTATTTTTTAGGCGGTAAAATTAATTGTTTTCAAAAGACGCATCATTTGACATAAAATCTGTCACATTTGACAGCTGGCCAAGATTTGGCCGATCCAAAAGGTAGAAGACTTGACTTGACTGCTTTGGACTTGACGGACCTGTTTTGGAAAACTAAGAAAAATTATAGACTTGACTGACTAGTCTCGAGATCTGCTACTTTTGATTTTAATTTCAATTTTGCCTTTTTTTATTTTTAAAAAAGGCTATTACAAATTGCTATTTTTACTAATGACACTGATCTGATGGAGCCAAGACATTAAAAGAGAAGAAGAAGAAGAAGAAAGGTAGAAAATTTATGGCCAGGGAGACTATAATTAGCCCGGAACGGGTATGATCAAATCTTGTCCGGATCAAATTATGCTCGATCAAAATATGCTCCGGCATGTTTTTCAAGCCGGCTTCTATATATTGTTACAACATTCTGTCTTTAGTTTTTATTTGGTCTGAGGGTATAACCTAGAATCTCTACAAACGTTATAACAACTATGGTATTAAACAATACAATGGCATTCAGGCAGGAAATCACCCAACCTTGTTTGTTTATAGCAACAAGTTCGAGTGTTTTCATTACTTTTAGAATGTTACAAACTAAAGCGGTTATCACACTTTACAATTTGAAGGATTCCAATTTAGGAACCTAAGTAGTGAACTAGTGATCACACTACGCTAAATTGATTTCTAAATCGAAGACATAGAATTGAAAATAGATAAAATCTAAATTGGATCCAACCTGTTCTAACTGCGATTACACTTTCCAATTTCCTAAATTGGAATCATTCAAATTGTAAAGTGTGATAACCGCTTAAGTTATTGTGTTTCGTTCGAGCCAATAATTTCAAATATTTTCAATGGTTTATGTGTACCTACATATTTCAAATGTCAATTAGGTAACTATAAATTAACATATCCATTGTAATAATGTGTCATTGGTAGAAAGTGTAGGTACTTTGCAGCATTCTGAAATTGATTAAAATGTATATTTACGTGGTTTGTGATTGAACTATATGCGTATATTCTAATCTAATTTGTGTCAAACTGTCAATTTGCTACAACGGCCAGTTAGTTTTGCAGCCGTGAAATTTGTGGTTAGTGTTATTTAAATACAATGGATCAGAATTTAAAAAATATATGAGAATATTCAATATATGTATTTCAAAGGCTTATTTTCAGCAGAAGGGTCTCAACTTCTCAACCTAATTAGACTTCTTAGAGTAAAATTAAAGCTCAAATAAAAATACAGTGCAACAAAAAAGTTTGAATAGGACAGATTTATACAAAATATTCTATTTTCTTAAAAAAAAAAAAAATTGTAAATTACTGTCCAAAAAAAACTATCGTGTCACAGTAACACAGTAAATATATTTTTTAGTGCATTTGTTTTTAAGCTTAAGTATTAATTTACCTAAATTTTGTACTAATTATTCTACCTATATTAATCATAATAATTTTCATTAATACTGTATTAATCGGCTATTTTATATTTTCTTTTTTCATTATTTACACAAAATTTAAGAAAAACCATTGACATATATTATAAAAAACCTTCCAATTTGAAATCTGTTCAGTTATCTCCGAGAAGCTTCAAAAATTTGTTGTGCAATATTGCACCTTAATTCATAGGTTATTAGGTTGCTATCATTTTGGCAAAAATTGTGTTCAGTCTGACAACACTTATGAGGAAGACAGAACCCTAAAAAACTCGATACCAAGACGTTAAATCAGTTCCTTATAGTAAAGGGGCAACAAGTGTCAATTAGTGACGATTGAGGTTACTTTTGTAGAAAATACAATTGACCGTGAAATATATATAGATATTTTTAAAGTGAAAACTTTATTAGGCGCGTTGGGAATTTTTGAGATGGAAAAAACCATTGAATCTGCGACACTGTTACCGTAACCGACACCTCTGGATGTAAGTATGTACATATATTGTGTATGTACGTACGTACATAGATACATATTGGCATTTTTTGTGACTGGAAAAAACCATTGAACTCGCGACACTGTTACCGTAACCGACATCTCTGTGTAATAAAATATGTAAGTAAGTACATATATTGTGTATGTACGTACCTACATAGATACACATGCATGTTGGTATTTTTTTAGATGGGAAAAAACTATTGAACTCGCGACACTGTTGCCGTAACCGACACCTCTTTATATAAGTATGTACATATATTGTGTATGTACGTATATTATGTATGTACGTATATTACATAGATACACATGCATGTTAGCATTTTTCAATTCTGTCAGCACTCCCGGAGTGCCACTGTTTTATTATTATATATTCATTAAAAGAAAGTATGAAATTGTCGTTCCGTACAAAAAAAAATCAAAATAGTAGTTTTTTGTAAAAATTTTAAAAACGGTATAGTATTTTCAGAGATTATCTATCCATTACATAAAAACAAACATACTTACATCCATATAACATTAGTATATTTAAATACGAAACTTTCTTTCTATATATTTACACTTTAATATTTTATTCAGTAAAATACTTAACTATTTAATTTTTTTTTCTAATGTACAGGAAGTCAAGAAAAGGAATGGCGATAAACAAAAAAATAATAAAAGCAAGAAGGAGGCACAATAAATAAATAGGGGGAAAAGAAATAAAGTAATTTGTCTTTGCTCGCTTCACAGCTTCCAACAACAAAGTGTTTGAACTTAGGCTTAATTTTTATGCAAGCGAACACAGTTCTTAGTCTAACCAGGGGCCCTAGTCAAAGTAACAATTTAAAAACGAAGTTCGAAACAATAAAATTAATGGGATTGACATATGCAGTTGATAAATCACGTGTAGGCTTAATTACGAGTAAAGTCGCTGTCCGTTTCTGTCTGTTTCTCCGATAACTTCAATACCACCCAACGGATGTTGATACGGTTTTAACTAATGGAAAGAGCGATAAACGAGGAAGGTTTGTGTATATGTCGGCGGCCGGTCTTATGACCCGGCAGTTCGTGATGTGCCTAGGCAGATTGTGATATTCCTAACTATTCCTAACTAATATCAGTCAGATCGTTCGAAGTAGGTATATCGTTCGACGATTGGCTGCCCATTGAGATGTGAGATTGTGATTGGTTTTTGTTTTTGAACGCCAGAGATTATAAGGTTTGTAATTTGATAAGCACATTTTTGATCACTGAGCAACTTCATGAAACACCGCTATATCACGATCTGCCGGATTATACGATAGGCGGCCGACATAATATAGATATAACTTGCAGAAAAAAATCCATCCGTACGAAGCCGCGGGCGCATCGCTAGTTCTATGTGCTCGTTAAGAGCGTTCATCAATTAGAATCACGCTGGAGTCAAAATTTATGATTTCAGTAGTTTCAGTTTGCGGATAAGATGATAACGTCATATTATTTGTAGTTGTATAATCTAGTAAATAGCTGAAAAATATTTTAAAGTGAATTTTCATTAGAACATTTTTAAACAGCCCCTTTTTTTAAACTAGCGGTCGACGGCCTACGCAGATAAATATACAAGTTATTAAAAAAATTATAACACAATCTTTTAGAACATTAATGACTTCACATACTAGGTCCAAGAAAAAACAGAAATATCTCAAATTTGATCCTAAAATAACAGGTTTAATATCACGAAAAATTACTAAAAGTGACACTTTTGATTATACTTTTCTTGAATGAAAATTTACAGAAATCGTATGTTTTTTTCGACTATTATCTAGATTATAAAACTACAAATAATATGATGTTTATATCTTATCTGCAAACTAAACACATCATGGCATTATGATCCGCCGGGAATCATAATTTTCTGATTCTAACTCTGTAACGCTCTTAACGTAGAACGCACGGGCGCGGTGGCGGGTACGGTCGCGGTGGATGTGGCGAGCTCGTGTTCACATTGACCGCCAGGAATTTCCGCGAGTGTGACGTGTTGTCAGAGATTGAAAAGTTGGACGAGATCTTTTATTTTTAATGATTCACTGATAAACTCCTCTATATTGAACGACAATGAAAACGTGCCATCATTTCTAGGGACAAGTTCAAACTGGTAGAAGTTACTTGACGTCGCGAGTGAATCGCGCGCTCCGCCGCTAACAGTTTGTAACATTTTTATGACCGCGCCAGCGAGTCAACGTGAACAAGCACTATGACGCTCTATGACAAACTTGCGAAAAAGTGTCAAGTTCGTAGTCTCAGTGTGTTCCCCGAGCAAATAACAAATGATTCAACGGACCATTGTGAAATTATTAATTAATTCCGCAACAAAAATTGGAGAGTGCCCTCTCGCTTTCGACTTTCGTCTGAAGCCATCATATCCTTAGCGTGCTGTTTCAAATTAACTGCAGCCGTTGTGTTTTTTCCCCTCACTTTTCTAATTGTCAACGGTAACAACGGAATATGGTGACCACGATTTTCCTATATTCTCTTATCATTTTAATTTAAAATACCTCCAACGAGGCAGGTATCATACAATATCGTAATGTTTAAATCAAGAAGCACTTGGAGGATTCCGCCGCAATTATAGGAAGCACAACCTGCATATAATTATATTAACGGAATATATTATTTTAGTTATTAAAAATCTGCCCAGATCTCTAGGTACTATTATATCTTTACATAGTATAAAACAAGTTACAAAGTTATCTTTACAAAGTACCACAAATCAAAATTACACTTTTTTACAGGGGAGCTAATCGAAAAAAACTGAATTATTTTTTGTCTATTTTTTTCTTATTAGATATATGTATATCAAATAAGTACATGCATATTAAGTATACATCGTTAGAAGCGTATTTTTAAGTAGCATTAAATGTTTCAAGTACTTTTATAATAAATTGAATACTAGAGGAGATATTTAATAAGCCAATAAGTTAATTTTGAATATTAAAAAATATATCAAAATATACTAAATATGGAATAAAACAATCATAAGTCTTTTTGCAAAATACAATATGAAAGATTATGATTGTATTTTTGTAATAAAAACATTTTTGGAATTTTTTGATTTGTGGTACTTTTGAATTTAAGCAGCGATATATAATTTACAGAAAAAAATCCGTGCGAAGCCGGGGGCGGCCCTCTAGTTATTCAAATACGGGTAATCCAGCGATCCACGTCCGGATTCGCATTTTTTTGTAAATTATATTACATAAACATCAATTTGTTTTCACTCTTTCCATTAGTGAAAACCGTATCAAAATTCGTTAGGTAGTTTAGAAAAAGTTAGCGTGGAAACAGACAGAGACGCATAACGACTTTATTTGGTACTAGCTGCTGCACGCGACTTCGTCCGCGTAACTATAAAATATAGCCTATGTTACTCGCGTATAATATAGCTTTCTATAGGTGAAAGAATTTTCAAAATCGGTCCACTAGTTTTTGAGTTTATTCATTACAAACACACAAACATACATTGTTTGGTATGATCGGATGATCGGCTGGGTAGCCTTACCCTACTTAAGCAATCTCAAAGGTAATGAAAGACAGACAGGCAGACATGAGAGTTACTTACACATTCATAGTCGATTTAGTAGTTATTGACAAGTGTTATTCATTCTATTTGATGGCGAACTCTTAGCGCCCTACGTGCGACTTTTTAGCTTTAAAAAAATGACATACACAATTTTATTTTCCAACTAGCTGGCGCCCGCGACTTCGTTCGCATTGAAAAAGAAAATATATGAGTAATTACTGTACTCGTGCGCAGTACACCGCCATCTGTTAGATTTTTGTGGAACTACAGATAAAAAAAAACAAATTTGTCCGCGTTGAAAATGAAAAAAGTAGCCTATCCTGTGTCCCGTACATCCAAATGTTTATCTACCAAGTTTCATTTAAATTAGTTAATTCGTTTCAGAGTTATGGAGGAACATACATACATACATACATACAGAAAAAAATTCTAAAAATCGTCAATTTAGTTTCAGTATCATGTATAGAGCCTATAAACACGATATCTCTGAAAACAAAGTAACTTACTCCATGACCGACCCTTACAGATTTATTATTAGTATTGACCACTTTTGTGTATCAAGATCTCATGATATAATAGACGCCACAAAAGAACACAGTGTCGACACACACAGTCACATTGAAAACGTATTCTTGTCTGTAGGTCAACGTACCACCATATATCTCACACGCTGGCCACTCGATACTCGCTGAAGATAAAAATGTTGAGCCATTTGTCAATGATACACCGAGCCAGTTCTGGTGGAAAAATTTATTTATTGTCTCTTAGAAAATATCGTTATATAGAAATATGTTGTTATTGCAACGAAGTTAAGTTTTTCCGTCGACTACAAAGGTGTGGGGGGGGACTTATGTTCTTTGTATATTATACACTTGTTTAGAGAAAATGTTGAGACGTTTCTCCCTGATACGTTAAAAATATGTGTTAGAAAAGTAGATATCTTTAATTTTTTTATTATTATTGGAGTTTACTCCTTAAGAATCGATTTGCATTTATAAGCCCATGGTATGAAAATTTATTGGAGTAAAATAAAAATTGTCACACAGAATGCGAGTACGAATGCGTTACGTTCTATTTTTGAATATTTTAGAATATCTGATTTTAGAATATATTTTATAATCGGTCGTAAGGAGTATGAAGTTTTTGTCATTATGAAGTTCATTTATCTCTCTATAATATAAAAATGAATCCCTAAATGTGTTGCTAAGCGCAAAACGGGTGGACCGATTTTAATTCTGTCTTCACTCATGGATAGAGGGATAATCAGGGAAGGTTTTTACTTAAAAAAAATGCACCCCGGGCGAAGCCGGGAGCGGACCGCTAGTGTTAAATAAATACAGTCATATCAGAGCAATATGACTGTAGCGTCGGTTTTATGCAGAGTTGTATCGCTATTGTAAAAATCACCCTTATTCCGTATCATTAACTTTATGGATAACGCAACCGTTATAGACATATTAATCTTTAAAATGAAAGCGATATGTCATTTTAAAGCTTAAATATGTCTATAAAGGTCTAAAATGATAGGGAATAGGGGGCTGATTGTGTGTTTTTGTTTAAAAATTTCCAAATTATTTTGTCAAAAATAGCGAAATAGGGTCCAAAATAACAGATGACAGAAGGTTTTTTCGATGAGAAATAGAAGCACAGAGGAGAAAATTACTCGTTTGATAGAAGCGTCAGAGCACAGATAATAAAACATAAAACAAGATGGCGTCACTAAATGTCAATTTGGCATTTATTTTTCACAAAACAAAAATGCACGTGTTGCGAATGTTATACCAACTTAACTTAAAACATTCACATTGGTATACGTGAAACTTTATAAAATTTTCTTCGCGTTAAACAGATTTTTATCTTTAAAAAAGTAATACGGACTTTCCTGAGGGAGTTGCCGCGCGTTTTTCCCTCCCAAAAAAAAAACTTACGGTTTCAGCCGGCGCTACGCATGTATAATGCGTTCTCATTTCGAAAAACTTAATTCTTTTTGTTTTTTGTTGTCCAGCAATCAAGAGGCAGAAGTTGGTTATTCCTTTGCCTTTTTGTTTTTCTTTTTTTTTTTTTTTTGAGTTCGTTAAAGCGAGGCAATCAACTAGAAGCTGCCTGTGGCAAGTTTTCCGAACTTTCTATGCTTTAGTTAGTTAAGGTGAGATGTATTCAGTTGATTAGCGAATAGAAGTTGTATGTAACTAGAATTACAATTATTATTCAGTTCTTTGTTTAATTCTTATTATTTTTAACCTAATTTTATCATTCTTATCTATATCTATGTATGTCTATATCATCCTCGTCTTGGTGATATCCCTCTTTTTCAAAAATCCTATATTATATGCGCACTGCCAAGGTTTGGAACTCCCCACGTCTGTGTTTCCGAGTTCATATAACCCAAATCTTTTCAAAGTTCGAGTATATATAAATAAATAAAAATAATTTGAAATATTTTGCATGGATCTAATATAATAAGCTATTTTGTAACTCATAATTTTGAAATACGAATTTGAAATAGCTTCCTTCGAAAACAAAACCACAGAGTATCTAAATTAAAGCACGAATATTGCTTAAGCCATTAATATATTGTAACAACTTAAGTCACACAAGTTAGTTAATAAGTTATTACCCAGTTAGTTAAATATATTGACTTGCATGAAACAGCTTTCCACAAAGGTAGTATACTAGCTTTTTTTCTAACTAATGTACTTCCATTAGTTCAGAAAATCCGTTCAGTATATTTTGATATCATCGTCAACAGACATACAGACATAAAGACAGACGGACAGACGCGGCCGGGGACTTTTTTTATAATATGTAAGGATTTAAGTCCAAAATTCTTATATTTTTATTTACGGCCAGACTTATTATACTTTACAGAACTAACACCATAACAATGTAACAGGCAGACAGAAAGTCAGACAGTATCATTTGTTAATATTATTAATCGATTTAGTTGAATATGTATAGGCTAACGGTTAGTCCAAAATTATCATCAGCATTTATCAATTTTAATATTTATTATGGTGTTTCATTATCGCCGCAGACAGATTCGTAAAATAATTAGGCACGTAAATAAATTATGAAACAAGCCACGCGCCTCGAATATTTTATTTGCGAGTGTTTCGACTACATTCGAATTGAAAGGCTTAATTCATGAGCGGAAGCGGAAGCCATACGATAGTCATCAATCATCATCATCTCCATAATTTTCCAAAAGTACAAGTCAGAAGAAGCCTGGATCCACCGTCGTATCGCGGCCCTTATCAGGCGTCAGTCGTCAGTGAGTGGACGTCCCACATTGAGCTTTTTTTTAAAAAATTAGAGATGATTTTGCTCTTGGCCAGCATCTAGCCGTGACCGAGCTCTCCCAGAAGACGCCTATTCAATCGAACTTTGAAAACATTTGGCTAATATGAGCTGAGAAAACACAGATTTCCAAACCTTGGCTGTGCGCATTATAAAGGATAAAGCGCTTAGTCCGAAAATGAGGGATTTCGACAAGATGAGAATGGTAACTAGCCGTAACTCTGTATGTCCGATGGAAGAAAGGGGAAGGCGGTATCAGCTCATGCAGCTCCTGAGCACACTCTCCTACAGCTTCTGACACATGTAATAATACAGGACACTAAATGACAGAAAGATGGAAGACAGGATGACGGTCCACTTGATGGTAGATGGCTACCGTCGCCAATAACATAAGCAAAGCCACAGGTGCTGCAAGTGTGCTGTCGACTACAATAGGATTAAGGAAAAATAATTTTCAGAAAAAAATTTGCATCCGCGCAAAGCCGGGAGCGGGTCGCTATAGTTTTATATATTGATATCAATATGAATAGAAATGAATATCTAAATGTTGCTAAGCTCAAAATTCGAAAATGGGTGGACAAATTCGGATATTTAAAAAAAAAAACTCTTTGAAGTCCGAGGAAGGTTTTTATGAAGACAAAAATTACTGGGGAAATTACATCCATGCAGAAAAATTGGTTAACAACCAATTTGTTGGTCTTTTGACAATATACATCTTAATAAACCGCTCACACACTATCGTATATACCACAAAATTTTATTCAATACATTATTAAATTTGTAAATTGTAGTTGAACGGCGTTAATGTTAATTAAAATTTAACTTTTTTAATTATAACAACATAATTATTGGAAAAAAAAGCATCGTTTTATAAGCATTTGTAAATATATTATAGTTTCCACCTATAGGAACATTATAGGTTTATCAGCAGCAAGTATTTTATTAAAAAAACTACCTGAACCCGGCTACGCTTCGAGTCAGCAACATTCCACAGTTGCCATAACAACGGCCAACGTATGAAATTTATGTTTTTTTTAAAAAAAAATCGGTTTCCGTTGGAATTTAGGGGAAAAAAAGTATATGAGATTACTGCAGTTGTTATTTCTAAATACCTAAATAAAAAAAATTTGGAGCATACACAACCTAACAACATTTTAATATATAAAAAGAAGATCATAGTAATATTGGTATAGATAAATATTTTAGTAGTTTACTCCTTAAGAATCGATTTTCATATTTATATGAATATAAAAATCGATGGCTTATATAAAGTATGAAAATTAATGGGAGTAAAATCAAATGTCACATGTCACACGTTACGCGTTACAGGCTAATACGCTTCAGATACATATTAATATAATATAATACATATAATATATTTATATCTATTGATATTTATTTGTTAATTGAGAAAATTAACAAATTAATAAAGCTAAAAAAATACATTTATTTACTTAATCTATGTTTTTTTATAATCGTTCGTAAGGATTAAACTCCAGTCGTGCGTCGGAGCTGACACAGACACTTTTTTTTAAATACACGTGATTGTTAAAAGCCCGTGTAAAACCGAAGATAAAGATTAGTTTCACTACATTATAAAGACCCTCCGTTGAACGGGACAGTGAATGATTGTGTCTATTTTTTTCTTTTGACCGCAACATTATCTATGGTCTAACACGTTTCAAAGATAGGTACCCCGCTTTATATGTAGAGAAAAATGTTCGGGAATTTACGGCTGGAAAGCTTTTAGAACTCTTACACACACGCGGGAATTGGGTTCTTTGCTATTATATCTATACATTATATTATGGAAACACAAAGTCTAGAGTCTCTGTCTCATAACACTACATTATACGTCTCTAATATATATATTTTTATTTAATAGCAAACTGCGCTGAACTGTTTGGAATTTACCGGCAGCGTCTGTATTTCCGAGCTCATATAACCCAAGTCTTTTCAAAGTTCGAGTGAATAGACATCTTCTGGATAAGCTCGCTCCATCATAGGCCTCATCTTCGCCACACAGCTGGATGTTGGCCAAGAGCAAACCCATTTCTAATGAAAACACAAAAAAACTTGGACTATTTATTTCCAATATTATATTATTATTTGAAAGAACCAAAGTTGTCGACATAGCTAAGAGAATTAGCAAGTTAAAGTGGCAATTGGCCGATCATATCTGTCGCAGAGCGGATAAGCGATGGCATAGAAAAGTTCTCGAATTGAGGCCACGAATTGGAAAGCGCAGTGTGAAGTCCTGCGGCCAGATGGACAGACGACCTGAAAGGCTTCACGGGAAGCGGCTGGATGGCCTGGATGCGAATAACAGAAGATCGTGCGTGGTGGCGAGCCTTGTGAGAGGCCTACATCTAGCAGTGGAGAGACACAGGCTGATAATGATATAATGATGATTAATTTGGAATATTAATAGCATGGTAGAACTCGAAAGGAAGTTGGATCTCGGCCACTTGACGTGTAGGTCTTGGGATGATGATGAAAGTCACGTTAAACGAGCATATTCTCCGAGGACCTGTTACCTTAGAGGGTGTGACGCTTGAAGTTGTGCGGAGTTACGTCTATCTGGGATGGACGATCCAGTTAGGCAGGAACAACTTTGACATAGAGGTTGACAGAAGAATCCGGCTGGGTTAGGCTGCATTTGGGAAGCTACGTCATCTGTTTTCGTCATTGTTGCCGCAATGTCTGAAGACTAAGTTATATAATTAATCTTGCCAGTGATGACGTATGTGGCCTCTCACTGCAGAACTGATCCGCAAGTTTAGGGTCTCTCAGCGTGCTAATAGAGGGAGCTATACTCCGAGTTTCTTTGTTAGATAGGATCAGAAATTTATAAATTCCAAGAACTTTTAACTTCGCATAGTTCCCCTTAGTTTTTCAAATTTAATTGCGAAGAAATCCTAGTTTATTCAGACAGTTTAAAATTTAAATCTACCCTCTCTGGGATATACAATGTATTTAACATAAATGAAAATATGGTAAAATACAACGAATAGAATTGCAAATCTACCTTCATCGTTTTCGATGTCCGGCTGTGTATACTTTTTAATTTTTTTTTCACAAGTTATGAATATTTAAGGTGTTTCCTCGTCGAGACGTTTTGTTTTATTCATATTTGTCCTTGTTTCTTCCGATAGGCAATGCATTTTTTATTATTTTCTGTCTATTTTTAACATATTAAATACTAGGCGCCTGCTTACGGCTTCGCACGGATGCAATTGTTTTCTGCCAATTGTATGCACAAACCTTCCTTGTTGGTCGTTTTTTCCAGAAGAAGTCAGCTCAGAAACAGACAGACGCGGGCTCGTATGCAAAATATGATTTCTTTTTTATACTTAATTTGGTTTTATTATACACATAAACCTTCCGAAAAAAAAATCTAATTGATGGTGAAAATAAAAATCCGATGCATGGTTTAGAAGGAGTTAGCGGATATAAAGACAGACGTGGAAAGAAACTTTGTTTTATATCTCTATCTTATATAAAAATTACGTGTCGCGTTGTGTGTCCGCGATGAAGTAAACTACTGAACCGATTTTGATAAAACTTCGTAACTATGTGTAATTTGGTCCAACTTAAAAGATAGGATAGTTTATATCTTTTTTTTTGCTAATTATACAATATTATTAACATAGCGTCATCTGTTGAATACTTACTCAATCCAGAAATTATTTGTTATAATTATCTGTGAAATCTATAAGAATCTAACAGATGGCGGTGTAAGGTAAAAATTTCACCCGTGCGAAGCCGGGAGTGGGCCACTAGTCTCTATATATATATAAAAATTACGTGTCACGTTGTTACGTGACTACTGAACCGATTTTGATAAAACTTCGTAACTATGTGTAATTTCGTCCAACTTAAAAGATAGGATAGTTATTATTTTGAACCCGGGCGAAGCCGGAAGCGTGTAGCTAGTATGTTATAAGAATTTAGCAAGCCCTTTGGTTGAGTGCAATACTTAGCGCTCTAACTCAGTGGTCTCGGGTTCGTTCAATGGCAGGACCAACTTTGGCCTTTGCTAAGTTCTGTGCTTGCAGTCATGGATACTGCCGCCAAACGTATTGTCTATTATAAGACTGGCAGGTATCTATTTCTTTGTAAATTTTTAACAAACAGTGAAACAATGTACGTAGATTAAACAGTAGCAAAACATTCGCACAGATAGTCAGTGATAACGCGAAGTAAGATGGGACTCGTCACTCGTAAACCGCAGCCTCGTATATGTCAAATTCTGTCAGGTTGATGCGCGTTCGCATTGTTGTACGAGACGATTTCCTGCTTGTAACTTAGGAGTCGTATACTTACTGTATTAGGAAAGAGTCGAAATAGATACACTGACAATCAATTAAAAATTTGGATATGTATACCGAATTATAATGTCTGTTTAGGTAATTCTTAATACCTATCCATCGAGACGCGTTGTCTCAACAACGTCTATTGGCCCTTTTTTATGTTAAGGTCGACAGTAGGCTGACGGTCTATTTGGTGGTAGGTGGCTACCGTCGCCATAAGTACTGCATGTGCGTTTCTGACCATAGAATGATTAAGGATAAGAGATAAGGAATGGATGGGGTAATGGGCTCTGGCATCCCTTACTCATCGAAACACAACAGCACATATGTGTGGGAGCGAAGAACGTGATATACAAAAAGTACTTATATAAAAAAAAACAAATTTGGATATTTTTTCTGCTCTGGCTAATCTCCGTAACAGTAAGACCGATTTAGACTGGACTTTCACTGGCAGATAGCTGATGTTATAAGGAGTAACTTAGGCTAATTTTAATCAAAATGATAATAAAAAAAATTATATATAAGCAGTATCCATAGTACGCACGTGACATTCGCTAATCCGGAGATTAATGTATTAATTTATTATAATTAATGGAATGTACAATACAGACCAGCTAATCTCCGAAACAGCTGGACCGATTTAGACGGGACTTTCATTGGCAGATAGCTGATGATAAAGAGTAATCTTATTTTAAAAATAATAAATAATATAGCATAGCGAAATTTCGTTATACAATGGAAACGAGAAATCAACACACGTTTGTGAGAAATAAAAAGGAGTTC
This sequence comes from Synanthedon andrenaeformis, assembly GCA_936446665.2. NCBI lineage: Eukaryota > Metazoa > Arthropoda > Insecta > Lepidoptera > Sesiidae > Synanthedon > Synanthedon andrenaeformis. The sequence continues at coordinate 1,128,436 of OW387802.2, forward strand.
TCGTCTCGCGTAGTTTTATGTTATAGTAAGTTTTACTCGTGCCCATCATCCGAAGGGTCGACGGTGAATTATGTAGACCTTTCTCGACCTCACAAACTTTAAAACCCCGAAGGAATGACGGTTGTATTCGTAAATCCGGTTGAAATGTGAATGCGTCTATTTTTAACACACCCCTGTTTTGCTTTTATTCTCTTTTCAAATAGGAAATTGAAGACTATCATTTTCTAATCACTTATCCTAAATCATCATACTTAGGTCGGTATATATAGATATTAAGGGTCGTAATTTAACATAAACGTTTTAACTTATTGTATAAACTGTAACTCGCTCCCGACTTTGCCCATGGGCGTTAATTAAGTTTATATAAAAAAAAAATCTGTGAAAAATCATCTAACTGATGGTGAAAACAGCATCAAAATCAGTTGCGTGTTTTAGGAGGAGTTAGCAGCCTTTCTTTGCTAGAGTTAGCAAAGAAAGAAAATGTTTTTCAATTCCTAAAAATATTCCATATATTTTTATTTTATTTCAAAGGCGATTAAAAATTATTTAGTTAAGAGTAATCTATACTTTAATATTTATTTTTACTTTAATATTATAAAGAGAGATGATTTGTATGTTTGTAATGAATAAACTCAAAAACTACTAGATGGATTTTAAAAATTATCTCATCTATAGAAAGCTACATTATCACCGAGTAACAGGCTATATTTTAAAAATAGTCTAAGTCTAAGTCGCGTGAAACAGCTAGTATTGTGTACTCGTATGTAGTTATCTGGCAGTAGTAACTATCCACTTACCGACGACCACAGTGAAATAAACAGCATGTGTGCTTTTTTCGGAAATGCAACGTAATGCAAGTGATGCAAGATGGTAAGTGACAACCATCAAGTGGAGCGTCAAGTGCGGGTGCTGCAAGAGCTCTGTTGACCATCATAGAATTAAGCATAAGGCATTGGGAAGATAAGCTCTAACATCTCTTACTCACTCACCAAAACACAAAAGCACACATGCTGTTATTTCACTGTGGTCTTCTGTAAGGGAGTGGTTACTGCCGCCAGACGGGCTGCACATTGTACGACTGCAGAAAGCAGTGGCTTCAACGAAACTCCAATACAAAGTCAATAATGTTTGCTCGTTAAAAGTTATAACACATTCGCTTGTCGCGTAACTTCTAAACTTATACGGAATTCTGCATCTCGTAACTTAGTAGGTAGGTACCAGTTTTGTTACATATTATATAAGTTAAATATTAAGCACGATATAATAATAAAGTTTGAAGGAAGTTGCTCCACAGAAATATGTCGTAATACAACCGTAATATAATGCTCGCGATTGCGTCCGTGCTCCTTTTTCTCAAGGGTTAAAAAACCTTTTAATCTTTACACTACATTATTGCATTACATTGCATTACATTTCATTACATTGCATTACATTGCATTACATTGCATTGCATTGCATTACATTGCATTACATTGCATTACATTGCATTACATTGCATTGCATTTCATTATATTGCATTACGTTGCATTATTGTGTTACGTTACGTTACGCTACGCTCTACGTTACGCCACGGTACGTTACGATACGCTACGCTCTTCGTTACGCTACATTACGTTACGTTACGCTGCTTTACGTTAGGTTACGTTATGTTTATCCTATAAATTTCCAATTTCCAACTTAAATTGGAATCACACTGTTTTATTATTTCTCAACAAACTATAATTAAATTTGTAAACTAAAAACTTTCTATTTTTAAAATAAACACGCTAGCATGTCCCGCAGACTACTTGATCCTTCAGCATCAGTACCTCTACCATGAGTTATAATGACCGCACTCGCTAGCGAGAGCGTAAAATATTAATATGGAAAATTGACAATTTGACATTGACAGTTGACAGCTTTTCATATAAATGTAAACTCATGGTAAAGGTACGGATCAAGATTACCATGTCATGGAAATACCACCGAAGTAACAGTCCCTTCAATCGAAAATGACTTGCGTTAGCGTTGCGTTGCATTAGCGTCAGCGTGAAAGTTAGCGAAATTCCTTCCTTAACTAGAAAATGAGCTGATAGTCTTAAACTCTGAACATATATTCATAAATTATAGGCAAGAACAATCCCGATCACGTCACGCGTCAGCTTTCAAAAAAAAAATCGGATCAAAATCGGTCAACCCGTTTGGGAGCTACGATGCCACAGACACACACAGATAAACAGATACACAGATAGACATTTTCACAATGCTGTGTGTATACATATACCTGTATTGTATGTTTCATTAATTATATGATCCGATTTCGTAATTGATTTGAGAAAAGGGAGTATTTTATAATATATAAATTTCCCCAACGGCTAAATCAACTTTCAGATATTTTCCGGAAAATTTCGTTTTTCTCATCCCAGATTCCCGGAAAACACTTTTAGTTAGTACATTATTCAGAGGAGGCTTTTAAAAACTTTCATAGTTCATATAAGAATCGTTTGTGATAGATTCATATAAATTTGTATGTCTGCAACTCTCTGTAGCAACGAGAAAATGAATTTTTCATTTTTAATCTCTGAAATTCCAATTAGTGTATGTAAAAGGTGGCACTTTTTTTGTCAGGGTAATGAATGACACAGACAACGGCTTTCATATTGTCGCAATATTGAGATTAAAGTAACGCTTCGCTTGACACAGAGTGTGGTCCAAGCGATAAGAGTTAAGCGATAAGTATAGTTTGTTTTTTAATTTTATTTAATGTTTACTAATATACAAAACAAAAAATATTTCATAAATTAACAACTAATCTATATCTAAAAATAAGTTATATAACTAAAAAAGTTTGTTTTACAACTCCATATGTTATTTACATATGTTAAATAAATCTAAAAATTTCAAATTTCTAATAATTTATTTAAAATTTAAAACTTCAAGCTATTATAGTTTAAGTTAAAAATTTCAAGCTATTATAATTTAAGTTTCAAGCTATAATTTCAAATCAAAAGTTTAATTGAAAACATTTTTCTGTCGGTCAGAAACAGTTTTTTTAAAATTTCAATAGAATTAGGTTCAGAAGCGAAATGCGTACAAATAATAAAAATACTATAATCATACAAAAAAATAATAATAAATGAAATTGGAATGTTCATAAAATAATTGAAGATTTTTTTATTATGAACGTTTTTTTGTGTTTTTTCTGACATAAAATTAATTAGAAAGATATGGAAAAGAAATGAGATACAATAATTAGATATTACATAGGTGATACATACTTGGTGCTATGTGTAAACTGTCGCCTATTAACTCAAGTTAATAGGCGGTTTCAAATACGTTGCCGTGATAGGATTAAGGACTTATCCTTAATCCTCTTACGACAATGGAGATAAAGAAGACATTTTGTAATGGGCACCGATCCCTTACTGACTCACCGAAATTCAACAGCACACAAGCTGCTATTTCACAGTAGTATTCTGCAAGCGAGTGGTTACTGACAGTCGACAGACGAACTGTCCAATTTATGAGTGCAAAACACTACCGCCCATACTCACCTGCGAGAGGTGAGTATGGGCGGTCTATGCCGCTTCTTCCGGGGGTGGCGAATATGGGGTCGTCCGCCGTCATCACAACACCAGCAACGAGGAGACGTGCTGTGTTTCCGGCACGTCTCTTCACGGTACGGAGGTGAAATTCTGCGCCTAATCGAGGTGGAGCTAGCAATTTGCGGGCCTCGTTTGGCGGGGGAAAAAGGTTGCGTGTCTCAGCGATCCCTGACCCCGCCCATGGACAGCGCGAGGAAACACCGTGAGTTTTAGTGGGTAGAAGTCCCATATACCCCAACGATCTCCCTGTGGTCAGTGGGGATCTGATTCGCAGATTTTCCCAGGCAAAAAAAGTGTGTCATACCACTACAAAAGCTTAAGCTTATTAAATGGACCACACATCCAACAGGGGACTGAGCGTACAAACAGAGATTTTCGTATAATAAAGCATTGATTAACTTCTGACCTGTCCGCTATTTTTGTGTACACGGCCCTGTGTAATAGCCAAGATGTAATTCCGCAGTGTAAACGTAATTACTGTCGAAGCATAAACTTACGGTGAGCCAACGCTTTTAAAAATATTTATTTAATGTTTTCAGAATCACCCTGTGGATCATTGTATTGTTCAGGCGAGTGGAGGCCATCTGTTCGCTGGACCGATGATCTCAAAAGAGCGGCTCGCAGTGAATATATGCATAGAGTGGAGGATCTGGTGTTGTGGCGTTTGAGCAAAAATTTCCATGTCCAACAGCGGACGTTTGTGGGCTGATAATGATGATAACGATGACGTTGGAAAAAGGTATACAATATAATGTATTGTATATACAGGTTGTAGTTTTTTTATGTCACTCCATCTATCTTTACTTGTACAATATACAAATTGATTTTTTTTTTGAAAAAATAATAAATTTAAACACTTACAATTGCTCTTTTACAATTGTTTATTATAATATGTATAGATCATTATCACTACATTGTATATTTGTTATCATTACCACTCGATTGAATCCGTTATTGTACATAAAAGTCCCTGAAAAGAGTTTGGAAACGATGTTTACTTTGAATCTTGCGACTCAAATATTTTGGTGAAAGGTTGATATGTCGGGCTTCTAATCCCGCGGGAGCACCCCGCCGGACCAATATTAGGATACCTTTATTCTCACGCTCATTGAAGAACATCTACTCTAAAGACCAGGAGACCAGAACTAATATTTATTTATTTATTTAATAGCAAACTTTATACAGCATGTAACATTTCACAAATACATTAAAAAAATATATATTTATTAATAGCCTATTATAAGGTTAGACATATTAAAATTTATAAGTACACAAAAGCTATTTTTACGTAGCTATTATTTAGTAGTACGAGACTACTACTAAAGCTATTTTTTTTTCTTCTTATAAAGGGCGTCAGACAAGCTGACAGTTTTAATAGTAGCTGGCCACACAAGTGATATTCTAGTGATTCCTGGCATCTTAGGATAGCGAAAATAGCTCTGGGATCCCTTTATATTATGCACGCGGCTTCGCCCGTGTAACTATAAAATATAGCCTATGTTACTCGCTGATAATGTAGCTTCCAAACAGTAAAATAATTTTTCAAATCGGTCCAGTAGTTTCGGAGCCTATTCAATGGAAACAAACAAACAATAAAATCTTTCCTCTTTATAATATTAGTTTTGATTTAAATATTAGTAGTAGTATTAGACCAGTTAGCCTTGGCTTAGCCTTAATCCTACTACGCTCGGCAGCGCACTTGCAGGACCCGAGTTTTGATTTGTGTTATAGGCGACGGTAACCACCTACCGTCTTAGCCTGACTGTCGACCTTGGTATATAAATGATTACAATTTAAAAAAAAAATCCAACGGCTTTGCGTAAGTAGGTCTCTGATTGTATGAGGAATAATTGCCTTTTAGACTTATTGTGGTGGAAAGGTTTGCTTGTAAGGATTTCATATATAGATTGCTGACTTACTTTCGGTGTGACAGTTATTATTTAATGATACTTACTTCTATGGTTACAATATTAAAAAAAAAAGTGTTACTGATTAAAAAAAAACTACTTTTTTGTACGCCAGCTCCTGCACTATAAAAGGGGACGAACGATGGTGCGTTTGCGTTTACAGCAGATATAAAAGAAAGGGTGAGTCAACAAGATAGACCAATTGGCTGGAATTCTGAGCTTGGGAAATGCCGTCACTCTTGGGGCACTCTTGGGGAATATTTTTAATTTTACCTCTATAACATTATTTCACTGCATAGTTATTTAATATTATTTTACAAATGAGAATAAATATTTAGAATAAAATAAAAGTTAGTGTTAATATAAATAACTTAAATTCATTTATTATAGCGTATTGCATTTTTATTTTGTTAACCTTTCTAGTTTATCGCTTTTTCTATAAGTGAAAACAGTATAAAAATCCGTTGAGTGGTTGAGAAGCAGTTACGGTGAAACAGACAGACAGGCATGAAGCGAACTTTATTTTATAATATGTACCTATATATGTAAAGGAAATAAATATAAATATATGTAATCAATACTAATAATAAATCTGTAAGTGTATGTATTGTATGTATGTATGTTCCTCCATAACTCTTAAACGAATTAACTGATTTTCATGAAACTTGGTAGATAAACATTTAGACGTACAGGACACAGGATAGGCTACTTTTTCCTTTTTCAACGCGGACGAAGTCGCGGGCACCAGCTAGTATCAAATATGTGCATATTATACATCGTTAGAAGCGTATTTTTAAGTAGCTTTAAATGTTTTAAGTACTTTTATTATAAACTGAAACTAGAGGAGATAGTTAATAAGCATATAAGTTACTTTTGAATATAATTTTTTTTTATCAAAATATACTAAATATGGAATAAAACAACCATGTCTTTTTTCAACATACAATATGAAGGACAAGATTGTATTTTTGCAAAAAAAAAAAACATTTTTGGAATTTTTTGATTTGTGTTACTTTTGAATTTAAACAGCGATTTATAAAATATGAATTTAATACATTTATGCTAAGTGACTATATCCTTATTAGGTACTTGTATAATGTAACTATTAAAACACAGAATCAACAGAAAATCACAGGACAATTGCGTTAAAATGCTTCGCTTGACCATTATTCGAGACTAGCTTGAATTATTCATCGTCAGTTAACTAAGCGGGTATAATTGAGCTAGGAATTAGGAGGGATGAGACTGGATTAGTTGTTAGACAAATATAGATCTGTATTTGATCAAAATTAGGCATTTTTACAAATTGTAAACTGATGTAACAATTTTTTTTTTGATATATTACACAAACAGATACATGAAAACTATAAAATACGTGTGTATGGATAATTATCTAGATTGCACTCCTAAACAGTGTACTTAACATGTTTAACTTAACTACTAATGGTCTTAAATGCTTAATTAACTCTTAATTAATTTTTATTTTTTTATTTTTACAAAAGATCCACCAACATTTGCTCATACATATTATACACTTTGTATTGTATAATACTTTCTTAATTTCTACTTAAATATATCAAAACCGACCTCACACCAAATAACCATATCATTATAACTTCGACCCATCCTAACTATGGGGTTATTATGGAAATGTTAATTATTAAATTTATATACGTACTAGCAAACCGATTTTTATCATGGCGTAGGTATATCTTAACTTAAGGATACGCTGTACGAGCGAGTCAAGTCAGTAATAGATATTTGGGAGAAAATAACCGAAGACAGAATGCGAAGCAACACATTTGCGCCACTTAGGTCAACTTGCCAAAATAATAAATTATATATGCCAGAAATTCCAATATTTTAGAAAAACTTTTATACTTAGATGGTAGGGCTATTGATAACCCAATTTTAAATGTATTGTCATTAAATTTAGGATGTTTTCATCGATAAAATTATTAGTTTTTAGTCAGTAATTACAAGAATTTACCCTGCAATAATTTTACAAATTCTACTTTTTGAAATTTTTAAAAATTTCAGTTTTTTATTTCCATCCAAACCTTCATATTGTATCTCAGAAATGACACATTTTTTTATGTATCTCTACGACCAATAACAAATGAGTAATCATGGAATTACTTAGTATAGAAGAGCGTGGACGTACTCGTCAACTTTCTTGTTTGGAATACTTTTGTAGTTACTCGTACATGTGGTTCTGTTTTGCCAACTTTTGTAGGAATTCGTATTAATATTATTGTTTCGTCAATTATTACATCAACATGAATATTATTTCTTAATTAGGTAACTTTTAGAAAAAAATGCACAATTTGGAATATTTAGCCAACTGGGGTACAGGTTGCTAAAAAAAAACACATCGAATGTTTCCTATATAGATTTTTTTTTCAAAAATAAAAAAGAACGTTTAGCAATAAAACTACAATAATTAATAGAAACAAAAAAACAAAAAACAATTGATAAGCTTGTCGCGTTGGAAAGTGAGCTCTTAAATTTGTTGAAGGAAAAATCAAAGGTCGCCATTAATGAGCAGGTGTAAATAAAGACCTCAACACGCGCAGTTCATAAATACAGGCGCAAATGAACCGTAGGTAACACCCAGCAGTCGTACAAAGGAGGTCTAATCGTGCGTTACGTTTCCAATGAAGGCGTAACACGAGACGACGTGTGGTCTAATTTATAAGATTACTAGCTGGTGCCCACGACTTCGTCTGCGTTGAAAAATATTAAGTAGCCTATCCTGTGTCCCGTACGTCCAAATGTTTATCTACCAAGTTACATGAAAATCAGTTGATTCGTTTCAGAGTTATGGAGGAACATACATACATACATACAGAAAAAAATTCTAAAAATCGTCAATTTAGTTTCAGTATCATGTATAGAGCCTATAAACACGATATCTCTGAAAACAATGTAACTTACTCCATGACCGACCCTTACAGATTTATTATTAGTATTGATAGGGGTCGCTCGCAAGTTCACGCTTGTATTGAGACAGGGACTAATCTCAGATCGAACAGATTTTTTAGCAAAATGAGCGCAACTATATAACCTACTTATTAAGGTGTAATATTGCACAACAAATTTTTGTAGCTTCTCGGAGATAATCGAACAAATTTAATAAAATTGGATGGTTTTTTCTTAAATATTGTGTAAAATAATTAAAAAAATAATAATTGCCGATTAAAATTTTAGTACTGAACTTAAATTATATAGTAAGTTTAAAAACAAAAATGTTGTCGCTGAAAATTTTGGGAAAGTCTTTGAACGGAAAATTCGTATGGTATTTTTATATTAAATTGACTGTTAGTATTATATCAAAATCAAACTGAGCCAATTCATATTCCGCTTGTTTAATTCAATTAATATATAACGCTTTCTCTTATGAGTTGTATCAAAACAAATTGCGTATTCAAGCACATTTGTAAACGGCATACAAACACAGATTACATGTGAAAATACGTTGTCATATATATTTGTGTATACATTTATGACGTAGATACGCACAAAACATTTATCAGCAAAATAATAAAGGCGAATATTTAAACTTTTCAGGCAAAATTTATTAAATACTAAGTTTTCAAAGAGAAGAAAAGGTCATTATTTGGCTGTTGTTACTATGTTACTCTCTGATAATGTAGCTTTCTATAGGGGAAAATAATTTATAAAGTCGGTCAAGTAGTTTTTTTAGTTTATTTTTTACAAAATAAGAATACAAAAATACAAAACTTTTAACGTTTTAAAAGTTGAAAAGTTGTGTCCACCAGTTAGTATTTCTCTAATACAGATGGGAGGGCAGTCCAGTAGCGGCGAAAGGCAGCGGGAAGAGGATCCCCATGGGAACCCCTCACCCAGATAATCCACCGGAGAAGGCTCGGGCGCAGGCGGCTCGCCTATGTCGACCGCCTTCCCCCCCTGACAGGGCCCCGGACGGTGGTCTTGGGGGAGACTGCCACCCGTCGTAAGGTCTTCCTAGATGGCCGGCGTACCTCCACTTTCGGGTACGCAACGGTTCTGACATCCCTGTCAGAACATCCCGCGTAGCCCTCCCCGCGTTAGAGAACCGTGGCGGGGCACCGAAGTCGTGTCATAACGTCCCACTGACCTGTAATATATACCACTGGACATGACAGCTAATTTTTGTGCCATTTTGAAACGCCGCCCTCGACTGTCCCGAGAACTAATTTTGACGTTTGCGTATTATCAAGGTATGTATAATCACTTATTTTAATTCCATGGACACTCGTTCTATAGCCTACAGCGCCAAAATGGCGTTTTTCAAATAGGCACAAAAATAATGTATCAGTAGTCTGTTGAGTGGTATATATTACAGGTCAGTGTAACGTCGCCACGACCCTGCTCATCAACGTAGCCGTGAGAAAGTCGTTGGGTTTAGCCGGCATAACCTTGCAGTGTTACACTGCCGGGTATCCAAGAGGATTTCTCATCTCAACGTTAAAAAAAGGGCAGTCCAATAGTGAGATATAATCTAACAATAATAATACTAGGTCTTAAATTGAAAAACATGTGCTTGTTATTGGTTGAATTATTGTGTTTCGTTGTAGTTTTATGTAACGTTAGCGAGTTTACCGAAGTGATGTATGTTATTGTCAATAACTCACTGCGGGACGCTGTTAGCACGTAAAGTTCACGCCTCTACGAACAGCGGCGCTATAGAGTCGCCGTGCTTCCATTGAAATAGAAAAAAAGAATTTTATTCACACAACACAAATACACAAATATAATACAAAAACCACAAAACAGAAATTAATAAACAGGTAAAAGATGTGTGTGTCCTCGCGGCAGTGAATCTGATACTGGCTCAGCATTGTGCTGAGATGCTAAAAAATGTGTATTAAGTGAACAGACTTAATAAGTCAGCAATTTTAATAACAAGAATCTATATCTGTACATGTTCAGCGCTAGTTTGCAATAATATATATTTTCGTTTTTTCAGAACCTGTTCCTTTATAAATCTGTACTTTTAAGAATTTGTGCCTTTAAGAATATTATTTTCTGCCTGTTTGCTCACAAATAATCAAACCTAGATAGTATAGTTATGGCAGAGTAACTGCGTCTCACAGTCATAAATTTGACAGCCCAACTGGCAGCAGTAACCACCACTTTACAGAAGATGAGTTGTAAATACTTTTTGTGCTATTATTATTTAACAACTAGCTGCGCCTGAGTCGCAGGTGTACAAACCTATAATTTAACAATGAAAATTTGAATTTTATTTTAAATTCTAAATATTCTTATTAATTCAATATAATCAATTATTCAATATTACCTTCTATTGAGCACGTGAGACACCAGGTACAAAAATTTACAACAATAACACTAACAAATAAATGAATAAATAAAAAGTGTGTGTGTCAGCTCCGACGAACGATTATAAAATACATAATAAAAATTATGAAAACATTTATCATAACGAATTACTATGAGATGTATTATTACATAACATATTCTAGTGACATTAAGTGTGACAATTTTGATTTTACTCACATAAATTTTCATACCCACCGGGCTATATGTATGAAAATCGATTCTTAAGGAGTAAACTCCAAAAATACACAAAGTAAATCAATAAAAGGTTCAACACCTACTCCATTCATTTCTCTGTTCGGTCGTGGGGCACGCACAGGACACCAATAAAATGGACATTAGTCGTCCACCTTCTGACTTAGTGTCTTGTTCTATTCGTTACTATAGCGACTCGCTAGTAATTCGTCAGTGACTTTATTTGCCAATTGCGTGATTATTCTTAATGGGGATGATATCTTAATGAAATTAAAGGTTTACTTTCAGAACGGCTGATACAAGATCTTTTTTGGTCACGTCAGAGAGACTTTTAAATTTCACTTGTGAATTATGTCTGATGACTTTTTTTAGTAGCTGGAATAAAAAAAAAACTTTTTTTCTCCATCAATGGAACAATCGATTTTAATTCGGTTTTCACACATGGAAAGAGGGATAAAAGGGGAATTTTTTTATATATAAACAGTGCAATTAAGGCGAAGCCCGTTGAGGTTTATTTGCATTGTTTAGACATGACATGTATTTATCATTTACTAATAACTCTGTATCGACATAATTTCGAGTTATACATCGAGTCTTTACTTTATGTGCGTGTATGTGCATTTTAATAATCATACATTTTAACATGGGGGGTAAACCTATATAGTATCAAAATATCTGACGCGCTCGAGTATGTCCATTGTCCATGTGACAGATTTTTTTTTACATTTTTGAAAGCCTGTAGCCGTTCCCCCTACAGTTAAAAAGAAAATTTTCATATAACATTTTTGTCTTCCTACAATCTAATCTTCAAAATTCAATAGGTCTTAACTACGCTCGAGTAACTCCACATTTAGCAATGTGGGCTCTCATACTATTAACCAGTACATTAACCAGAATCTTGTGCAATTCAATCCCTGTAAGACATAAGAAATAATAAATAGATAGTAAGAATAGGCACAGACAGACGGGCATCCCACCTGTAATGGAATGAAAGAAAGGATGGATGAAAGAAAGAAACAGTATGCATCATGAAAGTACGAGAGGCAAGTGAGCGAGAACTATGAATGAGGAACAGTAGACATAGACTTCAGCGCATGATGCTGGAGGGGTTTAAGTAGTAAAAAAAATAAAAAATAAATAAAAAATAATAATAATAAAAAATAAATAAATAAAAAAAAAAACCGCTCGAAATATCCAAGAACATTGGAATCCTGGGTGTGGACATTTCGAACACAGTCGAGTTTAGATGTCACTTGAAAGAAAAAGGTAGGCAAATGCCTACAGGGTAGGCAGCGCACTAGCACTCCCCTTGGTGTTGCTTGTGTCCTTAGGCGACGGTAACCACCGACCATCAAGTGAGCCGCCGGCCTGTCTGCCACCTTTATATTATTAAAAAAAAAAACATTTAAAGTGAAGTCCTCTTTTTTCTCTGTCTGTCGTTGTTACCGGATTTTATTCTTGATTGTATCGTAGGAAAGAGGAATTTTTGAGGATGGTTTATGAATACTAATAATAAATCTGTAAGGGTCGGTCATGGAGTAAGTTACTTTTTTTTCAGAGATATCGTGTTTATAGGCTCTATACATGATACTGAAACTAAATTGACGATTTTTAGAATTTTTTTCTGTATGTATGTATGTATGTTCCTCCATAACTCTGAAACGTATTAACTGATTTTCATAAAACTTGGTAGATAAACATTTGGACGTACGGGACACAGGATAGGCTACTTAATATTTTTCAACGCGGACGAAGTCGTGGGCACCAGCTAGTAATAAATATAAGAGCAACTCGGTCTGTTTACCAGTGTCGTTACACCAATAAAGATGTCGGGCTATTACTCATATATTTTCTCAGGTTTTATATTTTTTATTTTTCGACGCGAACGAAAGAGGTTTAAAATTTAATAATAGGCATTTAAGATTATTTCTAAAAAGAAAATAATTTGACACATCACAGATTGCCTTAAGTCACTACTCAGTAATTAAAACTACCATAATTCGTCATTAATCCCATCACTATTTCTCATAAACTGAATATCACTGAATATCACATGACTACACAATACACTCGCCATTATTATCCACTAGGGATGTGAATTATCGATGCCATTCGTCATTGCACGTTATGTATTGCTGGCCAGTACTGGTTTTCGACGCCATGCTGTATAAAGATATAGTTTATCGTAATAATAACATTAATAATAAGCTTTAAGGTTAATAATAATAATGTAAAGTAAAAAATAAAATTCAACAATTATTATAAAATATAAATTTTTATTAAATATTTTTTTTAATTTACTTTAATTTTAATTTTAATAAAAAAAATTACTTAATGATCCCATTAGAATAAGTATTTTACTCAGCTTACTCTTTTAAGTTCTATCCTAAGGTTCTATCAAAGAAAACAAAAAAGTTTCACTTTTGATTATATGTTACAAGTCCAAATCGTTACATGCTTACACAGACGTTTATCGTGCGTACTAAATTTGCTAAATGTGACTTAGGATAGTTTGCTATCCTACAGCTAGAAGAGACTTAGGATAGTTTGCTATCCTACAGCTAGAAGAGACAGGATAGTTTGCTATCCTACAGCTAGAAGAGACTTAGGATAGTTTGCTATCCTACAGCTAGAAGAGACAGGATAGTTTGTTATCCTACAGCTAGAAGAGACTTAGGATAGTTTGCTATCCTACAGCTAGAAGAGACTTAGGATAGTTTGCTATCCTACAGCTTGAAGTGACAGGATAGTTTGCTTGCGATATATCGCTGCTTAAATTAAAAAGTGTCACAAATCAAAATTACACTTTTTTACAGGAGAGCTAATCGAAAAAAAAAAATTTTTTTTGTCTATTATTTTTTCTTATTAGATATATATCAAATATATGCATATTATACATCGTTAGAATCGTATTTTTAAGTAGCATTAAAATTGTTTTAAGTACTTTTATAATAAACTGAATACTAGAGGAGATGTAAGCATATAAGTTACTTTTGAATATTAAAAAAAATATCAAAATATACTAAATATGGAATAAAACAACCATAAGTCTTTTTGCAATATACAATATGACGGATTGTGATTGCATTTTTTCAATAAAAACATTTTTGGAATTTTTTGATTTGTGGCACTTTTGAATTTAAGCAGCGATATGTACTAAGTCGCTGTCCGCTTCTGTTGTTTCTCCGCTAACTTTTAAACTGCCCAAGGGATTTTGATACGGTTTTCACTAATGAAAAGAGAGAAAAACGAGGGAGGTTTGTGTATGTAATTTTCTAAAAAAATATGCATCCGTGCTAAGCTGCGGCCGGGTGGTGGTTATTGTCTAGAGGTGGTTATTGTCTGACTTTACCTCCTTTAATTTCTTCTAAATCACTTACTGATTTTGATAAGGTTTTCACTAATAGAAAGAGCGATAAACGAAATAACGATGATGATGATGAAGGTGATAAATGATGATGGAAGTTTATGTAATTTGCAGAAAAAAATTGCATCCATGCAAATATAAGGGTGGGAGGCTAGTTTTAAACAAAAATAAAACTAGGTATATTATAAAGTATATTTAAAACGTACAAAGAAACATATTATGTCATAGTTTAAAGACATATATGTCTATGTCTATATGTTATAAATAGATAGACAAGTTCATGCTCATTCATTCCGCATTAGTAGATACATATTTACCGCGTCTGCAGTGCGAAAGAGACAGCACTATTGCCTAGTCGGTTGTGCGAGAGAAACGGGTGACATGTCTACTTTCGTATTGTCATCTCAATATTGAGATTAAAAGTGACGCTTCGCTTGGCGCAAATTATCAAACGTACAGACAGAAAAATAACATTGTACGGTCAGAATTTCAAATTATAATCATTAACTCAGCCGTAGGACTTCCACTGCTGGACATATGTCACTATAATTTTCCAATAGAACCGGTGACAAGCAGGCGAAACAGCCTGGATCCATTGTCGACCCGCAGCCCTTATTATCAGGTCGTCAGTCCACCTTGTGGGTAGATGTCCTACCCTGCGCTTGCCGGTCAGTGGCATCTACTTGAGAACTTTCACGTTGTTAACTTTCTTTCGTCTACGGATCTCCTCATACTTGATTCGATCTCGCAGTGTAACCCCGAGCATAGCCCTCTCCATAGCTCCTTGAGCGATGTTGAGCTTTTTACGAGGCCCATAGTTTAGAGACCACGTTTCAGCGGCATACATCATCACTGGCAACACACATTGGTTGAAAACTTATGTTTTAAGTCATTAAGCAATTTTGTACGAGAAGATGTCTCGGAGTTTCATTTCGGCTGCCAATCCGAGTTGTATTCGCCGATTGACTTCTTTCTCGAAGTTGGCTCTACCCAGGCTCTACCTAATTGGACTGTTTGTCCCAATTAAATATATTTAATGAGACGGGACTCCTGATCCTGAGCACTAACTAACCACTCGGCTAATCATTAAAAACCTTAAATCTTAAAAATTTAAGATTAATTGAAAAATCTTAAGACTATCTTAAGATTATTCTAACTTTGAATTTCAGTGTCTTCTAATATATTCGCGCATAGTAAGACCACATTTTCATTATTAACCTATTCATATCATTGGTAGGGCACTTTGCTTTTTGCAGTAATTTAGGCAGGCCGTTTGGTGGCAGTAACCACCCCTCAATATAAGCACATTGTTACGTGCGAGGTGTTAAAATGCCGTGTAAGTGAAGGGTGAATAAATAAAATCCCTGCCCTATTGATATACATACATACAATATATTTAATTCGCAAGAGTATATTAAAAAATTAAAAATTTTCTAAATTAAAATGCACAACGTTTCTTCTGCTAACCGTATCGCATGAGCGCTCCCTTCGCTGAAACGTAGCACTGCAAGAGACGTTTTTGCGCACTGTACCTCTGACACAGACACCTTTTTATGCGAACTGAAGACAACCTCGAATATACTATTCCATATACATGCCATTGTAGGAATGCGAAAACCATATTTTCACAAGAAAACTCTGAATGAATATGTAAACAGAATATTCTAAAAATATTTTTTTAGTTCGAGCTTGCAATACATACAATGATTGTCATTTTCATTTTTTTTTAAATATCTTGGCAAATCGTTCGGTCGTTAAAACCGGTGATTCTAGAGCTGGCTATTACCTCGGTCAACAGATTGGCATTGCCATACAACGAGGTGTTGCAGTCTGCATGCTTGGGACCCTGCCTAGGGGACTGAAGCTTTTTATTATATAATATGTAAATATATATTAAACTTAGAATTATTTAAGTTAGAATTAAATTAAAGAAACCCTGTATAACATTGATTGAGATTTCCTTTTCATATGAATTACAAATTACAATATTGTCACAATATATATATATAATTTAAAATAATAAACTTCGGTGTCGTTGATATTTTTGTCTAAAAAAATCGTTTCGGAAGCGTAAACAAGTACAATTTTTAACAATTTGTTTAACTGTACGCATTAAAGAGAACTGTTGTATATTCGGTTAAAAGTTGCTTTGGACACAGTACAAAGGAATACAGCAGTAAAGTAACTTAGAGTTGCAAAGAAAAAAAAGTGTGTGTGTCAGCTCCGATGAACGACTGGAGTTTACTCCTTACGAACGATCATAAAATACATAGGTAATAAAAATTATAAAAATTTTTATCATAACGAATTATTATCAGCGCCATCTCTGTTCGAATGATTACCAGTGCCATCTAGTTTTCGCAAGGATGTATTAAAACGTAACATATTCTAGTTTCAGAGATATTGTGTAGATGGCGCTAAATTTAAAATATCGTGTAGGTGGCGCAATATCTCTGAAACTTCAGAGATATTCTAAAATTAAAACTAACGCGTAACGCATAAAGTGTGACAATTTTGATTTTACTCACATAAATTTTCATAGCCCGGGGCTTATATATAAAAATCGATTCGATTAATATTTTATTGAATTAAAATACTTATTATTATAGTCTATCGACGCATTATGTACGGGTATGTGAACTTTTACTCAATTACAAAAACAAAACTATATTCGAATATTGAAAACACGAAGAAAAATAGTGACTATCGCATATATAACGGTAGTCGGACAAGGTAACGATCCACTTGATGGTAGGTGTCTACCGAGATTTTCTTATATCTTTATCTATATCTTCTATATTTACGAATTTGTCTATTACATGGTTCTTTTTCCACTAATTTCTTCTTAACCACCCAACGGATTTTGATACGGTTTTCACTAGTGTAGAAAGCTATAAACGAGGAATATTTTCGTGTATAATTGAGAAAAATTATAAAACACTATACTTACTGTTAAATCAGTGTACTGTGGCCGTACAGTTGTGAGTTTTACTGCTGACTTGGTTACTTGAATTCTCAACTACATTGGAAAGTTTTCGAGTTATTACCTTTTGCGAGCGGAGCACGAGTTTGTTTGTATTTTAAAGACACTTTAACTAGTAAACGAACGATACTCATCCCTCGTAATTAAGCGGTGGATTGGTGTAATCTAATAACTGTGTTTTAACTGATTTTGATTTTACAAACGAAATGTCCTTCGCTTATCCCATTGAAGTTTGCATTTATAACTAAGACAGAGCTGCCGCGACTGCATAACTAAATACGGACTTCTCGAATTGTCGAGCACATCCTCCGTGCACCGCTGCAATCTCGAATACTCGAGCAATCATAACGACTGCGAGCTCGAAAGCTCGAGAAGTCACAACCGACGAGACACAACACTTCGAAGGAGCAGATGCATGGAACTCCTTGGATTGAACTATAGGAGTGCTATGCTCCTTAACTTACAGTTATTCCTCCTTTTTACAGTTAAAACTGTAAAAACTTTAGTAGAAAATAAAGGCTATTTAAACTTATTATGATTTTAACTAAACTTAAATTAATTAACTTCATTTAACTTTAGCTTTAACTACAATTTAACTTAATCTAGGTATTAGTATAGATATATATTATTTAAATGTAATAAATCTTTCTTCTATAATATAAAAATGAATCCCTAAATGTGTTGCTAAGCGCAAAACTCGAGAATGGCTGGACCGATTTTAATTCTGTCTTCACTCATGGACAGAGGGATAATCAGGGAAGGTTTTTACTTAAAAAAAATGCACCTCGGGCGAAGCCGGGAGCGGCCCGCTAGTGTCGAATAAAATGTAAGTAAGTATCTATTAATTTTTTGAGACGCACGTTTAGAAACCAATTATGTACCAGCTAAGAAATCACTTAGCAAAAATACACACAGAATAAAAATCCTCCAATATTTTTAAAGTGTTGTAGAATGTATATTGTTAATGTGACGAAAACATGAAAATATGAGAATACATATCTATGAAAATGTTTGTGAATGTCAAAGTGCACTCAGGGTTATTGAGTGAGAACGTTTCTCGTGAGAGACTTCAGATTGTATGTACGCTTCATCAAACCTTACTTTGAACTTTTGTACATTACCTTCTATTACATACACGCAGCCTCTATCTAAGTATCATAGTGTCTGTTTTGTTTGACGAGCTCGTTGGTTGAGTGGTAAGTCCTTGCCTAACGTCTCAGGGGCCCCAAGTTCGATTACCTATAAATAAATTTAAACAAGTGTAATTAAAACCAAACTCCTCTCGAAAGGTTGATTATTTAAGCGATAATGAAGCCTGGATTTAAGCGATTCGGAGCTTATACTATGTTTAGTATTATATATTACTAGCTGACCCGCCAAACGTTGTTTTGCCGTACAAAAAAATATCACTTAGGGGTATAGAAAATAGACGTTGGCCGATTCTCAGACCTACCCGATAAGCACACAAAATTTCATCAAAATCGGTCCAGCCGTTTCGGAGGAGTTTGGCAACAAACACCGCGACACGAGAATTTTATATATTAGATATACTTTGATTTGATCTTGGCTTTTTTTCCCGAAACCCTGGTCCGAATTTTCCGAAATTTATAATGACGATAATAAGAGTTTCTTGGAGAAACCTAATTGATAAATAAATATTTTGATTTTGATTTTTTTTTTTGATTCCAGGCGGGGTCAACTTTGGGGATGAACTTTTCAAAGTTGGCCTGGTCTGGATTTTGAAAATAGTGGCAGGGCACACTGCGTTTTGCAGTAATTTGGGCAGACTGACAGACAGTAACCACCCGCTTACAGAAGACCACAGTGAAATAACAGCATGTGTGCTTTTGTGTTTTGGTGAATGAGTAAGGGATGCCAGACCCCATTATCCCATCCCTTCCTTATAACTTATCCTTAATCCTTGTATGGTCGGAGGCGAACTTGCAGCACCTATATGGCGTTGCTTGTGTTATAGGCGACGGTAGCCACCTACCACCAAATGGACCGTTAGTCTGTCTGTCGAAATTAACATAAAAAAGAAATAAAAATAAAAAAACTAGCGGATTTTTGCAACTTCATTCGCATAGACTCTATGTTAATATGTGAATAAGATAATTTTATAATAACAATTAATATCATAATTGAAACAAAAATTTAATATAATAATAAAAAAAATGTCGCGTTTAAAAAAAATTGTGATGTTCTACTAAAATTGGATTTCGATTTTTTCGAGACTGAAAAAGTGTTCCTACATTCATATGTCATCGCTAAAATCCTTTGAACAAAAAAGGGTTTTTTGGAGACGTTCACGAGTTTTCCCTTAAAAAACAAACTGTCAAGGGAGCCGCACATTACACCGTCGTCGTTGCCGAGAGGTAACGATGTAACAACATTTTTAGTATAGACAGATATATGTCAATGTGCGTACATTTGACTACACGTTTGGTCTAGTGGCTAGTAACCCTAGCTGTTAACCAAACGTTCGCGGGTTCGAATCCCGCAAGGGGGCAAATGTTCACGTGTTAACATTTACCTTTATACCTGAGCCATGGATGCTTTGTATTTATAATATGTATGTATTTACAAAAAAAGTAATCTATGTAGTATATCAACTGTCTGGTATCCATAGTACAAGCATTAGTTGCTTACTGTGGAACTAGATGGTGCTGTGTGGAATGTGTGAAGATATATAGTGAATACTCAAATAAATCTGAATCTGCATATCCTTTGGTAGCAAAGGACTAAATTATATAAAATCTAGCTTATCGGTGAATTTAGCTTTATGTAAAATTAAGTTATTATTTATGAAGTTTTGCTTTACTCAAAAAAATCCCTATCCATATACTAGCAATATTATAAATGTGAAAGTAACTCTGTCTGTCTGTTACCTTTTCACGCCTTAACTACTCAACCTATCATCATGAAATTTTGATACACGTTGTCAGGGATACAACAAAAGGACACAGGGTACCTTTCATCCAGAAAAGGATCATCTAAAATAAAATAAAAAAAACTAACGCCTAGCCAAAATGTTATAACAACAAGGGGTCAAGCGTTATATTGCTTTTTTATTTTTTATTTTTCGGCACCAGCTAGTAATAATATATTACAGCAACCCAACGACGACAGTTAACCTAACTTTAAAAAAAATACTTTAAATATTTATTTCGAGGCTTTTCTCTTAAGGACATGTCGTCTCATTGGGCAAAGTCGTATACACATGATGACTATTTTACTAAAATACCTATTACTTCACTAAACTATTACTAAACACTTACTCTAGAGTAGTAAATATTTTACAGCTCCCTGACATAATAAAATATAAGCTGTTGTGCAGTGTAAAGGTCGCCCAACCCACATCTCTCAATATTTCATAGTGAACGCATGACGTGAAATGCAAATCTAATGTAGATGATTCGTCACTCGCGTTGAACGCGAATATGTTCTGTGTTCAGTGCAAAAACACAGCACTATATTAAATCAAGTAAATCGCGGAATTTATATCGCGCTGAAAAAAGTATGAACGCTCGCTAAATCGCTGTTATACACCTGTTTGTTCGCACAGTGGTTCCGCGCGGTGTAGTTTTTGGGCCAAATAAATAATACTTAAAAATAAACTACTTCTAAAGTAAATAACATTAACTAAAAAGAATTTATGATAAACAATCCTTCTTCGTTTATCGCTCTTTCAACTAGCAAAACGAAATCTTGTTCCAGTTTCAGTTTATGGTAGGTAGCTACAATCATTGCCTACAAAAAAAGCAATGCCACATGTGCTGCAACTGCGCTGCCGACCATAGTAGGATTATGGATAAGGGTTTAGAAAATGGATAGTGAAATGGGCTCTGACATCCCTTACTCACTCACCTAAACACTCACAACACACATGCTGTTAACTTCACGCTGTCAGAAGGGCTTGCCAATTTATGACTGAGAAACACAGTGTGCCTTTCTACTGTTTAAATAATTTAATTCAATAAAGTCTTGTTTGTTTTAAATTTCAAATATTTAAACAAACAAAGAAAGTATTTATACACTTAGGTACTTTATTTTATTTTATTTTATTAACGAAAACAAACAATTACACCATGTATAGTAAATTAGAAAAAAAAAGAAACATATTTACATAAATGTAGATAATAGTGCAATCGACAACATTTTCCACGAATTACTAACGAATTTTATACACCAAGAAACAAAAACAAAGAAGATTTTTTTTAAATATCATTTAAACAAAACATTAACTTAATAATATTATTTATATATTTACGTGAACTATGTAGTTAAAAATAAATCAATATGTGTAAACAAACTATTGTATTTATGCATAGTACGATACCTATAGAGGGGCACGTTCACCTTGTTTGAAAATGCTCAACATTCGAACCACTGTGCAACGTATTACAAGTTATTTGTCAGCGCGCGTATATCCAGTAAAAAAAGTACGAAGCGAATGAAAGCTTCGTGAAAAGTGCGTACCGCTATTACTCGTGTGAATTATTCAATCGTTGAAGTTTGTGAAAAACATTTTCTGCATTGGACTGACTTTAAACGGTTTATTGGCCGCTCAAAACTTATTCATTCGACAACTTTTGAAACGAGTAATTTAGTTATGTTGAAAATATTTTGTTATTGAGTTTTATTTATTTATTTATTATTACAAAGCCTCCGAGCCAGGCATCAATAAAATCATCATCAAAATCATAGAGATAATGTCACATTACAATGCCAGCAACACATGTCAGACCTACGAAAAATGATGATTTTGTTAATTTTTAAAGATAAATTTAGCTTAGTCTCTTTTTTATGTTAATTGGTGATGGACAGATGACATGGCCCTTTTGACACCTATTATGACATCTCTAGAAATTTGATTATTGGTGCCTGAAAATAAATTAAGAAGGCTCTATAAGGTAGTTGCTTAATGTCAAAATGGAGCGTTACTGGTAATTCACGGTAGGTCCCCTGCAAAGGGGTGGATACGTCGCCAGATGGGCTGCCCAAATGACTACGAAACGCAATGTGCCTCTAAACACATGCCACTAAACACACCAGTAGTGGAAAAAATTAATGTTTAGGCAAAACTGCCCAAGGTGCAGTTGCCTCTTTAGTTTCTCTCAGTTTGATGTTTTTCTCTAAATGTTTTGACCACTATATTTCACCGATTAAGTAGCTTAGCCCTGACAATGGAACAGACTGCCAGAGAGACAGAATTATATTCGCTTTTAAAATATCACAATCGATTTAGGAGTTACATTTCGAAGAAGTTAAACCAAAAAATACCCTCAGACCGCTTGGTCCGACTGCTTCGTCCGATTAAAGAACAGAATATATATCTGAAAATCTATGAAAATGGTGAGTACAAATTATAGTCTTCAAATCTAAGTCTAGTCTAATTACTAATCTAGTCTAAGTTACTAAGCATAAGTAATGTAAAGAACATTGATACTCTGTGTAATTACTTCAGAACGCTTTTCAATTATACATACTCATAATAACCAACATACCTACATACTCGTACTTGAGCAAATTCATGTTCGTCACTAAACTTTGTTATGTTGTAAAAGGAAATGTTTTACAAAAGGCGAAACTTAAATTCCTCATAGGAACTTGGATTCGGAGCAATAATAGAGCCCAGCAACAACTGTATTAGAAAAGCACACGAGGAACCGGAAATCGGCTTATGTGGCAAAATAGTTCGTGCCGGGTTAAGCTCGCGGATATACGGGCCGTTATTGCGCGAGATAAAGCTGCGTTTAATGACACATAAATATTTGAAGTTGACACACAATAGATGCCTATTAATGTGACAACTACGAGTATCTATAAGAAATATTACTTTAATTTACTTGTTTAAAACATGTACTTATAATAAATAAAGTGCTACAAATTTCTATTATTGCGAATAACTTAACCTAACGAGTTGAGTAACCTAACCTGGTTAGAGTTAGTAAGAAGAGTTGAGTTAGGTATTGAATTAGATTAGCTACCATCTTAGAATTATCAACCTTATTATTATAAAAAGTAAATCATACAATCATTGTTTCAATGGGATTGTATAACAACTTATATAACAATTGTATTCTACATTTTTTTAAAGTTTTATCTTGTTAAAATAAAATTAAATAAGTTTGATTTAATCTAATAGCAAAATTCCAGAGAATTTCTTTCGCCCCGTCTAATAAGACACGGCGTTAATGCGCGTTTTATTTTCCCGTGTGTTTTCAAAACGCCATGACGTATATGTTAGCTCGCAACCCGTAAATTTTGCCGTCGCCTGGCCGAATGAATTGTAGCGGTAATTTAGCGCTCACTGTCCGATCGTTTTGTGTGAGAATATATGAAAATTTCACTAATGCGTACACTTATATAGACAATTTCTGCGGCAATTTCAAATTGACTTTCATTTAGCTGTAAAACACCTAACTGTCTGAGTTAGGAGTCCCAGGTTCGTATCCACGCGAGGTCAACAACAACAAAAAAAAAAAACAGAAAAAATTGTGGCGACCTCCTTTAACAGACTTTTTGGTTTTTTTGACTTCGTTTCGTTTTCAATTTTTTTAAATAAAGAATTACAACGAATACGGTACAGTGCGCATCCGATATCTGCTGCAAGAAGTAAAATCTATGTATATAAAATCGTGTACAGTAAAATGGAGTTATTCATTTATTCACCTACAAATTAAATAAAAAAATTCTACTTTGATCTCAGATTCTACATACCCCATGTATCTCAGACGTAATATTGCTTTATATATTTTGTCAGGGGTTATATATTTTATTTCTAATAGCAGATGAACTCGCGGGCACTAGCCAGTATAATATAGTCCCAACTCACATTGAAGACAAAATTTTAAAACAAATTTAAAAGAGTCGTAAAACTGAAATTGTATATAATAGACAGATATAACAGTTCAGTACTTTTTTTCTTTTAGGATTTTTTTTTTGGGTAAATTATGGTACTTAACTTTTTTTTCAACACGATTTTACTAACTGCGCCCATAACTTCGTACAAGTTGTAGTTCGTTTTCTGAAAATTCCACAGAAACCTAACATTTTTCCAGGATAAAAAATATCCTATATGTTAAACCAGGTAATAAACTATCTGTGTGTCAAATTTCATTCAAATCCGTTCAGCCGTTTTTGCGTATTAGGATTCGGTTTCGAATTTTGACTAGAAATATAATTTGGTATGTGATTTAAAAAACATATAAGGTTTTTTTTTTTCAAAATGCATGTTAGTAGTTTTTAAGTTTTTAGAAGTGAATGTGTTCTTTAGAAATTATATTAAAATGTTTGTTGTGAATTATTGTGAATAAATTGAAGATATGAAGCAATATAGAAAGTATTTAATATAACAATTTAGAACATAACATATAGAAGCAATTTAACATAATAAATAGGCCCAAGAGAAAAGTATTAAAGTTAGAAGAATAATGAAGCCCCGACAAACGAATATGAAAAATTCTGGTTTTGTTGTTGTGCCACTAGCGCCTGTCTCGTAATTTTATTTTATTTTATTTTTTTAAAAGAAAGCAACTTAATGATTTAAAAATAAACATTATACAATTGGAGGAATTTGTCATATATATCCGGCTCTGGCGAAATGGACCCGAAAATGATTGTCGGATAAATCCGACTCTGGCGGCTAAAGGGTTAAAAATCCCTTTACTCCCATTACAAGTAGTTTTATCTATTAACGTATAAAAAAACTTAACAATAGGTTAAATAAAATCTTCCCAACACTGGCTTAGGGTTGCCACGGTCGCCCCTTAAATCAATCGGAGTACACAATACAGCCTTAATGGTTAAGCTGCGAAGAGGCGCTAACTGGAGATAATTAAAAAGTGGGAGCTCACAAAAAATATAACCCCGCATAATTCAAAAGATAAGATAAATCCATCCATCAAGCCGTCGACGCAACAAAGACAAAAGACAAAGTAAGTAAAATTCGAGACAGACTCTATTAAGCAAGTAGGTACATAAATAACTTAGCAGCAAAAGGATCGAACAATGGGTGGGAAGGTTGAACAAAGAGGTGAGGGTGCTAGAAGGATGTAGGCTTTACTGCCGGCTGTTACTGCCACTGACGGTAGATAAATGCTAACCGAAATATGGACAGTTCATTCAACCAGAAATATATTATTTAATAATTATATTGGAGTTGGTAATTTTATGACAATTTTATGAAAAATATAAAAAAACCTGACATCTGCATTGCTATACCACTTTGTCAAACGTCAGTTTCTTATTTCCCGATGAGGAAATTGTACTTTTTTCTGAATGAAAGATACCCTCTATCTCTATTTCTGTATCCCTGACAACGTGTATGCAAAATTTCATGATGATCAGTTGAGTAGTTAAGGCGTGAAAAGGTAACAGTGTTACTTTCACATTTATAAATATTATTATGGATAGTATGGACTAGTATGGACTAGTGTGGGCTAGTGTGGGCTAGTGTGGACTAGCGTGGAACTAGTGTGGACTAGCGTGGAACTAGCATGGAACTAGCATGGAATAGTATGGACTAGTGTGGACTAGCGTGGAACTAGTGTGGGCTAGCGTGGAACTAGCATGGAACTAGAATGGAACTAGCATGGAATAGTATGGACTAGTATGGACTAGTATGGACTAGTATGGACTAGTGTGGACTAGTATGGACTAGTGTGGACTAGTATGGAAAGTATGGATAAGATTTATTAGTGAAAATTATCCAGGTTCCAAAAAATAAAAAGCAGGATGGAAAATCATTTTGAGCAAACTGAAACAAATATTTTTTTTAAAAATTAACAAAAATTGAGGTTAAAGCTTGCAACTCAAAATGTCTATACAGTAAACGGAATGCGCACACAAGTTTATAAAACCGGCAGGCTTATTATCTAAATGCCTCTGCTAGCGACAGGCGCAAAATTTGTGCATAATTTGTGCAATATCACACTAAATCGTGTTTTTGGTATCACGTAACTTATAACAGTAGTGTGGTTTGCGTAAACGACGGTGCTGCTTCTGACGTGCTGCACAAATTATGCACAATTTTTGCGCCTTTCGCTAGCAGAGGCATTTAGACATTTAGATAATAAGCCTGCGGCTTCACTATGTTGTCAGTAAAATTATGTCTACAATTTTTATTTGATCTGAGGGTCGAACACTTTACCTTATCCAACTCGTCACTACTCATCACTGAGGAAACGAATACATAATATATCAGCCGACGACTGTGAGATATTAATTACAAACATTATAACGTAATTTTGTGTTTTGTTTCCCCTGGCGGTTCAACCCAAAGATATATTATTTTGATGGTTCAACCCTATTCGCAGAACTGCGTTTTCAGTGGAAATATTTAATGCTTTTACGTTAATTATTTGAATACATTTTCTTAATTGTTTAAGAATTCGTTCAAATGCCTCTTAGCTTAAGTATGAGTTTGAACTGCTGGCTAAGTGCTCAGACTTGCACTGCTGGAGATCTACATAAAATTTTTGACTATAAGGTATCTCCGTGATGCAAATATTTTATGTGAATTAAAATTTGTTTAAGACACTACAAAATCTGTTATTTCGCGTCTGTTATTTTCCGAATCGGTTTTTTTTTTTGGTAGGCGTAGGAAGCGATTAGTACCATATATACCTAGGTATTTTTCTCTGAATTGTTTTAAAGGTTAAAATAACACGATAAGATACATCATACGTTAATTTGACTGAAATCGTATTAAAAATAGTTTTAAATTCACTAGGTTAATGGGCATTTTTACTATCTGCTACATTTGCACCTCACGTCAGATAAGATTGTGATTAAGCGCTGCCTTGATTTATTTTAAAAAAAAACTACTCCGCCAGCTTGATCATTATTAACATAGGCCAGGAAAAATTAAAATTCGCAAGTTTTCGGACATTCACTGTAACACGTTTACAAACTTAATATCCACTAAATATATTCCCCGTGTAAACCTTTTTGTGATTGATCCGTTTTGATCCCGTTTCCTGAAATCGTCTCAGTGGAGGCCCACCGCATCACTTTGAAAGCTTATATTGCTTGTATTTTTAGATAGAAATTCTTTCATAATATTGTTTACAATTTTCATATTGGATTTGTAGATTTAATAACACATTTTTACTTTCATTTTGTTGCTTTATAAACTACCAGCTGTTGCGTGCGACTTTGTCCGCGTAGCTTTATAAAATATAGCTATTTGTTACTCGCTGATAATATAGTTTCTATAGGTGAAAGAATTTTCAAAACCGGTCCAGTGGTTTTTGAGTTTATTCATTACAAACATATAAATCTTCTCTCTTTATAATATTAAAAGTATATCCAAAATTTTTTGTTCGTTTCACACAGTCTAAATTCATCATAATGTTCTCAGCCGCAGAACGTCTACTATTATTCTCCTACTATTTTCCAATAAGACCGGTCAGAAGCAACCTGGATCCACCGTTGATCCACGGCCCTTATCTGGTCGTCTGTCTACATTGTGGGTGCACGTCCTACTTTGCGCTTTGCGGTCCGTGGCCTTCACTAGAGAACCGTCCGTTCCCATCAGCGGCCATTGACTCTCCATACTCCATGGAGTCATAGTATGGATACCATAGTATACCATAGTATGAAGCATACCATTTCGACAGACATGATCTGCCGCATTACACAGGTAACTTAAGTTTGTTTACGGATCTTCTCATAAATGATTTGATCTCGCAAAGTAACTCCGATCACGGCCCTCTCCGTAGAGCGTTTCTTCATTGGCTGACACGGCCAGTACTGCACGCTGTCTCAGTGGCCCGGCTCGGTACCGGCAGTCAAGTGATTACGTACTCTTTGCCGGCAGTAAGTCTCCCACTGGTGTCCCACTTGCGTGTGTATACAACACAAACGTAAGAAGCCTTACGTTTGTGTTATATACACACGCAAGCGTCTATGTGGGCGTGCGCCCGCCCGCGGCCCCGCAGCGTGTCGGTGTCGGTCAATGAAGAATGTATCTGCCGGTGTCGTGTCTTCGAGTACTGTTGGTGACTGTCAGACAGGTGCTGGGTCGGCCAATGAAGAAGCGCACATAGCTCATTGAGCGACATTGAGCTGTCTTACAGGGACGATATTAAGGGCCTTATGTCATCACTGAAAACACACATTCATCGAAAACTTAACGCTTTAACGCACTCAGGAATTTTGAACGAGAAGATAATCTCGTCCAGAATTCATAGTACTACTACGAATAGCCTAACTAAAGGTAGATGTAAATGTTTTAAGATATATTATTACTATGGTTTTACACATTTTTTTCAAAAAATCATTTTTCAAAAAATTTTTTTTTCTAATTTTTGAAAAATATGACACTATTTTTTCACATAGTCTCCCAAAATAAGTATAAGTACCAGGTAAACAACATGAACATAGTTAATCCTCTCAGTGAAGAAATATATCAAATTATAAGTTAGGAAGCTAATAATTTTTGCCGAACAAACTTTTGATTATACTTCATAGATGTGAAAGGAATTGGATTTCTTTTTTTCCCTCGTTCCGAAGTTATTGTCATGTTGCTGCCAATGTTTGAAATTAGCGAATACTTTTATTTCCCACACTCGTACCATTTGATCTATTAGTTTTTTTTTTTAAATAAAAGAAATAAATATATTATACTCAATTAATTTTGCAATCTATACTTACTGAGTCTGCGCACATTTACAATACAATATAACCCACCGAACAACAACAAGTCTTTTCTTTAAAGGTGTGGTCATTTTTTTTTGACATCGTGCGATTGAGCAGATATTATATTTTGGGCATGCTTGTCCGGGCCCTGCTCCATTTTTTTACAGGTCAAAACCACATATCGCCTCTCTTTAGACGTCGTCCAGTCACAGTTTACTTCACTGTTTTAACTTTCAAGTGGACAGTTTTATATAATCTACTAGTGGCCCGCTCCCGGCTTCGCACGGGTACAATTTTTTACTCAATCCAGCTGATAAAATTACCTTACATCGCCATCTGTTAGAATCTTTTGGAACTCACAGGTAAATAATTGCTGGATTGAATAGGTATCAACAGATGTCGCTATGTTATTAATATTATATAATTTGCAAAAAAATAATAAAAAAAATGAGATATAAACTATCCTGTCTTTTAAG
The DNA here is from genome assembly GCA_936446665.2 of Synanthedon andrenaeformis. NCBI lineage: Eukaryota > Metazoa > Arthropoda > Insecta > Lepidoptera > Sesiidae > Synanthedon > Synanthedon andrenaeformis. Next base: position 1,157,937 of record OW387802.2, read on the forward strand.
TTGGACCAAATTACATATAGTTACGAAATTTTATCAAAATCGGTTCAGTAGTTTGGGAGTTCATCGCGGACAAACAACGTGACATGTAATTTTTATATATATAAGGATATGTTGTATACAATTTTTGGTAACCCTATCGGAAACTACCTCTTTACAGAAGACTGCCGTGAAATAACAGCATGTATGCTGTTGTGTTTTAGGTGACGGTGGCCACCTATCATCAAGTGGACCCTCAGCCTATTACTACCAGTCACTGCAACAATACCAGTTCAACTAAGACATGATCTGATAATTCGAAGTTTAACCGTAACATAAGACGTCAGCACGAGGAATTTGTTTAAGAGTCTCGCCCCGGACATCACAAGTTTTCCTTACTCGTTTGACGGATCGGTCTATTGTGATTTCAATTCTATTATTGCTTGTTTTTAAAGAACGAAATGCACGAGGAGAATCTTCTTTCCCGCTGGTAGTTCCCGAAAATAGTTTTTTTTTAATGTAACTTCGTCAGACAGGCTGATTGTCCACTGGATCCAATCCAATCAGTCCACTGGTTGAGTCTGATTGGATAAGGAATAGGGGATAAGAAAAGGGAGTGTCTGGCAGTGTTGAATATTATTTTGTAATAATATTCTTACAAAACATAATATTATATAAAAATCAGGCTCTAGAAAATAAGTGGTTAGTCCTATTTTTTTACTTACCTTTCCCTCCCTCCACTGGCTTCGTACGGATTATATATATTTTCCCCTGCAAATTATATACAAAAACCTTCCTTGTGATTTTTTTTAAATTAAAGGTCAACAGAGAGTCTGACACTCAAATCGATGGTAGGTGGCTACCGTCGCCTCTAATACAAGCAACGCCACAGATGCTGCAAGTACTACAGTGCCGACTACAGTAGGGCTAAGGAGAAGGGACTTGGAAGAGATAGTGAAATGGTCTCTGGAAGTTGAAATGGGTTTAACGAAAGCCACATCAAAATCCACTGCGTGGTTTCAATGCAAGGATTTCCAATACACACGTAAAAACAAAAAATAAAATAAAATAATAAAGTTTGTTACACAGGCTGACATTCCACTTGACTAATGTAATTAACTATGTAATTAATTAATTAATAATTAATTAATGTAATCAAAACGTTTGTTCGACATAATCGGCGATTATAGAGCTGGCTATTACCTCGGTCAACAGATTAGCATTGCCATACAACAAGGTGTTGCAGCCTGCCCAGGGGACCGAAGCTTTATATCAATACTAATAACAAATCTGTAAGAGTCGGTCATGGAGTAAGTCACTTTGTTTTCAGAGATATCGTGTTTATAGGCTCTATACATGATACTGAAACTAAATTGACAATTTTTAGAATTTTTTTCTGTATGTATGTATGTATCTCCATAACTCTGAAACGAATTAACTGATTTTCATGAAACTTGGTAGATATACATTTGGACGTACGGGACATAGGATAGGCTACTTAATATTTTTCAACGCGGACGAAGTCTTGGGCACCAGCTAGTATTATATAATATGTAAATATATATAACTTTTATGGTTACAATGTTATTGTTATAATAAAATATATTTACATATTTACCTAAAACTAAATATTATCTAAATATACATAACTAAAACTAAACCTATAACTAAAACTCAATATAAAAATGGACCCTGCGGCATTGTACCAAGGACGCTGGCAGCATTTCCTCGTTGAATGGCCAAACTAATACGTTGGCCGAGGAAAGCGCCAGCTCTTCGGTCTCCCGTCGCATCAATAAGCCTCTTCGAAATATCTTTGAAAAGGCCCATTGCTGCAGGGCCCCACGGACCGAGTGTCTCAACTCCAAATGGTTCAAAAGTATATTCAGCGCCTCTGCTGCGGTTGCTGCCTTTGTAGATGTTCCATGGAGATGCGAAGGGGCTAGTGTGTCTACACAGGTAGCATCCCACACCAGCACTCTACCCAATCTCCATGGAATCAGAGACATCCCATCCGGTCTCCTACCATCGTTTCTCAATATACCTGAGGGAATATATTTTATATAATATAATATATATAACTGAGGGAATATATAACTTAGAATTAAATGAAATATTATTTAGTTTACTATTGCTGTTATCTCAATAAAGTATATTATTGAGATCGCTATAATATCGCCTATAAAACAAGCAACGTCTCAAGCAGTGCAAGCGTGTTGCCAACCATATTAGGATTAAGCATAAAAAATGAGGAAGAGATAGAGAAATGTAGGATACATACCTATACTGAATATAAATCGTATTCAACCTGTAAAAGCACACTAGGTACCTGTAATAAATGCGATCCTCGAATAAATCCAAGTCTATAGAAGGTGTTCTATATGGCATAGAACGGAGTCATTGTTGAAAAGTCATTAGTCGCACACAATGGTTTGTAGTTAGGGTTAATGTTGGCATAGGGCCAATATAAAATCGGCTCAATTTTATTGGGACCGCTCCACTAGAATTATAGCCGAACGCCTCTATAGAAGATATCTCGTGTCGGACATAGTAATGGAGACGAAACATTTCTATATATTTTTTTATACATTACACTCGCAACTCGTAGCCGCCATTGTTTATTTTTTATCAAAGTACAAACAGCTTAGCAAAAATAAATAATTTTATTGTTTCTGTGTGTACATTTCAACAAATGTTCTTCAAAATTATGCATAGGGCATTTTGGGTAGAATTAACTAAATATTTATTGAAAGTTGCAAAATGTCCACAAAGATAATAAATGGAACATTTTAGAAACAATAAAAGTAATTATTTTTGAATTTCCCAAAATGTCCCAAATGGGTCATTTATTGTGGGACATTTCGGAATAGACCAAATTGGATATCTAAACAAACAAATTAAATAAACAGAATTAAAAACATTTGCTTAGCAATTAAGGTTTCTACTGTTATTACATTTTATTGAAACTAATTTAAACAATAAATCAACAATAAATCAACAAATAATTCGTACATATAAATAAAGGCGAGAACAGAATTCGTTAGTATTTTTTTTTCTTTTTCTTTTACTCCAGAGTGAAATAAATTTCTTAGGGATCTTTCCCCACCTCCGAGTAAAGTGTTAAGTAGCTAACCGCCATTTAAAGTCACTGGTAAGAAGGCGTACGAGTTTCACCATCTTCGAATAGCATTACTCAAGGGTAATTTAATTTCAATGAAATTCAAAAGATACTCGTAACATTTACTCGCCAATTAGTATTACTTGAAAAGTAACTAATCAACACTTTACTTGTAGTTGGTGAAAGAGGCCCAACTAAAGAAAATATTAATTTAAATAAAAAAATTAAAATTTTACTAATTAAAAAGTATGACGTGGAGTATTTTAGCTAGCGTCTCTTCCCTGGCTTCGCATCGATGAATTTTTTTCTCCAAATTATATATACAAACCCTTTTCATTTCAGTGGTTTATTATAGAAGCAAAACTCGAGAATTTTGTCTTTCAATTTTTTGTTTCAATATTCGTTGGTTAGAGGTTCTTTTTTCTCTTCATAAGGTTGAAGGTTCGAAGCCGGGGTCGGTTCGCTAGTGTATGATAGATTAATATAGAAAACTCATCAGAGTGCTCTGATGAGTTGTTCCAACTAATGCCTACCCCAAGTTTTTACCACCGTACTGCGCGTCATAGTGTGGAGTTCATCCGCATTACTTGGATAAGGTGCCCCTATGCACAGTCCAGTTGGGTAGAAACTCTAAACTTTGGGTGGCTTCTTCAAGCGAGCTGTAAATAAATTCCTACAGGGTAGGCAGTGCACTAGCACTCCCCTTGGTGTTGCTTGTGTCCTTAGGCGACGGTAACCACCTACCATCAAGTGAGCCGCCAGCCTGTCTGCCACCTTTATATTTATAAAAAAAAATAAAAATGAAAAATGTAATGACTGCGTCTCCGCATACGTCGCTGTTCCATTGTTTGAAGTGTACGTAATTAAAATCGGTGCCTGCGTTATTAGTTCTCACCTGTTCGAAAGGCGAGAGGGGGTCGGTGGAGTAAGGTGGGGGGAGTAGGGGGGGGGGAGTGACGTAATTGCTATCTAGTGGCATGAATTTTTATTTTATTGCCGGAAGAATTGTAAATGTGATGATTTAATGAAAATTCAGTTTGGTTATGAACTATTTTTACTTACATAACTAAGTCTAGCTTAAGTGTTTGGTCTCAAGTTAATTCTAAGTACTTACTTTTTTATATAATTTATGTACATTTTTATAGAAAAGTCATGTCAAAATGCTTCTCTGTACGATTTACGCCTCATTACCTCAGCTTCGACACAATACTCACAAAAAGTTTTCGACACAATTGCACTGCTAATAATACTTTTAACATAAAACTGTTTACGAAATGACTCACATAAAATCAATATTGTTTTTATTAGGGACAGGACACACTGCAGTTACAAAATGTCTGGCGGCAGTAACCACAATGTTACAGAATTTTTTAAATTTTTTTTTTCAATTCAATTATTTATTGCGAAACCATATTGTATAAAGATGTTATAAAATATATAAGAATTACTGTTTTAGACTGCAGTATAAATGCTGGACAGTGTATTAGTATAAATATATCATTAATGTTATAAATAAATAATCAAGTAAAATCTATTGAACGGATTTGGATAAAATTTGGTACACATATAGTTTATTACTTGGTTTAAAATGTAGGCCACTTTTTGTCCTTAAAAATGTTAGGTTCCCTTGGAAAATCGTCTGAAAATATAATTGAAATTCTTGAAATTCGTTAATATTTGAATATTAAAGAATAAAACAAAAACATGGCGGTCAAAACTTTAAGACAACTGCTCCTTGGCCGATTATAGTCGTAAGTAGCTAAAAAAAACCCTAAATCTGAATAGATTTTTTCAACAACAAAATTTCTCATATCTGAATTTTTTACTGTATTAAATAATATTTACCATGAAAGGAAATAATGGACTACTTTTGTAGGCCACGCGCTTTCCTCTTTTGAACCGTAAAATCATTAAGGATGTTCATTCAACTATAATATACAATTTTTTCCCATCAAAATCGAGAATGTTTAATTGTTTGCCGTTGAATAAAAAATAGGTTGACTTCGAATATATATACGAGCCTTAAGAGTAACTCGATTTTAAATTTTTTTCAGCAAAAAATTAAACTTGTATCACTAGAGAAATGTCATTCAAAGCAGGCGTTTGATAAAACCAACAACTCAACTTTCTTTATCTGGCCCAGGAAAATTAACAGGACCACCACTGTATTGAACTTCAATATCAACTTATCGCATATAACGGATCCTATATGGGTAAGTTTTGGATGCTATTTATGGTTTTTAACGTTGGGAAATCCTCTTGGATGCCCGGCAGTGTAGGGGACACTGGGGAGTTAAAACCCAACGATTTTGTAGCGCGGCCGTTGATGGGGACGTTATGACACGACAACGGTGCCCCGCCACGACTATCCAGCGCGGGGAGGGGTACGCTCCCTGTCAGAACGTCGGCGTACCCGAAAGTGGAGGTACGCCGGCCACCTCGGCGGACCTCACGACGGGCGGCAGTCTCCCCCAAAGGAAGGCGGCGCATATAGGCCAGCCTTCTCCCGCGCATCGCCTGGGGAGAGGGGATGCTCTTCCCGCTGTCTTTCCACCGAGAGTATTGTCTCCCCTGGTTTAACAGTTTTGACGACACGTTTGGTCTAGTGGCTAGTAACCCTAGCTGTTAACCAAACTGTCGCGGGTTCGAATCCCGCTAGGGGCAAATGTTTATGTGTTAACATTTCACCTTTGTACCTGAGTCATGGATGTTTTTTATTTATAAAATGTATGTATGTATTTACAAAAAAAAAGTAATCTATGTAGTATATCAACTGTCTGGTATCCATAATACAAGCATTAGTTGCTTACTTTGGAACTAGATGGTGCTGTGTGGAATGTGTATTAAAAAAATAATAATCAAAAAACAGTATTGTGATTCTTATATGTCGTTCCATGTATGTTGCAGCTCACACTTAGAGGGTATCAAGTGAAAGCAACAATGAAAAAGGTCTTATGAGGAAATTCGAGAAGCTCCCATGTCAACAAGTGATCGTGTCCTTCATTTTCAAAGTAATTAAAATAAAATTGGAAAAAGATTGCAGAATACTGCCTGTACGTATGAAATATTTTAAAGGTACTTTATGAAGAAACTAATTTTATTAATATTCTAAATGCTCTAAAGTGAGTGTGTCTGTTTGGATATGCTTTCACGGCTTTTTTTTATTTTAGGGCACATACGTCACTTCTAATATAAATCTGGAAAGTTTTAAATGGCTATTGACAAGATCTGTCTTCGAATCGGGTAGGTAAGCTAGCATCATCATTACATTATTATCAAACATTATAGGGGATGTCAAAGCCTATTTCTATTATATACTGAGTCCAATGAACTCACTTAGATGCAGACTGGCGGAAAAATGTCAAATTGCGCCTCCTTTCACGTGCGTGCATGCGTGCGTGCGTGCGTGCGTGCGTGCGTGCGTGCGTGCGTGCGTGCGTGCGTTGTTTATTAATTCTTAATATTTTAATTTATTTCAGATATTCCTACGAACTCGAATTTATCACCTCCAAAGGTATATTCATATGTCAATCGATTACCTATGATGTGAATAAATAAATATTAAACAATATATAATAAGAATTCGCGTATGGTTATTTTTTTTACAGAAAAGTTTAGCATTTTTAGACTTGGGCGGACTTGGGCGGACCTAGTACATTTTCTAGTTATGATGTCTTAATTTTATGACCACAAAATTAAATTTCAGTTAGTTGTTTCTTAAAAAATTACAAACATTCACCAAGTTACTTACTGCTCATTACAGTAAGTAACACATTTCTCATTAACAGTAAGTAAGTAACACATTGCTCTCTGATTAAAGATTAATTAGTTTTACAATTATTATTAAATGAAAAGAGACCTCGAAAATCAACAAACGAAATTAGCAAATATTCAAGTATAAAAAAGACATAAATTCAAACGCGTTATACCGAAATGGTGCCCTAAAAGCCTATTACGAAGCTTATCCAATGTTGCTTGGGGGTGTTAATTTAACCTAAATTTATTGGGACCCAATTGCGAATATATTAGACAGGGAGGCACAGAAAAGTATGCTGATTTATGCGATGCGGTCGCTTTGAACGAAATAGTCTAAGAGCTGAACGATTTCTTTTTACACTAAAACTTCAGTAGTGACATACTGCGCAGGGTTTCTGGCGGTTGTAATCACACTTTGATAGAAATAATTGAGTCATATAGTTGCAAAGACAAAAACATCCATTTTTTTTCATCTTTAAATTTTTGCAAATTTTAACAAAAAATTTTAACTATATAAGAAAATATCGATTTGCCGTTTTTTTGTAAAAAAAAAGTGATGTTGCTGCCTATGCAACTATATGACTCAATTGGAAAATAACAAGAGCTAATATGTGGTGTAACAAATTCGTAGTTAACTCGTCTAAAAACAAAAACCACTCTTTACTTTTAGAATTAAATGTATCCATGTCTACAAAAATCACAATTTAGCATGTGCAATAAAAGCTATCGTTTCATCAAATTTCACTATTAAAGTTTTAGTAATATTAAAAATACAAAACTAATCAGCCTGCCAGTATTTTAAATACACAATCACCACTTAGATTAATATTGTATATTTGTAATATCTAAAATAATAAATAAAAATATTGTCTAGAACTAAATTTTGGTAATTTATTACCTTTTTTTTTCAATTGCGAATCGGCAATTCCACGAGGAAGAATCAAGTAAGAAATTTCTGTTCTGTTGAACAGAACGAACGAAGGGGTTTTTTTTAAATATTAAATGTTCATACAAGAATTATATCTATAAAGTTTTAAAATTAAGTAGCTGACAGCTTCTCTGTGTGTTTCTCCGCTAAATTCTTCCAAACTACGCAACGGATTTAAAAACACTTTTTACTAATTTAAAGAGCGATAAACAAGAAAAAACTGTGTATATAATTTAAAGAAAAAAATTGCATTTGAAAATTCAAAATTTCAAAATTGGAATAAAAGAAAAAATTGCGAAGCCACGACAATGTTTTAGCGAACTCTGAACATATATACTAGTATAAAATATCATTTTAATGGCTCCTTCCACTTGGATCCACAGCTTGGCTCCACATGTGGATCCGCGGATACTTTTATCTCCTCTTAAATCTACCATTGAGGGGATTCAAGAATACACATAGTTTTATATGCCACTTCGATCCACAGACGAGGGGATCCAAAAATACTAATATTTTTCTATGCCACTTGAATCCACAATCCGCTAAGTGGATCCAAGTGGAAGGAAGCACTATGATTTCAGGACCTTTTTTTTCTAATAACTAGTGTACAAGCGTCATGACCGGATCCGAAAATGTTAAATATTTCTCAGCACAAAGAAGAAAAATATTGCGTCTGATGAAGATTGATATTGTTGTGATAGTTTTCTTAATTTTGGATGATCCCTCTGAAACAGTACTTTTTTTCTGGATGAAAGGTACCCTATATCCTTTCTTGTATCCCTGAGAATATGTATGCAAAATTTCACGATGATCGGTTGAGTAGTTAAGACGTAAAAAGGTAACAGACAGACAAAGTACTTTCACAAATTTGTTTGTTTCTAGTTTTAAAAATAACTAGTTACATGTTAAGTTAATAGACTTGGTAAAAGATATATGCCTATCTTTTTATTTCATTTCTCCTTGACTGTCCCAAAGCGTATTTGACTAATAGCTCATTTGACGAATCAAGTAATTGACCAATTTAGGTTTTGAACAATCTCTAATTTGACAAATCAAGGATTTGACAAGTGTCTGCGTAGGATTTTCTTTTGAGATAGGTACACAGTAGTGTATTAAAGTAGGTTCATATTATTTAAACAACAGATTTAATTATTTATTTATTGTGTCAAAAAAGGTAATAAAACAAAATGAAAAGCATTTTAGCCTAAAGTGACAATAATTGTGTGAAAACAACAATATTTTAGTCATATGTAATATCGACGGATCCACCTGGTGGATAGAAGAGGAAAAAGAAATATCCATGGATCCACACATGCATTTAAGAGGAGATAAAGGTATCCATGGATCTACACGTGGATTTAAGAGGAGATAAAGGTATCCGCGGATCCACATGTGGAGCCAAGCTGTGGATCCAAGTGGAAGGAGCCATTTTAATTATCTTCTGTTAACAATTCAATTATGAATGTCTTAAAAATATTAACCTTCACATTTCGCTTCCAGCTCCTAGACTATAAACAGTCGAATCCAGATACTCGTTTTATCCGTTAGTATCTTCTTCAATACAAAATGGCGGACAGTTTTGTTTCACCCTGTGAAGCCAGAACAAGTGCAATTACTCTGTAGTGTTGTTTTCTAAATCAAAAAAACTTCGAAAAAAAGATTTAAAAAAATCATTTCAAAAATTAGAAACACAAAAAACCTGTAAATAGGGACTTTTCCTTTTTCATGTTAAGGTCATCAGATTAATTGACGGTCCACATGATGGTAGGTGGCTACCGTCGCCAAGCAACGCCACGGGTGCTGCAAGTTCGCCGGCGAGCTTTGTAGGATAAACTATAAGAGAAAGAGAAATGTTCTCTGGCATCAATTCAATTACAAAGATTTTATTACATACTAACTGGTGCCCGCGACTTCGTCCGCGTTGAAAAAGAAAATATATGAGTAATTACTGTACCCGTGCGCCGTACACCGCCATCTGTTAGATTTTTGTGGAACTACAGATAATAAAAACAAATTTGTCCGCGTTGAAAAAGAAAAAGTAGCCTATCTTGTGCCCCGTACGTCCAAATGTTTATCTACCAAGTTTCATGAAAATCAGTTAATTCGTTTCAGAGTTATGGAGGAACATACATACATACATACATACATACAGAAAAAAATTCTAAAATTCGTCAATTTAGTTTCAGTATCATGTATAGAGCCTATAAAGACGATATCTCTGAAAACAAAGTAACTTACTCCATGACCGACCCTTACAGATTTATTATTAGGATTGATGATTAATTTATTAAATTGACTCTATCCCTTGTCCTTTAAGCTATAGATAACCGACGAATTCTCCTACCGAGTAGACAAGAAGCTTACCTGTCTTCCTTTAAATTGTTAAAACATCTTAACACTAAAACCAAAATATAAATTGACTTAAAGGATCAAACGACCCTGTAAGGAAGTCATCCCGTATATAACGAAAACTGTGTAGATAGTTAAACACAGGGCGAGGGGTATCTTGCCCGAATACGGAAGATAACCAACAATTTTCAAAGTAAAATTATTCACGGGCAAACTTTGTCGAAAGGAAGACGTACTTTTAGTTTGTAGTTAAAACGTAGTTTCGTGGTGGACTCACACGTGCTAAGAAATAAATTATTTTATTCTAACTGGTGCCAGGGATTTCGTCTGGGTCGAAAAAAAAAGCAATAAGTATAACGCGCTTGTTGCTATAACACTTTGGCGAGGCATTAGTTTTTTATTTTATTTTAGACTAGCTGGCGCCCGCGACTTTGTCCGCGTTGAAAAAGAAAAAAGTAGCCTATCTTGTGTCCTGTACGTCTAAATGTTTATCTACTAAGTTTCATGAAAATCAGTTAATTCGTTTAAGAGTTATGGAGGAACACACACACACACACACACACACACACACACACACACACACACACACACACACACACACACACACACACACACACACACACACACACACACACACACACACACATATATATATACATACATACAATACCTACACTTTAGATTTATTATTAGTATTGATGATGAGTGATGAAACCTCGGAAACAGTACTTTTTCTCTGGATGAAAGATATCTTTCTTTCCTGTATCCCTGACAATGTATATTCAAAATTTCATGATGATCGGTTGACTAATTAATACGTGAAAAGGTAACAGAGACAGGCAGATAGAATTACTTTCACATTTATAATATTAGTATTTAAATATGGATTACCATAGAGTATATTCTATGACATTACATACTTATAAATTAATAATGTCGCTGTCGGCCTCTGTCTGTTTCTCTTCTAATTTCTTCTAAATTATACACAGGATTTTGATGTTTTTCACTAATACATATATTGACTCATATTACACGCCAAAATATCGGTGGGTACAATGCAAGACGAAAAAATTACCAGAATGTGTGCCCAAATGCCCTGTGTTTTATTTTACCAAATATATTTTACTTCAAACTTAAGTATTTAATAAAAAATCTAAATATTTTTTTTAGCATTCTTCGTTATTTTATTACACACTTTATTTCAAGGGTAAGTACACATTTTTGGTGATAGTTCAATACTGGGGAACTGTAATCGTTTACGCGCGTCGCTTATTACACGAATTTCTGGGGCTCGAGCCAAGATGCAAACGCAGTGCTTTCTACAGTCGTAAACGCTACGCTCAGGCTACGCTACGCTGAGAGAAAGCTTTGTGATTGGTCAAAATTTTATGTGGGCGTTACAACAACCAATCACCGGGCTTTATTTCTTTCGTTTCGTAAGAACGCAACGAAACGTTTGCATCTTGGCTAGGGCTCTGAACATGATTGTAATTCACGCAAGAATAATTCAAACAAAACAAAAATTGAACAGGATAGCACAATCCTATTTCTATTTTTTGTTGCAATTAAAAAATATTGTCTATATATGTAAAATTCTGTTTTCAGCAACTCGTATTTTCCTAAATTATCTATCAAGTCATTTTTGGTAATCTTGGAATATTAGAAAAATTGTAACGAATGTGTTTTAAAACATATCCCAATTACAAAAATATTTTATACCTTTATCTGTGCGTTTTATTGTTGAAGCAGCAGCACAAACGCTATTATGAACTTACAGACAGACACACAGTGTTTCTATGATTGGGCAGTTAATGTGGTCAAATCGGCTTCCCAGTTGGCGGTTTAATAAAATAATAATAATTTAGTATGTCTGTCTGAGTCCACCTCAAGTTTTATAAGACAAAATCCAAATTTCGCATATCTTATCCAATTTGAAATTTAAAATTCATACTTATTCATTGTCGCTAAGTGTTGAAGATCACTGTGGCGGTGGCGTTTACATTTCACTCCGACTTGGGTAACTGTTATTTTTAAACTAAATTAATAACAGTTTTTCATATTATTTTTTTACTTATTACAGAAAAATTACTACTACTAACTTATTACAGAAAATATGAAAAGTACAGAAAAATTAAAGTGTGCTCATAGGAGCTGCATGAGCTCATACCGCCTTCCCCTTTCTTCCATTGGACATTCAGACTTACGGCTGGTTACCATCCTCATCTTGTCGAAATCCCTCTTTTTCGGACCAAGCGCTTTAAAACATCCTGTATAATGCGCACTGCCAAAATTTGGATCTTCATGCTGGCGTCTGTGTTACCGAGCTCATATAACACAGATCTTTTCAAAGTTCAAGTGAATAGACATCTTCTGAGTGAGCTCGCTCCATCACAGGCCTCATCTTCGCTACAAGGCTAAATGCTGGCCAAGAGAAAACCCAACTCTAATTTAAAAAAAAAACCCTTTACAGTGAGTATAAGGGATGCCAGAGCCCATTTCAGTATTTCTCCTTTCCTATACCTTAATCCCTAATTTTACTAAAGCACCTATGGCGTTGCTTGTGATAATAGGCGACGGTAGCCATCAAGTGGATCGTCAACTTGTCCTTACATTAAATCAAATGTAAGCCGAGCTTTACACAAAAGTATTATAAACTAGCGGCCCGCTTCCGGCTTCGCCCGGGATCCTTTTTTTACGTAAAAACCTTCCCTGATTATCCCTCTATCCATGAGTGAAAACAGAATTAAAATCGGTCCACCCGTTCTCGAGTTTTGCGCTCAGCAACACATTTAGGGATTCATTTTTATATTATAGATAAAAAATTAGTTTTAAATTTTATAAAAATCTTGCAATGAAACAGTGCAGAACTTCGATCAATTTGAATTTTATTGATACTAACATGGTATGATCCTTGTTGGCCGAAATAAGTAATAGTAAACCTTAAATTTTAATATATTAAATATTTATAAATTTTACAAAACGTACAAGTGGCAATAACATAAAAATAATAGATATTATAATTCGTGGCAATAAAATTTCCACTCAAACGAATTTCTGTCCAATATAAGCTATCGTGATTTCTCGATATTTCACGGTCCCCGTCTTTGTTCGAATGAAAGTAACGACAGCAGCAAAGTCACTTGTTTCTGTAAGTTATTTAGTTTGTAAAATAGAACATTTTTGAAAGAGTTTTTATTTTATAAAGTTGTATCTTAAAGTTATTATAGTTCTCTAATTCACTAGGGTGAAAACATAACAGCACAATATATTTTAGAATGAGCACAGATGTGAGACACCATCAAGTTGGTTTTAATTAAGAGTTTTTATTTTATAATATGTATAATATTAATATCCATTATTAATATATTTTTTTATTAATAATCTTAATTATTTAAAAATAGTGTATCATATCACAGGCCCAGAGATTTGACGTACCGATATTTCTGTAATATATATTTTTTATATTTTAAATGTACTGTATGAAATAAATAATCAAGAGTTATTATTTTCCAAGTGTTTTTCTCGTTTTAAATAATTGCGATATTGGATTAAAACGTAGTAATGAATTTTGAAAATACAATACTTCTAACTTTTTCTGAAAGTGTATTTATTAATTCGAATATTTTCTGGTTTTTTTTTGCTGTTAGTACACACGGAGCTTAGTTTAGATACGTCCACAAGTTCTTTATGAGAAACAATATGAAAGGGAAGGACCCATCACGTTTCAAAGGTCAGCTTTTTACGTTTCCAATATTTGCGAATAAACGAAATATCATACGAGCTTATGTTTTAGACATTTGTGCTTTTTGTATTCATGAATAATACTGAAAGAGTACACGATTTCTGCGGTCATAAACGAACCAACCTTCTTCGACATTTGACATTACTATAAATGATTTTCATGCAAAATCAAATTAAGTGAAATTATTTTATTTCTTTCACAAATCTTAGGCTGTTAACTTACACAGCCTAAAGCTAAAAATGAGTATATTATATCCAATTTTGTATGAAGATACCAAAAATTGGATCGATTCGTGGATACCCTCAAAAGATGAAGCATTTTTCCGACGAGGTATCCGTATGTTACTAGAAAGATGGGAAAAGTAGTGGCAAGCGATGGACAAATACTTCGAATAAAACATTAGGTACAGTCCTTTCACAATAAATTCCCAATTTTTTATTAAAAATGGCGGAAACTTATTTGTACGCATATGTATGTAGAAACTTTTGTCAGAAGTATCCAATGTGCTATTCGAGTTTTTTTTTTTTTTTTTAAGTAGAGATGGGTTTGCTCTTGGCCAACATCCAGGTGTGTAGCGAAGATGAGGCCTATGATGGAGCGAGCTCACCCAGAAGGTGCCTATTCACTCGAACTTTGAATAGATTCAGGTTATATGTGCTCGGAAATACAGACGCCGGCAGGGAGTTCCAAACCTTGGCAGTGCGCATTATAAAGGATGTTTTAAAGCGCTTGGTCCGAAATAGAGGGATATCGACAAGATGAGGGTGGTAACCAGCCGTATGTCTGTATGTCCGGTGGAAGAAAGAGGAAGGCGGTATCAGCTCATGCAGCTCCTGAGCACACTCTCCGAAGTACATCTTATAAAAGACACATAGACTGGCAATTTTGCGTATATGTGCCAGGCTCTGCATCTTAGTTTTGAGCAAAAACTTGAAAAAAGTTACCTTCAAAATTTTAGTAGTACCTAGTGAGTAGTTAAGGCGTGAAAAGGTTAACAGACAGACGTACAGACAGACAGACATACAGACGGACAAACATTTTTATAAATTGTGGATTAGTGTGTGCTTGAGTCTTTCTCAAAACCTTAATATGTTCCAAACTATTATTAAGTAAGATTAAAGTGACGCGAAAAATATGTCGTTTCCAATCAACGGAATGGAATGTCAACACGCCTCAATAGTTTTCAATGAATTCCGCTTTTCAGTGTTAATAAATTTCCAAGTCTCAGATGAGAAACCGAATCTGAGGCAAGTATTATAAATGCTGATATAACGTCAAAAGCAAACATTCACAATGTCGCGTGGTACAAGTTACTGAAAAACAGCGATTTTGCATAACATTACTTGGTGTAAATATACTTTTATTATAAAATGTATCTAGAATTTTTTATTCTTATTTGTTCCGATTATTAATTATATTATTATTGTTACATCATATAATGTACATAACTGTAAATTTTTCTTCAATATAAGCTTGATATACATATGTGTAGCGGTTGTAAGTTCTTACAGTTATAGAAACGTCAATGTCAAATGTCAGCTTATCAATATGTCAGTGAAAGTAGTTTATAAGTCCGTAATCTCACCGTCAGCGGCTTTAAGCGGCTCTAAGCTCTAATGAGATTTTGCTTTAGTTTAGTCGGCCAATAAGAAAGAAGTTAGTCGGGTCAATGAGTTCAATGAGGCTTAGCTGCGAGGACCTGGCCGCTAAGTGCGCATGACCTTCGTGTCGTGTCGCAAGCATTTTAATTTAGCAATAAGTACAATATATAACTAATTAACTAGACGAAAAGGCTTACAGTTTAGTGAGTATGCAAAAAAGGTGTTTTTTCATAGCTTCATAATGCGCTCCGCGATGCGATACACCTGACTTATTCAAGTAAATGTCCTAAAAATGTCGCATTTGCGTGGGGATGTGAACTGGCCTTTATACTTCAAAAAATTATTCGGATTACTTATAATATTAAAAGAAATACAGTTTGATTTAAACTTTATCATAATAAAATATAAGCTGTTGGCTTATATTTTATGATGATAAAGTTTAAATCACTTTAAAAAAAATTACAATTTTAATATTATTTTTATATATTTGTGTCTAATCCTTTTGACTGTTTATCGCTTCTTTCAAATAATCAATCACATCCTAAATGTTGAGACTTTATCATTTCCCGCTTTCTTGTTATAACTTGCACCATACTGTCACACGGTTTCGATTCCATATTGATATGTTAATGGGTGCGGTGAGAGACGTCTCTGAACTACATTTAAATGGGAGTAGTATATTGACTTCATACTTAACTGCCATTTCATCTGACTTTACATGCCTTTGGGAGCTTAGATTTGGAGTACGTACAAAAATTATACTTATTGTTACTATGTTAAAGTTCAATTTGGTTTAAAAAGTGTTTGTCTTTCATATGTAGTAGTGCTTTACTCTTCGGAGTTTTAGGAGTCAACTGTTAGCAAAACTATTCGTCATATTATACTTGTAACTAAAAGCTCAGAATATTTTAATACTAGCGTACTAAAAGTTAATATTAATTTGTTAAGTATTTACATCCGTACTCGATCCATACTATATATCAATATTTTTATATAGTTTCAATATATATTTTTTAATCAGTAATTTTTTTTGTTTGCAAACATAGTTTTTCACAGTAAAGCAGTCTTTGTAACATACGAGCACATATGGACTGGGCAATCCAAACTTTGGATTAAAAACGAGATGTAAGTACCTAAATCTGTTGGGCACCGAAAAGTGCCTAATCTCTGTAACCTAATTCCCTATTCTGAGGTATGATGGCGTATTTCATTGTTTAATGTCAAAAATGCTTTCGACATGTTAAGGACGGGAAAAATGTGTTTTCAAAAAATCTAATATATAAAATTCTCGTGTCGCGGTTGTTTGTTGCCAAACTCCTCCGAAACGGCTAGACCGATTTTGATAAAATTTTGTGGTCTTATCGGGTAGGTCTGAGAATCGGCCAACGTCTATTTTCTATACCCCTAAGTGATATTTTTTTGTATGCCAAAACAACGTTTGCCGGGTCAGCTAGTAATATATAAAATGACCGTTACTCCTGTAACCTTTAAGCTTTTATTAAACACTACCTGTTGCACGCGACATCGTCCGTGTCACTTTATAAAATATAGCCTATTTTTATGTAGCTTTCTACAGGTGAAAGAATTTTTTAAATCGGTCCAGTAGTTTCGGAGCTTATTCAATGCTTTGTTTAACAAACGAACAAACAATCAAATCTTTCCTCTTTATAATATTAGTATAGACTAGCCGCTCGTGACTTCGTCAGCGTTTAAAAAAAAAATGTAAGCAATATAATGCTTGACCACCTGTTGCTATAACACTTTGGCAAGGCGTTAGTGTTATTATTTTATTTTAAGTGATCCCTCGGAAACAGTACCTACTTTTTTTCTGGATGAAAGGTAGCCTGACAACGTGTATGCAGAATTTCATAATCGGTTGAGTAGTTAAGGCGTGACAGGTAACAGATAGACAGTTACTTTCACATTTAAAATATTAGTTATATATAGATTCGAATTAGTTGACCTAGTTTACATATAAAATATGATTATTTTTTTAAAATTTAATCCGGGACAGTGGGTATCCGCTCCAAATTAAAAATAAAAATAATAAAATTTAATAGTTATAAATGAAAAGACACATTTAACATATAATTTTATTTTAAATTTTACGATGATTACACAATCATGAGCTTTAATATCAAATTCACTTTCGGGATTATAGAACAATTTACAACCTTATTAAGTTAAGATGAAGGTACAATTTACAATGACAAATGTTGGTGAAGTTTAGAATTTAATTTCATCGGCGTCTCATATTTATTTTAATTACTTTTTTGCAATACTTAGTTTAACTAATAAAATTGCTTTACTAATGAAATTTCTAGAATTTTTACAATTTTTTTTTTAATTTAAAGAGAAAGTGCTAATTAATTTTGCCTTTTCTCTTCAACTTATACATTATTGTTTGTGTTTTATTTTTATTTTTGAGATTTAACAAAAAAAAAATTACATATTTTCAACAATAATTTGTTACCAGTAAACTAATAATTTCTGTAGTTATTATCCTCCATTAAAGATTATGAATTTTCAATTGTAAACGTGTTCAGACAGGCTGACCGTTCACTTGAAGATAGGTGGACCTATCTTCAAGTGCCACAGTAGCTTCAAGTGCGATGCCGACCATATATATGTATATATTTTCATACCCAGCCAGGAATCGAACCAGGGGCTCCCTGAGACGTTAGCCGTTAACACTCATCCAACGGGTTGGTTATTTATTAATGTTATTTATAAATAAGTAATTAAAAATTATTAAGCTTTATTGATTTAACTTGAGATATAACGCCGATGAACTTAAATACAAATGCACTATTCTTTAACAAGAAAACAGTTAGAATTTTATATTTAATAATTTCATATTTTTTAAACTTTTTTCACAATAAATAATTGTTGTTTAAACTTAGATGGAAGTACAAAGAAAGATACGGTACGTTCTTTAATTACTTAATCGACAAATGGACCTCATAAAATTGTATACCTAAATAAATACTCATCTCTATAACTATAATTACAATACCGAACACGTGTAATAATAGGTAGAGAGTCGACAAATATTTGAAATTTTTCAAAAAAACTCTGTCCATATTTTTAACTATCACCATCAATCAAGTAGATTGATGGTGATCGATAATAATAACCATCGAAATAATATATATATATGCAAGTGTATTCAAGTTCGCTGACTACAACTATGAATTTTGCGGCACATAAAAAATACGCCTAAAATGGAATCATGGCGGAATCTTGCCTTAGCGCATCATTGCTAAAAGGTAGTAACGACCAAGTTCTGTACTATTCATTTTAAACTCCAATGTGTCGACGTAAAGTCACATTTTCTTTAAATGACAGATGACAGAGTTCATGCTCTATGCAGTGTCATTTTAAAATGTTCCATAAAGTTCTTAGTGTTTTGTATGGCATGCGAAATACACAGCTGTAGTAGATTGATGCGTATCACGTGTATGCAAGAAAGTGTTCTTTGAGCGACTGAACGATAGTGAGTTCATTGGACTTAGTATATGAGGTCCATGCGCGCATAGTTAGTAATTTATCTTTCTTTTTGCTTTCATCTACGTGTAACTTAAAAAAAAAACTTATATTAAAAAAGTTTTTACATACTCTAACTACTTACATAATCTTCATAAGTCCAATTATCAAGCTGTTTTAATTTTATATTGACGAATTTTATTAAATTTATAAAAAAAAAATAATGACTTGTTTAGGTAGCATTGTTTGGAAGTTTATACAACGTGGCCATCCCTGTCAATTAATGAAATCCATAAATATGTTTATGTGTTTGCTTTGATTTATACTATGTAAAGAAGACTAGGTAGCTGTTCCGTTTCATACAAAATGTAGAGACAAAATTTCATGGTATTTTTTTCATGAATATTTTTATATAGTTGTTCTACTATTCGAGGCGGAGACAAATTCAACAAATCAAAGATCATAAAAATCGGTCGAGACGTTCTCGAGTGGTAACAAACATGACTTTTTGTTTATTTATGTAAGTACTAGCTAGTTCCTGCGACTTCGTCTGCGTTAAAAAATAAAAATTATAAACGCAATATAACGCTTGTTGCTGTAATACTTAGGGCAGGCGTTAGTTTTTATTTTATTTAAGTTGATCCCTCGGGAACAGTACCTTTTTCTGGATAAAAGGTAACCTATGTCATTTCTTGTATCTCTGACAAGGTGTATGCAAAATTTCACGATGATCGATTGAGTAGTTAAGGCGTGAAAAGGTAACATACAGACAGACAGACATACATAGTTACTTTCACAGTGATAATAATTATTATGTATGGATCAATGGATATAGAATTTGAAATGTAAATATCGTTAATAGAATTATGATAACGAGGTAAAGTTTGAATAAAAATTCCAGAGGCTTGCTCAATATTGAGTCTAAAATTTGATTTTATATCAAAGCAATGCCTTTGATATAAAATTAAGTAAACAAATCCAAAGGTTGATTCATTTGAAAATCATCGGATTTACTTAGCAATGCTACCTTTACAAACATCAAAAGAGAGCATATATAATATATATATTATTTATATTTTTATTAGCAAAAATTGACAACTTTTACGATTGGCTACATCCTAAAAAAAATTGTGTTTTAAGAAATTTAAATTTAATTAATTTAATTTCAATATTAATTTCGTCAACAATTAGCTCATATGAGCACACTATGGAAATAATATAAGAAAATTAAAGACTTTTGTTAAACTGTAAAGCTTTTAAAAAAATTAGTTAAAAAATTAATTATTATGTAAGTAACTTTTTTAAAAAATATATTAATTTATTTCTTTAGCGAATTATTAAATATTAGTCAATTTTTGCTGTTACGTATCGAACAGCTTTATTAAAATCTTAATTTTTGACAATTACTTAGCTTTGAACATTTCGACTCAGCACTTAATACTATGTGACAAGCTCTTGATTTTTTCTTTCGCCATCAACAAACAGAATTTCAGTGAAAATAAAGAAAAAGTGATAAATTCATGAAGTTTAAAATAATTTTATGAATATTTGTAAGTACTTGAATTTTTTTCATTTGATTTCTGGTAATTTTTGGCCAATTTTGGCATTTGGAGAGTTCTTGTGAAGAAAATATTTTGGTTTCCATTTTCCCTTTTAATGGCTTGACAAGGAATATTTGCTGGTGGTGATAGAGCCATTAGAAGAACTACTAAATTCACATCTTCCAACAACAGCATTTTACATAACTCTCTGTTAACTTATACGGCCTGTAGCTCATAAAGTATTGATCGTAGAGTAAAAATGAATATATCCAAATTTGTAGAAAATTTTATGTAGAAACTTTTGTCAGAAGTAATCATAATGCTATTCGTACAGATATTAGCGATATGGAGCAAAAACCTGAAAAAGGGCACCTTCAACCCCCCCACCTTCAACCACACACAAAGACTAATACGTTCATCTGAATACCGTAAGGTATCAGGCCCATGAATTATTTCCCCTGATTTTATTAATTTCACTAGGGTATATAATTTGTATTAAAAACTCCATTTTACATACTTAAAAAAAGTTTTTTTTATATAAATTTTTAATTGAGCGCCATTTTTGTGGTACTTGTATTGATGCCGATGAAATAATCAACTGTTACCTCAAAATTTCGTTAGATGGCGTCACATGTTCGGCTCAAAGTAATCGCGCTGGTACTATTAGGGGGCGTCTTAATTGGCTACGATCGTAAGAGCAAACGATGCGTTTTCGCCTCACGACGAAATTAAACACACAAATCTCTTAAGAGTGTCCTAATTGAAGCTTGCAAGTCATCGTGCGACCACAGAAAATGCTTAAAACGATCTTACGATGGAAAATGGTCGTGCGATAAAGTCAAATGTCAATGTCAAATACCGACTCTATGTATTAAAAAGTGGTCCCAGAATACGAGTAAATTAAAATGGCGCTAGTAGTATATAGAAGATGTGCTACACTAGCGCCATTCTGGTCACTTTCAGAACCATTCTGGTCACTGTAAAGAGCCATTGTTAAAATGGCGCCGCGCCGTTGCGATGACATCATCGTACGATGGGCTCATATAGCGTTAGCGTACTTAGTTAGTCTATGGGCTCATACGATCGGTGTGTTGGACCATCGTACGATCATTTCCATCGCACGACAAAAACGCATGCTTGATCGTACGATCGCCGCCAATTAGGATAGCGCCTTATACTTACAAACGATAAAATATTATCCACATTAAACTTCATGAAATTACCAATAAAAAAATCACAAAACTATTCCCCGCAATAATATTATATCAAAGTTAATTAGAGCCATTATGTACCACAATTTGGCATGTTTAGATTCATTTATGACATATCTAATAAGTTCCTAAATTCTATAAAATTCGTTACATAACGTTTAGTCTAGAATGTCGCAGCAATATTTTAAATGATATTTAATTATTTTTAAAATGGCGTAATAGTATATAAGGCACGGTTTTAATATTATACCTAATTAATTTTAAGTACTTATTTTTTAATTAAGAAGGACGTATAACACAGCTACAACGTTACTAGCTAAAGTTAAATGAAGTATGCGGAAGATTAAATGAAACTACGCTTGGCACTTGATTTTTGAGAGAAAAATAAATGAAAAAATTTTTTTTAAACAAATTCGACTTGTTTTTTTTTATTAATTGATATGTTTTCAATAATTGTTGTGCTCATAAAATAAATGATAAGGAAAATAAAAATGAAACAAAATAATATTAAAAATCTTTTTTATTTTCGAAATGTAACAATACCTCTTCTTGGTAAATATAAAAAGATTCATTGGATGGATTTTAGAAATAAAAAAGACAAAAAGTACATTTAGTATTTATGAGATGAAGTTGATAAAAAAATTGGAATCAGTCGGGTTCATTTCGATTTATTAATTAAAAGTAAAAATCATAATCGTTAAATTAATATACTTATTGAAATAAAAATAAATGAAAAAAAAAAGAGTAGCTTAATAACTTAAAATAGAATTTATAAAACTTTGGTATCTGTATTAAAACCGATTAGTGTTTGTAAGAAATAAAAAAAGCAATTAAAAATTACCTACAAAATATTAATATATAATATAATTAATATTTACACATTTATATTTTTAATCTGATATAAATGAAAAGAATATAAATATAAGAAAAACTTATATTATTGTCAGTTCGCGATTGAGTATTACATTTTATTTACATTTGGTGGAAATGCAACAAAAAATTATTCATTTAATATGTCATAAACGTATGTATTTACATTAATACGTAAAAAATGGAAAACTATTCTCAAAAAAATATATATTTCATTTAATTTTTGATTGTCAGCAAAAAACATTTATTTTTTTAAATTTTTTGACTATTGAATTTTTTTAAAAATAGTCTTCCATTTCAACATTTTTAATGTAGATTCAAAACTTACATATACATAAGTACACATCATTATAAAAGTAACATAAATTTAATATCATTTAGAAGAAAAAAAAATTAAAAAGTATCGATACAATATTTGTTTAGAGAAAATTAAATGAAAAAAAATTTTTTGAATCTTTTTTTAATTTAAATTGACCATTGTTGAATAACTAATAAACAATTAGAAATATTACAGGCAGTGCTTCTAAGCTATATAATTTTAACAAATTTTTTGATAAAAAAATATTATAACACGCCGTGTTAAATTAGAAAAAAATAATAATTATATAATATTCACTATAATCAATAACAATATAATATGTAAATGCAATTTAACGCTTTTGGAAATCGTTAAAACAATAGAGAGGGGTGAATTCATAATTTCCCCATCAAATTTAATAATAATAAATTTCCAAGCACTCTATTTAACAATAAAACATTTATTATCTAATAAAACTTAAAAGTTAAAAGAGATCCGTCGCGGGAATCATGTTTAATTATTTTTTTTAAAGTATATATTACATATAAAAAAACCATTTTCAAAAAGACGTGTGACGAATAAAAATGAAATTTAATTTCAAATGATTTTAAACATTTATGATATATCGTATTATATTTGTTTTAAATTTGGAAGTTATGTTAACATGTTTAACTTTAACTTTAACTTCTGGACGTTGTTTCGCCTAATATTTTACAATACACGTCTTTGTCAAACCAAAATCTGCTATGTGCACTTTTTTGAGATTTTTTTGCAAAATTTTGAGCTCAGTGATTAGTTCACTGCCTCATAATTATGTCGTATGAAAAAAAAAACTGCTGAGTGCTTATGAGCATTATTTTTGTCGAAAAACGACCTCTTAATAAAATATGTTATGTGATTTTTTTTTCTCTATTATCAAAATAATAAATAAACTATTAAATTTTAATATTTCAAGGACAAATACGTTTACGTATAACTACCGTGAATTTCAAATAAAATAATTTTTAAAAATAAAAAATTATGTAAAATTTTTGATGAAATTTTTTTGTATTTTTTTTTCAAAAGCAGTAAAATTTTCATTTATTTTTTTTGTCAATAGGTATCTCAAAAGTATAGTTTTTGCTCATAGCAAATTTTGGTTTGATAACGACCATATATTAATTAATAATAATAATAATCATTATGATAAGTCAGTCGAACAATAGTTAATACAACCAGACGAATTGTCAGCGTGTTTCTAACGCGTACCTACATACGAGTATTTTCTCCGAACCAATTCATGTGAAAATATCCGAACACACATCGAGTTGAGACGAACATTTCCGAACTCACCCGAAAAACCGATGTACGCACGCGAACTTCATTCATTTATTCATTCAATTATTCAATTAATCTGTACCCTATCTAATTATGGACAAACGACACTGCATTGTTTTTCACGTATCACATTCAAAAAAATTTAATTCTATCTACAATTTTAACTATGTCCTTCTTTCTTTATTTACACAGTTTTCACTTTATTAAATTATTACACCAGTCACAGACTAAGTATTCACTTGTCACTGTTAACGTCACGCGTCAAAACGTCACGTCTGTCAAACGCGTTTAGACCACGTGGGTTTCACTTCTCTTGTTGAACGACTCGTCTATGGTGACGTTTTGTTTCTTGTTCTCCTTCCTAATGGTGCCGTACTGTGGCACGTCGGAGGTGAGATTTTGTACTGTGAGTATTTGATTGGAGTTGTTCTGTGGCGTGCTCGTTGAGACTGGGCTTCCGTACTGGTTCCCGTATTTGTGTCTCGACGGGTCCTTTAGTATGGACTGTGGCTGTTTTACCGGTGCCGGTGTTTGGAGTTGAGAATGCTGAGAACAGAACATAAAATGTATTGCCTATTTTATACTTATATAGGTGAAGCCATGTTAATAAATCTATCTTTTCTTTATATATACACCTACTATGCAAACTTTTATATTGTTATCTATATACGAATATTATAAAGAGAGATTTGTATTTCTGTATTCGGAAAGCAAACTATGCTAAGTCACTTCTAGCTGTAGGATAGCAAACTATCCTAAGTCACATTTAGCAAATTAATCAATACGCACGATAAACGTCTTGAGTGTAAGCATGTAACGAGTTGGACTTGTAATATAAGTATAATCAAAAGCGAAACTTTTTTATTTTCTCTGATATGACTTAAAAAAGTATACCAATAAAGAGAGCGTAAAATACTTATTCTAATGGCATCAAAAAATGATTTAATAAAAAAGTTGACTTAGGATAGTATACTTCCGGTATACAGTTTTATTTTTAATTGTATAGACTAAAAAAAAAACTACTGGACTTTAAAACATTCTTTCCATTTTTATAGATAGTCAAACTTGTCTGACGACCTTAATATTAAAAGAATAAATACAAATGCACAACTATCCTACCACCACTAATCATAAATAAATTTTAGATTGCAATTATTTATGCAGAAAGAAAAAACAAGACATGTTTTTCTTATTATACCTGCGTGCAATTCCCGGGGTGTAGAACAGTGACATCTGGTGGTGGAACTGGCGCCATCTTCTCCAGCCTCTGCCTCCTCAGGGTACCACCGGCTGACTGTCTGTCTAGGGACACTGTCAACAAACATTATAAATTTTACTTTCTATCACATTGACGAAAGCAAAGGCATGAATTGACGCATGAAATTGACCACTCTCTAGAAAGAGAGAAAACGATCGTGCGGCCAATACCTATTTCTTTCCTCTTTTTCCTGTAATAGGTCTGTAGTAACTTCGAGGACTAATCAAAATTCTAAAAAAAGACAAAAAAAGACACTTTTCTCTATGCCAGTGTGTATAAAAACATGACAAATTTATTCACGAGTTATAAGAAAATGTACGGAATGAAAAATAAACAAGTTAGTTTGGCATGAAGATGCGTATTGCGTACGCGTCGTTGGAAAGCTGATTTAACATCTGACGGCTGACACAAAAACCGGCCGTTATAAGTGTTATTTCATTTTGTTCAATCAATAGAGAAAACTATGTGGATTTTTTATTCCATTTTATTCAATCAATAGAACTATGTGAAACTTGTTTTCCGTTTAGTTGTACGGTGTGGAACATAACTCGTATACATGGAATAGACCTGGGGCCCTAGCCAAGAACCAAACCAATGCAAACGTTTCGTTGCGTTCTTATGAAACGAAAGAAATAAAAGCCCGGTGATTGGTTGTTGTAACGCCCACATAAAATTTTAACCAATCACAAAGCTTTCTCCCAGCGTAGCGTAGCCTGAGCGTAGCGTTTACGACTGTACGTTTGCCCTTATCCCAGTAAGGTCGGTAGCGTACGACAGTTGCAACTTTGATGACATTGATTGAATTAATATGCGACGATGGCCACCTACTAAGTGAATTTTCTCTCCGTCGATGTTTACATAAAAAAAGGTGTGTGTGTCAGCTCCGACACACGACTGGAGTTTACTCCTTACGAACGATTATAAAATACATAATAAAAATTATAAAAACATTTATCATAACGAATTAATATCAGCGCCATTTCTGTTCAAATGATTACCAGTGATATCTAGTTTTCGCATGTATTTATATTACGTAACATATTCTAGTTTCAATGATATTGTGTAGATGGCGCAATATCTCTGAAACTTCAGAGATATTCTAAAATATTCATAAATAGAAAGTAACGCATACAGTGTGGCAATTTTGATTTTACTCCCATAAATTTTCATACCCCGGGCTTGTATATGAAAATCGATTCTTAAGGAGCAAAATCCCATAAAAAAAATTGGTTGGAATGTTGAAAACATACCATCAAGTCCGTAATTGTGCGGTGGGGATGCGATGTGTGACGGTGAGCCTCCTCCAGTCAAGCCACCGTTCATGAGGTGCGATTTATTTACATACTGCTGTGGTGGTGTAGGAGTGCGACCAGATTGCTAAACAATAAAACAAAATTTGCCTAGTTAAAATTTACATTTTAGGGGAGAATGAGGCACTTTGTATTAGTCAACACAACTCCATTTTAATGTTGGCTACACTGGGTATACTTATCAAACGTCAAGTCAAATGTCAAAGTGCGTGAGTTAACTTTATCTGTGGAATCGATTTACAATAAAACATTCAACATTCAATAATGTTTTCTACATTATTGAAGAAATATTTTTTCTTTATTTTTCAGAATACCTACACAAAAAAACAAAGAACATGCAATCGCGCATTATAAATTAGTATAGAGTAATTTATACATGTCCTGTCCACTTTTTATGACATACAATTTTGGGGAATCTCGACAAATGTCAATTTATACTCCAAAGAAGTGTATTTGGATTATGTATTGTATAGTATAGTCGGGGTACGAAAACCTTAGTCAGTTTTCAAATTTATACTTTATCAAGTTGTAGACCTTTTGAACTCTTAGCACCTTTTGAAACAGTCACTAAGCAGACTATTGACAGACATTTGAAATGAAATTTTGGCATGACATATAATTGCCCTGGTGTAAGTAAATGTCGACTTTAAGGTGACGAACCTTTTCTTAACCCTTTTCTGTAACTAATATATGCAAATAGATGTATGTCTCGATGAAATGTCAGGTCAGTCAGGCCTTTTTGTAAATAATCAAAAACAATATATCATCGATTTATTCAAATTTCACATGAGCCTATAAGTTTTAGTTAAATAAAACGTTAAACGTATTTTTTTCATTATCTCCATACTTTTGATTAATTTCCTTTTTCCAATTGGTGGTTTCACTTAAATCACAAAATGTCACAAAACAGCGTCAAGCATACACTTGAGTTTTCAAGTTATAAAGCCAAAATAATATGTGGATTTTGTTAGAAAAAAAAAACTCACCTGCTGATGTAAATATTCCCCGATAAGTGGCGGATATGAGAGGTATCTGTCTGAAGCCATGTTGTAATAGGATCCATCCAAAGGCGGCATAGGAGATGGCGCCGGCACGTAGTTTTGTTTGCCTGCGAAATAGTTGCGCCTCACGTGAGCTTCAGACACTCAGTCAACAGCACGTGTGATAGATTTCAGGGTTTAACACCACATTAACTGTTTCCCAATATAATACTGGTAAACATTATCTCGAGTGGGAAATTAGTGAAAGAAAAAAGTATCTTATTTTATCAATTCCTGTATATACATTATAATTGGTTTCCGCGACTTATTGGCGTTTGAAAAATGAAAAATATAACTTAGACACCTTAAACTTAGAGAAAATATATGGCATTATTGCTGTGAAGACAGAAACGCTCCATTTTTTTGGAGTTTACTCCTTAAGAATCGATTTGCATGTATATATTATATACTAGCGGCCCGCTCCCGGCTTCGCCCGGGGTGATTTTTTTTTACGTAAAAACCTTCCCCGATTATCCCTCTATCCATGAGTGAAGACAGAATTAAAATCGGTCCACCCGTTCTCGAGTTTTGCGCTTAGCAACACATTTAGGGATTCATTTTTATATTATAGATATAAGCCCGTGTTATGAAAATTTATGGGAGTAAAATCAAAATTGTTACACAAATGCGTTACAGTTACGTTGTATTTTTTGAATATTTTAAAATATCTGAAGGTTCAGATATTGCGCCATCTTTACAATATTATTTTAAAAATAACAATTTTATTCTTTCGGCGTGTTCGAATGGTGAAAATTTAAATTTTATAATCGTTCGTAAGGAGTAAACTCCAGTCACGTGTCGGAGCTGACACACACAATTTTTTTTTTAAATAAAAATGGGTTTGCTGGCCAAGAGCAGCATCTAGCCGTGTAGCGAAGATGAGGCCTGTGATGGAACGAGCTCACTCAGAAGATGTCTATTCACTCGAACTTTGAAAAGATCTGGGTTATAAGACGCCGGCAGGGATTTCCAAATTTTGGCAGTGCGCATTATACAGGATGTTTTAAAGCGTTTGGTCCCAAAAAGAAGGATTTCGACAAGATGAGGAAGATGGGCGTAATCAGCCGTACGTCTGAATGTCCGATGGAAGAATGTGTAACGTATAAATAAGCTCATTAGCTCCTGAATATCTTATAAAAGACTATTTTTCATATCACACAATAATCTTGATGTTTAAAGTTCAACCTTTCTGGAACTTCTTTGACTTATTAATCAAATCTCATCCATTTAAAAAATTTGTTTACACAACTTTATATTTGAACTCTTTCATTTACTTAGATGAGCTTTTTAATTAAGTAGATTTTTCTCGCAAACTTGCCATTTAACTGACTGCTTTAAGGCATTTTTCTATACGAACACAAACAACAGTTCCATAATTAGTCTGCCTCTATAAAAAAAGGTACTACACCTTTTTGAGAATCTCACTTTTAAAACGTGCATAGTTCATTCAATTTAGTTACTCCATCTGACTTTTATGAGGAGCGGAGAGTCCGTTTGATTAAAATTTAATATCGCCTCTGCACTAATTAAAGTTTAATAGAGATTACAATGGAATTTGATGGCGAATAATTCTATATTTTAACGCGAAAATGCCTCGAGTAAGCCGAGCAAATATCAAAGTGATTTTTCTGCATTAGTGTTCGCTGGGATTTTTAGCTTAATAAAGGCGTGTAATGCTTAGTAATAGTGACATGCAAAAATTAAATCATATGAAAAGAAAATTGGGGTGTTAATTCGTTCTAAATGAATTGCTATATTGTGTTTACAATAAACAAATTTATTGAGGCTAGAATATTCAGTCAACATATTTTTAATTAAGTTGCAAACAATTGAAAATTCTTGATTTTGTTATAGTTTAATAAATATCCTTGACGATTTTAGGGTTCGAAACACAATATATAAAACTTCACCCAATAGTAAAATAATACGAAAATAAAAACAGGGAAATTTGGATCGTTATTCGGGTCGCAATTAAAATATATCACACACTTTTACTCGCAAAAAATATGTCAAAAAATAGGTAATTATGTTTTGAAAAATATTTTATGACTACTTTTTCTCAAAACAGTAAGTTTTTTTTACGATATATTGTTTAAGAAAGCACCAAGCGCGTTCTTCTCAATTTGAAACATTGAAACATCTCAGAACATTGAAAATATCTAATTCTTACATTATTGTTATTACGAGCTTACATCATTATTATTTTCGTTAGCAATTACGAAAATAGATCTGAAAATATTGTTGTAAGTTGTATTTTTAACTGTAAATATTAGTTCTTAGCGACTCCAATAAGCGCGGGGCGAGGAAACGCGAAACGCCTTCTGCTCTCGAATATCTTGACCTTTTTTTCCTTGACAAGACAGAGATACTAGTGTTTCTAGGCTACGGTAGCCACTTACTATCAAAGACAGTCACTGGACCATCAATAACCCTATTCACTAAAGCAAGACCAACGAGACAACGCAAACAATCTTGCAAGGGTTATCATAATTGTTTCCTATAACATGAAACAGATAGCGCTGGCTGCTTCGTGTGAGGGAAAAAGTGTAACGTAGTGTATTTTTTTTTATAGTAATTCTGGTTATATTACCTTAAACTGAAGTTACAATAAAACAATTTAGTTTACAATAAAACTGAAACTTATAATAAAAAATAATATTTCAAAAGGAAAAACTATCAATGATAAAATTGAAGAAAATATCTCGACAGCCAAACAGAGAATCCAAACTACCTGCGCGACGGAGAAAAACAAGAACGCAATACTCTAGAACGAAAATTTTAAAATTTAGACATCAAACGAAGGAATACTAATTTAAAAAGGTTTTAATAAATAAGTTATAAACAGATAAATAAGAAAAAAAGGTAATATAACCAGAAATACTATAAAAAAAATATACACTACGTTACAAAGGACTCAGGGCCGGCTTTGTTTATATTGTTTGCTTTGTTTCCTTGGATTTACTATAGTTTAGATGCGTACGGCTGGTTAGCATCCTCATCTTGTCAAGCGCTTTAAAACATCCTTTATAATGCGCACTGGCAAGGTTTGGAACTTCCTGCCGGCGTCTGTGTTACCGAGCTCATATAACCCAGATCTTTTTAAAGTTCGAGTGAATAGGCGTCTTCTGGGTGAGCTCGCTCCATCATATGCCTCATCTTCGCTACACACCTGGATGTTGGCAAAGAGGAAACTTATCTCTAGTAAAAAATAAACTCACCTGAACTTCTTCCAAGCGTACTGTGTCCGCTAATATCTTTGTGCCTGTGCGGATGTGGCAGTGTTCTCGAATGGTCAGTCTCGTAAACTGCATAATTTGGTGGCGGATAGTCGAGGGGTGGCGGGATAACTAACCCCTGATCATCCATTAAGTATGCTTCGGTTTGCTGCGAAGAAAGTTCAGCTTATAGATACAGTTTGTGTATGTGTATAATTTGGAGAATAATTGGGAGACTCTGAAACTAATGGACCGATTTGAAAAATTCTTTCACTGTTGGGAAGCTATATTATAATAGGGGTTAAAGTATGAAATTGCCGTTTTATTGTAATAGGTACTTCGAATTGACATAGAACCTTCATGGTTTGAGATTTTTGAGTGAAACTTTTTTCATACGGTACCTATTTAGTTCTTCTTTTAAAAAATGTGCAACATTCGATTATCAACTTTCAGTTGTTTTTTTTATTCAGCTTAGACAATAAAGATGGATACTTCGAAAATTCGTGTGATTTTTGAATACGAGTTCCGACGCGGAACTAACGCGGCAGAAACAGCTCGCAATATTAATGTTGCGTTTGGAGAGGGGACTGCTAATGAACGCACTGTGCGATTTTGGTTTAAACGCTTTCGTGATGGAAACTTCGATTTGAAGAACGAACCACGTGGAAGACCGCCCACACAGGTGAATAACAATGATTTGAAAGAGATGGTGGAAGCCGATCCGAGCCAAACTACCCAGGAATTAGCGGCATGGTTTAACGTTACCTCACCAACAATATTGACTCATTTGCGTCAAATCAATAAAATAAAAAAATGTGAAAAATGGGTGCCTCATGATTTGACTGATCTGCAGACTCTACAGGAACTGCAATTAGAAACCATTCGTCACCCTCCGTATTCGCCAGACCTTGCTCCAACGGACTACCATTTTTTTCGTGATTTGGACAATTTTCTGCGTGATAAAAAGTTTTCTTCTCAGGAGGCAGTGCAAAATGCTTTCACACAGTTTGTCGAATCTAGATCACCAGAGTTCTATCGCAAAGGCATAAATGAGCTTCCTATTAGATGGCAGCAATGTATAGATAATAATGGTAATTATTTTGATTAAATAAATATGTTAAATTAAAAAAAAACGAATTTTTATTTTTCAGTACAAATCGGCAATTTCATACTTTAACCCCTAATATATATCAGCGAGTAACATATAGGTCGCGTTCAACAGCTAGCTTAACATATATATAATTTGGATGTATGCAAAAAATTAATTATATTTAATATCAGTATACTGAAAAAGATAAAACTTTTTTTTTTATTAAATGCAAAATGTAATTATTTTTCATATACCTAAGTATTTAATTTATATATATATATACTAGCTGGTGCTCACGACTTCGTCCGCGTTGAAAAATATTAAGTAGCCTATGCTGTGTCCTGTACGTCCAAATGTTTATCTAACTACCAAGTTTCATGAAAATTAGTTAATTCGTTTCAGAGTTATGGCGGAACATACATACATGCATACAAAAAAAATTGTAAAAATCGTCAATTTAGTTTCAGTATCATGTATAGAGCCTATAAACACGATATCTCTGAAAACAAAGTAACTTACTCCATGACTGATCCTTACAGATTTATTATTAGTATTGATATTTTTTTTACAAGAACGAATAATCTCACCTGGCTTAGTATGTGTCTGTTGGGCATAGATGGGACCTCGGGAATAGGTGGAGGCTGTCTGTCGTCCACGCCATCGTCCTGAGAGTAGGTTTCCGATTTCTCTGACACAGAACTGAGTGTTTCCCCGGTCATTGTGTCGTTGTATGACGACGGGGCGTACATTTCTATTGTAGCCGATTTGGAGGCTTGACCGGCTTGCTCTGTACGAAATAAATTTAAAATTTTGTATAAATAATATATATTTATTTACTACCAGAAACTGCTTAATGGTTTATTGCCTAGATTAACATATATGTAGGTATATTACTGCTCAAAACAATTAGGGGAACAATATTTTGGTCCTTTCTATTGTTTAAACTACATTTAAGTTGAGAATAAAATTTATTTAATTTTTTTTCCTTGATAATTTATTAATTAATACAATTATTTTTTAAAAAAAAAACGCATTTTGTATTTTATTGGGAACTACTTAACAAAAATGCCGACGCTTTTTTGTGGAGAGTTATAATTAAAAACTTGAGCAAAATTTTTATAGCTTCTTGTGATATTTTCCAAAAAAAAACTATCTACAGCGCATACGAAGTCGCGGGCACAGTTAGTTTCTAATATTTTTATTCTATCCACATCGACACATATATATATATATATATATATATATATAAGTAAGTCTTTTTATTATAATTTTCTTTAAGATAACTATCTCCTGTGAGCGCGACTTCAAAGAATATTAAACTATTTGCAATTTAAGCATACCTACTTCTACTCTATCAAAAAGATTATTTCAAAAAGAAATTTCTTATTGGAAGCATCTCAAAATATAATAATGTTCGAGTAAAACTATTTTATAAAAAATGTTTATAAAAGATTAAATGAAATAACTACAGTAATTTGTTTTGTCATTTTGCACCAAAATTTATTATTATAATATAACTAGAAAAATTATAAAACATAGATACGAAAGGAACATTAATTATTTTATAACATTTAGATTTAGTGTACAAAAAACGCTTTTACCTTCTTATTAAAAGACATGCAAAAATTAATTTAGCAAGAGTAAGTTTAACTTATTTATTGGAGTTTACTCCTTAAGAATCGATATTTGTATATTTTCATATATGGAAATTTTAGGAGGAGTAAAATTAATAAAAACCTTAAATAAGAAGCGTTATGTTCTTCTGCGCAACGCTTGCGCACCTTCAAATTCAATTGAAAGTGAAAATTCAAAGTAAAAATTCAAACTTCAAGTTCGAAATTCAAATTCCAATTTCAAATTCTAAATTCAAATTCCAAATACAAATTCAAATTTCCAATTTAAAATTTCAAAATTTAAATTCAAAATTAGTCCAAAATTTAAATTCAAAATTCAAATTCACTCAAAATTCAAATTCAAATGTCAAATTAAAAATTCAAATGTCAAATTAAAAATTCAAATGTCAATTCAAATTCAAAATTCAAATTCAAAATTCAAATTCAAAATTCAAATTTCAAATTCTAAATTCAAATTCAAAAATTCAAATTCAAAAATTCAAATTCTAAATTATGTGTATTAAGGAGTAAACTTCAGTTGTGCGTCGGAGCTGACACACACACTTTTTTATTTATTAAGACACCAAAAGAAGCGAATTAAGGCTTAGTTCACATGACCGCGCGGTTAGCAGTTCCGTACCGTGCGGTCGTGTGAACTTAGCCTAAAAACATCAACTCAACTCACCTTTGAGACGTCTAGAACGTCTCTTTAAAAGAAAGCATGCCACTAAGCCAGCATTTATCAACACCAATATAGCGCCAGCTACCGATACATAAATAACGACCGACTTTGACACGTCAGCCGTCTCTACATACTCAGTGGAGATAACATTCAATTCTCCGACTTCAGAAGAGGCTGGTGAGGAGAGAGAAAATTGCAAATTATAAAATAAACAAGTGTCTAAAATAAAAATAAAAAAAATACTCTGGAAACTATGATTTAATATATCAACGATGTCAAAAACTAACATAGTATAGTGAAATCGCGTCTTAATGTTGAAATAAAATGAAATAAGCATCTTAAAACAACAAAAGTATACACCAATAGCTCTAATACACAAGACAAACACATAATCTAAACCAAGAGGCCACTATTTCAAACCTCTGATCCTCTTATTTGTCCTCCTATGTAGACAGAATCCTATGAGGAGTACATTCAGCAATATAAGCGCTGTTCCAACAATGGTCCCGGTTATTATAAAAACGCCGGGCACGTTGGAGCTGTATTCCTCTGAGCTCGATTGTACCGAAGATGGGATTACGTCTTGGGAAAGATACATTGCTGTTATAGGTTTCGTGTTCAAAATGTTATGACAAATACAATTACGATATATATAAATAAAATAAAATAATATAAGCCTTTATTCTTTGAAAAAGTTACAGAATCGAGTATCAGTATAATTACGCTTCTATATAAATTCCAATAAGTGTATACCTATATATAAACCTAAATTTGTTAATATATTACTATTTTTTTTATAATTTTAATTTTTTATTCATATACTGATATTATATATTATATAATTAATAATAAAAAAATAAACAAATATGAGGACATATAATAAATATTGTATTAATTTATAAAGGACATAGTTAAAAACCAAGCCATTGTTTTTTTAACTTAATTTGGTAATAAAAGTCGTTTTTAATTTCAGTAATTTCCTGTGAATATTTCGGATTTTGTAAATGGAGATAACATTCGAAAATTAAAAATACTTTTTTATATTAATTATACTTTCGAACTTAAATATTTATGAAATCATATATTACCAAATTAGAAGATATTTTCTTCTTACCTATTTAAAATCGTTAAAACAACTTTAACTACAAATTTCAACCGTTAAAACAAAAATAATAAAAAACTGATGCCCTGATTTCCATAAAAAACCGATTGATCTCCCTTTATGAAGATTAAAAAAATTTAAGTTTAAAAAGCCCAAATCTTGAGCCTTAATATTTAATATTGGCAATTTTTATTATTTCGCAACTTGATTGTTCAGCAGAACAGAAAAACATTGTTGAAATTTCTTGTTGTACCTGCATTTTTAAATGTTTTTCGATTTTATATGTGGATTATAAATTATGATTGCTTTCTCTAGCGACGAAGGAAAACATCGCCAGAAAATTTGTTCCTATTGGAAGACTAGCTATATTTCAAAGCACATAAAATTTGGAGTAGCACAAATTATAAAGATATAAATGTTAGTTGTATAGTTAAAAACTTATTTTTCCATTTAATTTTTAAAAAATATATCAGTCTATTGCAATTGTCATTAAACAATTATGTTAATCTGTGACACTTACTCAATGTTGTTGCTCTGGTGTCATCGGGCCTATATTTACTCTGTCCTATTCGATTGATTGCCATAACAGAAAACACGTAATCCGTATTTCTTTCCAAGCCTCCAATAGTGTAGGTGGTTGCGTTCTTTGGCATTACATCCTCATACTTGTACGAATCGTCGTAAATTTTCCTGAAACAAAAGAAAATAAGGTTGTAATGTCAATCAAATGTTGTTTAAAGCCATCCATCATTATCTTACATTTTTTACTTTAAATATTATAATAGCGAAAGTTTATGAACGAATTTTTAAAATCGGTCCAGTAGGTTTTTCAGTTTATTCATTCACAAACATACAAATCTTTTCTATTTATAATATTAGTATACTTTTATAAAATATACTTTTATATTTTATACTTTAGCATATTTATAGTTTTACTTGAGTGTGTGAAGTTTACCGATATATTTTAGAATAACGAAATTAGAAGGCGCTTTGCATTAAGTCATTAATAAAGAATATGGTGCCAATAATTTATATCATTACATAGTATAAAACAAATCCGTGCAAAGCCGGGGGCGGCCCGCTAGTTACCGATAAGAATAAACAACACCTATAGACTTTATTCGGTTTTCTTAAGACTATAACGACATTACTAAATTGGGACCAATGGCAGTCTGATTTTTCTATTTTTAAAGGTTCCTAAAAAAGTCACTAACGATCTGTAGACAGCCTGTTCATCGCAACGCAACACAGTAACCAAGGTACCGATAATTTTTCAGACACGAAAATGTAGAGATAGCAAAAACCCTATAGATTTAACCTTAAAATAAGATTTAACATATGGAGGGTAGAGGTAAGAAGGACCGACTCTATGTATTAAAAAGTGATGGCGCTAGTGTAGAATTGAGGAGTAAATTAGACAAAGATAGATAGATAGAAGATATGCTACACTAGCGCCATTCTGGCTACTTTTAGGACCCTTATTTTATTGTTGAAGACCATTTTTTTAGATTTATTGTCATATTAGTCGGTACTCTACCCTACCCTCAATAATTTAACGTTAATACGTAATTATGTTTCTTAAAGCGATCTGAGACCTATGGTGTTGTTTATATTATTAGGATATGGTAGCCGTCTATCATCAAGATCAAATGGACTGTCATTTTTACTGCTACTCCTTTTTTATTATAAAAAAACAAAACACCTGGACTAAAAAATGAAATGGTAAAAGATTTAGTTTTGAATTTTATATTACTGAGAAATTAATTTAGCTACTTGAAATTCTTACTATTAAAATCTGTATTGTATTACTTTTCACTCTCCAGGGTAAGATAAAATTTAAAAAAAAAAGGAGTAGATCGTTAGCGATAAGTAAATAATTTATCATTTTGCTGACCGTACCCGGCTCGACGTCTAACAGCCTTCAACGGATGAACGGGAGACACTTGTAACAGAATTCGGGTATTGTTAAGACAGGATAGGCGTGTCAAGTATCCCTTGCGGGGATCAAGGTCAGCCTTCGTCAAGACACCGGTTTGACACACCTCTGAATTTATAGTGGTCAATTTATAATTTCACCACCACGGACGCAATTTGAGGCATTTTCAACCTTATAGTGACGGATGTGTAGGGTCATATCGTAAATTAGTTGTCACTACAATGGACAGCTTGGGACATTCTTTGATTTGTCTACGTGAATACATTTTCATAAATAGTGCCAAAATTTCTCAAAATAACTACATGACTGTTTCTTTTTAAAATGCCGTTACATTAAAGAAGGTTGGCGACCATCATGGCTACCGTGACCATGGAAGCTGCTGCACGAAAGAACGAGCGGTCTCTGCTAAGCTTGGATTGTATTTTTCCTTGAATCAAGGGTTTGAAAAATCGCCCCTCCTTACGTGGCCGGAATATTTCAGCTTCCATTCTTTTATCGTTCTTACAATTAGTAGTGGCAGGGCACACTGCCTTTCACAGTCATTTGGGCAACTCGTCCGGCAACAGTAACCACCCCGTTACAGAAGACCACCGTGAAATAAGAGCACATGTGCTGTCGTGTTTAGGAGAGGGAGTAAACGATGCCACAGCCCATCCCTTCATTATCCCCTATCCTTAATTTTTCTATGGTAGGCAGCACACTTGGAGCATATATGGCGTTGAGCATCAAGTGGACTGTCAGCCTGTCTGACGACCTTTACATAAAAACATTAAAAACTCACCTATATCGGATCCGATACCAAGATGGCAGCCCACCATCGAAGCCTGGCGACCATTCCAGTGTAACAGAGTTGTGCGTAATATTCGTCACCAGCATTGAAATGACTAAATCTGTAACAATATTCAATTTATTAGTGATTATTAATTGTAATACACTTGTCCTACATAAGAACAGATAACACTTTTTCTTGTCCATGGAACTAAAATTAATGATTATACATTATACATCCATATATAATACATATCTATGGAATAAAAATACGCAAACGTCAAAATTAGTTCTCGGGACAATCGAGGGCGGCGTTTCAAAATGGCACAAAAAATTAGCTGTCATTTGTATTGGACAGCCTGTCCAGTGGTATATATTACAAGTCAGTGCCGCGACGGCAAAACGCTGTCACCGTATGAAAGAGACGGCAATAGTATATTTCTATAGTTAGCATTGTGACGCGGCGTACAACGTGACGCTGTAAGCTTGCCGATGGCATTTGTAGGTCATAGGGTCATCTGAGGGAGATGGCCGCGTACCTCCACTTTCGGGTACGCCGATGTTCCGACAGGGAGCGTACCCCTCCCCGCGCTGAATAGCCGTGGCGGGGCACCGAAGTCATGTCATAACGCCCCCGCGTCCCTGCCAATCTACGGCCGCGGTATGAAGTCGTTGGGTTTTAGCCGGTAGCAATGTGGCATAACCCCCAGTGTCCCCTATCACTGTCGGGTATTCGTGGGGATTTCCCAGCATTAAAACAAAAGGTACGTTGATAAAACTCACCAGGGGCGCTAGTCACATCCAACTTGACAGACATTGTGCTGAATCCGAGATCATTTCTGGCACCGCACTCGTACGAGCCGTAGTCCGAGCTGGTGACGTCATTGACGAGTAAAACCGAAGTGTAAGTGACGCCATCTAGTTTGTGATACTCGGCGAAGTATTTCGTAGAAGTGTTGACGGGTAGTTTCGCACCGTTCTTGGACCAGGTGAAGTTTGGAGCCGGAGCAGCTTTGCATCTAGAGAGACAAGTTTTGTTCAATAATTATATTACATACCATACATTATAATCGTTCTGTTCATCGGTCATTGGACGAACAAGTCCAGGACACTAATTTTACTTTTAATTATTCTCTTTTTGTAAAGGTTATATATATAAGGTTAAAGTTGACGGTCCACTTGGTGGTAATAAATTTAATATTTCCTTCGTACTTCCTTAGTGAATTAAAATTTTGTATATTTGGCATATTTTAATAAATATACGATGACATTAACTTTAAAAAATATGTAATTTTTTTCATCCGATAATAATAAAAAATATATCATTACAGCTTTATTTTGACAGATTTATTGATTGAACACGTCATACCAAAATCTATTTTCAAGCTCAATGCTACGTTGCGGCGCAAATATGTCCAATAAATGTTTTTTTTATAACCTAAAAGTAACATAACATATTTTTCAGCGCCATCTATCAATAAAATTCGATATGAGATTTCCATATGAGATGAGAACTCACTTGCAAGTCAATCTGCCGACTTGTCCAACATTGGAAGCACTTTTCACCAAATTAGGAGCCTCATCCATTTCCGGTTTGAATTTGACGACCAACATGACATCCATTCTGGACTCCCCACCTATACCGTTGTCCACCACGCATTGGAAGCTGCCCACATCTTCCCTGGTAACTTTATCGATTGTCAGGAGACTGGTGTGGTTTTTGGGCTCGAAGATTACCGACCTAGATTCCATGTTGTAACCTTTTCGCTCCCACCGTATGTGTTCGGCAGTCATTGGGTTTCCTATGCAAGAATACAATTGATTTCATACATGTTTAGCATTTCTGCATTTGAATAAGCCATTTTAAGGCTCATCATATATGGTCCTCCTGATGGTAGATAGCTACCGTCAACAATTAATACGAGCAACGCCATAAGTGCTGTCGACCTCAGTAGGATAGTCTATTAAAATTTGACGGTGGCAACAGTCGCCTATATTCTCAGACAGGTTCAATAAATGCACTGACGACATTGGAAGTATTAAGGACTAGCTGTTTGCACGCGGCTTCGCCCGCGTAACTTTATAAAATATAGCCTATGTAAATATAATATGGCCTATGACAGAATTTTTCAAATCGGTCCAGTAGTTTCGTAGCATATTCAATGCAAACAAACAATCAAATCTTTCAGTGTCATCTGAAAGATTTGATCTGACATCTGATTATAGTGTCAGATGGGCTGCCCAAGTTATAACTGCTATATGCATTATGCCCTGCCTCTAGAAATATCTTATGAAGTGGTTTATGTGTTTTTACAAAATATCAATTTCCATAATGGACTCTGTGTCTATAATAGCATATATTAACATATAATATTCACCTGTGACAACACAAGCCAAAATGGCTGCTTCGTTGGGGTTGGCAACTCCGTTTAATTGGGTAACCGACTTGATTCCAGCGGCATCTGTAAAAAATTTCACTCATTTATTAAATGTTTATCACCTCTGCGTAAACAGAAGGCTGAAGTAGAATATCCTAAGACCTCAGCAAAGATAGGAGGACCTCGATGGAAAGTGGGAATGTTGTATCCAAATTTTAGGTACCCAAAGTGGTGTACTGCCAGAAAAAATTGCTAGGTCACCCATATGATAGTCATCACTGTTTCCACACCATCACTTACCATCGCACAAGAAAATACATTATACTTACAGTGTACCGAGATGGTAATGTTAATGGTGACCGCCCCCTGAGAGTTGACTGCCTCGCAGCGATAAACCCCGGCGTCGTGACGCGTCAGTCGGGTCATATTTAACATGCTGCCTTCTGATATAATTCTATCGTCTGAAACAAGTGAAACATGTAAAGAATAGTTGTGTGTATATTTTTAATTTTATTAGTAAAGATAATAGTAAAATTATATGGTTTTTATTAAATGTATTTAGTCCCAGTATGTACACTAATATGGTAACACTGGTCCTCATAGTTCGATTCATCGCATCAACCGATCTAGTAAACGGTCGCCGTGCTCGATCACGGCACCTCAGCCGAGAGTAAGGTATAAGATATAGAGGAAAGGTAATGTGTGTCATCCACTTAGGTTAAGTACTAGGTATTTGCTCTCGAATTTATCTGCGTCCGACGGAAACAATTTTTTTTTGATGAATTAGAACGCAGATAAATAAACAGTCAGGCAGTCGGACCACGCGGTCTCAGGGTATTATCAAATGACGTTTTAAAACATTTAAAGTTTTAAGGCAAAGCGAATTAAATTGAAAGTTTAAAAGTAAACCTCAGAACCACATTGCATTATGGAACAAATAGATTTTATTCTCTATGGAGAGTAAAGGAGAACCAACTTACATGGGTGTTAAACTGAAAG
Source organism: Synanthedon andrenaeformis (assembly GCA_936446665.2). Lineage (NCBI taxonomy): Eukaryota > Metazoa > Arthropoda > Insecta > Lepidoptera > Sesiidae > Synanthedon > Synanthedon andrenaeformis. The sequence continues at coordinate 1,199,521 of OW387802.2, forward strand.
GCTTATTAAATAGTGGTTCATAATTTGACCAGAATGGCGCTTTTTTTTTTTTTGAAGTAGAGATGGGTTTGGCCAACATCCAGGTGAGTAGCGAAGATGAGGCATATGATGGAGCGAGCTCACCCAGAAGACGCCTATTCACTCGAACTTTAAAAAGATCTGGGTTATATGTGCTCGGAAATACAGACGCCGGCAGGGAGTTCCAAACCTTGGCAGTGCGCATTATAAAGGATGTTTTAAAGCGCTTGGTCCGAAATAGAGGGATATCGACATGATGAGGATGGTAACCAGCCGTATGTCTGTATGTCCGATGGAAGAAAGGGGATCTAGTGTAGCATTGGTGTTTGATATGATTGGTTGGTTGCGTAGTTCATGAAATGACCGCGAATAAAATGCTACTAGAGCGCCAGCGCCCCAATGCTACTGCAGCGCCGCCTAATTGAGCGTATTCGACGGACACTTTCTCATGTATAGAGCTAAACCTACTTACCTCTATTCTCCATGTTATTCTCTTATTCTCTATTCTTGCCTATTAAAACTATAACATAATAAAGTGTGAATGTTAAAAACAGCATAATAGAATTATTATATTAGGAATATGTTGCTTACTGGTCGTGCTATACGAAGACTGCGTGATAGGCAACCCATCCTTGGTCCAGGTGTAGGTGATACTTGAGGGGTTACCATCAGCTCGGAGAACAACTATCAGCGGTTCGTTTTCTACGCCAACTGCTGTTGTCGGTGTAGTCTCGTCGAAGATCGGCGGATCTGGTGGTGGAAATAATAATTCATGAACCCAAAAAGTATCAGTTTTAACGAAACATTACAACAAAGTTAGTTAAGTTGTTGTCCTAAGTTAGAATTCATGTCCAGTGAACGTACCGAGTCTCGTCTCGCATTTAAATATATAAACACTAATATAACATACTCGTAGAGAAAATATTTTGTTTGCTGAAGCGATTTTAAAAATTCATGCACCTAGAAAGCCTAATTTTTTTTTAAAAAACTAGATTTTTTTTATTAGTTTTTTAAAAATTTATTTATTACTATAATTTTATTATATTATTATTTTTATATATTATCAATACTAATAACAAATCTGTAAGGGTCGGTCATGGAGTAAGTTACTTTGTTTTCAGAGATATCGTGTTTATAGCTACTTGTACTTGTATAATACTTACAAAGGACTTTCAGAGCTAAAGCGTCGTGCACACTGCGTTGTAAGGCCTCGTTCATTGCTTGGCAAGTGTATACAGCGCCGTTAAGTTCCTTTGTGATGTTTAGCTTAAGTTCTATTGTGGATACAGTTCCACCGTGAAGACCTTTCTTCAGTTGCATGGGGAGACCTGTGAAACAATTGATACTCTTATATATATATAATAAAAATCATTATCAGAAAAATCCGTACGACGACCCACCCCTTGATCGAGTAATGAATGTGTTTGCTTTGACGCTCTGCCTAAAGGGTTCGATTCCCTGCTGGGTTAACTTTGGAAATGACTGTTTCATAGTTAGCCTTGGTCTGAATCTAGCTGGCATTAATCTAGCTGAATTTGAATCTGGGTGGTCTGAATCCTAAAATTGTGAAACAGTCCAGTTGCCGTCCTAACTACTCTCTTACGAAAGACGATCACCGTGAAATACAAGCACGTGTGCTATTCTGTTTCGGTGAATGAGTAAGTAAGGGATACCATAGCCCATACACTATCTTTTTCTAATGCCTTATAAAATTCTACTCAGGTCAGCAGCGCATTTGCAATGCATCACATGTGACGTTGCTTGTGTTATAGGCGACGGTAGCCACTACTATATGTGTGCCTGTCTGCCTGCAAAAAAGTATCACTAATTCCAAAGAACTAACCTTGGACTGGTATTCCGTCACGCCACCAAGAAAGAGTGGCTGGAGGGTTACTTGATGCAGCATCGCAGAACAAAGTCCCTTCACTGTTCGGCTTGAGTTCTTCAGGTTCGGCTCGTACTTTTACAGCTTCTGGGGCGACTGTGTGAAAAACAAATCAGCGTGATATATGAAATTTTAAACAATTGTTTGTCGGAATCATTTTGTTCAGTGTTGAATCATCAGTGTTGGACATGGTGCCAGTAATGAACCTTGCATAATAGAATTTTCAAAACGATGGCGTTTTTATTTCTCTTATGAGATTTGTCCATTATTGGATTTCACATTAATGGTTAACCTGTTCATCACTAGTGCACTTGGCTTGGTTTACTTTTACATTTTTTTTAATAATTTTATTATAAATAATTTGAGCTTTATGTATATATACCCTTACATGTGGGCTTTGAATTTATTTACAAATTGAAATTAGCACTCTAAAATATGTATTGTATGAAATTCTACAAAAATATATACATATAACTGTCTAAAAGTGTCCATGACTGGTGCTTTTATCTTAGTTAGGGCTACAGAGTGAGGAACCTTTTGACGATACGTGTCGTATCAACAAGTACTGCCTTCATCAAGTGAGAGCCTCTTGAGGTGTTTGTCGATTATAATTTTTATTATTAAATTTTTATTATTATTTTGAGTTTTAATTATTTAAAAAAAAATGTTTTTAGTAAATAACTTTTTTATACATCTTTGTTCGTGATTTTATTTTTTTATTTCTATGGACAGTTCATAAATTAAGTATTGACTGTTGTGAAGTTCTTTTACTAATATATATTTTACTTTTTATTTAATTTTCTTTTTTCAATTTATTTGACATTAAATTTATTGAATATTTATATTAAATTGGCACACATACATTTGAAAATTTAATAGAAATTGAAGATGAATCATAATGTCGTCAACGTAAACTTACAATGAACGTTCAAGGTGACTGTTTCGAAGAGTGGTATTTCTGTGGCGCTGTTTGTAGCTTCGCATCTGTACTGGGCTTGGTTGTCGGTGACGTTGGTCAGTATGGAGATCTCCGCTGCCACAGACTTCTCCGTAGTCTTAGTGATAGAATGGATCTGTGGAGGAAAAGATGTATTAGCAACATTATTGAAAATTGGCATAATAATCTCCTTCCTGAGGTGTTTCCACCTAGCTACAATATGGGCTACTTCAAGCGAGCTGTAAATAAATTCCTACAGGGTAGGCAGTGCACTAGCACTCCCCTTGGTGTTGCTTGTGTCCTTAGGCGACGGTAACCACCTACCATCAAGTGAGCCGCCAGCCTGTCTGCCACCTTTATATTATAAAGAAAAAAAAAACACCTGGAGAAGGCAGGGCACAGTGCAGAACCTGTGGCTTAGCTTGTGTTATAGACTACGGTAGCTCTACCATCAAGGTGACCGTCAGCCTGTCTGCTGGCCTTAACATAAAAATGTCAGAGAAATTTCTTTTAATTTCGACCTAATTCCTAACAGTGCAAAGTTTGACTATGTTCCAAATCATTTATTTTATCACTTGATGGTACGTGGCCACCGTCGCCTATGACACAAGCAACGCCATGGGTGTTACACACGCGCAATAAAATAAAGGGATAAGGAAAATGGGTTCTGGCATCCCTTACTCACTCAAAGAAAGATGACAGCATACAATTAGCTGTCATTTCACGGTAGCCTTGTGTAAGGGGGAGGTTACTGCCGCCAAACGGGCTGCCCAATTGATGCGAAACGCAGTGTGCCCACTTTTTTTAACGTTGGGAAATCCTCTTGGATACCCGGCAGTGTAGGGGACACTGGGGAGTTAAAACCCAACGACTTTGTAGCGCGGCCGTAGATAGGCGGGGAGACGCGGGGACGTTATGACACGATTTCGGTGCCCCGCCAAGGCTATTCAGCGCGGGGAGGGGTACGCTCCCTGTCGGAACCTAGGCGTACCTGAAAGTAGAGGTACGCGGCCATCTCGGGGAACCTTACGAAGGGCGGCAGTCTCCCCCAAGACTACAGCCCGGGTCCTTGTCAGGGTGGAAGGCGGCGGACTTAGGCCAGCAGCCTGCGCCCGAGCCTTATCCACTTCATAATTGAAGACGCGAGTGGATGAATGTCATCGCATTTTTTTTTTCGTTGAGGGTAATATGTCCATATAAATGATTACAGACCTTAATATCGTCGATTTAAGACATATTTTGGAAAATATAAAGTTGTAAAAGGTGCAGAAAAGTTTACTTTTGTTAATGGAAGAATTGCTATGTTCACTTTTTTTTAATTAAATAATAAAAAATAACACAAGTGTTTAATTGCAATCATACCATTAATATTTTAGGCTATTTACACAATTTTGCGTTATAATCTAGTACAAAAATCAGTTGCGTGGCGACTTATCTAAAAAATTTGAAGTAAAACTTTAACCTCGATTTACTCAAAATTGGAATTACGCGACTTATCACCTACGTCTTCAATTATATAGTACCTTTTTGTCGTTCTTGAACCAAGTCAAAGTGGCCAATGGGTTGCCTCCGGTCGAGATGCATGACAGTTTTTGGACAGTCCCAGCGGCGAGTGTCGTCCCCGGTATGTAGCCGGTAATCATCGGAGCCGATGGCGGATCTGAGGACAAGACAAGAATTTTTACTTATTTATTTAGTAGCTAACCTTACATCATGTAACGTTTCACAAGTACATAAAAAAAATTAAATTTTTATATAGCCTATCACAAGGTTAGACATATTAAAATTTATACAAAAAATAATAATCATTTAATTGTTTATGGACACACAATTATAATCACGAATGTATAGATAATTTATCTATACTAAAGTTTCCCTAATTTGTTTGTTTGTATGTATGTATATGAGGTCATTTTCAAAACGATTTTAAAAAATCTTTCACCAATAGGATATACAGCTATCTAAAAATAAAGAACCAAAGCTCGACAAAAGTATAATTTCAGACGTCAATGTATGCCAGCTTTTTTATTTTATAAATTTAGATTGTAGACTAAATGGTTAATGATGGGATCTATAAGTACATATAACGGAATTACGGTAATACTCCTGATGATGGCAAATGTCAAATGATAACGGCTAATTTATATAATACTTCTCAATATATTCTGTTCCTTAGAATGTACACTCGGGGTAAGAAAAGGTTCGTCACCTTAAAGTCGACAGAGCAATCAGTCACGCCAACGTCAATATTTCAAACGAAACATTCAACGTTTGCTTGGTACTTTAATTATAAAAGGTACTAAGTGTCTACGATTTGTTAAAAGAAAGAATATGAAAACTGACGAAGGCTTTGATCTAATTAGAAAAGTTTCTAACTAAACCATTAACCTAACTTTTTTCATGATCACTATTATACATGTTATAATTTTTTAATTACTAGTGTAACGAAGGAAGCAAGCAGTACCTAAACGAGTAGCGTATAGAGCGATAATTTAACAACACTATAGCGTCTTCCTTTAACGAGGATCGTGTCACAGCGTGTAATTAAAATAATGGGGAAACATCCCCAATTTTCCACAGATAGGTAAGTATAATATTCACACAGCCACTAACTACTTCAGACAACAGTAGCAAGAAACCAGTGATTAAACTTCTCGAAGTGTGACTTTAATAAAACTAATATTTTTTTATGGCACCGTCGCCACACAAGAATGAAGATGTACTTCGGGTACACGACTGATAACTAATTTCAATCATATCAAATATTAAAATATAAAACAGCTAAATTAAGAACAGTGACAAGTGGCTCAACATTCCCGTGTGGTCACTGTACATGTACAGGCTAAGCGACAAAACTGATATTTACTTTTAACAACTAGCCCTCCCCAGACTTTGCACTTTTTTTCCCGTAAATTATATACACAAAGCGTCCTAGTTTATTGCTCTTTCAATTGGTGAAAACTGTACAAAAATCCTTTGGGTGGTTTAAAAGAAGTTAGCGGAGAAACTGATATAGGCGAAGCGAGCAACTTTATTTTCAACCGACTTCAAAAATTTTGGAGTCGAAGCTGCAGAGTTAAACAGCTGTCCTTGGCTGGCACCAAAATTAACTGATTATAAATCTATGGTAATATTATAAAGTTGAAGAGTGTGTTTGTTTGTTTAGTTGAACGCGTTAATCTCAGAAACTACTGGTCTGAATAAAAAAAAAATTGTGTTGGATAGTCCATTTATTGAGAAAGGCTTTATAGGCTATATAACATTTTGAACGCGGACGAAGTCGTGGGCAACAGCTAGTTGTATTATAAATTGGTTTATAAGTATAAATAATTTCGTTGATGCTCTTTGATTTGAAGTAATTAAAATATTATTTTAGACTTTTTAGTTTGTACGTGTAGGTATTGTCTTGAAGTCGTTTTTATTTTACAACTAGCTGGTGCCCACGACTTCGTCCGCGTTGAAAAGTATTAAGTAGCCTATCCTGTGTCACGTACGTCCAAATGTTTATCTACCATGTTTCATGAAAATCAGTTAGTTCGTTTCAGAGTTATGGAGGAACATATATACATACATACAGAAAAAAATTGTAAAAATCGTCAATTTAGTTTCAGTATCATGTATACAGCCTATAAACACGATATCTCTGAAAACAAAGTAACTTACTCCATGATCCCTTACAGATTTATTATTAGCATTGATAAAAATAATATATTATATGTAAGTATATGTATAGTATAGTTATAGTTATAAAAATAGATATAATAGATATATGGATACAAAGATGGCTGTTTGAAATACTAGTGCATAAGGAACATAACAAAACAAAGAAAATTATAAAAGTCTAGCCTAAAAAAACCACTTATTAAATAGATATTACCTACTGCACTAGTTGCGTTTACTGTGCCACTGTTTGGTGAACTAGATATTACTGAATACACGATATTGTTGATAGCATATAAGAATTGCGACTCAGATTTCCTTAAACTTACATACATGAAATTATAATATATACGAAATACAGTATGCATATAATTAATATTAACTATTTTCAAATTTTGTACCAATTTTTAATAAAACTTGTCCTCATATCGAGAGTTCTATTTCTACTAGTGGCATTAGATACATAGGTAAGTCTTACGTTATTATAAGTATTATATATAGTATCTCATATCAATATATTATATATAAAAATTATGTTCGTTTGCTTAAAACACCAAATCGCTGAAACTAATATATACTTCAAATTTTGCACCATGAAATTTTACATACACATTTTCAGGGATACAAGAAAGACAAGTTTCATTGAGGAATGAAAGTAGTTTCTAAATATATATAAGTTGTTCTAAATATAGTACAAAGAGGTGCGTACAAAAGCTAGTATTATATTTATATAATACTAACTGTTGCACGCGGCTTCGACTGCGTAACTATATAAAATATAGCCTATGTTACTCTCTGATAATATAGCTTTCCATAGGTGAAAGAATAATTAAAATCGGCCCAGTAGTTTTTGAATTCATACATTACTAACATATAAAAATTATTACTACATCTTCTCTCTTATTAATATTAGTATAGACTTGTAGAATGAAACAATATAATTGCATTTCATATTCATGTCTTTATACATATAAGGGTTTTGAAACGGTCTTGATTTCGTACAATTATAATCACAGATTCCTATCAATCGAATTGGATGCCAGCCTACTGATTAATTTAAAATCTACAGTAAAAAAATTAATATGCTAACGAAGTTCAACAAAATGTGTCACGAAAACACCGCATAGCTGCTGTAAAATAATTTCACAGCAGAAATTACGTTCGCAACATATTATTATTGAAGGGAACACAGCGCATAAATCCGATAAATACTATTTACGGCATATAGCGTGCCCATTATATATTCATTTCACGTCCAGCACTGAAATCAGGGTTCGTCTAGCATACCTGACTTAAAATATATTATTAACTAGTTGATGCCCACGACTTCGTCCGCGTTGAAAAATATTAAGTAGCCTATCCTGTGTGACGTACGTCCAAATGTTTATCTACCAAGTTTCATGAAAATCAGTTAATTCGTTTCAAAGTTTTGGAGGAACATACATACATACAGAACAAAATTCTAAAAATCGTCAATTTAGTTTCAGTATCATGTATAGAGCCTATAAAGACGATATCTCTGAAAACAAAGTAACTTACTCCATGACCGACCCTTACAGATTTATTATTAGTATTGATTGATTTAGTGTCAGTATTACTATAGAAGCTATAATTAAAATTATAAACTAACAACAGACTTTCTCTTGAGTCCAAACACTATATCTGCTGTAAGTTGTTGAGTAGTTGATTATTCCGCAGTTACCATGTCATGGAAATATCAATGGAAAAAAAAGGAGAAATGTAAATGTGAAAGTAACTGTCTGTTTGTATGTCACGCCTTTTCCTTTTTACGCCTTAACTAATCAATCGATTATAATGAAATTTTGCATACACGTAGTCAGCAGGTATACAAGAAAGGACATAGATGTTTTATGCAGAAAAAAAAGTACTGTTTCTGTAAGATCACCTAAAATAAAATAAAAAAAACTAACGCCTGGCTAGATTGCTAGTATATTTAGTTTTTTATAATAAGGAGAGAGCCCATTGCACTGTTCTCAAACTAATCATTTATACTCAACCTTACTATATGGTTCTTAGCTTGCAGCATATATATGGCGTTGTTTGTGTTGTGTTATAAAGTGACGTTATAGTTACCTACCTTGGAAAGGACCTTCAACCTGTCTGAAGACCTTTTACATTTAAAAAAAAGTTTATTTATATACGGTACACGGGTGCTGTAGAAAGAAAAGGGAATATCGTTTGGCCACGCGTCCAGATTTCTCCCGACCTGTCCTAGTTTAGAGTATATCTGGGGTAATGACCGAATGTTATCTCCGATCAAAATTCGCGGATTAAATCTCGTCGTACTTTTAATTCTCATTTCTATAAAAAAAATGTAATGTAATGTGATAAAAAGGTCAAAAAGGTAAGGTCAAAAAAAATAGATATTACAATTTATTGTCTGCTTGTCTATGCGTTTGTGCACGCATATTGAGACGGCTTAACGAATTTGAATGAAACTTGGCACACCTATAGTTTATTACCTGGATTAACGTGTAGGATACAATTTATGTTGGAAAAATGGTTCCCGGGGGACGTTCATTAATTAATTAATTCAAAAAATTAACTACTGCGCATACGGAGTCGCAGGCACAGCTAGTAATATAATATATAGACCACTTTTGGATTTATTTTATTTTAATTTTATTGGCAAGGTTTTCACTTTTTACAACCTGCATTATGCTGAGTTGGAGCCTTTTTGTGGCGGGGGACGTTTGTGTTTGTCTTTCTATAATTATGTTATCTATTTTTGTTTTTTTTATGTCCTTTGCTACAAATAAAAATAATAATTTTTCTTATTCTTATATCCATAAGTAACTAAATAATTATAAGATGTCTGAAATAAATGAAATTTATTTATCAGTAACGTTAGAAACTTACTTATCCGATGTAATTAAGATTAGCTCACCGAGACCGTATTGGCTCTATAAAATCATCAGGATGTATAGAAATCAATAATCAAAACTAAACATCCACGTTAATTACTAGTAACCTGAGCATGTGATGTGTTCGCTTCTGAGCTGCCATGTTGTTAAAGTAATTAATCAAAATTCCCACTGTAATCACCCCTCGGGGTGTAGCTAGTACACGCAATTGACAGGTTATATATAAATTTAATAATCAGATTGGCTTATACTTCGCTATCATGGATAGACGACTAGCTATCCACAAAACTAGCCAGTATATACCCTTACGGTTATCTCTATATATAAAATTCTCGTGTCACAGTGTTTGTAACCAAACTCCTCCGAAACAGCTTGACCGATTTTTATGAATTTTTTTGTGTATACATTCGGTAGGTCTGAGAATAGGTCGTAAACTATTTTTTATACTCCTAAGTTATAAGTGTGGTCTACCCCGATTTTTTTTTTATATGTCAAAACAACGTTTGCCAGGTCAGCTAGTAAGTACATATATAAAACAACATTCATACTTGGAATTTCAGCCATCCTAAAATGACATAGGTCTGGGACCTCATAGCTCTCACTCTATTAATAAAAATATAGCAAATATCTTGAAAATAAAGTTTTATTTGTGGACGAATAAAATTTCTCTTTTGAATTTTGCACGCAATATTAGGGATGAAAAGGCAGCAAGAGTCAATTCTTATGAAACCTTCTTTATCATAAGCATTCTTAGTCAAAAGGCGAGTGTTTTTAGATTGGCCTTTATTAGTAGGAAATCGCTACGACTACTCAACTTGGCTACTAACTGTACGGTACGGTTTCACCGCAAAACAGGTCACCGAATTAATTGAAAACAGGTAAGGTAAAGTTTTATAATAGCAAATTGCACGTTTTCGACAACCCTAACTTTAGGGTTGCCGCAGAGAGTCCACCACGTAACAATAGTGGAGCAATTAATTCGTCCGACGTCCACAGGCTCATTAGTTTAATGAGAGGCGCGTGCCGGCCACCAGCCAGCCCTACCGCTAAGGATGAAAACACAATCACTTCGTAAATAGAAAACCTTGACAATGAAAATAACCTCACTATTCGAGTGATGTTTGCAGGAGCTATCGGGAATATTAATTGTTTAATTAATTTAAAAAAAAAAAACTGTATTAAAATTGTGAATTATTTTTTTCTACTCGCAAAAGATATGGAGTAATTTACGAAATTGATTGCTGACCTTCGGTAATGGATGACGAATTATAACTACCCACAACGGATAAAGATTTAGATTCATACTAATATTATAAATGCGAAAGTAACTTTCTGTCTGTCTGTTTGCTACCTTCTCACGACTTAATTACTCAACTGATCATCATGAAATTTTGCATACACGTTGTCAGGGATACAAGAAAAGACATAGGGTACCTTTCGTCCAGAAAAGAAGTACTGTTCCCGAGTGATCGTCTAAAAATATTGTATACCATACCTTATGTAAGGTATTTAATTAGACAACAGCAGTTGATCAAAGTAAGAGACACAAATTATAAACTTCATTGTATTTGTATTCAGGTAACGATATTTTTAAAAAAAAGGCTAATTGCCGAGTTAATCCAGGGCTGTAGCAACTTTCTATGCTAATTTAATGTTTGCTTTCTTTTTCTTTTTTTCTTTCACGATTGTAACGGAATTAGGGGCGATTTGTCGTCGTACCAACAGGAGTCTTAGTGCGGAACAAGAAATGCGATCTTCAAGGGGATCAAACACGGTTATAGTTTTGATCTTGTTTTTGGATTTATTTGTTAGCTGTTTCCTTATTCTGAATTTATTTATTTACGAAAATTTATCCGTCCGTCCGTCTCTTAAGAGGGAAAAAATATATATTTCAAATTCTATATATTATATATAGGGGCAGAGGATAAAAGATTTCTCCTATGGTTGTTATGATTTCTCCTGACAAACGTTATACGATAAAAAATTAAGTATTTTTTACTTTCATTATTAAATTAGCTGTATGTAAGTATATTCTTGTAATTGTGTCATAATCTCTTCTATCATATCTATAATAATATTTTAAAGATAGAAGATTTGTATTGTTGTATGTTTGTAATGAATAAACTCAAAAACTACTAGACCAATTTAAAAAAAAAAATCCCTTAATATATGTATTATCTATATTATCAGCGAGTAACATGGGCCACATTTTATAGTTACGCGGACGAAGTCGCGTACAACAGTTAGTATTATATAAAAAAGCGACCCGCTAACGGCTTCGCACAGGTGAATTTTTTTTTTGTAATTTTTTTTTTTGTAAATTTTTTTTTTTCTATTTTTTTTCTGTAAAAACCTTAGTAGATTAAAAGATAAAAAAATCCGTTGCGTAGTTTAAAAGATCTAACAGAAGACGGCGGGAAGAGTCTTTGTTTTATTCTATGTAAAGAAGAATGTGATTTATAATTAATGCAAAAAGCTCATTTTAAATTATGCACTTTTTGTTTTTTGTTTCAAAGTAATTTAATAAAGATAGATGCATAAATCGATACATAAATTTTTATCTTTAATTGTGGACTAGTTATGTCTGATATGAAATATGAACAATATTTTTTATTTATGAAACAAATAAATAAAAATAAATTAAATAAAAAAGTTCATAAGGGGGCGTTCAAGTATTACGTAACGCAATTGAAGATGTTTTGACGACCCCCCCCCCCCCAGTAGCGCGCCGTATCGTTTTTCTGTACCCTCCCTCCCCCTCCCTAAACGTTACGTAACAACCAAGTGACCGTTTTTACCAACAAAAGAAAAAAGACGTACAAAACACTCGAGGGATTCCCCTACCCGCCCCTGTAACGCATCGTAACGTTTTACAAGACCCCCCTCCATCAAATTGCGTTACGTAACACTTGAATGTCCCCTAATATACAACTATAAAAATTGGTCCAACCTCATGTGGATGTCGCCGTCAGAACTAGTTCATAGTAATCTAGCCGGGCCGTTTAAACTAAGTACGAACGACCCGTACTGACCTAGAAACGAGTATATCTTCTAAATCTGCTACATTTTAAATCTGAAAATTCGCAAGGATATTCCTTATACATATTTTGGCGTTTTGCCATACAAATATATTTAATACGATATAATATTTACAGAGAAATGTTTCACATTGATCGCTGATTTCAATATTTGCAGAGTAAATTTGTACTACCGATATAAACCGTCATATTATAACTTAATCTTAATACAATAGAATCACTTATTTGTTACGTCAGTGAGGCTTTTAGACCTTTTTTGGAATCATAATAAATCAAATCGACGTCGACTAAGCTCCATTGTTGCAAGGGAATTCCCCCTAGATTCTTACAAACGTAAGCATTTTAAAGAACAATATTTTGAATTCATTTTTAAATTTTTCTCGAAATAGTCAGTTTACAATAGGTGCTTTATATAAGTGAGATTCCCTTATATTATAAAATCTTCTATCTTTTTAATATTAATATAGAAAGAGTATCTAATGACTTTTGGCATGTCTCATGTATATGTTATAGGCTGTAGTCTTATAGGCTATAGCTATAGTATATGTAAAAACCTCTTTGTCAACTTTATAATAAAAATATTTACTGATACCTTTTTAATGACATATTTAATAAATAAATCAAAAAACTATTTGTGACTCAAAGGGACATGACGACATTAGCTCGCTCTTATATAGGCTCAATCGACATACAAGCTGAAAATGTGTATAAAAACTTTTCCAAGAAAGTTTACAAATGAACAGACAGCCAAACCAATTATAAACCTAATATTTTTTCCTACTAGTATGTTTCAAATGGACCCCTGAATTGCTTTTCGCCGCATATGCTTTAGCCGGCGTTAGGAAGGGAACAGACTTGTTATCTACAATGCATTAATCATGTCTGCGTACAGGTTGTGGTACAAGCGAGGAAATATGAGCGTGTTTTTTAGATAATATTTTTTTATGGCAACCTAAGACAAAGATATTGAAAAAATAAATCAACAGAGAATTAAAAACTTTTAAACCTGTTTGTTAATCTGGTGTCCGTAACTTCGTACGCGTTGCGAAATGAAAATATATATGATTTAGTTCTGTCTGATATCTCGACGACGACGACGGTGACGATGGTGGCGCCGCGTCACCGTTTATTAGAAGTAGCAACAGCGATAAAGAACAGAAATCTGGAATATTTGGGGCATGTAATGACCGACAAAAGATTCCTTATGCTTGAATTAGTGATGCAAGAAAAAATACAGAGCAAAGACAGAAGAAAGATATCCTGGTTGAATAATTTAGGAGAATGGTTTGGTAGGAATTCTAGCTTCCTCTTTCAAAAGGATAGCAAAAACAGGAGAAATATATTCCGGTTGAAGAATTTCAGAGAATGGTATAGTAAGAGTACTAGCTTTTTCTTTCATGCAGCAGTTTCCAAAGTTAATAGAGCCATGAAAGTCGTTTCGCTCATGCACTTGTACCATACACGTTGTTTTATCGAGGTGACTTGACGGTATACCCTATTCAAACGTGTATAAAAGCTGTACACATCACTTTATAGATTTATGCATTTTAAGCTTTTTATACAAAATTCTACTTGTGCTAAGCCATTAAATGTTGTTAAGAAATGATAACTAATTATATGGTTAAAGTACACGTCTTTTTTATGGGGAAATTGGCTTCGTGGTTACCGTCGCCTATAAAATTATTATGTCTATTATGTCGCCTATAATGTATAATAACTCTACTAATTGCAACCACGCGATGTCGGGGCGTCGCGTCGGTTTAAGATATTCATACTAATATTATGGAGATTTGTATTTTTTCTATGTTAAGGTTTACAGACAGGCTGATGACGGTCCACTTGATGGTAGGTGGCTACCGTCGCCTATAACACAAGCTACGCCATATAGTTGCTGCAATAGAACGATTAAGGATAATAAGGGATAAAGAAGGGATGGGGTAGAGGGCTCTGGCTTATTTTTAAGAAAAAATATTTTTTTTTAATTTTTTGTCTTTTTTTGTTTGTAATGTATAAACTCAAAAACTACTGGACCGATTTTAAAAATTCTTTCACCTATAGAAAGCTACATTATCAGCGATTAAAATTAGGCTATATTTTATAAAAAAAAGTTGTCGCGTGCTATAAACTTGTTTAAAGAAACTAAGTAGGTACATAACGATAACAGTACACCTCATTATATGCCTATCAGAGAAACACTTGAAGATGGATATCGAATATACGACAAAAACTAATGACATAAGAGATTATCATAATGTTTTCGTGATAAACGGTACTGGACATGCCGACTGAGAGACATTTCTACGTTTTTGTGTACACACTACTTCCTAATAGTTGCTAAGAATTTACTTTAAATTACGAGAGAGAATGGACGGTAGATCATTATATAGACAAATCGATTTAAAGATTTCCAAATTGTTTTGCCTGTGTGTCATAGCGTGATGATAAACCTTATAGCCTATAGGCCTGATGACACGTTTGGTCTAGCGGCTAGTAACCTTAGCTGTTAACCAAACGGTCGCGGGTTCGAATCCCGCTAGGGGCAAATGTTTATGTGTTAACATTTACCTTTTTACCTGAGTCATGGATGTTTTGTATTTATAATATGTATTTATTTACAAATAAATAAATAATCTATGTAGTATATCAACTGTCTGGTACCCATAATACAAGCATCAGTTGCTTACTGTGGAACTAGATGGTGCTGTATGGAATGAGTGAAGATATTAATTTATTTATTGTATTTATTAAAAAGGTAAACTTAAAAATAACTTTTTGTTATTAAATAGTTTCTTTGTCTAAGAAAAAATTCCCTTTAAACGAATCGCTTGGCATTAGTAATTTCAATTTAAGGCGAAGGCTTCAAAAATATTCACATGTAATGGAAAACATGACCATTTAGAGGAAGGAAGGATATGCAAGATAAGTTTTTATCTAACAAAATCGCAATGTTTCCGCGAAATTAATTCCTATTGTTGATACAAATCTGAGGCTTCCAGGTTGGGTCTTAGAGAGAGACGGAGAGACGCGTATGCTATTCAATGTGCGCGTGCGAGAGAGACGGAGATGCGAGTACGTACTTAAAAGTAGCTTAGGCTGGAGGGAGGTTTTATCACGTTAAGCGAAAAAATACAAGGTGAAGCGAGAGCTGGGATAATAAATTGGTTCCGTACGATGAAGGTTCTGTATAAAGGCTTTTATGTATTATACAATATAAGTCATATATCAAGTTATACCTTTATACACATTTAAAACAGTAGTGAATAAGAAATCTTTACTAATCAATCAATACTAATAATAAATCTGTAAGTGTATGTATTGTATGTATGTATGTATGTTCCTCCATAACTCTGAAACGAATTAACTGATTTTCATGAAACTTGGTAGATAAACATTTGGACGTACGGGACACAGGATAGGCTACTTAATATTTTTCAATGCGGACGAAGTCGTGGGCACCAGCTAGTATTATATATAAATGTGAAGTAAGTAACTCTCTGTCTGTCTGTAACCTTTTCACACCTTAACTACTCAACCATCATGAAATTTTGCATACATGATCTCAAGGATACAAGAAAGAACATGGGGAATCTTCATCCAGAAAAAGTGGACTGTTCTCAAGGGATCAAGTAAAATAAAATTTTACATAAAAACAAAAAAAAAATCGACTCCAAGACTAACCGACATGTTATAAACTAAACTGTCGAAAATATTATTATTGATACTTATATACCTACTGTTCTCTTATAATATTAAGTATATAGATAAATAATTCAAGTTATTTGCGTAATAATTTTAAAAATAAACTGTAAGTATTAATTTTAAATAATAATTAAATATTATAAATATGTAGCAGCAATTATAAACTCATAATAACAATAATTATTATTATGTAATATCAGTTACTACTATATTTATCTGTTATTACTTTGTCTATATAATTATATAACTTGTAATATTGTGCCATTATTTTTATGCTCTTCTATATCTTTTTTATTATTTTGTTTATGTATATTATATTATAGTGTATTATGTATTATCTATATTAAATAAAAAATACGGAACTATAAACTAGTATGTAAGTAATGTAAATAAAACGGAATCCTCGAAAGATCAGCGTCATGATGATGAAATTCAAATTCATTTATTTGCAGGCAACTGGAACCATATTTTACATTTTTAAGTTATTAAGTATATCTAGACAGTTTTTTAATCATCAATTTAATATCATCAAGACTACACGCTGAGTGGAGACCATTTTTATACACTTTTTTTAAACAATATAATGTATAATTTAATTTAGAACGTACCAAATAAACATTTTTCTATCTTTCTTTCTTTAATAATATAGTTAACACAAAAATGTTTAACCAAAAAATATGAATATTTTTTCCTTTAAAACGAAAACACAGTTTTAAACAACTTCAATGTGACAGGGATGATAAACGTGAAATTTTTCCGCCAAAACCGAGCGGGGCCCTTGACGGCTGGCGGCCATGTTGGATAGCGCTTCCGTTTCCGCAAATATGATAATTCTCGCACAACCGGATATCCGGTGGCGTCCTGTTTGTACCCCGCACACAGATAGTTTTGCTGGTTCATTTTAATTAAAACTATGTACGTACGTACATGTGTACACTCATTTTGCAACATATAAAGACAATTCATACTCTTACACTAGCGACCCGCTCCGACTTTGCATGGATGCAATTTCTTTCAATAAATTTCATACAAAAACTACAAGTTTAATTTTGATACCTAAATTTTCAATTATACAGGGATGGAGTGGTGTAATTAAATTTTGGATGTAGATATTTTTTTTTAATTAGAGATAGGTTTGCTCTTGGCCAGCATCTAGCCGTGTAGCGAAGATGTCTATACACTCGAACTTTGAAAGGATCTTGGTTATATGAGCTCGGTAATACAGACGCCGGTAGGAAGTTCCAAACCTTGGCAGTGGCATACAGGATGTTTTAAAGCGCTTGGTCCGAAAAAGAGGGATTTCGACAAGATGGGGATGGTAACCAGCCGTACGTCTGAATGTCCGATGGAAGAAAGGGGAAGGCGGTATCAGCTCATGCAGCTCCTGAGCACTCTCCGAAGTACATCTTATAAGACACATAGACAGGCGATTCTTCCTCTATGTGCCAGACTATGCAGCTTAGTTTTTAAAAGCGTACTGCCGCCAATGAGTCTCCTAGCTCTTCCCCGATTTTGTTATCATAATTTTTCTGAATTACATGCCTCCCACTATGGAAGAAAATTTAAAGACTTATTCAAGTGAAAAAGTAGGATATTTTTACTCGCATTTTGGTCTTCGCCAGTAACGTTTTATGAGACTTGTAACACTGTACGAGTAAGTATAGGTAGGTACTCAGTATATTCGCGAAACTTTAATTTTATTTCGAAGCCAACGTATTCACTTCAATAAATTTTTGTGACATTATTCACACGTCCTGATTCGTTACGTTATATTTCGTACGACAAAATGTAGTCGAATTTATTATTAACAAAATTGGTATGATATAATATTTAGTACTATGATCTTTTTATATATTTCATTCGTACCTTTGGATTAGTGAAAACCGTGTCAAAATCCGTTGGATGGTTTTAGTAGTTAATGGAGAAACTTTATATGGATTATTACCATAGAAATTCCATAGAATCGATGAAATAAATATTATCTATCTATACATACATCATAGAATTTATTTTTTGCTATTTAAAAATTATAAAACACAAAGGGGGCCGGGGAATTTTACGTAAAACATATTCAAACTTTTAGGACAGCCATTTTAATAGAGCTTCCACATTGTAATAACGTTTTGAGCGGACTGCATTAAACTTTGCACGCTTTCACCGGTTAGTAACTGTTGGCGTACCCTTCCAGTACGTGATGCGAATACATGGATCAAATTCAACACATCCCGAGGGCTATTCTGCTCAACGTTTTGTGCGGGACGTACTCGAGTGAGCCGTGCTTTGGATGCTTAAATTATTTGGCTAATTGACTCATCACTTTAGGTTCATTTGCTGCTCAGAAACCATTAATTACACAAGGAAGTTTAAGTAGTGGCACGCCGAGGTTCTGACCGGGAGCGTAGCTCCCCTCCCCGCGCTGGATAGCCGTGGCAGGGCACAGAAGTCGTGTCATAACGTCCCCGAAACCACGCCCACACTACACAGTGTGTCGCCTACACTGCCAGGATCCAAGAGGATTTTCCAACGTTAAAAAAAGGGCACACTGCGCTTATCCCCGAGATGGCCGGCGTACCTTCACTTCCGGGTACGCCGAGGTTCCGACAGGATGTGTAACCCTCCCCGCGCTGGATAGCCGTGGCAGGGCACAGAATTCGTGTCATAACGTCCCCGAAACCACGCCCACACTCCACAGTGTGTCGCCTACACTGCCAGGATCCAAGAGGATTTTCCAACGTTAAAAAAAGGGCACACTGCGTTTATACCCGAGATGGCCGGCGTACCTTCACTTCCGGGTACGCCGAGGTTCCGACAGGATGCGTAACCCTCCCCGCGCTGGACAGCCGTGCTGGGTAGCGGATGTCTTATCATAACGTTCCCGCGACCCCGCCTATCTACGGCCGCACTAGAAAGTTGTTGGGTTTTAGCCGGTAGGGGTCCGGCATAACTCCCCAACGTCCCCTACGTTGCCTATCCCTATCTATTAGAATTAAAAAGGGCACACTGCGTTTCTCAGTTATTTGAGCATTCCATCTGGTAACTTTTATAGTAAGATCTTGTCATATATTAAGCCAATACATAATTAAAAGTAAATCAGAAACCATGTACAAGAAGTTATTTGACTGATGGAGCTGCTTGGATTGATGGCTGATGTACTTAGGTTCTTGTAAAAGAGCAACTATTAGGTTTCTTGTCAAATCTTCCTTATATGTAGCATGTATACTAGCAAATTTAAAAAAAGTGTGGTATTTCTGATAACTATCTGAACAATTAATGTCAATACATAAGTCCGTGTAAGTTTTCAGAATAGCCCGCATTGATTCGGATAACCGTCATCCATTCCGTATTATATCATAACCATTTTACGCTCATATGCAAGTTGATAGGATAAGTTGAGATTGCTTGCATATACTGACTTTAGTTTTTATACATCACTTGTTTTACCATGTGAGAAATTTGCCACCATAGATTGACCTGACGACGGCTGATCTTTAGTTCATCAATTAGAGCTTAGCTTCTTAGTTTCCACCTTCCTAGCGTGAAATAACAGCAAGTGTGCTGTTGTAAAATTAACAACTGTGCTGAGTGAGCAAAAGATGTGTGATATTAAACGTGTTATTTTAGGATCAAATTTGAGATATTTCTGTTTTTTCTTGGACCTACTAGTATGTAAAGTCATTAATGTTCTAAAAGATTGTGTTATAATTTTTTTAATAACTTGTATATTTATCTGCGTAGGCCTTCGACCGCTTGTTTAAAAAAAGGGCTGTTTAAAAATGTTCTAATGAAAATTCACTTTAAAATATTTTTCAGCTATTTACTAGATTATACAACTACAAATAATATGACGTTAACATCTTATCTGCAAACTAAAACATCAGAAACTACTGAAATCATAAATTTTGACTCCAGCGTGATTTTAATTGATGAACGCTCTTAAATTAAATTATTCATATCAAAGTAATCAAAGAATAGTGTTTCTTTGATAAGTATTTAATGAATGAATTACCGTTTTACTGTTTCCTTATTAATGAAAACAACCTTTAGCTACGCCAAAAAAAAAAAAACTAGCAATTTAACTGAAATCGTTGAAGATATTGGTCGATATATATATATATATCGTGAACGGTCCAGGTCTCTGCACGTGAAGGGTTGTTCGTTACGTGATAGGAAAACATTTTCAGTAAAAATCCAACGTTTCCAGTCAGGGCTCAATGGAGACTAGGAATATTGAAAAATTAAAGAAATGTTCGTCTGAAAAATACGGACAGGTTACCAATAGAATTGTGGGAGTAAAAATGGACTCCTATTAATGCAGGTTGTTGACAGAATTTTTATGCATTTACATTTCTATATTATACAAACATTTGGTTAAATATTGGAATACTAGCGATCAGTCCTCGGCTTCGCACGGATGTATTTTTTTTTTCTGGACATTTATTATACAAAAACGGAATCAATATCCTTTGGGTGGAAAAGTAGAAGTTAGCTGAGATACAGACAGAGGCGGATATAAATTTAGATATAGAAGCACATAGAAGATACATTTATAGAAGACTAGCGGACCGCTCCCGGCTTCGCCCGGTGTGCATTTTTTTACGTAAAAACCTTCCCTGATTATCCCTCTATCCATGAGTGAAGACAGAATTAAAATCGGTCCACCCGTTCTCGAGTTTTGCGCTTAGCAAACACATTTAGGGCCAGTTTAATAAACGACATACCTTTTTCCCGTTCGTTACAGTGCTGGTAACGAACGGTTAACGGTCCGTCAATAACGTTTACTGACGGTGGTTCTATAAAAGAAATTAAACATTCGGTAGCTATCCGTAAAAATACGCCGAAGTTTATGAATATTGTCGACGGTTTCGTTGTAGTCTGTCAAGAACTGTCAAGTTTCGCGTCGCAAACACATTTATTTACAAATATAACAAAATAAACGATACGTAAGATAAACCAACCCTATCATAGTCAGTAACGAGCCAGTACACGCTAGCTGTCAAATTATACTGTTGACTTACGAATATATTGTTATAATACACTATATTATACTATTAGATCATTTTTTCGTCTATTTGATATAAAATTTAACTAACGGATTGTTATAAAACTGGCCCTTAGGGATTTATTTTTATATTATAGATGTAGATATTTTCAGTCCGACATCTCAATATATTTGTGAAATATCATAAGCGGTTGTTACTTTTCTGGATGTACTTCTGAGAGTGTGCTCAGGAGCTGCATGAGCTCATACCGCCTTCTCCTTTCTTCCATCGGACATTCAGACGTACGGCTTGTTAACATCCTCATCTTGTCAAAATTCCTCTTTTTTGGACCAAACGTTTTAAAAACTCTCTCGTAATACGCACTGCCAAGGATTGGAACTCCCTTCCGGCGTTTGTTTCGGAGCTCATATAAACCAAATCTTTTTAAAGTTCCAGTGAATAAGCAAATCAATTATTAATTTTAAAAAATTGAAAGTTCTGATGGAAACCCATGTCTAGCAGTGTTACTATACCATAGATGATCCACATCAATACTAATAACAAATCTGTAAGGGTCGGTCATGGAGTAAGTTACTTTGTTTTCAGAGATATCGTGTTTATAGGCTCTATACATGATACTGAAACTAAATTGACGATTTTTACAATTTTTTTCTATATGTATGTATGTATGTTCCTCCATAAATCTGAAACGAATTGACTGATTTTCATGAAACTTGGTAGATAAACATTTGGACGTACGGGACATTGGATAGGCTACTTTTTTCAATTTCAACGCGGACGAAGTCGCGGGCGCCAGTTAGTGCATACATAAAATTTTTGCTAACATCTATAACTTACATAGGACATTGATGGTGTGCGTGGCCACGACGTTTTCAGTGAGCTGTGCGTTGATCCCATGGCATACAACTACTATGGAGCGACGGTTCGGTTCCACAACTACACTTATGTTTGATGTAGTTATCCAACCACCTAGAAAAAAAAGGTATACCTGTTAGAGACACTGTAAGCTTTATATTACATTAGTTTACTGGCAAAGCTTCCGTTTAGTTCAGCCTTTTTTTTATGTTAAGGTCGACAGACAGGCTGATGGTCCACTTGATGGTAGGTGGCCACCGTTGCCTATAAAACAAGCAAATGTGCTGCCAATCATAGAAGGATTAAGAATAATGGATAAAAAAATAATGGGCTCTGGCTCAGCACATATGCTATCATTTCGCGGTGGTAATGGGGTGGTTACTGCCGCCAGACGGGCTGGCCAGACTCCATTCATATGTTTTACTCTTTATCCTATTAAAGGCGACAGTAACCACCAAAGTCTCAATTAAATAACATAATGTCTGATCTGATGTTGTTCTTCGGTAAGTGAGTTTTTCTATTTCTTCCTAACCCCTCTTTTCCTACTATGGTAGAACGAAAGGGCGAATTAATTGACTACTCGCCGGAATTTATCTCACCCGAACGGGCGAGTTATCATATTTGAATTTTACCTATTATTTCGCAATAGAGAAACTCGCTCACAATAGGTGATACTGTACAGTTGAACATAAAATATTATAGTGGAAACTAGATATTGTTTTAAAATAAAACAAGTAAGTATTTACAGCACATGTTTCTGTACTGTATATTCTTCTATGCTTGTGTTATAGGCGACTGTTATCACATTTCACCAAGTGGACCTTCAGCCTGTCTGACGACGTATATAATAAAAAGTGAATAACGTATCGAAATGCGAAATATATTTTTTAGAATTTCGGTTTTAAATTAAAAAAAAAAAAAACTAAAAATTTTGAACTTCTCACTCACTACACTGGCACTGTGAAGACAGAAAAAAAAAAACATATAAATAATTACCATCAGGAGAGATAACAGTCCTGTTACTGGCTTCCTTGTGATGTTTACCGAGTACCAGCCACTTGATGTCGGCAGCAGGGTTTGATGGTGCTGTGCTGCATGTCAGAGGTACTGGATCTCCGACCCTCGCTTCCGATGGACCGGATATAGTCACATGCGATGGGGCAACTGTCAACAAATTCAAATCCAAAATTATATATCTATACAATATACATACATCCATACTACCCATACTACTATTATAAATGTGAAAGTATACCTTTCTGTCTGTATGTTACCTTTTCACGCCTTAACTACTCAACCAATATAGTTTTCACCTTGGAAAAATGTTAGATCCTTGTGGGATTTCAACAAAAAAAAAAACTGGATCTAAATCAGACCATCCATTTGGGAGCTACGATGCCACAGACAGACACACACGTGAAACTTATAACACCCCGTTTTCGCGTTTAGTCAAAAGCGTTTTACTTGTAATAATTAATCTTTTTTATGAGTCGTAATGTCGGGTAGTTCATTAAAATTTAAAATACAAAAATTATCAGCCCTTATAACCTTTGTTATAAGGGCTATCAATTACTTTGGGCACATAGCCTGCAGAGAACCAGAAAACTTGGAGAAGCTGGTGGTGGTTGAAAGAGTGGACAGACCAGCCTATGGATATCCTAGCCGATGGACAGACGAACTTGTGCATCTTATAGGCCTTAAGTTGCGAAAGGTATGAGAAAGGCTGGAATGGAAACAGCTGGTGATCGATGCCACCAAGACATTTCAGAGAGGGCACAACCTTCAGTAATGAAGAAGACGACTCTATCTATCTTTTATAATCTTTGTTAATTAATAAACTTCAAAGAACAAATAGTAAACACAAATTTGTCTCACACAAATATTATATTAAAATCAGAAATGTTTCGTTTAAAATGTACCGAGTGGAGATAAGGTTGTCTCGTCTAGAGGTGCCTTCGAGGTCATTATACTAAAAGCCTATATATAATTGACCACAGTATATTGGATTAAATAAACTTCTGAGCCAAATAAAAATTCAGCAAAATCTTAAATCGGATTTGATTTTAACTAAAGAAATGTTTAGCTTTCAGTACCTAAGCCTTTATAAAAGGCATTTCGAGTTATAAAATTGAAATGGGATATTTTTATTTTGTTTGCCTAATAGTATGTCTAATAGTCATAAATAGTTAACTAACAAGTTACTAGTTATGACCTGCGGTTTCAACTGCCGTTTAGAGATGGACGACATCGATGTCGATAAAATTAAAAAGTTCCGCATTTTACTTTGGCAAACAAAATAAAAATGTCCGATCGGAAAGAAGTACAAAAGTTTCACGAACAATTTGGTTTTAATATTTTTCCCGTGATATTTAAAATGTCCTTGTATTTTCAAATCTCGTTCGCTTTTACAAGAGGATTTGTGTCTTGAGTAATTCTTATGTTACTTAGAAATAAGTGGATTATTATCTCAAGCTATGGACGTATTTACTACTAGCTGTTGCATGCGACTTCGTCCGCGTACCTTTATAAAAATAGCTTATGTTACTCGCTGATAATGTCAGTCTATCGGTCCAGTAGTTTTCGAGTTTATTCATTACAAACAAAAATACTTAATTACTTTACCAATTATATTATAAGTTAGGATGTATTTCATGTAAGTGCGTCGGCGTAGCTTAGGTCTTGTGCAATAAATCAATACTAATAATAAATCTGTAAGTGTAGGTATTGTATGTATGTGTGTATGTTCCTCCATAACTCCGAAACGAATTAACTGATTTTCATGAAACTTGCTAGATAAACATTTGGACGTACGGGACACAGGATAGGCTACTTAACATTTTTCAACGCGGACGAAGTCGTGGGCGTCAGCTAGTATTATTATATGCGCGGCTAATCTGGAGTATTTACTTGTGACGTCAAACTTGCGAACAAGTATGGTCAGCATTTAAGATCAATAACGGAAACTCCAATAATACGCTGATACCCCGTGACCTACAATATCTATATTAATATACCAGCTGGTGTCCACGACTTCATCCGCGTTGAAAAATATTATGTAGCCTATCCTGTGTCCCGTACGTCCAAATGTTTATCTACCAAGTTTCATGAAAATCAGTTAATTCGTTTAAGAGTTATGGAGGAACATACATACATACAGAAAAAAATTCTAAAAATCGTCAATTTAGTTTCAGTATCATGTATAGAGCCTATAAACACGATATCTCTGAAAACAAAGTAACTTACTCAATGAACGACCCTTACAGATTTATTATTAGTATTGATACTATTGTATGTGCAAACTAGAATTTTTTTAACGTTGGGAAATTCTCTTGGATACCCGGCAGTGTAGGGGACACTGGGGAGTTAAAACCCAACGACTTTGTAGCGCGGCCGTTGATGAGCGGGGACGCCGCGCCGTGACGTTATGACACGACATCGTTGCCCCGGCCCCGCCACGGCTATCGAGCGCGGGAAGGGGTACGCTCCCTGTCAGAACCCGGCGTACCCTACCAACATTAGAAATGCGAAAGTTTGTAACAATGCTGAATGGATTTGTAATAAATTATGCACACCGATAGTTTATTTCCTGGATTAACATGTAGGATACTTTTTATCCTAGAAAATTCCCAATTATCATCTAAAAATATAAAAAATTTAGCGCCATGGTCGCCATGTAATGTAGTCACTCGCCAATGCAATAAAGATGTCAGGCGTTTTATTACTCATACTAACTAATATTATAAAGAGAGAAGATTTGTATAATGTCTGTAATGAATAAACTACTAAATCAATTTTGAAAATTCTTTCACCTGTAGAAAGCTATACCAGCGAGTAATATAGGCTATATTTTATTAATTTACGAAGGCGAAGTCGAGTGCAACAGCTAGCTACTCATATATTTTCTCTTTTGACGCGGGCACCAATATGTAACATAACATATTATGTAAAATATGTAAACGGATAATATAATATAATAAGATCCAATTTTAAGAAAAACAACCACCCCTATTTTATGTTACGCTTTCAATTCCGGGACATATTAAACATTTGCCTTTGACTACTGAACCGTAAGTAAGTATATATGGCTCATTCGAAAAAGGTATGAGAAATCTTTCATCGCGGCTCGCTACTACCTAAGTACCCGCTACCCGTAAAAGTTACCTGTCTCGTAGTAACCTTCTAAATAAACAATAAGCTGCGAATGAACATTTCAGCGACTCACAAGTGACGAGAGACGAGCGATTTTTTGAACAAGAAATTCTATTAAATATCACAGACGGGTCGTGAAAAATGAAGGCCTGAACACGAAGAGAGAAATCAACACTACAAGTAGGTACAGCAAGTACACAAAACACGAGAGGGTTTTAGTGCTATAAAAGTTCCCGTGCGTATATAAATAAGCAGTCCATAGTGCTGTGTTTATCCCTACACCGGTATCTTTTAAAGATTTCCCATCTCATTAAAAAAAGGGGATAAAGGAAAGGTTTCTGAAGTTTCTTACTTTGTAAATGTATTGTTACTCAAGAGTTTTTATTTTACGATGATTTTTTTGCAAGACTCGCTAATCAGTTTATTAATCCTGCCACTTCTTCTGTTTTTAAATAACTTAATTTTAATTGATTAATTAATTTTTAGTAGTGGCAGGGCACAGTGAGTTTTGCAGTCGTTTGGGCGGCCCATCTGGCGGCAGTCAGAAGACCACCGTGAAATAACAACAAATGTGTTGTGTGTGTGTTTCGATGGGATGTAGCGAGTAAGAGATGTCATTACTTTATTTTTAATCCTACATCAGTAGCCACCCATCATCAAGTGGATCGACAGCCTGTTTGACGATTTTTACATTAAAAAAAAAAACGATTTGAGCACTTTCAAGATTTTTGTTATGACAATAAAATTTACATTTCTTGTATCCCAGGTTATACATACATTCAAGGTACCCTTCAATCTTAGGATTCTCATTTCTTGGAATTATTTTATCAAAGCATTTCAGAATTATGTCTTTGATGTTCATAGCGATCATTAACAGAAACAGCAAAAGATTGAATAGTTGGTAAATTCAAAGAGTTATTTATAACGATGAAACGCCACGAGTTTTCTGGCCCGAAAATCTTCGTTATTATTTTGCTATATTTCCGTGAAAATAAGTTTGGATGATATAAAATTATGTTACGAGGATAACCATACAGACAACCTCGGATTACTATTGAATTATCCGAATTTTTTTAAATGTTATATTTTAAATATGCACATGCGAGTGTGCACCGACCGGTCTCCAATTATTGGAGCTCGTGGCGAAGCATTAGCTTAGAGGCTCTAACTGTCGGCTGGACCTTCAACTGTCGGTTGGACCTTCAACTGTCGGTTGGACCTTCAACTGTCGGTTGGAACTTCAACTGTCGGTTGGACCTTCAACTGTCGGTTGGACCTCCAACTGTCCGTATTCGACCCATTTGGCCGCGTTGTGACACTACATCCGCTAAATTATGTTATAAGCATCGAAGTACTACAACTATGGAGTTTGCGTCACAAATGCCAAGGCGGCACATAAAAAGTACGCCTGAAACAGAATCATGGCGGAGTCTTGCCTTCGCGCGTCAATGTTAAAAGGTAGTAACGACCAAGTTCTACTATTCATTTTAAACTCCAACGTGTTGACGTAAAGTCACATTTTCTTTAAATGACAGATGCTTGGTTGGTTTTAAATGACAGATGACAGAGTTCATGCTCTACGCATATTATGTCATTTTTAAATGTTCCATAAAGTTCGTAGTGTTTTGTATGGCGTGCAAAATCCATAGTTGTAGTATATTGATGGATACAAGCCCTTAAAATGACTGGATTTCTTGCAATAAAGGTTGTACTTACATAAAACAGTGAGATCTATTTCAGCCTTCAATGTGTTACTGATCATAACGTTTTTCGCCTCGCACGTGTATCGTGCTTTGTTGTCTGAAGCGTCCGCTTTGAAAGAGAGCACATTTTCGGACATCCGGCCACTGGTTCTGTGAAAAGAAATGATATTTAAGATAACGTAGACCAAAGAACATGTCAGCTTGTCATGATATTATAAAAATAATAATTAACAGTACCAAGAATGATTTGTGGTTAAACCATATGTCACAGGTCCTCCTTTTATCAATTCATATTCATATATACCGTCAAACGGGGTTAATTTGACAGGTTTTTGAGGTTTTTTTTGTTCCTACGACGCGTTTCTGCGATATTTAATATTCTTTTTATCTCTATAGTACTTAAAAAGTTTTTTAATTATTAAAAGTAAAGAATTATAGAGTAAACGAAAACTTAACTTCAAAAATATAATTTGTCTTCTATGCAATAATTTTTATCATGAGTATTACAATCACAGCGATAAAATAATAACTTATGCCCGTTTTCACCAACACTCACCTAGAGTTAGGGAACACATAAAGCCGGCTATTCACGGCAGTCACATTCACTATCCTGCATGAAGTGCCGAACTGCAAGGCGGACTGCCGTGAATGGTCGGCCTAAATAGTAGTTAGGTGTTCCCTAACTCTAGGTGTCTGTTGGTGAAAACGGGCATTAGTCATCTAAATCAGTCGGATTTCTCACAAACTTCACACTCCAATATCGGATTTTTGGATCTGTTACAGATTCCGCACACCCGTTTCTTGCAAGTGACACATTGGATCCTATCCTTGCGAAGCCGATAGAAACGATAGTCGCATTTGCATATTATAGAACATAAGTTCGAATTATGCTTCTTTGCCAGCTTAATCAATGGAACTTATAAAGACACCAACAGACCTGTTCTAACCCGTTGTCAATTTAGCCCCAAAATCTGTCATTGTTCCCCTGGAAGTCAAAGTAACCCCGTTTGACGGTACTCAATATGGACTTCAAAATATACTACAGTAGCTATTGTTTTAGAAATATTATGAATTTATTCATCTAGCTCACTGAACCCTTCAAAATTGTGCAAAATTGTAGATTATGAAAAATTTTATATTGTGAAAAGTTGTAGATTATGAAAAATTTTATATTGTAAAAAATTGTAGATAGTAAAAAAAATTAGATTGTGATTTATTGTAGACCTTGTAAATTTGAATTGTAACATTGAAATTAATCAGAATAACCAATTCCGTCCTTCGACGAATAAATCTTGGATACGTTTTCAAGGCAACAGCCCAATTGATTTTATTATTCATAAACTGAATTCGTTTCAAGTGGTTGTCTGTCTGTAACATTCCATTTAGTTTTCAATAACACATGTGCTGACGATAGAACGAGACAATATTATTGATCACTTAATAAAATATTCATGTAATGATATTCTACGTCGGGATTATATTTCATTATTTTCATAAGCTTGTTCACTAACCCTTGGACATTTAAGAGCGTTACAGAGTCAGAATCAGAAATTTATGATTCCCGGCGGATCATAATGCCATGATGTGTTTAGTTTGCAGATAAGATATTAACGTCATATTATTTGTAGTTTTATAATCTAGATAATTGTCGAAAAATATTTTAACACTAGCGATCCGTTCCCGGCTTCGCACGGGTGCAATTTTTTTCTGCAAATTAAACGTAGAAACCTTCCTCGATTAACGCTCTTCCCATTAATGAAAACAGTATAAAAATCTGTTCGGTAGTTTTTGAGAATCGCAAACATACAGACAGACAGACGCGGCGGGGGGACTTTGTTTTATAATATTAAAAAACTTAAATTTAATAATGTTGTCTGCGTGAGCGCATTGATTTTTGTTTAATTGTGCGTAACTTTGTCTTTTTCCTATGTATATTAGTTCCACTGAGATAAGAGAACGCAGTTCGGCGAAATATGGGTATATTCTATCTCAAAATTTCGATGATGAATACTAAAGCTGTCTATCAAGCTGATAGTGATGATCGTTAGGCAGAAAAGATAAATGTTTCAACTTATTCGTGTACATAGACTTTTCGAGTTTAATGAGAATGATGCTTATGCATTAAGATAGCCTCACTCTACTTCCTTCGAAATAAATATAACAAATCACCCATCAGGTTTAACAAATTTTTAAATTTCTAAATATTTTGACGATGTTCTGAAATTTCAAAAAATCTTATTAAATTATCTGAAAAAGTGAAGAAAGTTTTCATAGAATTTTCTAGAAACTTCTGGAATTTTCTAGAAACTTCTGGAATTTTCTAGAAACTTCTGAAAATTTTCGAGAAACTTCTAGAATTTTCTAAAAACTTCTAGAATTTTCTATAAACATCTAGAATTTTCTAGAATGTTAGGGAAAAAAATCCGTTCCTATTAATAATACATAATGAGCGACTCAGCCAAAGAAAAGATATGCCGCAAGGAGAACTCATCGTATTGCATGAACCTTCGTTTCAGTTGTTAACAACAAATGCAATTGTTATGAACGAAAAAATTCTTTTTTTTTATTGTCACAGGGTTAGTAACTTTTTTTAGTAAAAGAAAAAATATCGCGTTTGAAAAAATCGAATATATTGCATAGATCCCGTTTTTTATTGTTTATGACGCTTGGAGAACCCTCTGGAAACTAAAGGAAGGGCGAAGAATGGAAGCAAACAAACAATCTGTGCGAGCAAATTCTAGAACACCTTTTTTAACACGTGTACATAGACTTTTCGAGTTTAATGAGAATGATGCTTATGCATTAAGATAGTCTTACTCTACTTCCTTCGAAATAAATATAATAAATCACCCATCAGGTTTAACAAATTTTTAAATTTCTAAAAATTTTGACGATGTTCTGAAATTTCAAAAAATCTTATTAAATTATCTGAAAAAGTGAAGAAGGTTTTCATATATGCGAGAATTTTCTAGAAACTTCTGAAATTTTCGAGAAACTTATAGAATTTTCGAGAAACTTCTAGAATTTTCTAAAAACTTCTAGAATTTTCTATAAAATTTACATAAACAAAAAGTAGTCTATGTTACTCCTGACGACCCCCTCTTCATGTCTGCAAAGTTTCATCGAAATCGCTTCAGCTGTTTCTGAGATTACCCCGAACAGACAGACAACAATTCTAAAAAAAGTTATTTACGTTTTAACAGCATGCGAATGACTCTCAAAGCTTAGTTTGAGGCAGTTTTTCGCAAATCACAGACAGACACTCTGATTTTATTTATATAGATTAATAGAAACGGATTTTTTTTCGCTAACATTCTAGAAAATTCTAGATGTTTATAGAAAATTCTAGAAGTTTTTAGAAAATTCTAGAAGTTTCTCGAAAATTTCAGAAATTTCTAGAAAATTCCAGAAGTTTCTAGGAAATTCTCGCATATATGAAAACTTTCTTCACTTTTTCAGATAATTTAATAAGATTTTTTGAAATTTCAGAACCTGATGGGTGATTTGTTATATTTATTTCGAAGGAAGTAGAGTGAGGCTATTTTAATGCATAAGCATCATTCTCATTAAACTCGAAAAGTCTATGTACACGAATGCACCCGGGCGAAGCCGGGAACGAGTCGCTAGTCTAAAATAAACGTAGCCTAAGTTACTCCTTATTACATCAGCTACCTGCCAATAAAAGTCCCGTCAAAATCGGTCTAGCTATTTCAGAGATTAGCCGGAACAAACAGACAGACAGACAAAAATTGTAAAAAAAATTATTTTGGTGTATGTACCGCAATTTACATAAACAAAAAGTAGCCTATGTTACTCCTGACGACCCCCTCTTCATGTCTGCAAAGTTTCATCGAAATCGCTTCAGCCGTTTCTGAGATTACCCCGGACAGACAGACAGACAGACAGACAGACAGACAGACAGACAGACAGACAGACAGACAGACAAAAATTCTAAAAAAAGTTATTTACGTTTTAACAGCATGCGAATGACTCTCTAAGCTTAGTTTGAGGCAGTTTTTCGCAAATCACAGACAGACACTCTGATTTTATTTATATAGATATTGGGATACTTTTCTCATTAGAACAGTGCTTAAGCAACCCTTTTTTAAAACTAGCGGTCGACGGTCGACGCAGAAGCGAGATATTAGTAAAATTATACGCGACAAATTATAAAAATATTGATTTTCCAAAAATTCATATCATTTATTAGATAATAGTCGAAAAAAACATACGATTGCTGTAAAGTTTCATTCAAGAAAAGTATAATCAAAAGTGTCACTTTTAGTAATTTTTCGTGATATTAAACGTGTTATTTTAGGATCAAATTTGAGATGTTTCTGTTTTTTCTTGGACCTAGTTTGTAAAATCATTAATGTTCTAAAAGATTGTGTTACATTTTTTTTAATAACTTGTATATTTATCTGCGTAGGCTGTCGACCGCTAGTTTAAAAAAAGGGCTGTTTAAAAATGTTCTAATGAAAATTCACTTTAAAATATTTTTCAGCTATTTACTAGATTATACAACTACAAATAATATGACGTTAACATCTTATCTGCAAACTAAAACATCTGAAACTACTG
The DNA here is from genome assembly GCA_936446665.2 of Synanthedon andrenaeformis. NCBI lineage: Eukaryota > Metazoa > Arthropoda > Insecta > Lepidoptera > Sesiidae > Synanthedon > Synanthedon andrenaeformis. The sequence continues at coordinate 1,231,931 of OW387802.2, forward strand.
AAATCATAAATTTTGACTCCAGCGTGATTCTAATTGATGAATGCTCTTAATCTATGAAAACTCATATGTATAGTCCTTTTTTAGAGAACGATCAAAAAGGTAAACAAATATGGCGTCGCTAGGGTCACTGACCTGTTTTAGAGATGGGATTTTTTCAATAGGCATATCTATCCATAGAGTAGACTCTGTGAGAGTAGCTCATTTAGAACTCGGATAATGAGATTATGTTCAATGAGATGAATTTCTTGTTTTTTTGACTGGTTATTTGACACAATAAAACAACATTAATATAGATTAATGTCTTAACAGTAAAATAATATTTTTAGTTAGTGTTATTTTACCATTTTATTTAATTAATAAAAAAAAATAATGAAATACGATTTTTATTAGAAGTAATTTTAAGTAATTTAATTAATAAATGCCATTTAATCAGAAATAATTTCAAAAAGTGTATTCGTCAATGGTTATTGAATGATGATAAACTTTTAAATGTATTTATTTTTTCCTTTCTCATTCTACTTTTGTTTCAAGTATTCTCTTTGAAAATACAAATGAATAATTATAAATAAGTTATTATATAAAAAAAGAGCGGGATTACTTAATGAAAATAGAATTTCTCAAACGAACGCTTTCCAAGTGAACAACAGGATACTCCCCAGCGACTGAAGTTTGGTTTAACGCTCCTGAATTAATAATTGCGTTTTTACTCCGATATTAGAGACTGGTTTGAAAGGAAAATGGCGCTTAAATTTTAATCACATTCTCGAAATCTTGCGAATTCCTCGCCGCTTTGTCTTATTAGGGTTGCTTTAGTGACAAACTCCAAAGCTTTTAATAGATGAATGCGTTGGATTTTACTTGGCATTATAAACATCAATCTATAAATCTATACTAATACGAATATTATAAAGCTGAAGAGTTTGTTTGTTTCTTTGTTCATTGGTTGAACGCGTTAATCTCAGAAACTAACAGGAATTATTTTTGTGTTGGATAGTCCATTTATCGAGAAAGGCTTTAGGCTTAATATAACATTTTGAACGCGGACGAACAGCTAGTAAATAAATAAAATAAAATAAAATAAAATAAGCCTTCATTCTCTGAAAAAGTTACAGAATCGAGTATCAGAATGCTTCTATATAAAAAAGTGTATATATGAATCTGAATTTGTTATTTTATTAAAATATTTTAATTTATTTTACACGACTTAGTCTGCGTTGAAAAATATTAAGTAGCCTATCCTGTGTCCCGTACGTCCAAATGCTTATCTACCAAGTTTCATGAAAATCAGTAAATTCGTTTCAGAGTTATGGAGGAACATACATACACACAGAAAAAAATTCTAAAAATCGTCAATTTAGTTTCAGTATTATGTATAGAGCCTATAAACACGATATCTCTGAAAACAAATTAACTTTCTCCATGACCGACCCTTACAGATTTATTATTAGTATTGATGATTATATTTTCATTATTCTTGCTCCATATACTGACATATATTTGTAAAACAGGATTTTAATTTAGACATCAGCAACCTTATCAGGTTCTCTGAAGACATAGGCCTCCTCCAGATCATGCCAACTACGGCGGTCAAGTGCCAGCTGTCTCCATCCTTGATGGTGACAAGAATATCACCATTAATCTATACATATAATTAAATAATTAAAGTTGGCAGACGAGCTGACGGTCCACTTGATGGTAGGTGGCTACCGTCGCCTGTAACACAAGCAACGCCACAAGTGTTACAGTCGACCATAGTATGACTAAACCCTTAGGAAGGGACACTCACTGAAACAACAGCATATATGCTATTATTTCACAGTGCTCTTCTGTAAGGAGGTGGTTGCTGTCGCAAGACTGGCTGCCCAACTGACTGAGAAACGCAACTACTTTCCATAGAACTTTTGATAAGTTCACTTCCAAAGTTGACCCAGCCGGGAATCGAACCCGGTACCCCCGAGCATTAAGGCAAGCACTATAACGACTCATCCAATACGGCTTTATATTTTGCCAATACGTTACAAACTCTAAATGAACTACATAAAGTCTTTATCGGAAGTTTTATCGACAGAGAATATGTTTTGTAAAAATATTAATTCAAATTTTTTTGAATTCAGAATGGCAACACCAAGCCAATTATTTTAAATAATAATTTTGTGAAACTTTTTGATTCTCTGCACAATGACAACATCGTTGTTCGACTTACAATAGCTCGTTATGTTTGGCTTATAATTCTGTTTGGCGACGCCATTATAATTGGCTTTATTGATTTGTAGTTATTTCAGTTAATTATTTTAGTGTTTTAAGGGCCCTCCATTGGCATTCGTTCCAGTATGCCTAACAATTCGTGTTTTAATTATTAAGTACCTAACTCTTAAATCAATATTAATAATAAATCTGTAAGGGTCGGTCATGTCATGTAGTAAGTTACTTTGTTTTCAGAGATATCGTGTTTATAGGCTCTATACATGATACTGAAACTAAATTGACGATTTTTAGAATTTTTTTCTGTATGTATGTATGTATGTTCCTCCATAACTCTGAAACGAAATAACTGATTTTCATGAAACTTGGTAGATAAACATTTGGACGTACGGGACACAAGATAGGCTACTTAATATTTTTCAACGCGGACGAAGTCGTCGGCACCAGCTAGTCATTAAAATAAATTTGTTTTTAAGTTAAGGTCGACAGACAGGCTGACGGACCACGTGATGGTATGTGGCTACCGTCGCCAATAACACAAGCAACGCCATAGGAGCTGCAATAAAGCTGCCGACCATAGAAGGATTAAGGGATAAGGTATAATGGGTTTTGACATCCCTTACTCACTCAGCGAAACACAACAGCACATTTTGTTGTTATTTAACGGTGGTATACTGTAAGAGGGTGGTTACAGTCGCCAGACGGGCTGCCCAAATGAGTACACTGCCACTACTTTCCAACGATTAATTAGCATAATAACAAATTCTTGCTCAGTTAATTTTGGTAAATGAGAGAAACCAAGCAAATTGCCAATATCTTTTTGACATATATAATTTTTTTTTAATGTAAAATTGTTTGAAAACCACTTTTATTACTTTAAGCAACCGACAGTTTTGTCTTCTCTCTTCTGAGACGGGAATAGACATTACAAACTTCTTGAGTGTCACGTCATGAAATATTAAACTAGAAAATAAAGCGTAACACTAAAGTACAGTTGGCCAGGTATTAAAAACTTGGCAAGTTGAACAAAGGAGTACTTAACCTCGGGGAGCTTAAATTTTCTTAAAATATTTCACAATCTTCCTACACTTGCTAACTGAATGGCGGGTAGTTTTAAAGTTCGCGCGGCGAGGCGAATGCTCTATAATATTAAGATACTAACTGTTGCACGCGTCTTTGCCCGCTTAACTTTATAAAATATAGCCCATGTTACTCGCTGTTAACGTACCTTTCAATAGGTGAAAAAAGAATTTTCAATATTGGTCCAGTAGTTTTTGAGTTTAGGTATTCATTACAAACATAGATTACTATTTTATATTAATACTAGTGGCCCGCTCCCGGCTTCGCCCGGGGTGCCTTTTTGCAATCCAGCCGATAAATTACTTTAAACCGCCATCTGTGAGAACCTTATGGAAGTCACAGATAAATAATTGCTGTATTGAATAAGTATCAACAGATGGCGCTATGTTAATAATATTATATAATTTGCAAAAAAATAATAAACAAAATGAGATATAAACTATCCTAACTTTTAAGTTGAACCAAATTACACATAGTTACGAAGTTTTATCAAAATCGGTTCAGTAGTTTAGGAGTTCATCGCGGACAAACATGTGACACGTAATTTTTATATATATAAGGATTTACAAAATTATATATAATTTATTATTTATCCGATACAAATTTAACACAAAAACTTAAAAACTATTTTTTTTTTTTCAAAAAATACTTATAAATAATTTAAGCCTATTAATCCTATTATCCTATAAAACATAGATTAGATAATATGACAAGAATTTTAAGTTTGAATATTGAATGAACGATACAAAATCCCATCAAACCATAGATCAATTCCCACAGACATTGAAAAGCGTAACTTAATCCCGTGGGATCGAAATCAAGTAATATTTTATTTCAAGTGACACTCCGCTGATCATCGTGAGAGTTTGAGGTGTGCAGGCTGAGAGATAAGCAAATTAGTGTAAGTACTGGCTTCAATTATATATTGCAAAAATATTAATAGAATATCAATATTAATATTATAAAGAGAGAACATTTGTATTTTATGTATGTTGTATGTATGTTTGTAATCAATAAACTGAAAAACTATTGGGTCAATTTTAAAAGTTCTTTCACCTTTAGAAAGCTATTCTATCAGCGAGTAAAATAGGCTATCTAATATATAAAATTCTCGTGTCGCGGTTGTTTGTTGCCAAACTCCTCCGAAACGGCTGAACCGATTTTGATGAAATTTTGTGTGCTTATCGGGTAGGTCTGAGAATCGGCCAACATCTATTTTTCATACCCCTAAATGTTAAGAGTAGTCCACTCTAAAAATTTTTTTTTGACAAAACAACGTTTGCCGGGTCAGCTAGTGTTTTATAAAGTTTTCGTTATTATTATTTATTAGAATATTAGATAAATATTTATTTGACTATTGCTAAAACTATTGTTATCTAAGGACCCCATATCGCCTTCCACTTTCTTCCATCGGACGTATACAGACGTACGGCTATCCTCATCTTGTTGAAATTCCTCTATTTCTGACTAAGCGCTTTAAAACATCCTTTATAATGCGCACTGGCAAGGTTTGGAAATCCCTGCCGGCGTCTGTGTTACCGAGCTCATATAACCCAGATCTTTTTAAAGTTCGAGTGAATAGACATCTTCTGGGTGAGCTCGCTCCATCATAGGCCTCCTCTTTGCTACACAGCAGGATGTTGGCCAAGAGCAAACCCATCTCTAATAAAAAATAATAATAATATCAGGGTCATAAAAGGTTTTGATTGGTCTGTTGGATCAATGATCAATGGGTCGTACTTAACTTATATTCAAGTATATGGATATCGCAAGATGTGTCTTATCGTCATGTCATGTGTCAAGTCATGCGACTTATCGTAAGATTGAGGCATGACCGAGCATTAATTCCACTTGCATACATATAGTCCATGGAAATCTTAACAAACAAGAGATGTGGCCTTACATCAAATGAGGTAGTTGTAATATGTTAATAGTGATGAAATGGTAAAAAAGACAAATCCAAGTTTTCTACCTCGAAATTCCTTCGAATCATTGTTAAAAACATTTTTGTTTTTGACGAATTTTACTACCAAGGACCTGTGTTATGGTAAAAGTCAGTATACACACTTTTTAATTAGATCACTCAGAGAACAAGACAAAATATACTCAAATCATGTTAGACATGTTAGAGTAGACATTTAAACAAGATCTCTGTAACAAAAGATCTAAAAAAGAGCTGGAAATGTGATAAGGTAACGAACTGACAAATATGTTAACGCGGAACTAACTACTGGTGGGCATATTTAATTACCCAGTTCAAAGGGCATGGAGCCACCGAGCGATTCTAATTGTCCAAGTATCAAACGTGTATACATACATGGAAGCTAATTAGATACGTGTGGTCCAAAAACACAAGCGGTAGCGGTTGGCAGTATATTTTGTAAAATATAGTCCAAGAGAATATTTCTTAATGCAAAGGACTAATGAAAACACTTTTTAATACGTTATATTAAATTTCTTTAGATAATAAATCCTGTCTTAAAATTGTAAAACACACATACACAAAATTAATGTGCGTATATGTGTGTACACATTTATGTGTGTGACACACATGCACACACAAACGCAGTGTGCACAGGATCATTTGGGCAGCCCGTCTGGCGGCAGTGACCACCCCTTTACATAAGAAGAGCGTAAAATAACTGCACGTGTGCTGTAGTATAATAAACAAAGAGTAACTGCGGTTAGTTACTACTGTTTCTCCTGTAATATTCTCTAAACCACGCAACGGATTTTGATATGGTTTTCACTAATAGATAGAGCGATAAACGAGGATGGTTTGTGTATATAATTTTCAGAAAATTAGTCCGAACCGGGGGCGGGTTGCTAGTATATACATATAAAATACTAGCTTAATTTTATAAAATATAGCCTATTTCACTCGCTGATAATATAGTTTCCCAAGAGTGAAAGAATTTTTGAACTCGGTCCAGTAGTTTCGGAGCATATTCAATGCAAAACAAGCAAACAATCAAATTTTTCCTCTTTATAATATCAGTAAGTATAGATACTGAGCAAACCCGCTTTTCTCATATAACATGGACCACTTGTCAACGGTAACAAATATAAAAGAAAGTGCATTATTTATAATGATAATTATCTTCCCACGGTACGCTCCCGAGTGAGGAAGAACGAACCCTCCCAACCGTAAAGAACTATGCCTCGACACAAATAGGTGATATAATTTCTACAATTTTGTTTCAAGCAACATGAAAATAAAACAATCATTATTTATTTATATTCAATGTTTTGTTATATATAAATATAAGGACACTTATCTAAAGGACTTGGACTTGATCGTATTGTTTGATAAAAAAAAATGTATTTTTATCTCACATTGGAAACACCAATAAAGAAGCTTAGAAATGTTTATACGTTTGACATTATTTATATATATTTATAAAATTGTTTGTCCTGCCTATATCAACGCACAGCCAAAACTACTAAGTCTAGAAAGCTGAAACTTTAGATTTTTGAAAATTTCAACCACGCGAAGCCTGGAGCGGGTCGTTAGTTAAATATAAATTATCTAGTTTGTATAAGTACTTACTGTAAAATGTAAATTTAGTTAGCGTAAGTGAATTTTTTAACCAAAATATCGTAAGTAACCAAATAAAATAACAATATAATTTTATTGACATATTATTTTTATATATTATCTCAAGAGTGAACAGACAAGACAGTCAAAATAATTATTTTTAATTTGTAATTTTGATAATAATTTAATTCGTGCATAGGCGAAGGCGAGGCATTATTATAAAGAGGTTAGTGGTGGGATAATGTTTGTAATATTTTCTGTAAAGCGAGTTGTGGAACCCTTGTTAAAATTCTTATTTCCGGCTCTCGACAAGAGATCCCATGGCGGAAGATCTTATCGCTTGTTGGACCCCTTTTTAAAGTTGTTTAGATGTCGAATGACAGAGAGGTCTAACCATATTAAGTTCTCTTGAATTTTGCATAAAAAAAATGCTGTTAATAAAATTCAACTTTATGATGACGAGAAATCACTTTTTGAGTTTATGTCTACATCACACTATGTACTTTATTTTTTTATTAGTTTTATTTTTCCTTAGATTTAGTTTGTGAACAGAAAATGTTAGTATTCGTTTTTAATGCAAGCTAAGTTAGTCTATAAGAGAAGTATACAATATTATAAAAGAATGTTTAAATGTGAATATATGTAAGGATGGTTGTATACTGTGTTGGCTTCCTAATAAATAAATAAATAAATAAATAAATAAATAAATAACACATCTGTTTGTAGTACAGTATAATGCGCTTAATTTGTTCACTGTAGTGGACTTTAGTCTATTGTTGGTATGTTACAGTGTGCTTAAGAGCATCCTGTACAAGCGAGTGAAGTCTGTAATAGGTTTTTGAGAGGATTTGTTGTCTCAGTTACTTGTCTAACCGAAGACAGAATGCAACGCAACACATTCGCACCACTCCACTCGCGAAAATAATAAAACAAACACTAGGAATTTCTATTATTTTTGAAAAGTCTTTATAAATCGGTAGTTGACAATGTTAAATTTAGATTATAGCTGGGGCTTGTAGTTCAGTAATTACAAGAATTTAACCCGCGAAAGTATGTCATTGTATACTAGCGACTATTATACTAGCGACCTTCTCCCGGCTTCGCCCGGGGTGCAATTTTTAGATTATATCTTCTAATATATAAAATTCTCGTGTCGCGGTGTTTGTTGCCAAACTCCTCCGAAACGGCTGCACCGATTTTGATGAAATTATGTCTGCTTATCGGGTAGGTCCGAGAATCGGCCAAAATCTATTTTCCATACCCCTAAATGTTAAGGGTGGTCCACCCCAATTTTTTTTTTTGGCAAAACAACGTTTACCGGGTCAGCTAGTAATATATATATATATATATATATATATATATATATGCCGCTAAATGAATGACTCTATGCCAATAAACACAATTTCAAACCGTACGTACATATAATCAATAGTTGTACATCGGCATTATCTAAACAAACTTTGTTTATCAGCCACTGAATCGTCTGGGATCAAAGCATTCGCAAACCGAATTAATTTATACGTATTTGTACGTCTACGTTCAACGTACAAATACGTATCATACGCTTATAGTGCAGCACTAGCGAAACGCTCCCTGGCTTCGCATGGATGCGATTTTTTCTGCAAATAACATACAGAAGCCTTTCTCTTTTATCGCTCTTACCATTAGTTGAAAACGTATCAAAATCCATCAGCTGGTTTAGAAGAAGTTAGGGGAGAAACTGACAGAAGGGGGCAAACATTATTTAATAATCTGTATAGGTTAAGAGTTTAGATATAGATAAAGATATATACAATGTTCGGTATATCTCGATTAGGTTTGGGTTACAAATGTTATTCTATCACTACTTGAAGGTGGTCATCTATATAACATGTAAAAGCATACGTACTACAAGTGCGTATCATTATATACGACAAATTCCTCTACTTGTATAATGTTTATTTTTAAATCATTGAGTTGCTTTCTCTTAAAAATAATAATAATTACGAGTCAGGCGTAGGGGCACGACAACTCCCACAAAACCAAGCGGTTGAAGCGTTAAAAACCATTACTTAAATGCTTCCGCAAGAATATGCAGATAGATACATTAATATCGCAACACAGTGGCCAAAAGCAGTTTCTCATTGTAAAATTCGGTCCATTTTATCTCATTTTTCTTTCATAGTAAATATGTATGCCCATAAAATATACGAAAAGGACGAGCAAAAGATGTAGCAGGCGGAATGGAGTTAGGTACAAGTTATAGAAAGTCAGCGATAAACGGTTCAATAAATTATCACGTGACAAAAGTTGATCAAGCGACAACTAAAGATGTCTTCTGACACAGGTATTAATTTTCAGTAAAAAGAAATCGTACATCTATATGTGTTTTCTATCATAGTATTAATAGACAGATAGTTGTTCTTGCCTAATGACATAAGCACTACAGCAGGAATTTTTTTCAAGTTCATGAAAATGTTTTTCCACACAGTGACAGTGTCTACTGATTCAGAGTGAGGGATGAAGTTAAAAAATAAAATAAAAAAAGCATTGCCATACAACGAGGTATTGTAACCAGCATGCTTGGGACCGAAGCTTTATATTTAATATATAATATGTAAATATACATAACTTAGAATTAAATGAAATATTATTTAGTTTACTATTGCTGTTATCTCAATAAAGAATGTATACCAGACAAAAAAATAATTATTACAATTTGATTAATCGATGAAATAAAACCAGCCCGCTTTCGCCTGTGAGCTAGACCGCTGACGCTTGTGCGCTAGACCGCTTTATAATAAATTTCTCTCTAAATTTCTGGGGCGTTATTTATTACTTAATCTCGAAGCCTGGTAAATGTTTTTAAAAGTAAACTGCTGTAACAGTGATATAATTCTTTTGAAAACACTTGAAGCGAACTTCTTTTTGAGTCTTGAGAAAGTTAAGTAATTTACGTGAACTTAATTGAGAGTAGGTAGGTATCTCGTGTCTTTTGTTGAAGTTTGAATAACTTTTTTTTCATACATTAAACTTAAGCTTTTAATACTAAAACTTTTGCATTAAGTTAATTTAAAAGGGTCTTAAATGTTGGATTAATCTTCTTTAACCTATTTAATATTCTTTAGTGTCTTATTTTCACCATTATAAAAATTTTGGAAAGGAACCAATAATTATAATATTTTTTATAAAGGAACTGCTTAACACTGATGGCTGATTATTTTTATTGTATGAATGTATGTATGTTCGCGATAATCTCAAATACTACTGTATGGATTTTCATGCGGTTTTCACTAATGGAAAGAGTGTTAAACGAGGAAGGTTCATTTTATATATATATTATTATTAATATTTCTATAATTGTATAATATGAAATATATTACACAATTTTTGATGTTAAGAAGAGCAACTATGAGATTTCTTGGGAATTCTTTCTCATAGAATATGCATTTCTAAATTCTGGTAAATTTCGAAGTTTTGCAATAGTGCAATTTAAGTTAAAATTTAAAGTTGTGCTTATGAAGTCGCGTGCAACAGCTAGTAAACTAACAATACAAAAGTAGCATATTGAATTTAATATATTGGTTCACCAATTGACTTCAATATTATGTTAATTTAAAAAACAAATAAGTATCTACTTGTGTTTTATGAACGCACAAAATGAATAGTCCATTTGAAAAACATTCAAAGGGAAATTATCAAAGAACTGACACATTGGGAATTCAAAGGGTCCAGAATCGAACCACGACCCGAGACTGCCCTAATCCAACAGATATAATTTATCATTCTGTCAGTGGAGAGCTTTTTGCGTGACCATCTCTAAGACATGATAACGCGTTGGCCTGTACCAAGTTGAGGGCTTGATAACAAAAATAATAAAGGCTCTATATTTTACGTAGACATCCTATATACAAGCGGTAATAATTAAAATCTGATAGCCATTAAGCAAAAGTTTCATATCTATTTCAGTTTTTAATTACTACAGGTTAAATTTTGTACAAAATTTTATATAAATTTTTTTGTTGTAATTTTATATACTTGTAAAATTTCTCGTCCTGACTGTCTATCAATATCAACGCACAGCCAAAATTATTAAATATAGAAAGCTGAAATTTGGAAAATAGCTTTACGTAATAATACTTATTTATGAAAACTAGATGGCACTGGTAATCATTCGAACAGAGATGGCGCTGATATTAATTCGTTATGATAAATGTTTTTATAATTTTCATTATGTATTTTATAATCGTTCTTAAGGAGTAAACTCGAGTCGTTGAGCTGCGTTTAAGCTGACACACACACACTTTTTATTTTATTTTACTTTTTATATGATCCCTCAGAAACTTCAACAATGTTTTTGCAATATCTAACTGAGACACGTCGTCGTACAATACCATAACGTATAAAAAGGAGGTCGTAAGGACGAATTGATAAATGGACGAGTCGTACGAAACTAGAATGAAATGCGACGTGACCTTGTGCCGGCGGCTATCATTCACAGTTCTACCTCATTTGAAAACAGTGTCGGATGACAGTGACCTTGTTACGTTGGAAATTACTTTTTTAATGGGCCCAGGACTCATTTATGATTTTTTTTAGGGAGTTTATTCATTACAAACATACAGAAATACAAATCTTCACTCTTTATAATATTAGTATAGATTTATAAACAAAACGGTCACATTACAATGAAATCTTAGGTAAATATGAACCCTTAACAGGATTGTCTAGACGAGTTATCGTATACAGTGCCTGGTATATATATAAATACTAACTGGTGCCCGCGACTTCGTCTGCGTTGTAAAATAAAAAACATAAATAAGCAATAAAATGCCTGACATCTACATTACACTATATTACACTTTTGTCAGACTAGTTTTTTTTATATATTTTAGATGTTAACTCGGGAACACTACTTTTTTTCTGGATGAAAGGTACCCTGTGTCCTTTCCTGTATCCCTGACAAGGTGTATGCAAAATTTCATGATAATCGATCCAATAGTTAAGGCGTGAACAGGTAACAAACAGAGTTATTTTAACATTAATAACATTAGTATGGATAAGAATGGATACATAATATAGACCTCAATAGCTTGCCCTAATTAATTTCTGTAAAATGCAATTAATTTTATTATTATTAATTAGTTATTATTATTTTGATTTAAGTAATGTGATGTTCTTTTATAGTTTTCATTATTAAATAATGCTACTATCTCTTGAGCTTTAATTACCTGTATACAACGCCTAATTGTCCGTTAAACATTACCATTAAAAAAAAATATTTTATCAAAATCCTTTCTAAGATAGAACAGATGACATTTCAATATTTAAATTTGGTAGTTCTCAAAATGATCAAACTTAGGTTAACTTAAACTATTCTATTTGAGTTTGACAATGTTGCAAAACGAAATAGTGAAATTCAAAGTTCTCAAACACGTCTACCGTATCGAGTTTAAAGGGGTGGAATAATATACGAGGCGAACTTTTTGGCGTATACTGTAAAATGGCCGAGTTTCGGTAACTTTTTTTTTATAGAATACATTGTAGAGTGTTTGCGAACTATTCACCGCGATTAATCTCGCGACTTTTGTTGTACTACTTCACATGTTTTTGAAGATCACTACTAGCCTTCTACAAATTTCTAGTGTTTGAGCAAAAATATGCACAGACAGACACACATATATACTGTAACACACATCAAAGTTATAACACCCCGTTTTTGGACATAATACTATTCGTCAACTTGCTAACTCTGATTCACGTAACACATAAAATAAGCTTTTCGAAGCAAACGACGCCAGGGAAAAACGCTAGTTGAAAATAAACGAATACTACTTGAAATCTCATTTCAAGTTAAAGTTAAAAACATGACCGAAGTCAGTACATAAATGGGTACAAAATGTTTTCATAAAAGTAATTCCCGCTCAAAGCAAAAGAACATGTGAATGCGTTAGAAACTTTGCCAGAGGGAGTGAGTAATTAAGATTAAGTTTAAAGACTATGTCACACTGCAAGCGAAAGACAAGCGAGGAGATGAAGAAAAGAGTTAAAGCTATAAAGCCTTTTAAACTTTTTGAAACAATTACGAGCATATCCCTTTTAAGAATAATCTTCCATAAATAATGAACACTTGCTGATCACCTAACCTTCGTTCAGCAGTAGTTGTTCTGCCTAATGACTCATAGGTTCGATCCCCGCTCAAGACAAGCATTTGTATGCATGATTATTTACAAAAAAGTTATATAGTACCCATAGGATAAGCTTTGCTTAATTTGGGGCTTAATGCTGTGAGAACTTCAAATATTTTATTTCTTAACAATAGATGATCTCCTTGAACATCTGCTTGGAAGTCACTGAAGACTTCGAAGATTGACAATGCCTTCTCATACATAATAAAGTTTAAAAGCAAATAAATAATTTTATTTATTTGCTTATTTATTAATAAATAAGCAATCCCATGCATATTTTAATAATATAGATTACTAGCTGACCAGGCAACCGTTGTTTTGCCAAAAAAAATTTTTTGAGGTGGACCACCCTTAACATTTAGGGGTATGAAAAAAAGATGTTGGCCGATTCTCAGACCTACCCGATAAGCACACAAAATTTCATCAAAATCGGTCCAGAAGTTTCGGAGGAGTTTGGCAACAAACACCGCGACACGAGAATTTTATATATTAGATTAAAACATGCATGGGATGCCTCGTCCTGCACAAAAAGTGTACTGTATCAAACTGATTAGGTAATTTCAGTTACGAACATAGATGAAAGTAACAATTAGGGCTTTTTTCAGGTTCGGTCAGGATAACATGTCTGCTGAGTCCGTTGGTTATTAATAATACTTAAGGTAGTTACTATATAGCGCGCGCATCTCTTCTCCTTTGCACTGGAATGCGAACTTTATGTTCTTCTCATATAAATACCCTACATGGCTTCAACTTTAAAGTAATTAAAATGAATTATACACATTTATACGTTGTACTTATGTGTAGTTATTTCGGAGATTTCTGAACGCTTTTGAGTTGATTGTTATTGTTTTCGAGACGACTATAACTGCACAGATTTTATTTGTGTAATATTTGTAGCGTACATTATAATATTTATATATTATAATCTTTATAGAAGACATGTATTTATTTCTTTATCACTCAATACTAAACGACAGGACAAAATTGTCTAAAAAATATCATAGTTTTTACTTAAATAAATGGTAATAAAAATAAACTAAATTTGTATAACTATAAGAATCTATAATAATACTAGCTGACCCGGCAAACATTGTTATGCCAAAAAAAAAAAATTGGGGTGGACCACCCTTAACATTTAGGGGTATGGAAAATAGATGTTGGCCGATTCTCAGACCTACCCGATAAGCACACAAAATTTCATCAAAACCGGTCCAGCCGTTTCGGATGAGTTTGGAAACAAACACCGCGACACGAGAATTTTATATATTAGATATTATATAGCCTATGTTACACGCTGATAATGTACGAGTAGCTTTCTATAGGTGAAAGAATTTTTACAAGCGTATTTTGATTTTCTCTTTGTAATATTAGTATAGTTAGTATAGAAGTATAGATTGTATTACGTTCACGTTGTTCAGTGAAGCATTGTAATATGCCTTTACTAACACAATATGTTTCTTTTTGAATAGTAGAGAAAAGACGATTTTTTAATAAAGTCAGTACATACTGAACAAAATTACATATAGACTAGAAACCGTGTCAATGTCAAGTCAGTTGAAGCAGACATTTTTATCAATATATCAAATGAAATAAATAATATTAAAAAAAATGAGAAAAAAAAAACAGAGTATTTTAACAAAAGTCAGGTTAGTGGAATGGGGAAAATAATAAATTACTATTGGGGCCCATTTTTATTTCATAAGTCGATAGAGTTGCGAAGGTGTATGTTATCGATTATCGATACAACTGTTTTCCGCTACGTTTGTAGTATCGGCGAACGCCATTATCATCCAGATTTCGTTCGAATACAAAACGGGCACGTTGAAATGGATATCATTGATACCGAATATTTATTCAGCTTCATCTAACAGAAGTATTGCATTTTCCAGTCGAATGTCGGGAATAAAGCAACGCCGCCCGGCTACAAATATCACGCCACAATATTCCGAAAAGTTTGAAATTTTAAAAAGGTAGAGGTTTTATTGCGCCACAATAGGTACTTTACGTAGTCATGAATCATGAAATGGCCAATTCGTGTTGCGGCTGTTTCTTTTTTAAAGTAAAGATCATCAGACAGACTAACGGTCCATTTGTTTGTAGGTGGCTATGTTCGCCTAACACAAGCAACGCCACAGGTGTTACAATTGCGCTGCCGAATAGTAGGTTAAAGCTAAGGAAATAGGTTTCTCTAATAGGATTAAGACCATAGAAGGATAAGGGATAAGCAAGATCACCGTGCAATAATAGCACAATTTGCTTTAAAGTTTCTGTACTTTTATGATCAAATTCTTAATAGTTTTTTTGGGTTTATTTTAATTTTTTTAAGTTTTCTTTTGGCTAGCAAATAGCATTTAGTATTTAATAAAATCTTGTTTTTTGTTATTTTTTTCTTTATTTAAAAAAAAAAGCATTTTAGATATTAATTTGTTAATTATAATGACTTCATTTGAAATAACTATAATTTATATTGACCTCTAATATGGGCATAAAACTATTATTAGAAAAAAATATTATTTTTTCTAATAGTAGTTTTATGCCCATACATTGTTACATTAAACAATTATTTAATTCTAATTAAATATTCATGGATTATTTATGATTAAATATATTTTTAATTTATGTAAAATAGTACAAAAGAAGTAAAAATACCATTTTAAAGATCGAGAAAAAAAATGTTTTAAATTTTTATATCGATATTTAGATGTCACATCTCTAACGCGGAGTGCAGTTAGTGGTACTCATAAATCAGCTTCCGTCGCCCGTAGGCACGTCTTAATACAATTTTACAAGTGACGTAGAGACAAACACACAGTCTATCGATAAGTCCATATATGTCACTCAAACGATTTGCGTTGTAATATGTTAATAATATTTAGGTATTTACATCTAAATTTATAAGAATGTTATGTTGGTTTGTGTATACTTCAAGAACTCTAAAACTAGCCGACGGATTGAATTCAAATTATGTACAACGTTGCATTTAAACAGTAATAATCTTATATACTTTTTTCCCTAAATTCCAACGTAAACCGATTTTTTTTTATAAAAAAGCAACATAATTTTCATACATTGACCGTTCTTAAATAAAACTATCATTTCTTAAATAAAACAATGATAAAGAGCAGCAGTCGTTACTGCCAGCTTGATGGTAGTAAACAATGTGGCCTTGGAAGACAAGTAGCTCAGGCACTTAAGTTAAAAAAAAAAAGAAAAAAAAAAAAAACTAATTGCTTCTGTCTGTTTCTCCGTTACCTTCTTCTAAGCCAACTAACGGATTTTGATACGATTTTCACTAATGGAAAGAGCGATAAACGAGATAGGCTTGTATATAATTATAATTTACAGAAAAAAATTGCATACGTGCGGTATATATATGTATTTTAAAGTGCAAAATGACCTCGATAAACATAAGAAAATTACACGTTTGTTTTATGAGAATGAGCAGCGTATTTTTATGCAAAAAAATACTACAAATTTAAACACACATCAAACTTACTATAAGCGACTAATTTATACAAATATTTACTTCAAAAGCAAACATTACCTATATCGACAAAAAAAATCGACAAAATCCCATCATTAGTCGCGAGCCTACATAAATCATGGAGACATACGCCCTATCTGTTGCCAGCTTAATACGATCCCGTGAAACGTCTGGAGGGGTAACGGTGGGGGGAGGGAGGCACAGTGGATGTTTTTTTCACAATCTCTTTGTAGGGGAGAAGCCAATATACA
Source organism: Synanthedon andrenaeformis (assembly GCA_936446665.2). Lineage (NCBI taxonomy): Eukaryota > Metazoa > Arthropoda > Insecta > Lepidoptera > Sesiidae > Synanthedon > Synanthedon andrenaeformis. Next base: position 1,248,653 of record OW387802.2, read on the forward strand.
ATACGTATTCACATAATATAGTGTTTTGAAATCCTGCTTGTAAATAGGAATTATTGTAGGCTGTGGCGTTTTATTGTAAACTAGCGGTCCGCTCCCGGCTTCGCCCGATCCCGGCTTTTTTATCCCTCTATCCATGAATGAAGACAGAATTAAAATCGGTCCACCCGTTCTCGAGTTTTGCGCTTAGCAACACATTTAGGGATTCATTTTTATATTATAGAGATCTGTGTTAAAAGAATTAAATTTTTATTTAGTACTAGCTGGTGCCCACGACTTCGTCCGCGTTGAAAAATATTAAGTAGCCTATCCTGTGTCCCGTACGTCCAAATGTTTATCTATCAAGTTTCATGAAAATCAGCTAATTCGTTTAAGAGTTATGGAGGAACATACATACATACATACAGAAAAAAATTCTAAAAATCGTCAATTTAGTTTCAGTATCACGTATAGAGCCTATAAACACGATATCTCTGAAAACAAAGTAACTTACTCTATGACCGACCCTTACAGATTTATTATTAGTATTGATTATTATTACACCTCAACAATAATGTCGCATATTATTACTGTAAATTTTTTTTTACTTGTTACATATTCTTAAAATTAATAATTTAAAAAAATATCTTTACATATGCCTGACATTATACTTTTTCCAAGCGTTGGGGGTCTTTATTTTTAGATAGCTGGTGCCACCGGCTTCGCTCACGTGGAATATTTATATGTATTAGCCTGTCAAACCTGAAATTTCATTCCAACTATTGGTGAAAGAATTTAATAAATCGGATGAGTAGTTTCGAAGAAAACCTACATATAAACAGACGAATATACAAACTTTAATACATATTGTGTATAGATTAACATAATATGTATTTTCATTTATAAAAAGCTGTTATTTATATTTACATATGTATTATATAAAATAAAATATCGGTCCCCAAGCATGCTGGCTGCATTACCTCTTTGTATGGCAATGCTAACAGCTCTATAATCGACCAATTAATTTTAAAAGTTAAATCTAACTATCAGACCACAATATATACTGAAGTCGATTTAAAGGGATCAATTTCATTTATATTGTATTGACATACGTTTCGTCAGTTCAAGTGGCGAATCGCTTCGGGCGATATTGGCTCCAATGATTGTCGTCCAACGCAAATGTTTGGTCAAACCCTTTTAACACTAATATCGAGCTGAACTACAAAGTTCAAAGACCATCAAACAGAGTCTGTCATGCGTTATATTCATTCCAAAATTGCATGGCAACCATTGCTATAGGCTATAGGGAATAATTTTCTAATTAATTAAATGGATTAAAACTTACAAACTATTGCATGTCAAATGTTTTAGATATCACTTTAGAATCAATACATCAGTGAACTGCATTCAAATCGGTTAAGCCGTTTCTGAGATTAACGTGCACAAACGCACAGACATAAAGGCAAAAATTTTAATTGATATATATATATTTTAAAGTTTTAATATTACAGACACGGCTCTAAGTATGTACGATTTTATATCTAATATATAAAATTCTCGTGTCGCGTTGCAATCCGAAATGGCTAGACCGATTTTGATGAAATTTTGTGTGCTTATCGGGTAGGTCTGAGAATCGGCCAACATCTATTTTCCATACCCCTAAATGTTAAGGGTGGCCCACCCCAATTTTTTTTTTGTTGGCAAAACAACGTTTGCTGGGTCAGATAGTTTATTACTGTTTTAGTCAGGACTTCAATATTATTATAATAAAGTCTACTATTCACTAACCTGTAAGCCATTCGAATTTGTTCGCCGTTCTTATACCAGATAAGCTGAGCTGGCGGGTTACCGCCACGGCTTCTGCACACCAGCTCGAGGCTTTGCCCTCTTCGGACTGTCTCCCCTTCAGCATAACCCTCGATGTACGGAGCTCCGGGAGGATCTGCAATTTAAAAACCTATATAGTTATAGTCTGAACAATATTTAATTTATCAGAGTAGAAAGTAGCACTTGTGTGGCGAAACACAAGTTAGATCCTTTAAAACAATTTCGGGGCAGTAGTGGGGAGCCCCCTAGATAAGGCGACCAAGCTCCCTTGGTCGCCTTATGTGTAGGCAAATCGTAAACAAAATTAGAGGCGATGTAGGGAGCGATCTAGTGGGCTCTCCGCCACTGCCCCGATATTGCCACCGATTTAAAGGCCGTGTGTAGGCGGTTTATTAGATGCATAATCCTATTAGGGACACCAGTGCTGTCATTTCGCAGAAGGAGGCGGCGGAGAGAGAGAGCGGGAGGACGACGTCCTGTCCCATTCCCACCTGCCCGCTACCTCGACCCCTGACAGGACTTGGACGGTACCGCCCGCTTCATCCTGAGAGGCACGGCGCACTTTGGCAGTTCGGGTGCGCCTTCCCAATGAGCAGTGTCCGGTTGCGGACCTCCGCGACGGAGTTGCGGAAGTGTGTTCGTCCGACCTCGCAACTTCGCCTTATAGCGGACGCGGAAGACGCCAAGAGGTTTAGTCGGCAGGTCTACCCCACTACCATGTCGGGGTAGGAGTCCAACATAACCGACCGGTCTGTCTCCAGGCCGGGGGGTATCCATGTGGTATCCATAATGAATTATTTTTGTAAAAAAAGGGACACCAGTGATTTACTATTTATCAAAGCAGTAGCTACAGTAAGCTTATCAAGTTCTAGAGATTTTCATTAATATTCCAATAAAGCAATACAAAAAAAAACACAACTTGGCTGGCTCTGCTAATTTTGATTTATGTAATTTCCACTTACTTGCATATGCAATATGCATTTTAACTCGTGTTTGCCTTGCCTATCGAATAAATATCAAATGAAACATTTAAAAGGCATTAGAGCCTTTTAAATACAACCACTGAGGAGGTTATAATCCAATTTCTTATGGGTATATATTAGAACTGGCAGAATTCCAATGTTTTCGCCCGCATTCTAATTAAATATCTCACAGCTTCGGAGATTTTCGAGTTCAAAAAGGAAATCCCGTTTATAGATATAAGTACCACACCTTTTACACTGCCTTTCCTTTTACAGGATCAACAAAATAAATAAATAAAAGCTCACGCTGAAGATGTTTACAAAATCTGAACGCTTCTTTGCACAGTGCGACAGTCGTCAGGCTCTAAATAGGCAGTAGGTGACTTTATTGAATTTCTGTGTCAATAATTGGCTTAAACCAATATCTCTACTTATCTATACTAATATTATAAAGAGGAAATATTTGTTTGTTTGCATTGAATAGGCTCTGAAACTACTGGACCTTCCACCCATAGGAAGCTATATTATCAGCGAGTAACATATCTATCTATATACACATATATAAAAATCTCGTGTCACGATGTATGTTCGCGATAAACTCTGAAACTACTGAACCGACTTTGATCAAACTTCATAAGTATCTGTTATTTGGTCCAACTTAAAAGATAGGATAGTTTATATTACATTTTGTTTATTATTTTTTGGCAAATTATATAATATTATTAACATAGCGCCATCTGTTGATACTTATTCAATACAACAATTATTTATCTGTGAGTTCCATAAGGTTCTCACAGATGGCGGTTTAAAGTAATTTATCGGCTGGATTGCAAAATGCAAATGGGCTTCCATCAAGTAGCCCTTAAGCCTTACTGTCGATCTTAACATTAAAAAAACCTTATCTTTTATTTGTAACAATTGTGGGTTTGCTTGAGTTATAGACACTAAGTGAACCGTCAGCCTATCTATAGCCAGCCTTCATATAAAAAACTAGTCCTTGCACGCGACTTCGCCCGCTTTTATAAAATATAGCCTATGTTACTCGGTGATAATGTAGCATTCTATTGGTGACATAATTTTTATGTGTGTAGTTCTTACGTGAAAGAGTAACAAATCTTCTCTCTTTATAATATTATATATAGAATAGATAGAGTATAACGAATGTGATGAATTCTCTTAATGTTACAAGCAAACAAAATGATGATTAAATATAAAATATACTGACTAGGTGTGTATCTTGTGATTGAAATGAGTATCGGGATAGGACGAGGTGAGGTTGGACTCTCGACTCCGTTATTCGCATAGGATCAACTAAGGTCAGGTTCAGCTGAAAGGCGGATTTTCAGCCACATCGAGGCGGAAATTTTCCGGAACGCGAAACGAAAATAGACCCATACAATTTTCCACTTGATACAAACTATTCATTCTTTGTCTATTCCATTCCTTTTTAGCTAAAAACCCAACCTATTTCCCGTTCAATGCTGTACAAAGAAAATGTTTCACTCCGACTCGTACTGAGTACATTCGATAACAAAAGTTAAATAAAAATCCTTTTTGTAGCAAAACAGCCGGCGGCTACACTATAAAGGAACAACTTGGAGGACGGATTTAATTCTTCAAATTGCCCCGTCTATTTATTAAGACGTCTTTTTTTTTTTTTCAAAGCAGAAAAAAGAACTCATAAGATTTTCCCCTACAAAGGAAAATGTTAAATACTTTTCCGAGTGACTGTACGGGAAAATTGCCTTCTAAAGTTCATTAACCTCCCCCCCACCTATTCTTAAGATATTATTGGGGTTCCTTAGTAAAATATTAAGACATTAAGTCGCTCTATGATGTTTTTATGGGCGATCTGTCAAAGAGACTACCCATTTATACGGCCTCGCGGTTGTAATAGGGAAATTGATGTAATCATATAATTATGTCTCCGTGGTTTTATAAGCACAATGTGATATAGGAAATACTGTCAAACAACACTTATAAATGCTTTTTGTAGATCACTAGCGACCCGCCCGGCGGCTTCCGTATCCATAATGGCCCATGAGATGGTAGGCCCGGGTAGGTATTTGAGGCAACCTGAAAACTTATCCTATAACTCTTCTATAATGCACAAACTCAGAACTACAGACCTGACAACAAGTATGAAAAAAATCAAAATAATCGATCGAGTAGTAAAGGCGTGAAAGAGTAATATACAAGCAAATTCGCTTTCTCTTTTATAATAAAACTAGCTGTTGCACGCGTCTTCGAATGCGTAATTTTATAAATTTTGCTTATTTATAAATAAGCATTTTATAAATTTTATAAAATTTTATAATTTTTTTTATAAATTTTATAAATATTTTATATTTTATAAATTTTATAAATATTTTATATTTTATAAATTTTATAAATATTTTATATTTTATAAATTTTATAAATATTTTATATTTTATAAATTTTATAAATATTTTATATTTTATAAATTTTATAAATATTTTATAATTACTCGCTGATAATGTACCTTTCTATAGATGAAAGAATTTTTAAAATCGGTTTTTGATTATATTAATTACAAACATACAAATACAAAGTATAGATTAAGTTATAGACCTTGGGAGCTGCGATGCTACAGACAGACAGACAGACAGACAGAGACACACACACACAAACACACACTGCGTTTACACTCCGTTTTTGCGTCGGGCGTTTAAAAATGTATTTAAAAGCTGTACACGCAAACCTCACCGTATACGGTTTTAGACAGCTTATTAAGTAGACACTTGGCCTATTAGCTTAGAAAATAGGTTAGCCCGCAAGACAATAGATCTAAAATTAGATAAGACTTGCATTTTTCTGTTCACTTTGTCTATCTGAGAACAAAAGAGCCTTCAAAAAGCCTTCAAAAACTAGATAGATCAAGTGGTTTAATAATTAGTTTGTGATGAAAGAGATTGAGTCGTGATTGTCTTTTGAAGTTTGACGACTGGTTGAGCACTTTTTTTTTTAAAGAAAAGCGTCGTCTCTTTTTAATTTAACTATCTTTGATTGATAAAAACTGATTTAGAATTTTATTATGTTAAGGTCGAGAGACAGGCTGACGATTCACTGACCACTGACGGTAGGTGGCAACCGTCGCCTATAACACAAGTAACGCCTCTCGCCCTTATCAACGATAAGGGTAGGAAGAGGTAATGACCTTTAAAATTATTACAAACTAGCCACCCGCACCCGGCTTCGCCTGAAAGAGCTTTTTCCTGCAAATTATGTAAACAAATATTCCTCGTTTATCGCTTTTGGATTAAAAATCCGTTGGATGGGTAACAAGTTAGCGGAGAAACGGACTTTTTATATTATCTATACTAATATTATACAGAGACAAGATTTGTTGTTTTGTATGTTTGTAATGAATCAACTCAAAAACTAGTGGATCGATTTAAATATAATAAGATAACTACATTATCAGTGAGTAACATAGCGAGTACAATATGAATTCAAACTATTGTTTGTTTAGTTTAATATAACTCAAAAAATTTATATGGTACTTGCTTTTGTTGAACATTAAAACGATACAGGAACTGTTAACTAACCTAATAAAGTGATTCAGTGAAAAAAAATATATGACATAAAAAAATTATTATTAAAACAAATCCAACGAATAAAACTTGAACAAAGATAAGATTGCGAATAATAAATGCATTAAATTCCAATAAAATATCATTAATAATAATAAAACAACAATATATGAAATCAAAACATACCCCTAAAATTACTTAGCCACCCTTGAAGGTTAGTAAAATTAATGTAACGGAACCACCGAGCACTAAATATTGTCACGGTTGGCCGATTTTATTTTTATTATCCATTACTTCTGTCATAGGGGTCTCGGATGCGTTATGGGGTTATATACTTGGTCATCTATAAAGTACAAATATATTACAGTACGTCATCTTTGTAAAAAGTATAAAAAACAAAGTCGCTTCCGGCCGTCTGTCCCTCTGTATACTGTAAGCTTAAGCGGTTATCACACTTTACAATTTGAAGGATTCCAATTTAGGATATTGGAAAGTGTAATCGCAGTTAGAACAGATTGGATCCAATTTAGATTTTATCTATTTTCAATTCTATGTCTTTGATTTAGAAATCAATTTAGTGTAGCGTGATCACTAGTTCGCTACTTAGGTTCCTAAGTTGGATTCCTTCAAATTGTAAAGTGTGATAACCGCTTTAGAGATCTTTTAAACTACGCAACAGATTTTGCTAACAGAAGCAGCGTTAAAGGAAAAGGTTTTTATAAGCAACAAGCTGTTGCATGCGACTTCGCCCGCGTTTATAAAATTTTAAAAATCGGCCTTGTAGATAATACGTGAAAGAGTAACAAACATACAAATCTCCTCTTTATAATGTTAGTATTAGAAAATCAGTACGAGGCCGGCGGCAGGCATTTGAAATTGAATGGATGTCCCTCTGTATGTACGGTTAGATATTTGAAACTACGCAACAGATTTTGCTAACAGAAGCAGCGTCAAAGGAGAAAGTTTTTATATATAATTTGAAGAAAAAAATTGGCGCGAAGAAGGCGGTTCAATTCAATTTCAATTTCAACTTGAAATTGAAAGATATCCCTCTGTATGTACGCTTAGATATTTTTAAACTACGCATCAGATTTTACTTATAAAAACAGCGTCAAAGGAGGATGTTTTATTATATATTTTGTAGGAAAAAATGCGTGCAAAGCCGGCGGCGGCGGCCATCTTTGAATTTCAATTTCAATTTGAAATTGAAAGATGTCCCTCTGTGTGTACGCTTAGATATTTTAAACTACGCAACATATTTTGCTAACAGAAACAGTGTCAAAGGAGGAAGAATTTTTATATATAATTTGCAGAAAAAAATCTGTGCAAAACCGGGGCGGCCCGTTAGTTTTAAATAAATAAGGATCTCTAAATATGGGACTAGTAAGAAAGCTTAACGTCGCTCAACGAAACGATTTTTTTTCTTTAGTTTCCAATCTAAACTTCCATGTAAGACTTAAATCATGTTTAAATAAAAAATTTAGTAAGATTAATAGATCTATACAGGGTGGAATTTTGTAATGCCACCTGAAGGGAAAGTACTCTTAATAGTGTAGATAGAAAATTTTACTCAAAGAAAACATTCCTTTATTTTTGAATAGAAAGAAAACTGCATTCAAAGATTTTCGAAAATTCGCTTGCCACACCCGGGAATCGAACCGACTAAAATCTGTAAAAATTACAGCCTGTACTTTTATTGCATCGATCGTTAGGGTCAATTATAAGGATGAAATCTCTCTAACAAACTTGATAAATTAAATCAAAGGAAAACCATGAAATCTGGACTTATAAATTCAATGAGTCAAGTTAAAGCTCTTTAACTCAAAGATCCATCTGTTTACTTATGTTAGTAATTAATAATTATCATTGACGTCATTTATCTATGTGAAAATCAAATTTACATTAAATCATGCGAATGTAAACAAGTTGAGAGTTGAAGTTCAGAATACGATTTATAATAAGTATTCACCACAACACGTTATTAAAGGTTACTAGAAATGAATTCGTTAAAAGAATAAATCTGTGTATCCAAGAAAATGGAGCCCATTTCAAGCAACTAATTAGTTAGTTTACCATTTTTTGTAAATAATTAAAATAATTTAAGATTTCATGGTTTTTCTTTCATTTAATTTATCAAGTTTGTTAGAGAGATTTTCACCCTTATAATTAACCCTAACGGTAGATGCAATAAAAGTACAGGCTGTAATTTTTTTAGATTTTAGTCGGTTCGATTCCCGGGTGTGGCAAGCAAATTTTAGAAAATCTTTGAATGCAGTTTTCTTTCTTTTCAAAAATAAAGGAATGTTTTCTTTGAGTAAAATTTTCTATCTACAGTATTAAAAGTACTTTCCCTACAGGTGGCATTACAAAATTCCACCCTGTATATATAACAACTTAACTACACGATGTTACTTAAAGATTTTTTTAAAAATTTAATATGAATTTAATATGAACGTCTAGTTTTAAGAAGAATACGGATAAGTAGAGTAACAGTAAGTAGCTTAAAATTAAAAACAAAATTCCTTACAAAACGGTCTTATTAAACATTAATCTATTGAGTTTGGTTACTGTTTGCAGAATATAGTTGTATATTTTACGTCACTGTTGACCTACTAACATGGTATTGGATCTACTGACTGAGCAGAGATGTATTATATTGTATTTGTAGCCATTATTTTTTATGAAATAGATTGCGAGTAACATGATGTTTGAATTCTAGGACTAACGTTGTTACCCTGCTGTATACAATAGCATTCAACACTAGCTTTTTCCCGCGACTTTCGCGTTTAAAATAACCTGTACTAATATTATAAATGCGAGTTTTTTTTATGTATGGATGTTTGTTACTCTTTCATGCAAAAACTACTGAACCGATAACCATGAAATTTTGCATACACGTTGTCTGGTACACCAGAAAGGACATAGGGTAGGTACCTTTCATCCAGAAAAAGTTATATTCCCAAAGGATCATCTAAAATAAAATTAAAAAAAAAAAACTAACGTCTGCCTAAAGTGTTATAGCAACAAGAGGTCAAGCGTTATACTGATTATATATATCTTTAATTTTCAACGCAGACGAAGTGGCGGGCACCAGCTAGTAAATAATTATAAGCAATAACTGATTCAAACTTTATTGATATTATGGGTTTTATTTAAAAGCAGAAAGTTGCATTTAAACTAATAACTCAGGTCTAACTTAATGACTGCAAAATATATTGTGCCTTGTCTTGAAAAGCCAAAATAAAAAGTTCATTTTCAAAGTTAGCCATGCGGAAATCAAACCCAGGACCCCTGATCTTCTTAACTATTCGACAAATGGGTTCGTCATCTGTTTTAAAATAGTGAATTCACACTCATACTATGTTGGCCCTCAAAACATTTTGCTATGACGTCTGCTAGTTTGAAATAGATGTTGGTCCCAGCTGCGCCGGTCTTAAAATTGAATAGGGTAGAAAATATAGGTAAGGTTTTTATTCCAAACTAGCGGCCCGCTCCCGGCTTCGCCCGGGGTGTATTTTTTCTAATAAAAGATTTTTTCTAAAATAAACGTAGCCTAAGTTACTCCTTATTACATCAGGTACCTGCCAATAAAAGTTCCGTCAAAATCGGTACAGCCATTTCAGAGATTAGCCGGAACAAACAGACAGACAGACAAAAATTGTAAAAAATGTTATTTTGGTGTATGTACCGTATATATGTATATATTCATATGCATGTAGTAAAAAACGGTTATTTCAATATTACAAACAGACACTCCAATTTTTCCAGACTAGCTAGTGCCCACGACTTCGTCCGCATTGAAAAATTAAAAAAATAAGTGAGCAATAATAACAATAATACGATAATAATAAATATCTTCACACATTCCACACAGCACCATCTAGTTCCACACTAAGCAACTAATGCTTGTATTATGGATACCAGACAGTTGATATAATACATAGTAACTTTGTTTTTGTAAATACATACATATTATAAATAGAAACATCCATGACACAGGTACAAAGGTAAATGTTAACACTAAAACATTTTGCCCCTAGCGGGATTCGAACCCGCGACCGTTTGGTTAACAGCTAGGGTTACAAGCCACTAGACCAAACGTGTCGTCAACAAATAATAACGCAATATAACGCTTGACCTCTTGTTGCTATAACACTTTAACCAGGCGTTAGAAATGATCCCTCAAGAACTGGTTTTTTCATCTGGATGAAAGGTACCCGATGTACATTCCTGTATCCCTGACAACGTATTTGTAAAATTTCACTATGATCGATTGAGTAGTTAAGACGTGAAAAGGTAACATACAGACAGACAGCTATTTCCACATTCATAATATTAGTATGGAAGTATGGATAGTATGGATACATTTACTCCTTTTTATACGATAAAATATAAAATAATATATAATTCAAACGCCAGTAACGCCAGTGCTTGCAAGGTTGCAGTCGACGATACGGAAATTCAGTCCCAGCATTTATTGAAAGGTATCGAGAAACCTTTGGGAAAGGTCAAGGTATACCAACTAGACACATTTCTTCTGGGATCATATACCATGTGATCTTATAACTATATGACATACAAGCATTAGTTGCTTAGTGTGGAACTAGATGGTGCTATGTGGAATATGTGAAGATATTTATTATTATTTAAACCACCAAACGGATTTTGATACGGTTTCCACTAATGGAAAGAGCGATAAACGAGGGAGGTTTGTTTATATGTATAATTTACAAAAAAATAATGCATTCGTGCGATTCCGGGGATGCAAACCATATTATAGTTTATTTGAATTAATCGAGCTCTCGTCACAATATAATTTCAATGAAAGGCTTAACTACGAAGAAAGATATTTTAATGAAAAATAAAATAAAATATATACTGCTAAGTATTTCAGAAGTTTCTCCAACTTAGGTACATAGTTTCAGTGCAATAACAGGGGAGTCTGAAGTGTGCTTCAAGTTAAAGTAATTAAATTGGATGCTTACCGTGTAGACGAATCACATGCACAGTGTAATGTTGGGTAGCCAGTTCATCAAGTTGACCTACTATTAAGGCAATATTGTTTTCTAACGAATATATTTTGGATTCATTTACATTGAAGAAACTTACTAGAATAAATTTTATTTTTTCTTATGAAAAATATTCTGTCTTATTTTCACTTTTAATGTTAAGGTCTACAGACAGGTCGACTGACGGTCGGTATAACTAAAGCAACGCCATAGGTGCTGTAAGAGCGTCTTAGAAGAAGTATGGATATGGGATGTAAGGGGAGTGGTTACTGCCGCCGGAAGTGCAATTCTAGTTTTTTATTTATGAAATTTTTAGTGAAATTTGAAAGGAATCGAGCCAATGATGAGGTCGCCAAAACGCTAAGGAGGCGCGCTGCAATGAGCTCCGGAAAAATGCTCTGGCGTTTGTGTGACAAGTGGAAGGAACGGTGGTTAGCATGCTTGCCATAACTTCTGTCTTAAGGATACCGGGTTCGATTCCCGGCGGGCTCAACTTTGGAAATGAAAAGCACATAGGTTGCTTTGTTGAAAAGGACATAGGACATACAATCCCGCTCCTGGCAAAAGTATTTATTTTATTTAATTTAATTTTTTAAAACATTGACAAAATCGCAGGCACTAGCTTGTTTTCTATATTAATAATATAAAGAGGGAATAAACTGAAAAACTGCTGGACCGATTTTAAAAATTCTTTCACCTATAGAAAGCTACGTTATCAGCGAGTAACATAGGCTTATAAAAGATACGCGGGCGAAGTCGCGTGCAACAGCTAGTCTATAATATAAAAATGAATCCCTAAATGTGTTGCTAAGCGCAAAACTCGAGAACGGGTGGACCGATTTTAATTCTGTCTTCACTCATGGATAGAGGTATAATCAGGGAAGATTTTTACGTAAAAAAATGCACCCGGGCGAAGCCGGGAACGAGTCGCTAGTTACATATAAAAATCAATGTAAATGTTCAGACTATGGAATCCAAAACCGCTCAACCGATTTTAATTCTGTTTTCACTTATGGAAAGAGGGATAAGCCGGGAAGGTTTGTGTATATAAAAATTACAACCCGGGCAAAGCCCGGGAGCGGGCCACTAGTATTTGCAGGCCGTAATGTATTCCAGCATTTCTTATCACTTGTAAGCGATTACATGAGAAATTATATTTTATACAGTTTTAAAAATTACCGCATTGCGGCATTCTCTGTATCTACACCTAATGTCGAAACATAGAAAAAAATCCTTTTGAACGAGATTTCGTGGAATGTATAAAAGCGAATTTACAAACAAAAACGAAAAATTCACAAAACGTTTTTAAAAATCTTATTTGAAAAATTAATTATGGGAACAAAGCATCGAATAGAGTTGAAAAAAAAACAACACTGGCAACCCTAATATAAAGCGAATGTTGAACAAAATATTGTATCGCAGTATGCTAGGGTTGCCGCTTGCCTTGCGGCCATTTTCCTTGGCCCTCTGTTCTTTAAAAGCCCAACCTACGAGCTTTTGTTTTTGCATGTGTTAATAATATATTGAAAATGCTAAGTCGTGCCCTTCTGCAAAATTTCAACAGTTAGTGATGTGGCGGCAACGATAAAATTAATTTCATATCGATGTTTTTTTTAGAGTATTTTTTTAGCATTTATTTTTATTTTATTTTATTTATTTATTTATTTAGTTGGCACTAGTAATTTTTTTTTGGCCATTAAAAAAAGTTTAAAAGAACCTTAATTCAACCAATTATTGGCTTAGTGAATATTATGTTTTATTAAAGAATATATCATAACAAGAACCCGTGTGCGTTAAAAAAAAATTATACATTAAAAATTTATCAAAGACAAACTATTTTCCAAGAATATCAATGTTGAAATGACTTTGGATTTATAGGCCAAAATCGCACTAAAGTACTACATTTTTACCAATAAATATTCAACAACTTATAAAACTAATTTACACGATTACAGTACATTGTCGAGCCAGTTGGATGAGTGGTTAAGGTTGAATAGCCTTAGTGCTCTATTCAATGGTGCCCGGGTTCGATTCCCGGCAGGGTCTACTTTAGAAATATACACTAGAAACTTAATTGAGTTTATAGAACACCTAAACTGTGTACCATGAATTGTATTTTTTTGTGTGTAAATTAAAAAAAAAAATGAATTTTTCAAAGCTTGCTCCGTCTTTAACTGTGCTATATCTTTAACATCTTTTTGATTTTTTTAAAGTTCGTGTGAATAGGCATTTTCTGTGTTAGTTAGCTTTATTGCCGGCCTCGTCTTTCCTGCACGTATGAGTAAACCTATTATAAATATTAAAAACAAAGAATAATAAGTAACTACGACGTGTGCTTTAATAATATCGATAAAATAATAAATTTCCAACACTAGCATGTAAACCGAGCATAGGGGCAAAGCAAACAAGTAGCGATGTAATTATACAGGTTGATGGAATTTCGCGTTCGCGCCACACACACGCACACATCCTGTATGATTAACACAACATT